>JAZKJV010009287.1:0-1223187 GCA_037367405.1 Ottelia alismoides | reverse complement strand
CCATTATATCTCAAGCAAGATCTGGGATCTCCTTCCTTATCTTTGTTGCATCCCAATAATATGAGAACCTACAACTCTGATAAAAAGAAGCGGGAACACATTCCGCCTTGCAAGTCCAACTTGCATCTCCCAATTCGGTCTTTAACACCCGGACCCACCACC
Organism: Ottelia alismoides; assembly: GCA_037367405.1. Lineage (NCBI taxonomy): Eukaryota > Viridiplantae > Streptophyta > Magnoliopsida > Alismatales > Hydrocharitaceae > Ottelia > Ottelia alismoides. Next base: position 1,223,025 of record JAZKJV010009287.1, on the reverse strand, counting down.
CCTAAGGTGATGTTGACCCGTCATTAATTGAACCAACCGTCAACAGGAATACAACTCGCTATGCGCAATCCAATATCGCCCCAATAATATGAGGACCCGATATTGGGGTCACTACACATACGTCCTTACTCTTTCGAGAAGCGACGAGCCCGATCCAAATGGATCATATGCAAGAGCTGTCACTTCGGACAGGCGTCTCCCACATATAATATCTGGCGACGAAACCCTTCGCCTTGACGGGAGACCATGGATGTCACTTATGTGATCCTCCATATCATATTCAAATTTAATTAATTACTATGAATCATATTCATATAATCAATTCTTCCAAGGGAATTATCAACTCTAATCATATTAGAGTATAATTGGACATAATCAATTCAATCATATTAAATTAATTATCAATCCAATTCAATCAATCAAACTTGATTGTCTTACTTGAATATATATGGTATTATTCTCAAAGTACGTATTAATTCATATTTTAATAATTAGAAAAATATATCTTAATCCCTCGGACATTATCCCGGCCCTACCCGCTGTCATGGCCAGTACCGGCGGGAGTGGGACGGACCGCATACATTGCAACCCGCTACCCCAGCGATCCCCGACTAGACACCATATCCAGCTCGGGAAAGGATAATGCCAAATTGATTAATTTGTACTTGAGATGATCATCGGTTTTTCAACCTAAATTATACCATATAGTAATCAAAAAATTTTGATTATAAGGAAATTTGCTAGACAAATTCCCAATCCTATTCAAGCAAGAGTTTGATGATTGTGATTTCAATTATGATTTAGATCAAATCTAATCAACTAATTGATTGGGGCCAAGTCAATTAAAAAAAATCATTCTCTAATATTTCACAAATATTTTCCATAATTATTTCTCGAAATTAACAATTAATTTCATTAATTGACAATCACATGGTTCTTGATTAGGAAAGTAATTTCAGCAATGACCCCTACTTACTAAAATTAGCATATCTCAATCAATTTAAATCCAAATTAAGCAAAGTCAATTTCTAAAGTTTGCTAATTTGATTTAGAACAGAAACCAAGTGATATTTCACGCATTTCGAGGCGTCTTAATCAGTAATTAACTCTTTAATTACGTTAATATTCGCAGTTCCCGTAACAGAGCATACATGTTCATTAAAATGACCATATCTAGAGCATACAAAATCCGATTTACGCAAACTCAGATCCTATGGTTTCTTTATTTAATGGGGAACAAAATCCAAGTGCTCTTTTTGTGTTTAAACAATTTAAACAGGGCCGAAAAATTACACTAAACAGATCTGCGAAAATGAAATGCCATAAAACTTTCGCAACCTTAACGAACCCAAATCGTCCTCGGTTAGCGAGTCATATTCGAAACCGTCGACCTAAGGCTCTGATACCACTTAAAGGATATGGTTAGATCCTCAAGCGCATCACGGAAGCGTGAGCGTCGTATCGAATACGACGAGGAGCGACTAGTCGCACTAGTTGCTCGATGCAGCGGAATTTAAAAAATTTTCTTACGACGAAACCACATGATCCAAGAACACTTCTCGGATCGTTTCGTCTAAACCACAAACAAGTAATAGGATTACCTCTTGAAGCGTGGTTGCGATCGAGTCTCTAAACGAAGAGACCTCCTGTCTCAAGTCCGATCCGACGGAGGAGACGCTTGCGAGCGCGGGGATGAACCGCGTGCTTCTCGCAATCCATGTTGATGATCCAAGCAGCGGATCTCCCGAGATCAGACGTCTTCTTCACGAGCGAGGCGCACCGAAGGAGACGGAGATCCACGAGCAGACGATCGGGCAGCATAACGACGATGCTACGGCGATGGAGAACCTCTCCATGGCATCCATGGTGGACGGCCATGAGAGGGAGAGAGAGAGGGCTGACCTCTAGAGAGAAATAGAGAGAGAGAGAGAGAGAAGTGTTGTGTAAAATAGAGAGCATGGTATGCCTCTCTATTTATAGGGTTTTGGGATCCATGGATCTCAATCCATGTGACATATAAAATCAATGGATGAGATTGATTTATGTCAATCCAATGGTCAAGATTGTTGTTGGTAAAAGCCAACAACTTGTGATTTAAATTTGATGAAATATATCAAATATATATTAACACCAAATTAAATCAATCAAATAAGGAGAGAGAGAATAAAGAAGATCAACCTTCCCCTTTGGAGGGAGGGCAATCTCATGGATTCCCATAAGATTGCACATCTCCTTGATTTTCTCTCTACTTATTTTCCAACAACTATTTGTTGGGATTTTATTCACCAAAATAATTCTCAATTATTTTTGGGAATATTGCAATCTTGACATTGGAATATTGTGAATCATATTCACAACCCAAAACAAAATGTAATTTATATTTTCAATTAATTAGACAATGTGTATCCAATACACATTAATAATTAATCTACTAATATAAATTATATTTAACTCTCTCTAATACATTATAAATCACATTTATAATATATTATGAATAATTGGATATTACTATCCACATTATTCTTATCCATAATAATTAAATCACATTTAATTATATTGGATAACTTATTCTCTTGTGCTCAAATAATATGAATCACATTCACATTATTTACATCTTTGATAATCAAATCACATTTAATTATCTAAGATAACTCTCCTTATAATATGAATCAAATTCATATTATTCATGATAACTAAATCACATTTAATTATCCATTTTCTCAATGCTCGGATACATATATCAACAATAGAATTATCCATGAACTCTTTCAAGGATAATGCGCTTTCTTCGCGAATACTTGGAGATAAGGACAGGGCGATTGTACTATTCCACGTATAGTGACATGGATATTGAGATCACATCTCAAATCCAGATCTCGGGCCTCCCATAGATGCTTGATTAAATCAAGACCGTAAATCTAATCTTCTCATTGAATCTGAATCACATTCAGATCAATGTCCAACATTTGGACTAAGATGAGCTTACTTCTCTACTTAGAGGAGTCACTAAAATCCAGACCCGTTTCATCACTCCCTAGGAATGGAAGCGTCATGGTTATACAATCGTTTATGATCACATCACCCTCAGGTATTCCTAATACCTGTACATCCTGCATACTAGAAGACTCGGAATAAACCCGAAGTATTAGATCAACTTTACACTGTCTACTTCAGGGCTTTATCAGTAAGTTTCTCATTCGATCATTAGAAGTCGGTATCAATCATATACTTTCCCAAAGTATATATCATACCTAGGTCTTGATCATATACTTTCCAAAAGTATATATCAAACCTACAAATTCAGTCAAGCTTCTAAAGCGAGACGACCATGCGCATGGAATTTGATTCTTCCAAATATCTCATGAGTGAGCTCATGTCTTCCGGTTCAGTAACTGAACCTGTATGATTCCTTTGAGAGATCGTATTACTCATATGCCCTTATATGCACACCAGCGCACCGGTGTATAGACCTTGATTAGGTCATCAACCTATTGGTCTGCCAAATGTACATACTCAAACATATAGTAACACATCTGTCTCTGGTCAGAGGATGCGTGCATGTATCGTGACAGCATACGATATAGGACTTTGGTTATCTCGATCTCGTTAAGTCAACTCTTTGACCTAACTAATCTGACACCTCCGAATCTCTATTCCTATGTAGAGGACCTACATCAAGAGGTCGGTCAGATATCAGCCTAACTGGGATAGGATTGCCATCTCCTACTCTGGCTAGAGATCATCTCTTAATAATCATTTGACGGTGCTTGACGAGTCCCCAATCTAACTTATTCATCTAAGCACCAGCCTCTATGATTCAATAATTGAATCAACAGCTGTATGATCATTAAGATGGCCATGGTACATAACCCTAATTGTACTAAGGGACCTATTATGCAAATTATATACTCTTTATTTCAGATCAAGGAGTGAATTGCAATAACATTTATTGCATAATGGCTCACCGTGGGCTCGCATGTCCAACAGAAAGCTCTCATGGAAATCCTCGAGTGAACCCATATCATCAAATGATGGAATATCATGGTCGCTCTTATTGGTACGGTACTAGTGAGGTGATCAATCCTCTGTCTCATATGATCCATCATCTGGGTCAAGTGCTCAAGAGTGGACTCCATGAAAGATGACTCGAACAGCTCAGTCTCGGGTGGATGTGAAGGTGGAGATGGATAATATACAGGTGGAGGTGGACGTGGATGTGGGTATAAGTCCGAGTCTTGATACTGCGGCTGAGGCGGATATGTACAAAAGTCAGGAGCAAAGTCCTCCTGGAAAAAAGGAGGTGGACCGGCTGGAGTGAACGAGGGATCCGCAAAATCCGGATAAAAGACGCTCCAAGGGTCCATCTCGAAACAAAAGGAAACAATCGGGAGAGCACGACGGTCAAGTCAAGAGAGTCGAGAAGAAGGCGCAAATGCGCAAAAGCGATCTGGTATGCACACAAAACAATCACAAACAAAAATGAAAATAATACAAACCCTCAATTCACCTACTCAACTCGGTAGAGACCGAAAAGTCGGTCTTTTTATCTTGTCTGTTTTAGAGTTAGGTGAGAAGTCCAAAAGTTGCACAAACTCTTAGGGGGCTGAAATGGGATTTGGGCACTATCCTTAGTGTGTGCGCGAGCAAGTAAAAGCGAAGACAATGAGGGGATTACTCGCCCCAAGACAATATTTTCTTTTTGATCTTTTTTAGGGTCAAGAAATGTTAGCAGTCCCAATTTTATTTGATTATCACTTTTTTTTGGATTTTTAATAAGCAATACACGCGCCTAACGAGGAGTCAATTCCTTTAAGCACCTAGGTTGGCAAAATCGGAGGGAGAGTCGAAAAAGCAATGCAAGCAGCAAATAATGATGGATGCTAATGCAAAAAAGCTCACCTTGACTCCAAGACTCTATATGCAAAGATGCTCAGCAGAATTGAAACCTATCTATATGCAGATGGAAGACGATGAAATCGCCCTAAGTGTGAGAAGCTGTTATTAGCATGAAGCACCACAGGTCGGTCACCGATCTTCAATCCAGGAGTCTGATCTAGGCTCACTCCTACTCCTCTCGACACATCGAGTTCAAGAGCAACGCTTGGCAGGGTGGGCTCGTGGCACGAAGGCTCGAAGATGATGAGGCGACTGTTTAATGTTTTAAACTAAGTCCAAATGCGGCTATAGGTGCATGCAATGGTGATTAGTGTGTTTGGACCTACTCTATCACCAAGAAACTCCTATGACAAAGGCTCAATCACACAAAAGAAATAAAACCAAAATCGAGAAAAAAAATAAAAAATGCGAAGGAAAACACGAGAAAAGCCGCGGTGAGCCCCCAAGTGAACAATCACTTGGAAATTAGGCTCGAAAGTCCAATGTTCGGAGGTCCTTGTATTATTACAAATATATTGGTCTCTCTCTTTAAAAAATTACACAAATAGATGAATACAAGAATAAAAGGGAGCGAGGTCTTCAAAATTCCTCTTCGTCTCCTTCGGTGCAAGGCTTGCAGAGTCGGCTTCACGTGGGTGCACGGGCGCCTACGGTTCCTCGCACAAAGTCAACAAAAGAGAAGGTTAGATAGCTTAGGAAATATATAAAAAATAAGGGTAATAAAATAAACAAATATAAAAGCCGTGGAATAGACAATCAATCACAATCACAAACAAGACCCGAACTATGTGTTATTGCTCCCCGGCAATGGCGCCATTTGTTGAACATAATTTTTCACAGGTCTAGAGTAATCCACACAAGGCAGGATCACAATGTCGCTGAAGCGACCCGCGAGAAATCCTAATTCAAACAACAATTAACCCACAACAATCATGTAAAGAAGTGAACGTGAATGTGGAGTTAAATTTATTATAACTATACAACAAAGATGTGTATGTGTAGAGGTCGAACACAGGGAACAGACAGGTAGAATGGGGCAAAATGCTCAAAAGTGTGTATGTGATGTATTTGTCTATCTATGCTATTTTTTGTGGGTTTTTTATTTTATATATTTTTTTATTTTATTTTTAATTTTGTATTTTTGTATTTTGATTTTTCATTTTCTGATTTATATTTTCTTTTTATATTTTATATTTTTTTATATTTCCTTTTTCAATAATAGAGTATATATACAATATAAGAGAAGAGAGGATAAGGTACTTATAAAAATAAGGAAAAATACTCAAAAATTAGGGAATAAAATGTTTTTAGGTTTTTTTTATATTTTTTTAATGTTTTTGTAATTTTTCTAGATTTTTCTTAATTTGTTTGGTATTTTTAAAGTCAAAAATACTGAAAACAATGAACAAATTAAAAAGTTGAAACTAAAATGGAGAAATAAAATATCAAACAGTAACAAAATTCTCCAAATTAATTTTTAATTAAAGGTAATAAAATAAGGAAGATTCAAACACAAATATTATATTTTTAGTATTTTTAAGGATTTTTAATATTTTTATGAAGGTTTTTGGGGTTTTCTAATTTTTACGAGTGTTGTTTTGTATTTTTTTATGATTTTTGGTCTGAAATTAAAACACACTAAAATATGTAAGGGATTTTATCACTTGTGCCCCTTCGAGATGTTGCAATATCAGTTATGCCCCTATCTTTTTCGTAATATCAGTTGTGCCCCTCAAAACTTGCTATTTTATCATTTGTGCCCCTCGGGTTAGTGACCGTCCATCTACAGTGCAAACGGACGTTAACTTTGAGGACATAAGCGGAATTATTTTTTTTAAAAAGGTTATATGGTCATTTCTTCCTCCTCTTCCCCAACCTCTTCTTCTTCCTCCTCTTCCCATCTTCTTCCTCCTCCTCCGACCTCCTCCTCCTCCCTCTCCGCCCCGAGCTCCCCGCAGCCCCTACCCTCCCCGGCGCCGCACCTCCTTCCCCCCGCACCTCCTTCCAGCCCGCCGCCCCCTCCCCTCCCCGGCTCCGCCCCCTCCCCTCCCCGACACCGCCCCCTGTGCCCCCTCCCCTCCCCGGCGCCGCCCCCTCCCCTCCCCGACACCGCCCCCTGTGCCCCCTCCCCTCCCCGGCGCCGCCCCCTCCCCTCCCCGACACTGCCTTTTGTTTGAAACCTCGACGTCTCAAGGTTTTCTCCTCGTCTTGCGGCGGAGTGGATTTTCTGTCATGCTTCGGAGTGGATTTTCTCCTCGTCTTGCTGCAAATACTGTCGTTGAAACAAAAGGGCGTGGGAGGCCAGAGAGGATCCAGCATTTGACTCTTCGTGGCAGCAACCCAAAAAAGATGGGGATGTTCCTGACAAGTAGGTATCCCAGGGTGATGGAAATGGCTTATGATAAAAGAACCGGAAGCGGTGGATAGTGCACTGGATTGCCCGAGTGTTCTAGCGCTGGACAGATTCATCCTGATGGGTATCAGTGTAGCCCTGCCGAGATCAAGGAATTCAGGTTACGCGACGCATCTAACGCGGCACAACACGCATTAAACATGGCTAAGCTGAAGAGAGAGAAAGCTCAGTGGTTGCTGCGCAAGGCTGATCTCGCACTTCACAAAGCCACGGTGGCTCTTATCACAGCCGAGGCGATTAAAGCTTCGGAGGAAGAGTTGATTGGTTATGGGTAGCATCAAGAGAAAAATAGCATCAAGCATCACATAGTTTAACATAAGCTATGTCAGGTTGCGAAGATTGGTTTTGGTTGTGCTTCTGACATGGGGTTTCTTTCCAGGGGGCTTCTGACATGGGGAGGGGGCACAGGGGGCGGTGTCGGGGAGGGCAGGGGGCGACGCCGGGGAGGGGAGGGGGCGGCGGGCTGGAATGAGGTGCGGTGGGGAGGAGGTGCGGCGCCGGGGAGGGTAGGGGCTGCGGGGTGTCGTCGGGGAGGGGAGGGGAGCTCGGGGCGGCGTCGGGGAGGGGAGGGGAGCTCGGGGCAGAGCTCAGGCCGGAGAGGGGGGAGGAGGAGGTTGGAGGAGGAAGAAGAGGTCCCTGGACAATAATACCCCTCTTAAATGCACCAAGGTTTGAAAAAACCATGGTTAAGTCAATTCATTGACGGTCAACCTGACGGAAGGGCACAACTGATAACGGAGAAACTTTTGAGGGGCACAACTGATATTACGAAAAAGATAGAGGCATAACTGATATTGCAACATCTCGGAGGGGCACAAGTGATAAAATCCCAATATGTAAAATATATTTTTTTGGGTATTTTCTGAGGATTTTTCATAATTTTTATGGATTTTCTAATGCAAATAGTGCTGGAAATACATGTTTTTGAATTTTTATAAATATTAAAATGCAATAAATATGAAAAATAAAAATATGACGTAAATCTACAATGCAACAGGAACTTAAGTTGATTTTTATGGATTTTTTAGAGCTTTATAGGTGGATGCAAAAAATAGATATAACAACAAGAAACTACATGCAGGCAAGGGGCATAAGTGTAATTACGGAAAAGTATGAGGGCCTGTATGTAAATTTCTCACAAAATATTATACCGAAATAAAAACTTTGTGGACTAAATCCGAACAGACAATAAAAAATAATGTACCTGATAATTGGGAAAATATAGAGAATTGTTTATTAGACCTGAACGCAATCCAAATTCCTTTAAACAATAGCTATGATAGAACTTTTAGGGTGTTCAGAATTCACACATCATGGAATAGTAGGAATAACAAATCCAATCCATTTCGGGTGTTCAATCCAGTTCAGCTCCATCCATGGTATAGGAAAAATCCAATCTATTTCGGGTGTTCAATCCACATTTGCATAAAAGGGTGTCCAATTCATTTCAGATCCATCCATGGCATCATGAAATGGATTGGATTTGAAAGAATAAAGGTGTTGAAATGAACAAAGATACAATACGTAAGAAAAAATTGTTGCGATACCACATGGTATAGGAAAAATTTTCTAAATTGTTTCTCATATCCACATGACTATAAGGGTTACTTCTGAAGCATGAGTTCTAAAGTAAGAGACCTCCTGAATCAAGTCCAATCCTTCACAACTTCTCTTGCGGGCGCGACGATGACTCACGTTGTCTCCTGCAAAAAATGAGGTGGGCGTGCAAGGTTTCTTTGGGAGAAAGGGATGTAGAGAGTTTTGTACTATCTCTTCTCACAACTTTCATTGGATCTCTTGGAATTGAAGGAAAAAATGTATACAAGAGAGATGCCAAGCCCTTTCTTATATATTATGGTGTGGACGTCCATGAGCAGTCCTACTCCTCATTGTAGATGTCCACATCAGGCATCTCTCTCTTATCTTGATTTCCATGTAGGAATCCTAGTACTACACTACTTTTGCTAAAAATTAACTGACATAATTATCAAGATAAATAAATAAAATAAGAGAGATTTCACAAGAAATATGACTCTCATGGTAGACTTCATGGTGGACATCCACCTTGATATCCTATTACATTTCTAATTCCAATAAATATCATAATATTATATTAAAAAATAAACTACAAATATCACAATGGGGTTATTATGAGAACAACCTCTCAAGTTATTTATCCAATTCATAAGCGCAATGTAGAATGTAAATCAAATTTACATTGAATTTCTCCACTGTGAATCATATTCACATATGCCTTGAATTAGAATAATATTCATATAAATTTTAATTAATATAAGTCATTTTCATATTAATTTATTGCTAAAAATATGAACTAAAATCACATTATCCTTGTATTATTATATATATCTATGATATACCATTTATTATCATAATATCTATATCATGATGTGTGAGTCCTAATCCAACTAAGACTTGTGAGTAGTTGTTGTAGATACTTGGAGCTAATGTCGGGGAGATCATACTATACTTATATAGTAACTTGCAATCTGGATATGCATCGAATTTTAGGGTTTAAATCATTTATGGAAAAAGACATAACACTCTATTTTAGCTTGTTTTAGCTTAGGAAAAAAACCATTGTAACGAGATCAACTTCCGTTTCCACTTCTAATCATTGTCCGTACCATTTGGAGCTTAGAAATGAGCTACTGATGTAGATCTATCTCCATTTCTGTTTCCAACATTTGGATTTAGAATTGGACATTGGAATTGGATCATGTGATGAGAGACTTAATCCCATTAATTCTCATATCATTAAGCCATAACATGTAGTCACTAAAATCCATCCGATTTCATCACTCTCTCGGAATGGAAGTGTCATGTTCTATGATTTATTATGAACGCATCAACCTAGAGTATTGGTAATACTTCATCGTCCTATATACTGGAAGACTTTGATACACCCGAAGTTCAAACCCTTATTTTATACTCCATCATCCTATACTTAGTGTAAAATATCCCCATGTATAGAGAAGAATATCAACAGGTGAGGGACAAGTGAGAGAGCAGATGATACAAAAATCGATGATGATCAAAAGCGAACATGAGAGATATTACCCCCTATACTTAGGGTAAAGTACATCCTAAGTATAGGAAACAACATGGGTAATAGAACAAAATGATATGAACAACACAGCGTCTACAGCCCCCTATACTTAGGATAAAGCACATCCTAAGTATAGCAAAATTCTAGATGAAACCCAAGGGTGTAAGACAAACAGAAGGAAGAAGGAATATAATCAAAAACACATAAGTACAAAGTGAACGAACTGTACAGGCTCAAGAAAGCCGAAGAGTGGCCTTCTTGCATGACCGAGGAACAATGAAATGTACAATAGTTAGGTCAATATCAAGGACGTCCTTAGAGATATCCATATCTGAATCGGAGGATCCCTGACCTGTGTCGATCGGTGATGAGCGACCCAGATGATCGAAAAGATGGATAGAAATAACCTATGAAAGCTGCTCCATGGTCTATGAAGTAGATGCAAGAAATAGGTCAAACTCTATTGCTATTTGATCAATCTCCTCGTCACTTAGGCCCTTATCTGAATTTGCGTGAAAAGAGGGCTCAACAACTTCGCTACTGGAAGGTTTGAATGAAGGATCTTCAACTTGATCGGGTCCGACCCTCGAAGTACGTTCCACCAGCGGTTTAGTCTCTATGACATAGAAACTATGGATCTCACCACACATCTCCAGACATGTGTACTCGGATCACCAAAATATGTGATGTCCAAGTTTTGCTCTCGAGAGTAAAAATCTTAGGTCTTTTTAGTATCAGAAGGGATATAATCATGTTGCATCTCAGCTGTAATCCCACATGTCTCTGTCTCTAATGGTTCGAAATCGCACTCATCTACTGGTAGAGTCTCTATTGGTTCGGAGCTCAGCATTGTGCTGCTAGAAGGAAACGTGACAATGTCTGTCCCATAATCAATTACAACCTTGGCCGAATACAGAAAAGACCGACCAAGATGATGGCAACATCATGTGATGGTATTGAGGAGTCAGAGTCTAAGACGACAAAATCCACAGTGAATTTTGTGCCTTGTACCATCACGACAACATCCTTAAGTATACCCTTAGGCCTCTTGACCGATCGGTCCCGAAACTGAAGAATCATCCAGGCTCGCTTGAGAGGCCCTAGCTGAAGTGTCTCGACAAGATGGAAGGGAAAAATATTCACTGACGACTCATTGTCCAATAAGGTGTGCTTGAACTCGTGATCTGAAATCTGACAACTAACAAATGGTGCTCTCATGTCTTTCTTTTTCTTCTTGGGAGATGTGTGCTGGATGGCGTAATAAGTGGCAATGGTCAACACTTGTTTCTTAGAGCAATGATTATGCATCTTCTTTCTTTTTTGTGTGGTATGTTGCTTCAGGCATTTCTGAAGAAGAGGAATGTGGACCAATGCCTCTAAAAGAGTGATCTTGATCTGAATTCGGTCTAGCATCTCTTTCGTGAATTCTGAATCTTGGATCTTTTTATTTTATTTGATTTATCTCCCTTCCCTATATTCAGAGCATCTGGGAAGGGTATCTGTACATCCTACGTGTCAGTCTTTACACTCGGAGGATAAGAAGGTGAAGAAAATCTTTTTCTAAAACTGGGACTAGATCTATGAATAGTAGCAGCTCGAGATTTGTTAGAAGAGTCAGGAGTCTTGTTGTTATTCTTTTTTCTAGATTTTCTCTTTTTTCTATTTTTTGTGATTTTTTGCCTTCACTATGAAGAGAATCAGAATCTGACTGTGCACTTGTGACGTTGCCGATTGTATGCTCCTTTAATGACTCATGTGAAGCAAGGAATATCTGAAACTAATCTCTGCTCTGTGATAATGCTAGCGATAACATCTCTGAAGGTGTCCATCTGTTCCCTTTGATATGTGGTCTTCTCATGAATTAAATGGATGAAATGATCGAATGTGGGACCATATATATCAAGACTGCCGAAGTCATGTCCCACATCCTTTTCGGGTTGCTGAAGATACTCAGAGAAGCAAATGAATTCAAGGCAAAATGCTCCTGAGGTGGCTACTCATGGCACTAGTCCTGATATGGAAACTGAATCGGCTGATAAGTTTGTTGAAACAACATTGGCTCTTGCTCGGTATCTTGGAATTCCTGAGGAGTAGGTATCCAAGGTTCCTAAATTAGAAAGCACGGAACTGGCTCATATTTTGACTGAAAGCTCAATGGAATATGTGTCGGTCTCTGAAGATGAGAACTCTTTGCTACTGGTTCAACGTCCATTCTTGATATTGCATCAACATCCGCATCAATCGTCTGATATGCTGTCCCTAAATCAGTGAGAGATGAACCACATCTAAGTGGTAGGTGATCTTCTTCGTGTGTTGTCTTGACATCAGAAATTTCTCCAAAAAGTTTCCAAAGTGAATCTTCGTCGAGACTACGGTGTGAACAGCCACACGAGGCATCGACCAATACATGTTATTCTGCGGTCATCCCCAGATAGAATATCTGAAACTAATTCAGGTCTGGAGATCCCATGATCTAGGAATCTCCTTAGAAGAATCTGAAATCTGAGCCACATATCATGAAATGGCTCATGGGGACCATACAAAAAATCTCTAATAACCGATCGCATTAAGTTGGCCTTGCTAATGGGGTAAAATTTCTTAAGAAATGTTGCTCGAAGTGTACCCCAACTAGCTCGCTCCTCTCCCAATTGTCAGAATGATCTCGCAGATCCGTCCTTGAGTGTCAAGGGAAAGGTCTTCTTCATTGTGTACTCTAGTGTAATGTCTGAGTAAAAATGAGTGCTGCAAATCTCCTCAAACTTATAAAGATGCTAGTACATCTCCTCGTGCGGCTTTCTATGAAATTTCGGCAGCAATGAGACGAAGTCTGAATCAATCAGAAAAGTCGGTAACTTTGATGTAGAAACTGACTCATCTCCCGAATAGGATGCATGCTGCTTCATCCACACTCTTGTATCAACAACTAATATACCTAAATCTTTCATCTGATCAATATTTGGCTCACGGGGTCTCATTCCTCTACTCAGTTGTCACAGGTATAACCGAAGGCTGACTCGAAGGGATTGAAGAGAGAGGGATAGAATAATACGAAGAAGACAAAGATACAAAAGGAGAGGACTCCCCGATGTCAGAATCACATTCGGAGAAGGTTAGAGGACTCAACTCAGGTTTGAGACACGACACGTCTCGAACCAACCTAAATGATTAGGTAGATGTGCTAGGAAACGTTGTTGTAAGAGTCAGCTGAAGATATCGTCTACCCATCATCGTGATTAGATAGATGACTCCTAATCGACTGAATGATCTGAAAGATAAGAATCACTTACAAATTGAAACACTAAGCAAACCCCGAATTCACCAACTCAACTCGGTGATGACCGTAAAATTTCGATCTTTTATCTTCTCAATTTTAGGGTTGTTTGGCAAACAAGTCTTCTCACTGATTAGCGTGAGCTGATAGGTACCCGAAACTTCCCTGGAATACTGCCTCGAGTTCTTACAAGAAATCATCTATTCTCAGCCAATATGGGAGTAAGTAGGGACCATTTCTGGCTACCTGTGTTACTTGAGGACCGTGCTTTTGTGGTTTCCTCTAAACCTCCCACTATGCTAAGGAAACTCAGACTATTCCCTTGATAATGAGCTTATTCAACAGACATTTCCATATGAGTCTATTTATATTGTTTACTCACTTCCATGGTGTGCCAACATGGTGAACTTTCTTGTCTCCAAGCAAGTTCCCCGTGGATGGACTAGGAGCAGTATAGACTGACTCAAGTCGAATTGGAGGAAATATCATTGGGAGGATCCGTTCCTCTTCTTTGAAGGACCGAATTGTATTTGGAGAAGTTGTATTCCCCAGGAGGAATACTGGAGTGTCATCATGGATTGCCATTCACTTGAAGCTGGAGGACACCATTCAAAAAAAGAACTGCTCACAAGGTGTTGCAATGTGGTTTCTTCTAGCTGACCTTGTTTAGAGATGCTGCGGATTTTGTATGATGGTGCCCTATTTGCCAAAGGATGGGACAGACTGTTGGATCAAGAGATAACTTGCCTATGCAGACTGTGATTTTTTGTGATGTTTTTGATTCTTGGGGCATATATTTTATGGGTCCTTTCCCTAATAGCCAAGGATTCGAGTATATCTTGTTAGCGGTTGATTATATTTTCATATGGGTGGAGGCTATCCAAACCCGAGCCGCAGATGTAGAACTATTTGCAAGTTTATTAAGGATCATTTTATCTGGTCATCTCCCACTTACAGATCTAGAGAGTACCTACAATTCATGCGCTGGGGATTGCTCTCCCAAAACAAGTGCATCCTTTACATTTAGTTTTAGGTCAAATATGTTAGCAGTCCCTGTTTTATTTTCGGTTATCACTTTTTTTGAGTATTTTCAAACAACATCTAACGTATTTTTGTCTTTTTTTGTTTGTATCCTAAGTACACAAGTAACTAGGTTATGATAACTAAGCAAGCACCTAGCTATGGATGTGCAGAGAGGGAAATAATTGAGAAATCCTAACAAGCACCTATCCTCGAAAAAGCCGCAGAAAACCATCGAGAAAATCTAGATGCAAGAAAACTACGGTGGGTGCCCTACTCCCCCAGGCGTACAACACCTGGTGAAAAAGACCCTGAGAAGAAGGGAGGGAGGTACAAGTTAGGATACTTTGAAGGGGCCCCTTCCTACGAACAATGTTTTATATTTTGATTACAGAAAATTACAACTAATCGACTTTGCAATTCTGTCTCGTATTGTTCAACCTGTGCTACACAAATCAGAAACAAAAAGCCGTGAGGTTAGGAAATAAAATAGCAAAGAGAAATGGAGAACCCTAGACCTAAGATTTCTAAGGTCTACCCTAGCGCTGCCTCTCCGGTAACGGTGCTATCTGAAAACCACTCAATCTACTATTATAAAAGAAGAACAATGTCGCTGAATCGATCGGGTGAATTTTTTGTAGAAAAAGATAATTTTGAGTTATATTTTTATTATTTTTCATTATGCTCCTAAATGAGATGTGTATAGTGTCAAGTACGAGAGTGTCGAACTTAGGAAGGCAAGCTATTAGAAACTAGGGTTAACTATAGAAAATTAAGGTAAAAGGTTTCATGATTTTTTTTATTATTAAGGATTTTTTTGGATTTTTATTTAATTTTTATGAGTTTTATATTACTTTTGTGATTTTAAGTATTTTATATTTTTTAAATATTTTAGAATATATTTTGTAAATTTTTTTATTTTTATTTGATTATCTTTATATTTTAATTTGTTTTGCTATTTGAATGAATTTTTAGAAAGATTTTAGAACTTCTACAGATTTTTATTGTATTTTTATGATTGAAAATTGAGATTTTATGGAAATAGATTTTTTTTATTTTTAAAATTGAAAATAATGCAAAAAAATTTTAATTATAATTTAGTGGAGAGTAGGTAAAATTATATTTGAAATGATATGCTATGCATTTTAGTCTAATTTTATTTATTTAGTTATAATTTATGGATTTTATGGATTATATAATGACATGCTATGCTATGGATTTTAGGTAAAATTATCTTTGAAATGATATGCTATGCTATGCATTATATAATTTTTTTATGGATTTTATTATTCAATTTTTAGTTTGCTTTTGATTTGCTGTACAAAATTAAGTAGTGTATGGTATATAATTTTTATTAGATTTTTATGAGGTGTTTTTATATTTTTTATGTTTTTTAAAGTTTATTATTTTTTGGTATTTTAAATGATTTATTTAATGCAAGAAAATCTTTTTATTTTTCAAAATTTATTTAATACTGTATATAGATGAAATACGATATTTTTATGTATTTTATTATATTTTATATATTTTTTGTCTGGTTTTTTATGTATTGTAAAAGTGTATGATTTATATATAGTTAGGGTATATGTGTTATGTTCTGGAACTGAGAGGATATGCATGTAAAATCTCATAAATGCAAGGGCTGATGAGCAGGTCGCCAATTAGGGTTAAGTATCAAAGTAAATCACGTTCGTTGCGACCCCGATCAGCGAATAGAGCTCAACAAGAAAAATAAGACCACTAATGAAAATAATCGAGCTCAAAAATCCAAAGAAGCGGTCTCCTCTATTTATTTAACCTGGTATAGCGACCACGATTGAACACAAGGAGCACGAGCGAAGCCTACAAAGTAGTCGACAATTTGGAAAATAAAAGGGAATCTTTTTGTGGTTTTTAATTTGCAAATTTTTTATATACTTTATAACAAGAAAAAGAATAAAAATGAGAAGGAAATCACACTACACCAATTTTTATTAAGGCTAAAATGGGTCAAAAATTCAAAATAAAAATATTTTTATATTTTAAAATATGCAAATGTTTTTGGGTGTTTTGTGGGATTTTTCAGATTTTTATATAATTTTCTAAAAATGAAATAAAGATAAAATATCAAGGCAGTGTACAGCCTGGATGAAAAGACAACTTTAAAATATCTAAAGTGCCCCAAATATCAACTACAGAAATTGAAAACTCATTTTTTTATTTTTATAGAATTTTTAATGAATTTTCTAAGATTTTAGGTCTTTTACAATTTTTAGGGGTTTTATAAAAGATAAAGAAACCAAAATGATACAAAAATTAAAACATGCCAAACAAGCACACAAGAATTTTTGTAGAATTTTTAGGGATATTTTTATATTTTTTTGGTATTTTCTAAAATAAGCAGACACGTTTTTAGGTTTCTGATTATTAGAAAATTTTAAATAAAATCAAATTGCATTACCAAAATTACCAAAAATACTACACAGTGGCAAGAGCTACTAGTAATATTTGGGGAATTTTTGAAGTAGATTTGATATTTATTTGATTAAAAACAAAACACACTGGTTGTAGGGACCTAAATGCAAATAGTCCAAGTTTCAGGACTAAATCATAGCGTGCATAGAAATTCTAGGGGTATCACTGTAAAATTCCCACGAAATTCAAGAACATGCGCAATACAGCGTTTACATGGGTATAAATGCAATTCTAGAAAATGTTTCATTCAAACATGAACCAGCAGAAACTATGGGATAAAATGTGCAAAAACACCACAGAGCACTTGAGCAGGCACGTATTTTCAGACAAGAAGTACTAAAATGCAAATACCAGAAACCTAAGGGACTAAAGTTCAAATAGTTCAAACTACAACTTTATTTAACAAACTAAAACATAAAGTATGAAAAGTGTAGGGGGAAAGTGCAATATAACCTCAAGGCACGGAAGCGGAGCGTGCGGGCCACGTAGAGGCCGCTGGTGGGGGTGTGGACGTGCTGCTCTGATCCTCTACGATGGCAGATCTGATGCCCAGGGAATGTCACCTACGTGTGGCGCAGATGTGTCGGGAGGTGTCAGATCAACGGTTCAAAGGCTGCAGCAACGGGCGGCTCTGATGTAAACTGGTGCTCGGCTCCACATCCGACGGTGAAGGAGGATGGTGGATGAACTAGGGGCTGGTGAACTTCGAACATGGATGGGTGTGAATCCTAAGGGCCGATCGAGCCTCTAACAGGTCGAGCACCTCCGGAAAGGCACTCCACATCGAGCAGTGAAGTCTAATCGTCTCAAGGACGGTCGGATGGCCTAGATGGTGGAGCTTCAGCTAGAGCAGCTCCTCCGAGCAGCTGGAAGTTCAATAGGGCTCCTTAGGACGCAAGGGTACCTGTAATGCAAAGACAGGACTCGAGGCTATGCTCCGGTCCGGGTTATTGGGACTGAAAGCTAAAGAAGCGGAGAGGGGCGATGTTAGATCTACAATGAAGGTGGTAGGGGAGATCTAGGTCCTAATCTCGACCCAAAGATTGAGGCTTGAGGCTAAGGATGATCAGGTTGTGGAGCAGGAAGGAGGGTGAGTGTGCGGATCGATCGAAGCGGCTAGATGTGGAAAACGGGGCTCCGACCAGCTGGTCGGAGCGGATGGAAGTGCAAAGGTGATGGGCTTAAAGATCGGATTGAAACGAGAAATGCAAAGGAAGTAAGGGATACCAAGAGATCTGTGTGTGCTCCTGAGCTCCAGGCGAAGATGATCGTCGGGGTGATGCCCTCAGCCTAGATGCGGAAGGCGGTGGAGGCTGCTCACGGTGGAGGTCCGACCATGAAGGGTGAGCGTCACCTCTACTGCACCAAATCGAGATCCAAAGGGTGCTCCGAGCAGCTGTCACTCAGCTGGAGGTGTCTACGGGTCGAAAAGGGAACAAGGTACGAGCTACCCGTTCATGGAGGTGGAAGAGAATATTTATAGGCGAGCTGAGGGTATGGAAAAATCGGAGTGAAGCGCTGAACCCTAGAAAGAATGGGATCGGGCAATGGACCCGCGAGGATGTTGGAGGTATGAGGGTTATCAGGTCCAAATCCTGAGAAAAAAGGCAAGGGGAGTCAGGATGGAAAATTCTGAGAAGAAGCTCCAGTGAAGAGGATCCGGGTCTGACCCGAGCAGAAGGTGTCGTTGACCCGCGGTCAACAATCCAGCCAACCAATCAGAAAATAGGATTTACAAAACTACTTAAAAATTCAATAAAATATAACAAATGAAATCAAAAAGTGTATAAAATGAAAAATGTTTGTTATTTTTCAAACTATTTTTTTGTATTTTTTATTTATTTTTTTGAAAAATAAATTAATTTATATACATGGTGTATTATATACAATTATTATATACTCATGTATTTTGTTCAATTATTTTTATTTTGTTAGTTTTACATAAATACCCCAATTTTATATTTTATTTATTTACAACATAATTTTTGGAGTTCAAAAATTTTTTTATTATTTATTTACAGGTACATAATAAATAAAGAAGAGAGCATATATACATGTATTATGCATAAGGGAGAGAAAATTTTATTTTATTTTTCGGATTTTTGTTTTCTCTTTAGGATTATATACAAGGAGGTAAAAAGAATATTTTATTTTTATTTTTCCAAAAATAATTTTTTATTTACACAAAATAATATGTACAATATAGAGTAGGCCCTATCTCTCTCTACTTGTTTTATTTGGCGATCAGGCAATGCTTGGCCTTCTCTTGGGGTTCTGGTCACTCTGTATTTATTCTAAATACCTCCTTCCTTTTTCTTTTTTCTTTATTCTTTTATTTTTGCACAAATACATGCTAATTATGTAATATCAAGAAATGCATGCATAATGCTAACTTATTGTAACTACATCTATTTACATGATGCATTGACAAGATAATTAGCTAAAATAAAAGAATAAAGAGTGATGATCAGGGATTCATCACCCCCCTATATTCTACCTTTGTTAGTCCCTTAGCAAACACTTATTTGAAAAAGAAGTGAAAAGAGAAAGAAAAGAAAAAGAAGGAGAATCAAGGTTGATTATTAAACTTGTCTTCATTAAATTGGAGTATGGAGCTCAGTCAGACCTTTGGATTATTAGTTTATCGGAACCTTATTTGGACCTATGGTTAAGATCCAACAGCCTCTAAGTTCCACCAATCTTTGGTCAAGACTCCTCAATAATCCAGATCAGAACAAGTCTACATACACAAACTCTAATGACCATGAATCTTTTCTTGTACTATGTAAGTGATATGCGGCTCCCTAATGAATACTCATTCATCACTCTTTATTCTTTTATTTTAGCATTTATCTTTGCAAAACATCATGTAGATGGTTGTAAATATAATAAATTACCAAATTGCATGTTTTTGTTAATATTCAATAATTAGCATGTTTTTGTGCAAAAATAAAAGAATAAAGAAATAACGAAAAAGAAGGAGATATTTAGAATAAATATTGAGTGACCCGAACCCAAGGGAGGGCCAAGCATTGGCCTGACCGCAAAAGAAACCAAGTAGAGAGAGATAGGGCCATTCATCCATGAGTACACTCCTTCCTGTATATATTCTATTTCATTTTCATAAAACAAAAATAAAAATGTATTTCTCATAATTTATATATATTTCTAAAAAAATAAGAATAAGAAAAATAAAATAAAATCAAAAATAAAATACTTTCTCTCTCCACATTGTACATACGCCATGTATATAGGAATAAAAGATCTATCTATTTCACCTTTGTAAATAATCAATAAAAATAAAATAAAAATTATTTTATATCTCAAATTTTATGTTGTAAATAAATTATAAAATTGGGGGTGTTTGTACAAGAAAAAGAAAGTAAAAATAAAAATATAAAACACATAGGCATTTTATACATGTATATAATATTATATTATGTATATACATTAATTTATTTGTCAAAAAAAATAAAATCACTAAAAAATAATTTGAAAAAAATAAACATTTTTTATTTTGTAAATATTTTAAAATAAAATTGTTTTCTTTTTTTATTTCATTTATAAGTATTTTTGAAATGGAATAATCTGATTGGTCCACAGGGGATTGTTGACCCTCGGTCAACTCTCCCCCCTGGACCACCTCTCATCCTGATCCGACTATCGACCTGATTTCGTGGATTTTTCTAGAGGTGATCCGACCTCCTTTTGCATTGATCCGAGGCTCCAATTGTCGAGGATAGATCCGTTATCTCCGACTACCGATTTCCTTAGGGATCCATCCATCGAGATGCACACCTGAGTCCCATCTTCTCGGACCTCAGCATGTATAAAGATTCACCTGGAGCCGCCATTTTCCCCTATCTTTGGCCATCGCCTTCGGCTCCAGTGACCTCCATCCTCCTTCCTTGAGTGACAGCTAGCGAGGGAGTGTGTAGCAGCGAGGATCGAGGCCTCTAGCCTCATATCCGACGAGCCTCCTCGTCGTGCTCCGCCACCAGCGAGCTTGAGCCTCTGGACGCTTCGTCCCATTAAGGCAAAGACCCCCGGAGGTCCAGCACCTCCAGCCCAGACGACCTCCTCCATCAGGTAGTGTAGTTAGCCATTAGTTCGCGTTAATTTTAGATGTTTCGATTCCGTCCATTCCACCTTCATCGGACCACCGTGCCTCCTCCGACCATCAATTTGCCCTTCCGACTAGCCCTTCACCTTTGCCGGACTCCTCTCCATGTTCTTCACCCCTTCACACCCCCTAGTTCGCCCCGGAACAGGGTATCGGTTCTCCTCCACTGTCGCCCCGCCGGAGAGCTCCGCTCTGCCTCACCCAGCCGCCCATTCCTCCCGTAACCAGGTCGAGGCACTTTGCCCTCGACCCAGCTTTCTTCATGTGCAAGTTCGAAGGAGAATGGACCTCATCTAGAGGTTCGACCATTGAAGCACATTGCTCCAGGTGCCTTAGCTTCACCGGGGTCCTCCAGGACTTCCCGGCCCCATTGGAGCTTACTGACAGCTACGGACATTCTCGAACGTCATTTCTCCCATCAGAGCAGCGCCGGAGGAGCCCCCAGGCACGCGTATTGGCCGGTCGAAGTTCGCCGACGAGCTGTTCTTCCAAGGACCCTCCCAGCCGTCCGATCGAGCTCCTTCGCCAGGTCTCATCTCCTCCATCCATCTACGGGGAGCTTGCATCCGTTCGATCTGTTTGAGGATCTAATCCTGAGCGTCGATCGTCGAAGGGGTATCAGCAAATCAGAGCCGTCCGATCATCAGTGATACTCCTTAGACCGTCGGATCTTTAATAAAGGGGTAATTTACACTTAGGCCCTCCTTAGTTCTTGCATTTTTTAGTAGTCCTGTAAATATATTTTGCCGTTATTTTTATTTTGTATAAATTGCATTCATAGCCTTAAGCTTTTGTAATTTTCAAGTTAGTCCATGCGTGGTTCACGTGGACTGTCACGTGCCCTCTGGCATTTTTCACATTTCCTCCTGAACTTTATGGGTGTTACTATTTGAATCTTTATTAATTGGAATGACACTTATGCCATTCCGTGTCTTATTCTCATGCCAACCTCGTGCGATTTGGGATTTTTGCAGATTTGGCCCTATATTGTTTATACTTGTTAATCTTTGGCCTCTGGAAGTTATTTTCTTTACACCTAGGTCCATGTGTGCTGCCTATCTTTGATTAGTTGAATAAAATATCAAACATCATCCAAATCTCCTAAAATTTGGTTACATGGCTCCTGCCACTGTGTAAAATTTTCAATGATTTTTTGGAATATTTTTGTTTTATTTTATATTTTTAAAGATTCAAAAACCCAAAACTTTGTTAATGTTTGAATTGAAAAACTAACTAAAAATATTAAAAAGCCTCCAAAAATTCTAAAAAAAATCACTTGTACTGCTTTTGTGTTGTTTTTATTTCTATCCAATTTTTGACATTTTTGGATTTATAAAACCCTTAAAATTTTAAAAACAAAAAAATCATAAAAAATCATTGCAAATTCATAAAAATTCAAAAAAATACAATTTCTTCTTCTGTAGTTAGGTTTTTATTTATAATTTTCATAAAATTGTTGTTAGATTTTTAAAGCTATTTTTCTATTTTTAAATAGCCTTTAGAGTCTGACTGCACAGTAGCTTTCATTTTTGGCTTTCTTTAATTTTTATAAATTCAACTAAAAATTATAAAAATATAAGAAAATTACCAAAAACACTTGAAAATTATAAAATCCAAAAAAAATTTATTTTAATTTTTTGTCTCTTTTTGTGGTGTTATATAATTCCTTGATTGTGACTTTTTCCCTTCCTTTTATATTTTCTTTATAATTAAAAATCAAAAAAAAACCTAAATATCCACCAAAAATATTTGTTTCTTTTTAGTTTGATTCTCGACTACTTCGTAGACTTTTAGTCAATCCGTGCTCCTTGAGTTTGACCCTGGTCGCTATACCAGGTTAAATAAAATAGCGAGACCGCTATTTGGCTTGATTTGTTGTTTTCCTTTATTTGGTGGTTCTCGATTTTTCTTGATTGACCTAGCCTCGTGATTCGGGTCGCAACGACCCTGATTTATACCCTCACTCGGATCGTAAGGGAGCCATCACTCCCCACCTCAGAAATGGCAAAGTCACAGCATACCTCAATAAGGTAACTCTAATGCCCTAGTCTGGCAGCTCTTTCCTCGAGGAGAGGGGTACTCCCTTCTAAGTTCAAGTAAAACCAACTCAAGAAGAGGGGGAAAGAAGAGAATGGACCATGACCAGTGTAGCCATGTATCCCTGGGAACCCAACCAGTGTAGCTAGGTCTCCCTGCTGCAAGCTTCATGAGATGAGAATGGGTAACATAAGCTTTGATTTATTTGGCTATAAACACTCCGGTTGGTATTTCATTTTCTATCAGACCCACCACTTTTTGGAGTTTTTCTTTCTTTTGCACATTTTTTTTGATGTGCATATGTACAACATATCTACATGGTGCAACATATATACATAAGGACTTTTTCCTCTTGAGCCAGCAGACTATCCCTCTTTTGAAGCATTATTGCAACCCACAACTCATGTCTTTAGACCTCAACACTGCCAGACCAAGCTGAGGCACACTTCCTTCACTAAAAGAAGATGAGAGGTTCTGCCTAGAAGTACTACCCTCGTATGCTACCCCAAGCCAAAGGAAACTGCCTCCTCACCACCTCATATGTAGAGAGCTATGTGTAAGGTACTGGTGAAGTAAAGCCATTGTCTTTGAGAGTCATGTGTGCGTTGTTAAATGTTCTACTTAGGCTCATCAAGATAACATGTGATCATAGCCTAGTTTACTCAAAGAATTAAGTCAATAATGGACCTGAAAAGTCTCAACCCTAAGTCCTATAAGGTTCCTCTTAGAATTAAGTATATTAAGGTCTTAACCAAGCTCTATTTTCCAATTAATTCCAAGCTAGTTTAAATGTCAACCATGATTCAGAAAAACTATACAAGTATATACAAAAAGATTTTATGCAAAATTTTTGAAAATGTGCACAATTTTTAAAAAATGTTTGAATGTATGCATGGATGCAGAAGTTTTGCAAACTATTTACAAATATTTACACAAGGGTTGTTGCAAACTTTTGTTTTCAAAAATTTTACAAAAAATTTGTACTATATACATAGTTTTGATACCACAATATTTACAAACTTGTTAAAAACAAAAAAATTTATAAATATTTGTACAAAAATAATTTTGATAAATAGCTATGTATGTGCAAGAAAGAATTTAATGTAAAAGAAAAAAATATAATTCTTTTTAAGATTTTTAGATAAAGGATTTTAGCTATTTTATTTATTAACACACTCACACAAAGTACGAGTTATGCCTAAAGTATATATGTAATATATATGACACCCCCCTTGTACTTAGCTTGAACGATGTCCTCAGTGTGAATCAAGAGCGATGAAGAAGACATAACTCGTGCTTAGTATAGGGAAGTGAAAAGGAATGCTATACTACAACGACGCATCAAAGAATAGAATGAAGAGGGCTCTATGTTTCCCTCTATACATAGGATCAAGTAATCCTAAGTATAACAGAATATATATCAAGGGAAAACTGAGTAGAAGGATATACAGGGTCTACCTCCTGTTGAACACGAAAATCGCAGAGGTCGTGTCGGTTCACAAGGCGAACCTACAGTCGTTGAGTTGACCTCCAGCGAAATCCGCAGTTCAAACAACAATTAACCCACAACAATCAAGTAAAGAAGTGAAAGTGAATGTGGAGATAAAATTTATTATAACTCTACAACAAAGATGTGTATAGGTGCAAGTATGTGTAGAGGTCGAACATAGGGAGCAGACAGGTAGAACGGGGCAAAATGCTCAAAAGTGTGTATGTGATGTATTTGTCTATCTATGCTATTTTTTGTGGGTTTTTTACTTTATATATTTTTTTATTTTGTTTTTAATTTTGTATTTTTGTATTTTGATTTTTAATTTTCTTATTTTATATTTTCTTTTTATATTTTATATTTTTTTATATTTTCTTTTTCAATAATAGAGTATATATACAATATAAGAGAAGAGAGGATAAGGTATTTATAAAAATAAGTAAAAATACTCAAAAATTAGGGAATAAAATGTTTTTAGGTTTTTTATATTTTTCTAATTTTTTTGTAATTTTGCTAGATTTTTCTTAATTGTTTTGGTATTTTTAAAGTTAAAAATTATGAAAATAGTAAACAAATTAAAACGTTGAAACTAAAATGGAGAAAAAATATCAAACAGTAACAAAATTCTCCAAATTAGTTTTCAATTAAAGGTAATAAAATAAGGAAGATTCAGACATAAAGATTATATTTTTAGGATTTTTTAGGGATTTTTATTATTTTTTTGAAGGTTTATGTGGTTTTTTAATTTTTAGGAGTTTTGTTTTGTATTTTTTATGATTTTTTGATCTGAAATTAAAACACACTAAAGTATAAAAAATATATTTTTTTGGGAAATTTTTGAGGGGTTTTTATAATTGTTATGGATTTTCTAATGCAAACAGAGCTGGAAATGCATGTTTTTGATTTTTATAAATATTAAAATGCAGTAAATATGCAAAATAAAAATATGACGTGAATCTACAATGCTACATGAACTTAAGTTGATTTTTGTGGATTTTTTAGAGCTTTATAGATGCATGCAAAAAATAGAGATAACAACAAGAAACTACATGCAAGCAAGAGGAATAAGTGTAATTAAGGAAAAGTATGAGGGTTTGTATGTAAATTTCTCACAAAATATTATACTGAAATAAAAACTTTGTGGACTAAATCCAAACAGACAATAAGCGCAAGGATATATCTGCAAAACTGCCAACGTCACGTGCAAGAGTCACGTGACATGGCAGGGGCACAAGTATAATTATCAAAAAGTTAAAGGCGGATTTACAAAATACCCACAAATGTTACAACGTTACAAACTAATATCTGGATGTAACAGAAATAATACAAAATGAAGGGGCCCGAATGCAAAAGTCCCGCACCTCACGTGCCCAAGTCACGTGAAGTGACGTGGACTCGGGCCTCGATGCAAATCTGTGAAGTGTGTGGACGTCTATGCAATTACTACAAAAATATAAAGCGGCGAAGGAAAGTTTAAGCAGTAGTTTTAAATACAAAAAGTAGCCTGGGTTGAGGGGCAAAATACCCAGTCAAGGGTGCGATCCAACGGCGGCTTTAGCTTCACTAATACACGTGGCAACGCCACATGAGCCGATACCCCTTCGAAGTGTGCAGTTCAGATTAGAAGGGGCAGATCAGATCTGATGGCCAGGAGTGCTTGGATCTAACGACCACTGCTACATGCCAAGAACAGGTCGAGATCCGACGGCTCTAGTCGATGGGGGAAGAACGGTAGAGGAACTCGCCGTTGGCGAGTTTGGATTGGGTGTAGCTCCGCTCCCCGATGACCTTCTTCGTTTCAAGCAGCACGTGAATGCTCCTGGGAGGCTCTTCTAGCATATGACGACTTCAAAATGGTGTGGAAAACGCCGACAAGCCGCCGCGACGTGGGAGGACGATGCTGCTCCAGGCTGTGCGTGCACCGGGCAAAAACGACCCCCAGGTGGGGTCTTTGGCACCTAGACCTGCAAATAAGATTCACGGGCAATAGTAAAAGGTTCCAGGGCCAGAAAAAATAGGTGTATGATGGCGTAGTGAAGATGGTGGTCACCGGAACCCTCAAGCTCCGGCCAGGTGTTTGATGATGGATAATAAGCTACTGATGCGATTTAATGCGAAGAAAAATGCATGAAATAGTAGCTATGGGCTACAGCTACGCAATAAGAAAGGAAAAACAAGAACAAAACAACCTCGATTGGTTGTAGGAACCAAGAGATGTTGGACCACGACGGCGGCAGGCCGGAGGTGGGTGGAGACACCACAAGACGTCGCAGGGCCCCTTTGGAAGTAGATGGAGGAGAGCCGTCACCTCTCCAGTCCGGAGCTCGGCCAAAAAGGAGGCTAGGTCGGTCAAAAAATGGATTCAAAGGGAAGAAGGAGGTGACGGTGGTGTTTTTGAAAGATGGCGATCAGGGCTCCAAAATCGAGGTGCACAAGGCGCTGTGATGATCCAAATATCGAAATAAGCCTAGGGCGTGTATCTTGGTTAACTGGTGATGAGAAGTCGTGAAGGGTCGATCATGAGATGGTGAAAGGGTGCGCCTCGAAAAGACCGTGAAATCAGCCAAAAAACGCAAATATGACACAGCCCAGGCGTTGGGCAAAGAGTTGACCGAAGTCAACTCTCTAGCCATCCTGGTTGGTCCACGTGGACCGACCAGGAAAAAAACCTGAGAAAAACATTTCTAAATTCGTTTAAAAATAGTAAACAATTTTATTAATTTATGGTTAAAAAATGAAAAATGTTTTTTATTTCATAAATTATTTTATTGTGATTTTTATTTATTTTTTTGAGGTCTATAATTACAAGTTGCCTTTTTAGACCTATATAGGTACATACATCTATATATTTTATTATTTTATTTTTATTTTGTATATTTAACTTATTTATTTTTGTTTATTATTTTATAAATTTATAAAATACTTTTATACACTTAGAAGTATTTTTATTTTATTTTTCTGATGTAATTTGTATACTTAGTAAAATAAAAGTATAGATTGTATAGGTATGTATATTATACCTATGTATTATATATACAAGTATTTTTATTTTGTGTTTTATTTGAGTTTTTATTCTGATTTTAATGTGCATATATATTATAAGTAATATTTACAAATTTATAAAAATATAAAATTATAAAAAAAATGAATAAATAATAAAATGAATATATTAATCTGTTCAAGTAAACAACAGGGGTCCAAAACTCAACTTTCAAACCATACATCCGCCAAATACGAAACCACTGCCATTAAATAACTTATTTTAAATTATATACAATTAAAGTGAGTTTGATGCATTTGGAGTTTTTATTTGTGAGATACAGGTCTGGGAAGTTAGGATCCTGGAATTTTATTCAGATCATAACTTTTTATCTATACATTATTTTTGAGTGAAATAAATTTTGTATTTTGGTTTATTTAATTATCTACAACTTTCATGTTTAAAGTTTCTTTATTTGATTTATAAAAAGTGGAACCAAAAATAGGTCCCAAAATGAATAAAGAATGAATAAAATAAAAGGTATTTTCGTTGTATTTTGGCCCTTATCTCCCCCTACTTTATTCCTTGTCGACCTATTCATCAAGATGCCTAGGTCTCGGGGTTTCGGGTCATAAAATATTTGCAATATTTTATTCTTTTTCTTTTCTTTTCTTTATTCTATAAATTTGACTTTAAAACCCGCATTTTGTACACTATTTACACCATGATGCATGAATGATAAAATGCATGAATTAACGTCATTTACACGCATTTACTAGGGTTTTTAAGGCCAAAATGATAGAATAAAGATGATGAAATGTAGATTTATCGTTTCCGTATACTTGCCTTTGCTCGTCCCTAGCAAACACTTATGCAATAAGTGCAAAAAAAGAACAATAAAGAAAAGAAAAAGAAGAAATTGGATTTAGCTTAAATATCAAACTTATCTTCTCAAAATCAAAGTTTGGAGCTTAAGTCGGACCTTTGGAATTTTAGTGTGGGCGGAACCTTAATGAGAACCAGATTTGAAATCCAACAGTCCTTGAGAATCCCAACACTCTGTTCAAGTCTCCTCAATAGCCAGGTCAGAAATATCTCAATTCATACGCAAACCCTTACGACTATGAATCTGACTCGTACAGTGTAAGTGATAGTGGCTCTCCCCAACTAGAATGACAAAGAGAGTGACTTCTCCAGCATGACAACCCAATGATTCCCCAATCCAACAGCTCCTTCCTCGAGGAGCGGGGTATTCCCTTCTAAGTTCAAGTGGCAACCAGATCAAGAGGAGGAGGTGAAGAGAAGAATGGACGGTAGCCAGTGTAGCTACCTATCCTAGGATGCAAGACCAGTGTAGTCAAGTCATCGAACTGCAGGCTCACATAATATGACTTTGGAACTCGAGCTTGCTTATTGACTGTACAAAATATTCACATACTTTTGCAGGCATTTTATTTTTGTACAGGCATGTCTCTCTCTTTTTTTTGAAATACTATTCACAACAGAATTTACATAAGGAGTTTTGTCCTCTTGAGCCAGTAGACTATCCCTCTTTTGAAGCTTTATCGCAACCCACACTATCCTGTCTTTAGAATTCCTCATCACTAGATGGGTTGGGGTGCACTTCCCTCCCTAGAGGAGGACAAGTGTTTCCACTTATGTGCGTCTCATACCCGCAAA
Organism: Ottelia alismoides; assembly: GCA_037367405.1. NCBI lineage: Eukaryota > Viridiplantae > Streptophyta > Magnoliopsida > Alismatales > Hydrocharitaceae > Ottelia > Ottelia alismoides. The sequence goes on along the minus strand of JAZKJV010009287.1, from coordinate 1,193,595 downwards.
TCCAACCCCCTCACCATTCCAACTGAGTTGAGCCATGTGAAAGGTGCAGGTGTCCAAATTAGGTCATTATCAACAAGAGTCGTGTGTGTGCTCCGAAATACTCTACTTAGGAAGTCAAGAATCCATTGAACCAAGTCTCGTGATCCTCAAAGAATTAAGTCGACTAGACCTGAAGTACCTCAAACCAAGTTCCTATAAGGCTCTTGTTATTAGGTAGATTTTAAGGTCCTATCAAGCTCCAATCTTCGGATTTTACTTAGACTCGTTCAACTATCAAACTCAATCCGAAAAATGCTCATGCTATGCAAATGATATGCAGAATTTAGAAAATATTTTTGTGATGCAATTTTCAAGATTTTGAACTTTTTATGGATTTTTGAAAAGATGATGATGATGCATATGCATTTTTGTGTTTTTCAAAAATATTTTTTTTTCAAATGTTTTGGATTTTAATTTTGCAAATGTTTTTGGGATTTTTGAAAACAAAAAGATTTTGGATAAAAGCTAGGTTAAAATATTTACACGAGAGTGCTTCTTATATTTACAAGAAGTGGATTTTAAGAATTTAAAAGGGTAAGTGATCAATTTTATACATATATATAATGGATTCTTGTGTGATGTAGGTATTCCTCAAACTTATTTGAAAAGGTTTTTAAAACAATTTTTGAAAACTATAGTCCAAAATAATTTTTACATACATTTTTACAAACATTTACAAACATTTGAAAATCATTTTGCAAAGGTTTTTAAACAGTATAGATAGATTTTTCAAAATATTTTTGCAACCATTTTTCAAACCATTTGCAAATCATTTTTCAAACATTTTATTTCACACAAAGAAAATAAATTTTCAAAACAAAGAATTTTACAAAGGTTGAAAACATGTAACAAAACATTTTCAAAATAGTTTTCAAAAGATTTTCACATGGATTTTCAAACTATTTTTCAAACATTTTGCAAAAAAAACATTTTCACTTGATTTATTAATCAGTAAATACAAAAAGAATTTGAGGAATATCACATCATTTTATTAAGGTTTTTAATGAATTTTAAAGAATTATAAGCCATATTATTACAAAAAATACTAAAGTACGAGTTATGGATGAAGTATATGTGTAGTATATACGACCCCCTATACTTAGCTTGAGCTATGTCCTCATAGATCAGAGAGAAGAGAGAAGACATGACTCGTACTGAGTATAGGAAAATCTAAAGAATAAAGGAATGAATGAACGAATGAGAAGTTGACCGTCCCCCCTTTACTTAGGATCAAATAATCCTAAGTATAGCAGATTGTATACAAAGCAAGGAGGGTCAAGGGTGGGAATGAACATATCGTACTCAGATTGTCTCCCCCTATACTTAGGGTATGATATCCCTAAGTATAGACAAGAAGAGGAGACAATGGAGAGGATCAAAAAGAATGAAAACTCGGGGTGCACACCCCCCTATACTTAGGACAAAGTACGTCCCAAGTATAGAAGCATGTCAACAAGGGGCGACACCTTGTGAGTTATACAGAAGATAGAAAAGGAAAAGAAGAAAAGAAGAAAAGAAATGAAAGTGGAAGAAGAGATCAGAGGATGTACACATCATTCCCCCTATACTTAGGGTAAAAGAAGCCCTAAGTATAGGCAACAACAGGAGTAATGAAACGGAACGAAGAATGAGCACTCAGCTCTTCCACCCCCCTATACTTAGGATAAAGTACGTCCTAAGCAAGGCAAACACGAGAATCGGTGGACGAGCAATACGGGAGAGAGACAGAGATACACGTAAGAGAATATACAACAGAGATGGATATACACAGGATCAAGAAGGTAGAAAGCGAACCTTCTTGCGGGACCGCTGAGGAATAGATCTAGTGTGGTGTAGGTCGACATCGGGGTCCACAGTGGACGAAAGCCGATCAGGGTTGACATGGTGAAGATTCTCAGGGGCCCTAGGGTATGAAGGCACAGATGGGTGAGTGGAAGAAGTGTGGTCAGGTCTGGCCTTGGGGGTCTCACTGATATCGAAGTGGAATGGGACGAACTCATCATCATCAGAAGTAGTGCACTCAGTGTCGTCCTGCGAGGTCTCGTCCAGGTCAAAACCAAAAGGAACGAACTCATCATTGGAAGTAGTCGAACTCTTTTCGTCCTCTATAATCTCAACCAGATAATCTTTTTCATCAAAAGGACCGAATTCTTGGATAAAATCAATCAAATCAACTTCGGTCCTTGTCTCATTTATGTCTACATGGACAGGAGCGGACTCGTCAGTGGAAATAGTCAAAACATGTCCGTCATGTATAGTCACTAAATCTGCCCTCCGCTCAATGGTATCGATTGTGTAAATCCCGCGAATGTCATCAACACATCGCCAATCACAGGAAGCAGAAATGCCAAGGTCTATGCTTTCCGAGCTTTCCTCCTTGGAGAGGAATTCTCGGGTCTCATCATCGGTCATAAAGAAAGTTTCTCTGATGTCCTCATATAGATCATAGTCCTCGGGGTCAGCCAAGCTAGGTGAAGGTGCATCAGGTGCAGGTCTCTGGTCATTAGTGGGTGCGGTGATCAACACTTCGCTCTCGTCAGCAGGACAGAAGCGAATCTCTCCTGATCCGTAGTCAATAACGACCCTCACAGAGGTGAGGAATTGTCGTCCCAAGATGATTGGAGAGTGCTCCCTTGTGGAGGTCTCCATGGGCAACACGACAAAATCAACAGTATAGCTAGTGCCCTGAATCGAAATGATGGTGTTTTCAAGGATACCCTTCGTCCTCTTTATTGATCCATCAGCAAATTGTACGATCATCCTGGTCTTCTTGAGAGGCCCTAAGTGAAGAGACTGTGCCAGCGAGAAGGGTAATATGCTAATCGAAGCACTGCCGTCTAAGAGAGTGTGATCACATGTAAAGTCAGAGATGGTGCAGCTACTGAAAGGTATAGCAGTGTTTCTCTTCTTGGGAATGGGACGGTGTTTGATGATTTGGGAAGTGGCCATGGTCAAGATATGACGCTCAGATCTGCTCCTCCGCTTTCTCTTCTTGGGAAGAGGAGCAGATAATTGGGTCATGGCCTGCTGAAGTGGGGCATGGATAATCTCATGAATGGTGGCCACCACTTCGGGTTCAGTCAACAATTTTTTTAATTTTTGGACCTCCTCCATACAAGGGAGGAAGTCGGAATCATCATCTACACAAGGCATGCCAAGAGCAGTCTGTACAGCAGCATCCTCGGTGGTACGGGGTGTGAGTGAATGTGTCTGTGAATGATCTGGCAAGTGGTACCCTTCCTCACAGTCTGACTCGATCATGTGTCTCCCGAACTCTTTTTGGATTTTTAAATTTTTCTCATTTTTTTGTATTTTTGGCGATTGCAAGCTCTCATGGAAATCCTCGAGTGAACCCATATCATCAAATGATGGAATATCATGGTCGCTCCTATTGGTACGGTACTAGTGAGGTGATCAATCCTCTATCTCATATGATCCATCATCTGGGTCAAGTGCTCAAGAGTGGACTCCGTGAAAGGTGACTCAAACAGCTCAGTCTCGGGTGGATGTGAAGGTGGAGGTGGATAATATACAGGTGGAGGTGGAGGTGGATGTGGGTAGAAGTCCGAGTCCTGATACTGCGGCTGAGGCAGATATGTACGAAAGTCAGGAGCAAAGTTCTCCTGGAAAAAAGGAGGTGGACCGGCTGGAGTGAATGAGGGATCCGCAAAGTCCGGATAAAAGACGCTCCAGGGGATCATCTCGAAACAAAAGGAAATGATCGGGAGAGCACGACGGTCAAGTCAAGACAGTGGAGAAGAAGGCGCAAATGCGCAAAAGCGATCTGGTATGCACACAAAACAATCACAAACAAAAATGAAAATAATACAAATCCTCAATTCACCTACTCAACTCGGTAGAGACCGAAAAGTCGGTCTTTTTATCTTGTCTGTTTTAGAGTTTGGTGAGAAGTCCAAAAGTTGCACAAACTCTTAGGAGGCTGAAATGGGATTTGGGCACTATCCTTAGTGTGTGCGCGAGCAAGTAAAAGCGAAGACAATGAGAGGATTACTCGCCCCAAGACAATATTTTTCTTTTTGATCTTTTTTAGGGTCAAGAAATGTTAGGAGTCCCAATTTTATTTGATTATCACTTTTTTTTGGATTTTTAATAAGCAATGCACGCGCCTAATGAGGAGTCAATTCCTTTAAGCACCTAGGTTGGCAAAATCAGAGGGAGAGTCGGAAAAGCAATGCAAGCGGCAAATAATGATGGATGCTAAAGCGTAAAAGTTCACCTTGCCTCCAACACTCTATATGCAAAGATGCTCAGCAGAATTAAAACCTATCTATATGTAGATGCAAGACGATGAAATCGCCCTAAGTGTGAGAAACTGCTATTAGCGTGAAGCACCACAAGTCGGTCACCGATCTTCAATCTAGGAGTCCGATGTAGGCTCACCCCTCCTCCTCTCGACACATCGAGTTCAAGAGCAACGCTTAGCAGGGTGGGCTTGCGGCACGAAGGCTCGAAGATGATGAGGCGACTGTTTAAAGTTTTAAACTAAGTCCAAATGCGGCTATAGGTACATGCAATGGTGATTAGTGTGTTTGGACCTACTCTATCGCCAAGCAACTCCTACGACTAAGGCCCAATCACACAAAAGAAATAAAACCAAAATCGAGAAACAAAACAAAAATGCGAATGAAAACACGAGAAAAGCCGCGATGAGCCCCCAAGTGAACAATCACTTGGAAATTAGGCTCGAAAGTCCAATGTTCGGAGGTCCCTGTATTATTACAAATAAAGTGGTCTCTCTATCTCAAAAATTACACAAAAAGATGAATACAAGAAATAAAAGGGAGCGAGGTCTTCAAAATTCCTCTTCGTCTCCTTCGATGCAAAGCGAGCAGTGTCCGCTTCACGTGGGTGCACGGGCGCCTACGGTTCCTCGCACAAAGTCGATAAAAGAGAAGGTTAGATAGCTCAGGCAATATATAAAAAATAAGGAAAATAAAATAAACAAATATAAAAGCCTTGGAATAGACAATCAATCACAATCACAAACAAGACCCAAACTATGTGTTATTGCTCCCCGGCAACGACGCCATTTGTTGAACACGATTATTCAGAGGTCTAGAGTAATCCACACAAGGCGGGATCACAATGTCGTTGAAGCGACCCGCGAGAAATCCTAATTCAAACAACAATTAACCCACAACAATCAAGTAAAGAAGTGAACGTGAATGTGGAGTTAAAATTTATTATAACTCTACAACAAAGATGTGTATAGGTGCAAGTATTTGTAGAGGTCGAACACAGGGAGCAGACAGGTGGAATGGGGCATAATGCTCAAAAGTGTGTATGTGATGTATTTGTCTATCTATGCTATTTTTTGTGGGTTTTTTATTTTATATATTTTTTATTTTATTTTTAATTTTGTATTTTTGTATTTTGATTTTTAATTTTCTGATTTTATATTTTCTTTTTATATTTTATATTTTTTTTATATTTCCTTATTCAATAATAGAGTATATATACAATATAAGAGAATGGAGGATAAGGTATTTACAAAAATAAGGGAAAATACTCAAAAAATAGGAATTTATTGTTTTTAGGTTTTTTTATATTTTTTTAATGTTTTTGTAATTTTTCTAGATTTTTCTTATTTTTTGGTATTTTTAAAGTTAAAAATACTGAAAACAATGAACAAATTAAAAAGTTGAAACTAAAATGGAGAAATAAAATATCAAACAGTAACAAAATTCTCCAAATTAATTTTCAATTAAAGGTAATAAAATAAGGAAGATTCAGACACAAATATTATATTTTTAGGATTTATTTATGGATTTTTAATATTTTTATGAAGGTTTTTGGGGTTTTCTAATTTTTACGAGTTTTGTTTTGTATTTTTTTATGATTTTTGGTCTAAAATTAAAACACACTTAAATATGCAAAATATTTTTTTGGGAGTTTTTTGAGGGGTTTTTATAATTTTTATGGATTTTCTAATGCAAACAGTGCTAGAAATATATGTTTTTGAATTTTAATAAATATTAAAATGCAATAAATATGCAAAATAAAAATATGACGAGAATCTACAATGCAACAGGAACTTAAGTTGATTTTTATGGATTTTTTAGAGCTTTATAGATGGATGCAAAAAATAGATATAATAACAAGAAACTACATGCATGCAAGGGGCATAAGTGTAATTACGGAAAAGTATGAGGGCCTGTATGTAAATTTCTCACAAAATATTATACTGAAATAAAAACTTTGTGGACTAAATCCGAACAGACAATAAAAAATAATGTACCTGATAATTGGGAAAATATAGAGAATTGTTTATTAGACCTGAACGCAATCCAAATTCCTTTAAACAATAGCTATGATAGAACTTTTAGGGTGTTCAGAATTCACACATCATGGAATAGTGTGAATAACAAATCCAATCCATTTCGGGTGTTCAATCCAGTTCAGGTCCATCCATGGTATAGGAAAAATCCAATCTATTTCTGGTATTCAATCCACATTTGCATAAAAGGGTGTCCAATTCATTTCAGATCCATCCATGGCATCATGAAATGGATTGGATTTGAAAGAATAAAGGTGTTGAAATGAACACAGACACAATATGTAAGAAAAAATTGTTGCGATACCACATGGTATAGGAAAAAATTTCCAAACTGTCTCATATCCACATGACTATAAGGGTTACCTCTGAAGCATGAGTTCTAAAGTGAGAGACCTCCTGAATAAAGTCCAATCCTTCACAACTTCTCTTGCAGGCGTGACGATGACTCACGTTGTCTCCTGCAAAAATTGAGGTGGGCGTGCAAGGTTTCTTTGGGAGAAAGGGATGTAGAGAGTTTTGTACTATCTCTTCTCACAACTTTCATTGGATCTCTTGGAATTGAAGGAAAAAATGTATACAAGAGAGATGCCAAGCCCTTTCTTATATATTACGGTGTGGACGTCCATGAGCAGTCCTACTCCTCATTGTAGATGTCCACATCATGCATCTCTCTCTTATCTTGATTTCCACGTCGGAATCTTAATACTACACTACTTTTGCTAAAAATTAACCGACATAATTATCAAGATAAATAAATAAAAATAAGAGAGATTTCACAAGAAATATGACTCTCATGGTAGACTTCATGGTGGACATCCACCTTGATATCCTATTACATTTCTAATTCCAATAAATATCATAATGATATATTAAAAAATAAATTACAAATATCACAATGGGGTTATTATGAGAACAACCTCTCAAGTTATGAATCCAATTCATAAGCGCAATGTAGAATGTAAATCCAATTTACATTGAATTTCTCCACTGTGAATCATATTCACATATGCCTTGAATTAGAATAATATTCATATAAATTTTAATTAATATAAGCCATTTTTCATATTAATTAATTGCTAAAAATATGAATCAAAATCACATTATCCTTGTATTATTATATATATCTACGATATACAATTTATTATCATAATATCTATATCATAATGTGTGAGTCCTAATCCAACTAAGACTTGTGAGTAGTTGTTGTAGATACTTGGAGCTAATGTCAGGGAGATCATACTATCCTTATATAGTGACTTGAAGTTTGGATATGCATCAAATTTTAGGGTTTAAATCATTTATGGAAAAAGACATCACACTTTATTTTAGCTCGTTTGAGCTTAGGAAAAAAACCATTGCAACGAGATCAACTTCCGTTTCCATTTCTAATCATTGTCCGTACCATTTGGAGCTTCGAGATGAGCTACTGATGTGGATCTATCTCCATTTCTATTTCCAACATTTGGATTTAGAATTGGACATTGGAATTGGATCATGTGGTGAGAGACTTAATCCCATTAATTCTCATATCATTAAGCCATAAAATGTAGTCACTAAAATCCATCTGATTTCATCACTCTCTCAGAATGGAAGTGTCATGTTCTATGATTTATTATGAACGCATCAACCTAGAGTATTCCTAATACTTCATCGTCTTATATACTGGAAGACTTTTATACACCTGAAGTTCAAACCCTTATTTGATACTCCATCATCCTATACTTAGGGTAAAATATCCCCATGTATAGAGAAGAATATCAACAGGTGAGGGACAAGTGAGAGAGCAGATGATACAAAAATCGATGATGATCAAAAGCGAACATGAGCGATATTACCCCCTATACTTAGGTTAAAGTACATCCTAAGTATAAGAAACAACGTGGGTAATAGAACAGAACGATATGAACAACACAGCATCTACAACCCCCTATACTTAGGATAAAGCACATCCTAAGTATAGCAAAATTCTATATGAAACCCATGGGTGTAAGACAAACAGAAGGTAGAAAGAATATAATCGAAAACACATATGTACAAAGTGAACGAACTATACATGCTCAAGAAAGCCAAAGAGTGGCCTTCTTGCATGACCGAGGAACAATGAAATGTACAATAGTTAGGTCAATATCAAGGTCATCCTCAGAGATATCCATATCTGAATTGGAGGATCCCTGACCTGTGTCGACCGGTGATGAGCGACCCAGATGACCGAAAAGATGGATAGAACTGACCTCTGAAAGCTGCTCCATGGTTATGAAGTAGATGCAAGAAATAGGTCAAACTCTATTGCTATCTGATCAATATCCTCGTCAGCTAGGCCCTTATCTGAATTTGCGTGAAAAGAGGGCTCAACAACTTCGCTACTAGACGGTTTGAATGAAGGATCTTCAACTTGATCGGGTCCGACCCTCGAAGTACGTTCCACCAACGGTTTAGTCTCAATGACATTGATACCATGGATCTTGCCACACATCTCCAGACATATGTACTCGGATCACCAAAATATGTGATGTCCATGTTTTCCTCTCGAGAGTGAAAATCTTAGGTCTTTTTAGTATCAGAAGGGATATAATCATGTTGCATCTCAGCTGTAATCCCACATGTCTCTGTCTCTAATGGTTCGAAATCACACTCATCTACTGGTAGAGTCTCTATTGGTTCGGAGCTCAGCATTGTGCTGCTAGAAGGAAACGTGACAATGTCTGTCCCATAATCAATTACAACCTTGGCCGAATACAGAAAAGACCGACCAAGATCATGGCAGCATCATGTGATGGTATTGAGGAGTCAGAGTCTAAGACAACAAAATCCACAGTGAATTTTGTGCATTGTACCATCACGACAACGTCCTTAAGTCTACCCTTAGGCCTCTTGACCGATCGGTCCCGAAACTGAAGAATCATCCAGGCTCGCTTGAGAGGCCCTAGCTGAAGTGTCTCGACAAGATGGAAGGGAAAAATATTCACTGACGACTCTTTGTACAATAAGGTGTGGCTTGAACTCGTGATCTGAAATCTGACAACTAACAATTGGTGCTATCATGTCTTTCTTTTTCTTCTTGGGAGATGTGTGCTGGATGGCGTAATAAGGGGCAATGGTCAATACTTGTTTCTCAGAGCAATGATTATGCATCTTCTTTCTTTTTTGTGGGGTATGCTTCTTCAGGCATTTCTGAAGAAGAGGAATGTGGACCAATGCCTCCGAAAGAGTGATCTTGATCTGAATTCGGTCTAGCATCTCTTTCGTGAATTCTGAATCTTGGATCTTTTTTTTGATTTATCTCCCTTCCCTAGATTTAGAGCATCTGGGAAGGGTGTCTGTACATCCTACATGTCAGTCTTTACACTCGGAGGGTAAGAAGGTGAAGAAAATCTTTTTCTAAAACTGGGACTAGATCTATGAATAGTAGAAGCTCGAGATTTGTCAGAAGAGTCAGGAGTCTTGTCGTTATTCTTTTTTCTAGATTTTCTCTTTTATTTATTTTTTGTGATTTTTCGCCTTCACTATGAAGAGAATCAGAATCTGACTGTGCACTTGTGACATTGCCGATTGTATGCTCCTTTAATGACTCATGTGAAGCAGGAATATCTGAAACTAATCTCTACTCTCTGATAATGCTAGCAATAACATCTCTGAAGGTGTCCATCTGTTCCCTTTGATATGTGGTCTTCTCATGAATTAAATGGATGAAATGATCGAATGTGGGACCAAATATATCAGGACTGTCGAAGTCATGTCCCACATCCATTTCGAGTTGATGAAGATACTCAGAGAAAGCAAATGAATCCAAGGCAAAATTCTCCTGAGGTGGCTACTCATGGCACTAGTCCTGATATGGAAACCGAATCGGCTGATAAGTTGGTTGAAACAATATTGGCTCTTGCTCGGTATCTTGGAATACCTGAGGAGTAGGTATCCAAGGTTCCTAAATTGGAAAGCACGGAACTGGCTCATATTTTGACTGAAAGCTCAATGGAATATGTGTCGGTCTCTGAAGATGAGAACTCTTTGCTACTGGTTCAACGTTCATTCTTGATATTGCATCAACGTCTGCATCAACTGCCTGATATGCGATCCCTAAATCAGTGAGAGATGAACCACATCTAAGTGGTATGTGATCTTCTTCGTGTGTTGTCTTGACATCAGAAATTTCTCCGAAGAGTTTCCAAAGTGAATCTTCGTCGAGACTACGGTGTGAACAACCACACGAGGCATCGACCAATACATGTTATTCTGCGGTCATCCCCAGATAGAATATCTGAAACTAATTCAGGTCTGGAGATCCCATGATCCAGGAATCTCCTTAGAAGAATCTGAAATCTAAGCCACATATCCTAAAATGGCTCATGGGGACCATACGAAAAATCTCTAATAACCGATCGCATTAAGTTGGCCTTGCTAATGGGGTAAAATTTCTTAAGAAATGTTGCTCGAAGTGTACCCCAACTATCTCGCTCCTCTCCCAATTGTCAGAACCATCTCGCAGCTCCGTCCTTGAGTGTCAAGGGAAAGGTCTTCTTCATTGCGTCCTCTAGTGTAATGTCTGAGTAAAAATGAGTGCTGCGAATCTCCTCAAACTTATAAAGATGCTAGTACATCTCCTCGTGCGGCTTTCTATGAAATTTCGGTTGCAATGACACGAAGTCTGAATCAATCAGAAAAGTCGGTAACTTCGATGTAGAAACTGACTCATCTCCCGAATAGGATGCATGCTGCTTCATCCACACTCTTGTATCAACAACTAATAGACCTACATCTTTCATCTTTTCAATATTTGGCTCACTGGGTCTCATTCCTCTACTCAGTTGTCACAGGTATAACCGAAGGATGACTCGAAGGGACTGAAGAGAGAGGGATAGAAGAATACGAAGAAGACAGAGATACAAAAGGAGAGGACTCCCCGAGGTCAGAATCACATTCGGAGAAGGTTAGAGGACTCAACTCAGGTTTAAGACACGACACGTCTAGAACCGACCTAAATGATTAGGTAGATGTGCTAGGAAACGTTGTTGTAAGAGTCGGCCGAAGATATCGTCTACCCATTATTGTGATTAGATAGATGACTCCTAATCAATTGAATGATCTGAAAGATAAGAATAACTCACAAATTGAAACACTAAGCAAACCCCGAATTCACCAACTCAACTCGGTGATGACCGTAAAATTCGATATTTTATCTTGTCAATTTTAGGGTTGTTTGGCAGACAAATCTTCTCACTGATTAGCGCGAGCTGATAGGTGCCCGAAACTTCCCCGGAATACTGCCTCGAGTTCTTACAAGAAATATCTATTCTCAGCCAGTATGGGAGTAAGTAGGGACCATTTCTGGCTACCTGTGGTTACTTGAGGACCGTGCTTTTGTGGTTTCCTCTAAACCTCCCACTATGCTAAGGAAACTCGGACTATTTCCAGCTACCCGAGAGTCCCCACTGAAGATTAAGTGATTAAATGTACGAACTGAGTAGTACTTTGAAAGAAATACATACTCTAGCTCTACCTTAATAAAGGATTCTCTTGATAATGAGCTTATTCTACAGACCTTTCCATATGAGTCTATTTATGTTGTTTACTCACTTCCATGGTGTGCCAACATGGTGAACTTTCTTGTCTCCAAGCAAGTTCCCTGTGGATGGACTAGGAGAAGTATAGACTGACTCAAGTCGAATTGGAGGAAATACCATTGGGAGGATCCGTTCCTCTTCTTTGAAGGACCGAATTGTATTTGGAGAAGTTGTATTCCCTAGGAGGAATACTGGAGTGTCATCATGGATTGCCATTCATTTGAAGCTGGAGGACACCATTCTAAAAAAAGAACTGCTCACAAGGTATTTGCAATGTGGTTTCTTCTAGCTGACCTTATTTAGAGATGCTGCGGATTTTGTATGATGGTGACCTATTTTCCAAAGGATGGGACAGACTGTTGGATCAAGAGATGACATGCCTATGCCATACCTGTGATTTTTTGTGATGTTTTGATTCTTGGGGCATATATTTTATGGTTCCTTTCCCAATAGCCAAGAATTCGAGTATATCTTGTTAGAGGTTGATTATATTTCCATATGGGTGGAGGCTATCCAAACCCGAGCCGCAGATGTAGAACTGTTTGCAAGTTTATTAAGGATCATTTTATCTGGTCGTCTCCCACTCACAGATCTAGAATGTACCTGCAATTCATGCGCTGGGGATTGCTCTCCCAAAACAAGTGCATCCTTTACATTTAGTTTTAGGTCAAATATGTTAGCAGTCCCGTTTTATTTTCGGTTATCACTTTTTTTGAGTATTTTCAAACAACATCTAACGTATTTTTGTCTTTTTTGGTTTGTATCCTATGTACACAAGTAACTAGGTTATGATAACTAAGCAAGCACCTAGCTATGGATGTGCAGAGAGGGAAATAATTGAGAAATCCTAACAAGCACCTATCCTCGAAAAAGCCACAGAAAACCATCGAGAAAATCTAGATGCGAGAAAACTATGGTGGGTGCCCTGCTCCCCCAGGCGTACAACACCTGGTGAAAAAGACCCTGAAAAGAAGGGAGGGAGGTACAAGTTAGGATACCCTGAAGGGGCCCCTTCATACGAACAATGTTTTATATTTTGATTATAGAAAATTACAACTAATCGACTTTGCAATTATGTCTCGTATTGTTCAACCTGTGCTACACAAATCAGAAACAAAAAGCCGTGAGGTTAGGAAATAAAATGGCAAAGAGAAATGGAGAACCCTAGACCTAAGATTTCTAAGGTCTACCCTAGCGCTGCCTCTCCGGCAACGGTGCTATCTCAAAACCACTCAATCTACTATTATAAAAGAAGAACAATGTCGCTGAATCGATCGGGTGAATTTTTTGCAGAAAAAGATAAATTTGAGTTATATTTTTATTATTTTTCATTATGCTCCTAAAAGAGATGTGTATAGTGTCAAGTTCGAGAGTGTCCAACTCAGGAAGGCAAGCTGTTAGAAACTAGGGTTAACTATAGAAAATTAAGGTAAAAGGTTTCATGATTTTTTTTATTATTAAGGATTTTTTTGGATTTTTATTTAATTTTTATGAGTTTTATATTACTTTTGTGATTTTAAGTATTTTATATTTTTTAAATATTTTAGAATATATTTTGTAAATTTTTTATTTTTATTTTATTATCTTTATATTTTAATTTGTTTTGCTATTTGTATGAATTTTTAGAAAGATTTTAGAACTTTTATGGATTTTTATTGTATTTTTTAAGATTGAAAAATTGAGATTTTATGGAAATAGATTTTATTTTCGATTTTTAAGATTGAAAATAATGCAAAAATATTTTTATTATAATTTTATTGGAGAGTAGGTAAAATTATCTTTGAAATGATATGCTATGCATTTTTGTATAATTTTATTTATTTAGTTATGATTTATTAAAGTTTTAATGAATTTTATATTTTTTTGATGGATTTTATTATTCAATTTTTAGTTTGTTTTTTATTTTCTGTGCAAAATTGAGTAGTGTATGGTATATAATTTTTATTAGATTTTTAAGAGGTGTTTTTATATTTTTTATGTTTTTAAAGTTTATTATGTTTTGGTATTTTAATTGATTTATTTAATGCAAGAAAATCTTTTTATTTTCAAAATTATTTAATACTGTATATAGTATGAAATACGATATTTTTATGTATTTTATTATATTTTATATATTTTTTGTCTGATTTTTTATGTATTATAAAAGTGTATGATTTATATATAGTTAGGAGTATATGTGTTATGTTCTGGAACAAAGAGGATACACATGTAAAATCTCAGAAATGCAAGGGCTGATGAGCAGGTCGCCAATTAGGGTTAAGTATCAAAGTAAATCAAGGTCGTTGCGACCCCGATCAGCGAATAGAGCTCAACAAGAAAAATAAGACCACTAATGAAAATAATCGAGCTCAAAAATCCAAAGAAGCAGGTCTCCTCTATTTATTTAACCTGGTATAGCGACCACGGTCGAACACAAGGAGCACGAGCGAAGCCTACAAAGTAGTCGACAATTTGGAAAATAAATGGAAATCTTTTTGTGGTTTTTAATTTGCAAATTTTTTATATACTTTATAATAAGAAAAAGAATAAAAATGAGAAGGAAATCACACTACACCAATTTTTATTAAGGCTAAAATGGGTCAAAAGTCAAAATAAAAATATTTTTATTTTTTAAAATATGCAAATGTTTTTGGGTGTTTTGTAGGATTTTTTCATATTTTTATATAATTTTCTAAAAATGAAATAAAGATAAAATATCAAGGCAGTGTACAGCCTGGATGAAAAGACAACTTTAAAATATCTAAAGTGCCCCAAATATCAACTACAGAAATTGAAAACTCATTTTTTTTATTTTTATAGAATTTTTAATGAATTTTCTAAGGTTTTAGGTCTTTTACAATTTTTAGGGGTTTTTTAAAAGATAAAGAAACAAAAATGCTACAAAAATTAAAACATGTCAAACAAGCACACAAGAATTTTTGTAGAATTTTTAGAGATATTTTTATATTTTTTGGTATTTTCTAAAATAAGCAGACACGTTTTTTAGGTTTTTGATTATTAGAAAATTTCAAATAAAAGCAAATTGCATCACAAAAATTACCAAAAATACTACACATTGGCAAGAGCTACTAGTAATTTTTGGGGAATTTTTGGAGTAGATTTGATATTTATTTGATTAGGGACCTAAATGCAAATAGTCCAAGTTTCAAGACTAAATCATAACATGCATAGAAATTTCAAGGGTATCACTGTAAATTCCCACGAAATTCAAGAACATGTGCAATACAAGCATTTACATGGGTATAAATGCAATTCTAGAAAATGTTTCATTCAAACATGAACCAGCAGAAACTATGGGATAAAATGTGCAAAAACACCACAGTGCACTTGAGCAGGCACGTGTTTTCAGACAAGAAGTACTAAAATGCAAATACCAGAAACCTAAGGGACTAAAGTTCAAATAGTTCAAACTACAACTTTATTTAACAAACTAAAACATAAAGTATGAAAAGTGTATGGGGAAAAGTGCAATATACCCTCGAGGCACGTAAGGGGAGCGTGTGGGACACGTGGAGGCCACTAGTGGGGGCGTGGACGTGCGGCTCTGATCCTCTGCGATGGCAGATCTGATGCCCAGGGAATGTCACCTACGGGTGGCGCAGATGTGTCGGGAGGTGTCAGATCAACGGTTCAAAGCTGCAGCAACGGACGGCTCTGATGTAAACTGGTGCTCGGCTCCTCATCCGACGGTGAAGGAGGATGGTGGATGAACTAGGGGCTGGTGAACTTCGAACATGGATGGGTGTGAATCCTAAGGTCCGATCGAGCCTCTAACAGGTCAAGCACCTCCGGGAAGGCACTCCACATCGAGCAGTGAAGTATGATCGTCTCAAGGACGCTCGGATGGCCTAGATGGTGGAGCTTTTGGCTGGAGCAGCTCCTCTGAGCAGCTGGAAGAACAATAGGGCTCCTTAGGATGCAAGGGTACCTGTAATGCAAAGACAGGACTCGGGGCTACGCTCCGGTCCGGGTTATTGGGACTGAAAGATAAAGAAGCGAAGAGGGGCGATGTTAGATCTCCAATGACGGTGGTGGGGGAGATCTAGGCCCTAATCTCAACCCAAAGATTGAGGCTTGAGGCTAAGGATGATCAGGTTGCGGAGCAGAAAGGAGGGCGAGTGTGCGATCGATCGAAGCGGCTAGATGTGGAAAACAGGGCTCCGACCAGCTGGTCGGAGTGGATGGAAGTGCAACGGTGATGGGCTGAAAGATCGGATTGAAACGAGAAATGCAAAGGAAATAAGGGATACCAAGAGATCTGTGTGTGCTCCTGAGCTCCAAGTGAAGATTATCATCAGGGTGATGCCCTCAGCCTAGATGCGGAAGGCGGTGGAGGCTGCTCGCGGTGGAGGTCCGACCACGAAGGGTGAGCGTCACCTCTACTTCACCAAATTGAGATCCAAAGGGTGCTTCGAGCAGCTGTCACTCAGGTGGAGGTGGCTATGGGTCGAAAAGGGAACAAGGTACGAGCTACCCGTTCATGGAGGTGGAAGAGAATATTTATAGGCGAGCTGAGGGTATGAAAAATCGGAGTGAAGCACTGAACCCTAGAGAGAATGGGATCGGACAATGGACCCGCAAGGATGTCGGAGGTATGAGGGTTTTCGGGTCCAAATCCTGAGGCAAAAGGCAAGGGGAGTCAGGCTGGAAAATTCCAAGAAGAAGCTCCAGTGAGGAGGATCCGGGTCTGACCCGAGAAGAAGGTGTCGTTGACCCGCGGTCAACAATCCAACCGACGAATCAGAAATAGGATTTACAAAACTACTTAGAAATTCAATAAAATATAACAAATGAAATCAAAAAGTGTATAAAATGAAAAATGTTTGTTATTTTTCAAACTATTTTTTGTGATTTTTATTTATTTTTTTGAAAAATAAATTAATTTATATACAGTATGGTGTATTATATACAATTATAAATATACCTATGTATTTTGTTAAATTATTTTTTTTTGTTATTTTTACACAAATACCCCAATTTTATATTTTATTTATTTACAACATAATTTTTGGAGTTCAAAATAATTTTTATTTTTTATTTACAGGTCGAGCATGGTAGGAGGGTTCAAAATAATTTTTATTTTGGAGTTCAAAACTCAGCCATGGTCGGTCCTAAGCCTGGGTAAATGAGGAGGGTTGCGCGTTAGGTAGCCGACAGCCAGTGCAAGAGAAATAAACTCGTAAATAGTGTTCTTAAAGTTCTTCTAAGAACACTATTTATGAATTTATCTCGAAACCGTTTGGATCTTTTAAACATTGATTTAAGCAAACATACAGATTTCGTTGGGGCATTCCCTACTTGCGACGCGTTGCATCGCCCGAATGCAATGAAAAATTGGCCAGGGCCGCTACATCGCAGCCTGGATGTAGTTCAAAATTTACAAGGGTTCTCGCATGAGGAACGCTTGCGGGTAAATAAGCTAGTTCCACTGCATCACCGCCCGGATGCAGTCCAAAATCTATAAGGGTTCTCGCATAATGGACGCATGCGAGTAAAGAAGTTAGTCCAAAAGAGATTGCAAAGGAAGTTACGGATTGGTAGTTGGAATATTGGTACTTTAACTGGAAAATTGATGTTGATAGTGGATACAATGGAAAGAAGGAAAATTCATATATTTTGTCTTCAAGAGACTAAATGGGTTGGAGAGAAAGCAAGGGAGATCGAGAAGACAGGCTTTAAACTTTGATATTCAGGTAAAGATAAGGGAAGAAACGGTGTTGGAGTGGTTGTTCATAAAGATTTGAAGGATTGTGTGGTTGAGGTGCAAAGATTTGGGGATCGGATTATTTTGCTAAAGTTGGTGCTTGAAGAAGAAATTCTGAATATCATCTCAGTTTATGCACCGCAAATTGGTTTAGATGAAAGGACTAAACAAGCTTTTTGGGAGGATCTGGATAAGATTTTACAAGGAATCCCACAAAGAGAGATGGTTTGCATAGGTGGAGATCTTAATGGACGTGGGAAAAGATGTTTCAGGGTATGCAAGTGTGCATGGAGGACATGGTTTTGGGGAAAGAAACGAAGAGGGAAAAGTCATTCTGGATTTTGTAACTGCATATGATCTTTTCATAGCAAACACTCTTTTCAAGAAGAGGGAGGAGCATTTAATTACTTATAAGAGTGGCTCAATTAGAACACAGATAGATTACTTTGCGTTGAGGAGAAGAGATCGGTTGTGTTGCAAAGATTGCAAAGTAATCCCTGGAGAGAGTTTGACAACCCAACATCGCTTGTTAGTCTTGGATTTACAAATAAAAGGGCTGGTAAAGAAAAGGAAGGTTCCTAAGATCACTAGAACTAGGTGGTGGAATCTTCCGCTGAAGCAATCAAGCTTCAGGGAGAAGGTTTTAGAAGACATATCTTGGGATTGTAGCGGTAGTGCAAACGAGATGTGGGAGGCAGTAACATCTTGTATTCGAAAGGTAGCCAAAGAGATGCTAGGCGAGTCAAAAGGAGGAGCTCCGGGTCAAAAGGAGGCTTGGTGGTGGAGTGAAGGGGTGCAAAAGAAGCTAAAAATTAAAAGAGCTTGCTTTAAAGCTATGTCTAAGGATAGAACAGAGGAAACTGTCACAAACTATAAAATAGCGAAGAAGGAAGCAAAGAAGGCTGTAAGCGAAGCTAAGTCAAAAGCTTATGAGATTTTGTATAAAAATCTCAACTCTAAGGAGGGTCAGAAGGATATATTCAGGTTGGCCAAAGCAAGAGAAAGAAAGACCAAAGACCTTTCTCAAGTGAGATGCATTAAGGACGAGGAAGGTCACGTGCTTGTTACTCAGAAGGATATAGAGACTAGATGGGAGCAGTACTTCCATAAACTTTTCATTGGAGAAGGAAGTAGAGAGATCACTTTGGGTGATCTAGCTAGTAGTGAAAGTTACTTGAATCGTGCATGCTATAGACGAATACAAAGAAAAGAAGTAGATGAGGCTTTGAAGGTTATGAGACCTGGGAAAGGTGTTGGACCGGATGACATCCCTGTAGCAAGTATGGAAAGTTTTAGGTGAGCGTGGTTTGACTTGGCTTACGAATCTATTCAATGTTATTTGGCGAAGCAAGAAAATGCCTGAAGATTGGAGGAGGAGTATCGTGGTGCCTCTTTATAAGAACAAAGGAGACATTCAAAATTGTTCAAATTACAGAGGTATCAAGCTGATGAGTCACACTATGAAAATTTGGGAACGTGTGATCGAAAGAAGGTTGAGGCAAGTTTCCCAAGTAAAAGAAAACCAATTCGGATTCATGCCAGGTCGCTCAACTATTGAATCCATCCATTTGCTGAGGAGAACAATGGACATTTATAGAGCTAAAAGGAAGAATATCCATATGATCTTTATTGATTTGGAGAAGGCTTATGATTCCGTCCCACGAGAGATACTATGGAGAGTTTTGGAGAAGAGACAAATACATGTCCTATACATTAATCTCATAAAGGATATGTATGATAGGGCTTTATCTTGTGTAAGGACCCCGACGGGGAAGACTGACTATTTTGATATCAACATTGGTTTACATCAAGGTTCAGCTTTGAGTCCATTTCTTTTTACTTTGATTATGGACAAGTTGACAAGTTACATTCAGGATGAGTTACCTTGGTGTATGTTATTTGCTGATGATATTGTGTTGATTGACGAGACTAGAGATGGAGTAAATTAGAAGCTTGAGGTTTGGAGACATGCATTGGAGACTAAAGGCTTTCGTATAAGTAGGGCTAAGACGGAATATATGGAATGCACCTTTGATGGAAGCAATGGTGAAGGAATCGAGGTGAAGATTGGTGACGATAACATTCAGAAGAGAGATTCTTTTAGATATCTGGGATCTATTTTGCAACATGATGGGGAAATTGATGGAGATGTTACTAATAGAATAAATGCAGGCTGGCTAAAGTGGAGAGGAGCCTCCGCTGTTCTTTGTGATAAGAAAATTCCTTTAAAAATTAAAGGAAAGTTTTACAAAGCAGCCGTGAGACCTGCTATGCTTTATGGTTCTGAATGTTGGCATGTGAACCATAGACATGTGCAGAGAATGGTTGTAGAAGAAACGAAAATGCTAAGATGGATGTGTGGACATACACGTAAAGATCAGATTCGTAATGATGCAATTAGAAATAAAGTTGGTGTAGCTCCGATCGAGGATAAGATGCGAGAAAACCGCTTAAGATGGTTTGGTCATTTGCAAAGAAGGTCAACTGATGCACCGGTTAGGAGATGCGAGTGTTGGGATGTTGAGCTGGCTAAGAGAGGGCGAGGACGACCCAAGAAGTGTTGGAAAGAGACTATACGAAGGGATCTTAGCTTTTTGGATATAAGTCCGGGATTGACCCAAGATAGATCTGAATGGAGGCGAAGAATCCATGTAGCCGACCCTACTTAATTGTGGGAAAAGGCTTTGTTGTTGTTGTTGTTGTGATTTACAAGTACATAATAAATAAAGAAGAGAGCATATATACATGTATTATGTACAAGGGAGAGAGAATTTTATTCTATTTTTCTGATTTTTGTTTTATTTTTAGGATTATATACAAGGAGGTGAAAAGAATATTTTATTTTTATTTTTCCAAAAATAATTATTTATTTACATAAAATAATATGTACAATATAGAGTAGGCCCTATCTCTCTCTACTTGTTTTATTTGGTGATCAGGCCAATGCTTGGCCTTCTCTTGGGGTTCAGGTCACTCTGTATTTATTCTAAATACCTCCTTCCTTTTTCTTTTTTCTTTATTCTTTTATTTTTGCACAAATACATGCTAATTATGTAATATCAAGAAATGCATGCATAATGCAAACTTATTGAAATTACATCTATTTACATGATGCATTGACAAGATAATTAGCTAAAATAAAAGAATAAAGAGTGATGATCAGGGATTCATCACCCCCCTATACTCTACCTTTGCTATTCCCTTAGCAAACACTTATTTGAAAAAGAAGTGAAAAGAGAAAGAAAAGAAAAAGAAGGAGAATCAAGGTTGATTATTAAACTTATCTTCATTAAATTGGAGTATGGAGCTCAGTCAGTCTTTTGGATTATTAGTTTATCGGAACCTTATTTGGACCTATGGTTAAGATCCAACAGCCTCTAAGTTCCACCAATCTATGGTCAAGACTCCTCAATAATCCAGATCAGAACAAGTCTACATACACAAACTCTAATGACCATGAATCTTTTCTTGTACTATGTAAGTGATATGCAACCCCCTAATGAATACTCATCCATCACTCTTTATTCTTTTATTTTAGCTATTTATCTTTGCAAAACACCATGTAGATGGCTGTAATTATAATAAATGACCATAGAGCATGTTTTTGTTAATATTCAATAATTAGCATATTTTTGTGCAAAAATAAAAGAATAAATAAATAATGAAAAAGAAGGAGATATTTAGAATAAATATCGAGTGACCCGAACCCAAGGGAGGGTCAAGCATTGGCCTGACCGCAAAAGAAACCAAGTAGAGAGAGATAGGGCCATTCATCCATGAGTACACTCCTTCTTGTATATATTCTATTTTATTTTCATAAAACAAAAATAAAAATGTATTTCTCATAATTTATATATATTTCTAAAAAAAATAAGAATAAGAAAAATAAAATAAAATCAAAAATAAAATACTTTCTCTCTCCACATTGTACATACGCCATGTATATAGGAATAAAAGATCTATCTATTTCACCTTTGTAAATAATCAATAAAAATAAAATAAAAATTATTTTATTTCTCAAATTTTATGTTGTAAATAAATAAAATATACAATTGGGGGTATTTATACAAAAAAAAGAAAGTAAAAATAAAAATATAAAACACATAGGTATTTTATACCTGTATATAATATTATATTATGTATATACATTAATTTATTTTTCAAAATAAATAAAATCACTAAAAAATAATTTGAAAAAAATAAACATTTTTCATTTTGTACATATTTTTAAATAAAACTATTGTCTATTTTTTATTTCATTTATAAGTATTTTTGAAATGGAATAATCTGATTGGTCCACGGGGGATTGTTGACCCCCGGTCAACTCTCCCCCCTAGACCACCTCTCATCCGGATCCGACTTTCGACCTAATTTCAAGGATTTTTCTAGAGTCGATCCGACCTCCATTTGCATTGATCCGAGGCTCCAAATGTAGAGGATAGATCCGTTATCTCCGCCTACCGATTTCCTTTGGGATCCATCCATCGAGATGCACACCCGACTCCCACCTTCTCGGACCTCAGCACGTATAAAGCTTCATCTGGAGCCGCCATTTTCCCCTATCTTTGGCCATCGCCTTCGGCTCCAGTGACCTCCATCCTCCTTCCTTGAGTGACAGCTAGCGAGGGACTGTCTAGCAGCGAGGACCGAGGCCTCTAGCCTCAGATCCGGCGAGCCTCCTCGTCATGCTCCGCCACCGGCGAGCTTGAGCCTCTGGACGCTTCGCCCCATTGAGGCAAAGACCCCTGGAGGTCCAGCACCTCCATCCCAGACGACCTCCTCCATCAGGTAGTGTAGTTAGCCATTAGTTCGCTTTAATTTTAGATGTTTCGATTCCGTCCATTCCACTTTCATCGGACCATCGTGCCTCCTCCGACCATCAATTCGCCCTTCCGACTAGCCCTTCACCTTCGCCGGACTCCTCTCCACGTTCTTCACCCCTTCACACGCCCTAGTTCGCCCCGGAACAGGGTATCGGTTCTCCTCCACTATCGCCTCGCCGGAGAGCTCCGCTCTGCCTCACCCAGCCGCCCATTCCGCCTATAACCAGGTCGAGGCACTTTGCCCTCGACCCAGCTTTCTTCTTGTACATGTTCGAAGGAGAATGGACCTCATCTAGAGGTTCAACCATTGAAGCACATTGCTCCAGGTGCCTTAGCTTTGCCGGGGTCCTCCAGGACTTCCCAGCCCCATCGGAGCTTACTGACAGCTACGGACATTCTCAAACGTAATTTTGCCCATCAGAGCAGCGCCGGAGGAGCCCCCAGGCACGCGTATTGGCCGGTCGAAGTTAGCCGACGAGTTGTTCTTCCAGGGACCCTACCAGTCGTCCGATCGAGCTCCTTCGCCAGGTCTCATCTCCGCCATCCATCTATGGGGAGCTCGCATCCGTTCGATTTATCTGAGGATCTAATCTTGAGCGTCGATCGTCGAAGGGGTATCAGCAAATCAGAGCCGTCCGATCATCAGTGATACTCCTTTGACCGTCGGATCTTTAATAAAGGGGTAATTTACACTTAGGCCCTCCTTAGTTCTTGCATTTATTTAGTAGTCCTGTAAATATATTTTGCCATTGTTTTTATTTTGTATAAATTGCATTCATAACCTTAAGCTTTTGTAATTTTCAAGTTAGTCCATGCGTGGTTCACGTGGACTGTCACGTGCCCTCTGGCATTTTTCACATTTCCTCCTGAACTTTATGGGTGATACTATTTGAATCTTTATTAATTGGAACGACACTTATTCCATTCCATGTCTGATTCACATGCCAACCTCGTGCGATTTGGGATTTTTGCAGATTTGGCCCTTTATTGTTTATACTTGTTAATCTTTGGCCTCTGGAAGTTATTTGTTTTACACCTAGGTCCATGTGTGCTGCCTGTCTTTGATTAGTTGAATAAAATATCAAACATCATCCAAATCTCCTAAAATTTGGTTACATGGCTCCTTCCACTGTGTAAAATTTTTTTAATGAATTTTTGGAATATTTTTGTTTTTATTTTATATTTTTAAAGATTCAAAAACCCAAAATTTTGCAAATGTTTGAATTGAAAAACTAACTAAAAATATTAAAAAGCCTCCAAAAATTCTAAAAAAATAACTTGTGTCCAATTTTTGACATTTTTGGATGTATAAAACCCTTAAAATTTTATAAACACAAAAAAATCATAAAAAAATATTGCAAATTCCTACAAATTCAAAAAAAAAATACAATTTCTTCTTATGTAGTTAGGTTTTTATTTATATTTTTTCATAAAATTGTTGTTAGATTTTTATAGCTATTTTTCTATTTTTAAATAGCCTTTAGAGTCTGGCTGCACAGTAGCTTTCATTTTTGGCTTTCTTTCATTTTTATGAATTCAAATAAAAACTATAAAAATCTGAGAAAATTACCAAAGACACTTGAAAATTATAAAGTCCAAAAAAAATTATTTTAATTTTTTGACTCTTTTTGTGGTGTTAAATAATTCCTTGATTGTGACTTTTTCCCTTCCTTTTATATTTTCTTTATAATTAAAAATCAAAAAAAATAAAAAACCTAAATATCCACCAAAAATATTTGTTTCTTTTTAGTTTGATTCTCGACTACTTCGTAGACTTTTAGTCAATCCGTGCTCCTTGAGTTCGACCCTGGTCGCTATACCAGGTTAAATAAAATAGCGAGACCGCTATTTGGCTTGATTTGTTGTTTTCCTTTATTTGGTGGTTCTCGATTTTTCTTGATTGACCTAGCCTCACGATTCGGGTCGCAACGACCCTGATTTATACCCTCACTCGGATCGTAAGGGAGCCATCACTCCCCACCTCAGAAATGGCAAAGTCACAGCCTCCCTCAACAAGGTAACTCTAATGCCCTAGTCTTGCAGCTCTTTCCTCGAGGAGAGGGGTACTCCCTTCTAAGTTCAAGTACAACCAGCTCAAGAAGAGGGGGAAAGAAGAGAATGGACCATGACCAGTGTAGCCATGTATCCTTGGGAGCCCAACCAGTGTAGCTAGGTCTCCCTGTAGCAAGCTTCATGATATGAGAATGGGTAACATAAGCTTTGATTTATTTGGCTATAAACACTCCGGTTGGTATTTCATTTTCTATCAGACCCACCACTTTTTGGAGTTTTTCTTTCTTTTGCACATTTTTTTTGATGTGCATATGTACAACATATCTACATGGTGTAACATATATACATAAGGACTTTTTCCTCTTGAGCCAGCAGACTATCCCTCTTTTGAAGCATTATTGCAACCCACAACTCCTGTCTTTAGACCTCAACATTGCCAGACCAAGTTGAGGCGCCCTTCCTACACTAAAAGAAGATGAGAGGTTCTGCCTAGAAGTACTACCCTCGTATGCTACCCCAAGCCAAAGGAAACTGCCTCCTCACCACCTCATCTGTAGAGAGCTATGTGTAAGGTACTGGTGAAGTAAAGCCATTGCCTGTGAGAGTCATGTGTGCACTGTTAAATGTTCTACCTAGGCTCATCAAAATAACATGTGATCATAGCCTTGTGTACTCAAAGAACTAAGTCAATAATGGACCTGAAAAGTCTCAACCCTAAGTCCTATAAGGTTCCTCTTAGAATTAAGTATATTAAGGTCTTAACCAAGCTCTATTTTCCAATTAATTCCAGGCTAGTTTAAATGTCAACCATGATTCAGAAAAACTATACAAGTATATACAAAAAGCTTTTTATGCAAAATTTTTGAAAATGTGCAAAATTTTTGAAAAATGGTTGAATGTATGCATGGATGCAGAAGTTTTGAAAACTATTTACAAATATTTACACAAGGGTTTTTGCAAACTTTTGTTTTCAAAAATTTTACAAAAATGTTGTACTATATACATAGTTTTGATACCACAATATTTACAAACTTGTTAAAAACAAAAAAAAATTACAAATATCTGTACAAAAATAGTTTTGATAAATAGTTATGTATGTGCAAGAAAGAACTTAATGTAAAATAAAAAATTTAAATTTTTTTAAGATTTTTAGATAAAGGATTTTAGCTATTTTATTTATTAACACGCTCACACAAAGTATGAGTTATGGCTAAAGTATATATGTAATATATATGACACCCCCCTTGTACTTAGCTCGAACGATGTCCTCAGTGTGAATCAAGAGCGATGAAGAAGACATAACTCGTGCTTAGTATAGGGAAGTGAAAAGGAATGCTATACTACAACGACGCATCAAAGAATAGAATGAAGAGGGATCGATGTTTCCCTCTATACTTAGGATCAAGTAATCCTAAGTATAACAGAATGTATATCAAGGGAAAAATGAGTAGAAGGATATACAGGGTCCACCTCCTGTTGAACACAAAAATCGCAGAGGTCGTGTCGGTTCACAAGGCGAACCAACAGTCGCTGAGTTGACCTCCAGCGAAATCCGCAGTTCAAACAACAATTAACCCACAACAATCAAGTAAAGAAGTGAAAGTGAATGTGGAGTTAAAATTTATTATAACTCTACAACAAAGATGTGTATAGGTGCAAGTATGTGTAGAGGTCGAACACAGGGAGCAGACAGGTAGAACGGGGCAAAATGCTCAAAAGTGTGTATGTGATGTATTTGTCTATCTATGCTATTTTTTGTGGGCTTTTTATTTTATATATTTTTTATTTTATTTTTAATTTTGTATTTTTGTATTTTGATTTTTAATTTTCTTATTTTATATTTTCTTTTTATATTTTATATTTTTTTATATTTTCTTATTCAATAATAGAGTATATATACAATATAAGAGAAGAGAGGATAAGGTATTTATAAAAATAAGGAAAAATACTCAAAAATTAGGGAATTAAATATTTTTAGGTTTTTTTATATTTTTCTAATGTTTTTGTAATTTTTCTAGATTTTTCTTAATTTTTTTGGTATTTTTAAAGTGAAAAATTTTAAAAATAGTAAACAAATTAAAAAGCTGAAACTAAAATGGGGAAAAAATATCAAACAGTAACAAAAATTCTCCAAATTAATTTTCAATTAAAGGTAATAAAATAAGGAAGATTTAGACACAAAGATTATATTTTTAGGATTTTTTTATTGATTTTTAATATTTTTATGAAGGTTTATGGGGTTTTCTAATTTTTAGGAGTTTTGTTTTGTATTTTTTCTGATTTTTGGTCTGAAATTAAAACACACTAAAATATACAAAATATATTTTTTTGGGAAATTTTTGAGGGGTTTTTATAATTGTTATGGATTTTCCAATGCAAACAGTGCTGGAAATGCTTGTTTTTGATTTTTTATAAATATTAAAAAAATGTAAATATGCAAAATAAAAATATGACGTGAATCTACAATGCAACAGGAACTTAAGTTGATTTTTGTGGATTTTTTAGAGCTTTATAGATGCATCCAAAAATAGAGATAACAACAATAAACTACATGCAGGTAAGGGACATAAGTGTAATTACGGAAAAGTATGAGGGTCTGTATGTAAATTTCTCACAAAATATTATACTGAAATAAAAACTTTGTGGACTAAATCCGAACAGACAATAAGCGCAAGGATATATCTGCAAAACTGCCAACGTCATGTGCAAGAGGCACGTGACATAGCAGGGGCACAAGTATAATTATCTAAAAGTTAAAAGTGGATTTGCAAAATACCCACAAATGTTACAACGTTACAAACTAATATCTGGATGTAACATAAATAATACAAAATGAAGGGGCCCGAATGCAAAAGTCCCACACCTCACGTGCCCAAGTCACGTGAGGTGACGTGGACTCGGGCCTCGATGCAAATCTGTGAAGTGTGTGGACGTCTATGCAATTACTACAAAAATATAAAGCGGCGAAGGAAAGTTTAAGCAGTAGTTTTAAATACAAAAAGTAGCCTAGGTTGAGTGGCAAAATACCCAGTCAAGGGTGCGATTCAACGTCGGCTTTAACTTCACTAATACATGTGGAAACGCCACATGAGCCGATACCCCTTCGAAGTGTGCGGTCCAGATAAGAAGGGCGGATCAAATCTGATGGCCAGGAGTGCTTGGATCCAACGACCACTGCTACACGCCAAGAACAGGCCGAGATTCGACGGCTTTGGTCGATGGGGGAAGAACGGTAGAGGAACTCACCGTTGGCGAGTTTGGATTGGGCGTAGCTCCGCTCCCCGATGACCGTCTTCATTTCAAGCAGCACGTGAATGCTCCTGGGAGGCTCCGCTAGCAGATGACGGCTTCAAAATGGCGTGGAAAATGCCGACAAGCCGCCGCGACGTGAGAGGACGAGGTTGCTCTAGGCTGTGCGTGCACCGGGCAAAAATGACCCCCAGGTGGGGTCTTTGGTACCTGGACCTGCAAATAAGATTCACAGGCAATAGTAAAAGGTTCCAGGGCCAGCAAAAAGGGGTGGATGATGGCGTGGTGAAGATGGTGGTCATTGGAACCCTCAAGCTCCATCCAGGTGTTCGATGATGGATACTAAGCTACTGATGCGATTTAATGCGAAGAAAAATGCATGAAATAGTCGCTATGGGCTACAGCTACGCAATAAGCAAGGAAAAATAAGAATAAAACGACCTCGATTGGCTGTAGGAACCAAGAGATGTTGGACCTCGACGGCGGCAGGCCTCAGGTGGGTGGAGACACCTCAAGACGTCGTCGGGCCCCTCTGGAAGGAGCTGGAGGAGAGCCGTCACCTCTCCAGTCCGGAGCTCGGCCAAAAAGGAGGCTAGGTCGGTGAAAAAATGGGTTCAAAGGGAAGAAGGAGGTGACGGTGGTGTTTTTGAAAGATGGCGAACAGGGCTCCAAAATCGAGGTGCACGAGGCGCTGTGATGATCCAAATATCGAAATAAGCCTAGGGAGTGTATCTTAGTTAACTAGTGATGAAAAGTCATGAAGGGTCGATCATGAGATGGTGAAAGTGTGCGCCTCGAAAAAACCGTGAAATTAGCCAAAAATGCAAATATGACACAGCCCAGGCGTTGGGCAGAGAGTTGACCGAAGTCAACTCTCCAGCCCTCCTGGTTGGTCCACGTGGACCAACCAGGAAAAAAGCCTGGGAAAAACATTTCTAAATTCGTTTAAAAATAGTAAACAATTTTATAATTTTTGCTTAAAAAATGAAAAATGTTTATTATTTCATAAATTATTTTATTGTGATTTTTATTTTTTTTCTTGAGGTCTATAATTACAAGTTGCCTTTTTAGACCTATATAGGTACATACATCTATATATTTTATTATTTTATTTTTATTTTGTATATTTAACTTATTTATTTTTGTTTATTATTTTATAAATTTATAAAATACTTTTATACACTTATAAGTATTTTTATTTTATTTTTCTGATGTAAATTGTATACTTAATAAAATAAAAGTATAGATTGTATAGGTTTGTATACAGGTATTATACCTATGTATTATATATACAAGTATTTTTATTTTGTGTTTTATTTGAGTTTTTATTCTGATTTTAATGTGCATATATATTATAAGTAATATTTACAAAAATATAAAAATATAAAATTATAAAAATAATTAATAAATAATAAAATGAATATTTTAATATGTACAAGTATACAATAGGGGTCCAAAACTCAACTTTCAAACCGTAGCTCCGCCAAATGCGAAACGATAGCCATTAAATAGCTTATTTTAAATTATACACAATTAAAGGTGAGTTTGATGCATTAGGAGTTTTTATTTGTGAGATACAGGTCTGGGAAGTTGGGATTCTGGAATTTTATTCAAATCATAACTTTTATCTATACATTATTTTTGAGTGAAATAAATTTTGTATTTTTGTTTATTTAATTATCTACCACTTTCATGTTTAAAGTTTTTTTATTTGAGTTATAAAAAGTGGAACCAAAAATAGGTCCCAAAATGAATAAAGAATGAATAAAATAAAAGGTATTTTTGTTGTATTTTGGCCCTTATCTCCCCCTACTTTATTCCTTGTCGACCTATTCATCAAGATGCCTAGGTCTCGGGGTTTCGGGTCATAAAATATTTGCAATATTTTATTCTTTTTCTTATGTTTTCTTTATTATATAGTTTTGGCTTTAAAAACCGCATTTTGTACACTATTTACACCATGATGCATGAATGATAAAATGCATGAATTAACGCCATTTACACGCATTTACTAGCGTTTTTAAGGCCAAAATGATAGAATAAAGATGATGAAATGTAGATTCATCATTCCCATATACTTGCCTTTGCTCATCCCTAGCAAACACTTATGCAATAAGTGTAGAAAAAGAAAAATAAAGAAAAGAAAAAGAAGAAATTGGATTTAGTTTAATTATCAAACTTGTCTTCACAAAATCAAAGTTTGGAGCTTAAGTCGGACCTTTGGAATTTTAGTGCGGGCAGAACCTTAATGAGAACCAGATTTGAAATCCAACAGTCCTTGAGAATCCCAACACTCTGTTCAAGTCTCCTCAATAGCCAGGTCAGAAATATCTCAATTCATACGCAAACCCTTACGACTATGAATCTGACTCGTACAGTGGCTCTCCCCTACTAGAATGACAAAGAGACTGACTTCTCCAACATGACAACCCAATGATTCCCCAATCCAACAACTCCTTCCTCGAGGAGCGGGGTATTCCCTTCTAAGTTCAAGTGGCATCCAGCTCAAGAGGAGGGGGTGAAGAGAAGAATGGACGGTAGCCAGTGTAGCTACCTATCCTAGGATGCAAGACCAGTGTAGTCAAGTCATCGAAATGAAGGCTCACACAATAAGACTTTGGAACTCGAGCTTGCTTATTGACTTTACAAAATATTCACATACTTTTGCAGGCATTTTATTTTTGTACAGGCATGTCTCTCTTTTTTTTTGAAATACTATTCACAGCAGCATTTACATAAGGAGTTTTTTCCTCTTGAGCCAGTAGACTATCCCTCTTTTGAAGCTTTATCGCAACCAACACTGTCATGTCTTTAGAATTCCTCATCACTGGACGGGTTGGGGTGCACTTTCCTCCTAGAGGAGGACAAGTATTTCCACTTATGTGCGTCTCATACCGGCGAATCCAATCCCCTCACCATTCCAACTGAGTTGAGCCATGTGAAAGGTGCAGGTGTCCAAGTTAGGTCATTATCAACAAGAGTCGTGCGTGTGCTCTGAAATACTCTACTTAGGCAGTCAAGAATCCATTGAACCAAGTCTCGTGATCCTCAAAGAATTAAGTCAACTATACATGAAGTACCTCAAACCCAGTTCCTATAAGGCTCTTGTTATTAGGTAGATTTTAAGGTCCTATCAAGCTCCAATCTCCGGATTTTACTTAGACTCGTTCAACTATCAAACTCATTCCGAAAAATGCTCATGCTATGCAAATGATATGCAGAATGCATAAAATATTTTTGTGATGCAATTTTCAAGATTTTGAACTTTTTATGGATTTTTGAAAAGATGATGATGATGCATATGCATTTTTTTTGTTTTTCAAAAAGATTTTTTTCAAATGTTTTGGATTTTAATTTTGCAAATGTTTTTTGGATTTTTGAAAACAAAAAAAAATTGGATAAAAGCTAGGTTAAAATATTTACACGGGAGTGCTTCTTATATTTACAAGAAGTGGATTTTAAGAATTTAAAAGGGTAAGTGATCAATTTTATACATATATATATAATGGATTCTTGTGTGATGTAGGTATTCCTCAAACTTATTTGAAAAGGTTTTTCAAACATTTTTTGAAAACTATAGTCCAAAATAATTTTTACACACATTTTTACAAACATGTACACACATTTGAAAATCATTTTGCAAAGATTTTTAAACAGTATAGATAGATTTTTCAAAATATTTTTGCATCCATTTTTCAAACCATTTGCAAATCATTTTTCAAACATTTTATTTCACACAAAGAAAATAAATTTTCAAAACAACGAATTTTACAAAGGTTGAAAACATGTAACAAACCA
Organism: Ottelia alismoides; assembly: GCA_037367405.1. Classification (NCBI taxonomy): domain Eukaryota; kingdom Viridiplantae; phylum Streptophyta; class Magnoliopsida; order Alismatales; family Hydrocharitaceae; genus Ottelia; species Ottelia alismoides. The sequence continues at coordinate 1,162,110 of JAZKJV010009287.1, read as the reverse complement.
TTTTCAAAAAAGTTTTCAAAAGATTTTCACAAGGATTTTCTAACTATTTTTCAAACATTTTGCAAAAAACATTTTCACCTGATTTATTAATCAGTAAATACAAAAAGAATTTAAGGAATAATTAGATCATTTTATTAAGGTTTTTAATGAATTTTAAAGAATTATAAGCCATATTATTACAAAAAATACGAAAGTACGAGTTATGGCTAAAGTATATATGTAGTATATACGACCCCCTATACTTAGTTTGAGCTATGTCCTCATAGATCAGAGAGAAGAGAGAAGACATAACTCGTACTGAGTATAGGAAAATCTAAAGAATAAAGGAATAAATGAACGAATGAGAAGTTGACCGTCCCCCCTATACTTAGGATCAAATAATCCTAAGCATAGCAGATTGTATACAAAGCAGGGAGGGTCAAGGGTGGGAATGAACATATCGTACTCAGATTGTCTCCCCCTATACTTAGGGTAAGAAATCATAAAGTATAGACAAGAAGAGGAGACAATGGAGAGGATCAAAAAGAATGAAAACTTGGGGTGCACCCCCCCTATACTTAGGACAAAGTACGTCCTAAGTATAGAAGCATGTCAACAAGGGGCGACACCTTGTGATAGATACAGAAGATAGAAAAGGAAAAGAAGAAAAGAAGAAAAGAAGAAAAGAAATGAAAGTGGAATAAGAGATCAGAGGATGTACACATCATCCCCCCTATACTTAGGGTAAAAGAAGCCCTAAGTATAGGCAACAACAGGAGTAATGAAATGGAACGACGAATGAACACTCAGCTCTTCCACCCCCTATACTTAGTACAAAGTACGTCCTAAGCAAGGCAAACACGAGAATGGGTGGACGAGCAATACTGGAGAGAGACAGAGATACACGGAAGAGAATATACAACAGAGATGGATATACACGGGATCTAGAAGGTAGAAAGCGAACCTTCTTGCGGGACCGCTGAGGAATAGATCTAGTGTGGTGCAGGTCGACATCGGGGTCCACAGTGGACGAAAGCCGATCAGGGTCGACATGGTGAAGATCCTCAAGGGCCCTAGCGTATGAAGGCACAGACGGGTGAGTGGAAGAAGTGTGGTCAGGTCTGGCCTTGGGGGTCTCGCTGATATCGAAGTGGAATGGGACGAACTCATCATCATCAGAAGTAGTGTACTCGGTGTCGTCCTGCGAGGTCTCGTCCAGGTCAAAACCTAAAGGAACGAACTCATCAGTGGAAGTAGTCGAACTCTGTTCATCCTCTATAATCTCAACCAGATCATCTTTTTCATCAAAAGGACCGAATTCCCGGATAAAAGCAATCAAATCAACTTCGGTCCTTGTCTCATTTATGTCTACATGGACAGGAGCGGACTCATCAGTGGAAATAGTCAAAACATGTCTGTCCTGTATAGTCTCTAAATCTGCCCTCCGCTCAATGGTATTGATCGTGTGAATGTCATCAACACATCGCCAATCACAGGAAGCAGAAACGCCAAGGTTTATGCTTTCCGAGCTTTCCTCCTTGCAGAGGAATTCTCGGGTCTCATCATCGGTCATAAAGAAAGTCTCTCTGATATCCTCATATAGATCATAGTCCTCGGGGTCAGCCAAGCTAGGTGAAGGTGCATCAGGTGCAGGTCTCTGGTCATCAGTGGGTGCGGTGATCAACGCTTCGCTCTCGTCAGCAGGACAGAAGCGAATCTCTCCTGATCCGTAGTCAATAATGACCCTCGCAGAGGCGAGGAATGGTCGTCCTAGGATGATTGGAGAGTGCTCCCTTGTGGAGGTCTCCATGGGCAACACGACAAAATCAACAGTATAGCTAGTGCCCTAAATCGAAATGATGGCATTTTCAAGGATACCCTTCGGCCTCTTTATTGATCCATCAGCAAACTGTACGATCATCCTGGCCTTCTTGAGAGGCCCTAAGTGAAGAGACTGTGCCAGCGAGAAGGGTAATATGCTAATCGAAGCACCACCGTCTAGGAGAGTTTGATCACATGTAAAGTCAGAGATGGTGCAGTTAATGGAAGGTGTAGCAGTGTTTCTCTTTTTGGGAATGGGACGGTGTGTGATGGCTTGGGCAGTGGTCATGGTCAAGATATGACGCTCAGATCTGCTCCTCCGCTTTCTCTTCTTGGGAAGAGGAGCAGATAATTGGGTCATGGCATGCTGAAGTGGGGCATGGATAATCTCATGAATGGTGGCCACCACTTTGGGTTCAGTCAACAATTTTTTAAATTTTTGGATATCCTCCATACAAGCGAGGAAGTCAGAATCAGCATCTACACGAGGCATGCCAAGAGCAGTCTGTACAGCAGCATCCTCGGGGTCAAAGGTGAGACGGGGTATGAGTGAATGTGTGGGTGAATGATCTGGCAAGTGGTACCCTTCCTCAAAGTCTGACTTGATCATGTGTCTCCCGAACTCTTTTTGGATTTTTAAATTTTTCTCATTTTTTTGTATTTTTGGCGATTGCAAGCTCTCATGGAAATCTTCGAGTGAACCCATATCATCAAATTATGGAATATCATGGTCGCTTTTATTGGTACGGTACTAGTGAGGTGATCAATCCTCTGTCTCATATGATCCATCATCTGGTTCAAGTGCTCAAGAGTGGACTCCATGAAAGGTGACTCCAACAGCTCAGTCTCGGGTGGATGTGAAGGTGGAGGTGGATAATATACAGGTGGAGGTGGAGGTGGATGTGGGTAGAAGTACGTGTCCTGATACTGCGGCTGAGGTGGATATGTACAAAAATCAGGAGCAAGGTCCTCCTGGAAAAAAGGAGGTGGGCCGGCTGGAGTGAACGAGGGATTCGTAAAGTCCGGATAAAAGACGCTCCAGGGGTCCATCTAGAAACAAAAGCAAACAATCGGGAGAGCACGACGGTCAAGTCAAGAGAGTGGAGAAGAAGGCGCAAATGCGCAAAAGCGATCTGGTATGCACACAAAACAATCACAAACAAAAATGAAAATAATACAAACCCTCAATTCACCTACTCAACTCGGTAGAGACCGAAAAGTTGGTCTTTTTATCTTATCTATTTTAGAGTTAGGTGAGAAGTCCAAAAGTTGCACAAACTCTTAGAGAGCTGAAATGGGATTTGGGCACTATACCTTAGTGTGTGCGCGAGCAAGTAAAAGCGAAGACAATGAGGGGATTACTCGCCCCAAGATAATATTTTTCTTTTTGATCTTTTTTAGGGTCAAGTAATGTTAGCAGTCCCAATTTTATTTGATTATCACTTTTTTTTGGATTTTTAATAAGCAATGCGCGTGCCTAACGAGGAGTCAATTCCTTTAAGCACTTAGGTTGGCAAAAACAGAGGGAGAGTCGGAAAAGCAATGCAAGCGGTAAATAATAATGGATGCTAAAGCGTAAAAGCTCACCTTGCCTTCAACATTCTACATGCAAAGATGCTCAGCAGAATTAAAACATATCTATATGCAGATGCAAGCTGATAAATCGCCCTAAGTGTGAGAAGCTGCTATTAGCGTGAAGCACCACAAGTCGGTCACCGATCTTCAATCCAGGAGTCCGATCTAGGCTCACCCCTCCTCCTCTCGACACATCGAGTTCAGGAGCAACGCTTGGCAGGGTGGGCTCGCAGCACGAAGGCTCGAAGATGATGAGGCAAATGTTTAAAGTTTTAAACTAAGTCCAAATGCGGCTATAGGTACATGCAATGGTGATTAGTGCGTTTGGACCTACTCTATAGCCAAGCAACTCCTACGACTAAGTCTCAATCACACAAAAGAAATAAAACCAAAATCGAGAACCAAAATAAAAAATGCGAAGGAAAACGCGAGAAAAGCCGCAGTGAGCCCCCAAGTGAACAATTACTTGGAAATTAGGCTCGAAAGTCTAATGTTCGGGGGTCCCTGTATTATTATAAATATAGTGGTCTCTCTCTCTCAAAAATTACACAAATAGATGAATACAAGAAATAAAAGGGAGCGAGGTCTTCAAAATTCCTCTTCGTCTCCTTTGGTGCAAGGCGAGCAGAGTCGGCTTCACGTGGGTGCACGGGCGCCTACGGTTCCTTGCACAAAGTCAACAAAAGAGAAGGTTAGATAGCTCAGGCAATATATAAAAAATAAGGAAAATAAAATAAACAAAAATAAAAGCCGCGGAATAAATAATCAATCACAATCACAAATAAGACCCGAACTATGTGTTATTGCTCCCAGGCAACGGCGCCATTTGTTGAACACGATTTTTCACAGGTCTAGAGTAATCCACACAAGGCGGTATCACAATGTCGCTGAAGCGACCCACGAGAAATCCTAATTCAAATAACAATTAACCCACAACAATCAAGTAAAGAAGTGAACGTGATTGTGGAGTTAAAATTTATTATAACTCTACAACAAAGATGTGTATAGGTGCAAGTATGTGTAGAGGTCGAACACAGGGAGCAGACAGGTAGAATAGGGCAAAATGCTCAAAAGTGTGTATGTGATGTATTTGTCTGTCAATGCTAATTTTTGTGGGTTTTTTATTTTGTATATTTTTTTATTTTTTTTTTAATTTTGTATTTTTGTATTTTGATTTTTAATTTTCTGATTTTATATTTTCTTTTTATATTTTATATTTTTTTAAATTTCCTTTTTAATAATAGAGTATATATACAATATAAGAGAAGAGAGGATAAGGTTTTTATAAAAATAAGGAAAAATACTCCAAAATTAGGGAATAAAATGTTTTTAGGTTTTTTATATTTTTTTTAATGTTTTTGTAATTTTTCTAGATTTTTCTTAAATTGTTTGGTATTTTTAAAGTCAAAAATACTGAAAACAATGAACAAATTAAAAAGTTGAAACTAAAATGGAGAAATAAAATATCAAACAGTAACAAAATTCTCCAAATTTTTAATTAAAGGTAATAAAATAAGGAAGATTCAGACACAAAGATTATATTTTTAGGATTTTTTATGGATTTTTAATATTTTTATGAAGGTTTTTGGGGTTTTCTAATTTTTACGAGTTTTGTTTTGTATTTTTTTATGATTCTTGGTTTGAAATTAAATCACACTAAAATATGCAAAATATATTTTTTTGGGAATTTTCTGAGGGTTTTTTATAATTTTTATGGATTTTCTAATGCAAACAGTGCTGGAAATACATGTTTTTGAATTTTATAAATATTAAAATGCAATAATATGCAAAATAAAAATATGACGTGAATCTACAATGCAACAGGAACTTAAGTTGACTTTTGTGGATTTTTTATAGCATTATAGATGCATGCAAAAAATAGATATAACAACAAGAAACTACATGCATGCAAGGGGCATAAGTGTAATTACGGAAAATTATGAGGGCATGTATGTAAATTTCTCGCAAAATATTATACTGGAATAAAAAATTTGTGGACTAAATCCGAACAGACAATAAGCGCAAGGATATATCTGCAAAACTGCAAACGTCACTTGCAAGAGGCACGTGACATGGCAGGGGCACAAGTAAAATTATCTAGAAGTTAAAGGTGGATTTGCAAAATACCCACAAATGTTACAACGTTACAAACTAAAATATGGATGTAACAGAAATAATACAAAATGAAGGGGCTCGAACACAAAAGTCCCGCACCTCACGTACCCAAGTCACGTGAGTTGACGTGGACTCGGGCCTCGATGCAAATGTGCGAAGTGCGTGGATGTCTAGGGAATTACTACAAAAATATAAAGCGGCGAAGGAAAGTTTAAGCAGTAGTTTTAGATACAAAAAGTAACCTGGGTTGAGTGGCAAAATACCCAGTCAAGGGTGTGATCCAACGACAGCTTTAGCTTCACTAATACACGTGGCAATGCCACAGGAGCCGATACCCGTTCGAAGTGTGCGGTCCAGATTAGAAGGGCGGATCAGATCTGATGGCCAGGAGTGCTTGGATCCAACGGCCACTGCTACATGCAAAGAACATGCCGAGATTCGACGGCTCTGGTCGATGGGGGAAGAACGGCAGAGGAACTCGCCGTTGGCGAGTTTGGATTGGGCGTAGCTCCGCTCCCCGATGACCTTCTTTGTTTCAAGCAGCACGTGAAGGCTCCTGGGAGGCTCCTCTAGCAGATGACGGCTTCAAAATGGCGTGGAAAAAGCTGACAAGCTGTCGCAACGTGGGAGGACGGGGCTGCTCCAGGCTGTGCGTGCACTAGCAAAAACGACCCCCAGGTGGGGTCTTTGGCACCTGGACCTGCAAATAAGATTCATGAGGAACAGTAAAAGGTTCCAGGGCCAGCAAAAAGGGGTGGATGATGGCGTGGTGAAGATGGTGGTCACTGGAACCCTCAAGCTCCGGCCAGGTGTTCGATGATGGATACTAAGCTACTGATGCAATTTAATGCGAAGAAAAATGCATGAAATAGTAGCTATGGGCTACAGCTACACAATAAGCAAGGAAAAACAAGAAGAAAACAACCTCGATTGGCTATAGGAACCAAGAGATGCTGGACCTCGACGGCGGCAGGCTGGAGGTGGGAGGAGACACCACAAGACATCGCCGGGCCCCTCTGGAAGGAGCTGGAGGAGAGTCGTCACCTCTCCAGTCCGGAGCGCGGCCAAAAAGGAGGCTAGGTCAGTCAAAAAATGGGTTCAAAGGGAAGAAGGAGGTGACGGTGGTGTTTTTGAAAGATGGCGAATAGGGCTCCAAAATCGAGGTGCACGAGGCACTGTGATGATACAAATATCGAAATAAGCCTAGGGCGTGTATCTTGGTTAACTAGTGATGAAAAGTTGTGAAGGGTCGATCATGAGATGGTGAAAGGGTGCGCCTCGAAAGAACCGTGAAATCAGCCAAAAAATGCAAATCTGACAGCCCAGGCATTGGGCAGAGAGTTGACCGAAGTCAACTCTCCAGCCCTCCTGGTTGGTCCACGTGGACCAACCAGGGAAAAAGCCTGGGAAAAACATTTCTAAATTTGTTTAAAAATAGTAAACGAATTTATTAAATTTTGGTTAAAAAATAAAAAATGTTTATTATTTCATAAATTATTTTATTGTGATTTTTATTTATCTTTTTGAGGTTTATAATTACAAGTTGCCTTTTAGACCTATATAGGTACATACATCTATATATTTTATTATTTATTTTTATTTTGTATATTTAACTTATTTATTTTTGTTTATTATTTTATAAATTTATAAAATATTTTTATACACTTAGAAGTTTTTTTATTTTATTTTTCTGATGTATTTTGTATACTTAATAAAATAAAAGTATAGATTGTATAGGTATGTATACAGGTGTTATACCTATGTATTATATATACAAGTATTTTTATTTTGTATTTTATTTGAGTTTTTATTCTGATTTTAATGTGCATATATATTATAAGTAATATTTACAAAATTATAAAAATATAAAATTATAAAAATAATGAATAAATAATAAAATAAATATTTTAATTTGTACAAATATACAATAGGGGTCTAAAACTCAACTTTCAAACCGTAGCTCCGCCAAATGCGAACCACCGCCATTAAATAGCTTATTTTAAATTATATACAATTAAAGGTGAGTTTGATGCATTTGGAGTTTTTATTTGTGAGATACAGGTCTGGGAAGTTGGGAATCTGGAATTTTATTCAGATCATAACTTTTTATCTATACATTATTTTTGAGTGAAATAAATTTTGTATTTTTGTTTATTTATTTATCTAAAACTTTCATGTTTAAAATTTCTTTATTTGAGGTATAAAAAGTGGAACCAAAAATAGGTCCCAAATGAATAAAGAATGAATAAAATAAAAGGTATTTTTGTTGTATTTTGACCCTTATCTCCCCCTACTTATTCTTTGTCGACCTATTCATCAAGATGCCTAGGTCTCGGGGTTTCGGGTCATAAAATATTTGCAATATTTTATTCTTTTTCTTTTCTTTTCTTTATTCTATAATTTTGGCTTTAAAAATCGCATTTTATACACTATTTACACCATGATGCATGAATGATAAAATGCATGAATTAACACCATTTACATGCATTTACCAGGGTTGTTAAGGCCAAAATGATAGAATAAAGATGACGAAACATATATTCATCACCTCCCCTATACTTAGGGTAAAATATCCATAAGTATAGGCAGCAAAATAGAGGTAAAGAGAATCAAAAGAATAATCAAGAGTCTGACACCCCCCCATACTAGGGTAAAGTACACCCTACGTACAGCATAATCACAAGACACAGATGGGGTGTTAGACTAAATAATGAGATGATATGGACATCTGGATCTATACAAGGCGGAAGACAGTGATAATCAGGCACGAGATGCAACTGATGTGAGTCAAAGACCACATCTCATGCAAAATGAATCGGGGCACCGTAAACGATCAACGGCTCATGATCTAGATATGGTTTGAGGCACTGACTGTTAACACGAAAGGTGGACTCAGATGACATCTCAGATATGTCGATACTCCCGTTGTCATGCACCTTTCGGACTGGGTATGGTCCCTTCCACTTACTCTACAAATTCCCTTGTAAATAATCTAAGCCTGGCATCAAACAACCATACTCTCTGATCTGGCTCAAACTTCTTATGGCTGATGTGAGAATCATGCCATATCTTCACTCGCTCCTTATACAGTAGGCTGCTTGAAAAGGTTGTATCTCTAAGCTCCTCCAGGGCTGCCAATTCTGCCTTTCTTTGATCACCTATGCTCTCTAGATCCAATAATATATCAGTGACAGCCCAAAGTGACTTGTGCCTAATCTCAACAGGTAAATGGCAGGGCTTGCCATAAACGAGACAAAAGGGATATGTACCCAAAGGAGTCTTGAAGGAAGTCCGATATGCCTACAAGACCGAGTCCAAAGTTGTAACCAATCCTTTCGGTCTGGACATACTACCTTCTGCAATATCTTCTTGATCTCCCTATTCGATACTTCAGCAAGACCATTGGTCTGAGGGTGATATGGAGGGGCAACTCGATGGTCTATGCTGAACTCACTAGCAAGGGCCTTTACCTTGTCTTTGACAAAATGAGACCCCCCGTCAGATATCAATACTCTAGGCACCCCGAACCGTAAAATGATATTCTTCCTTAAAAATTTGCAAGCAGTCCTAGAATTTGCGGTTCAGGCAGGAATGGCCTGAACCCAATGATTCACATAATCCACGACCAACATAATGTACTTGAATCCCTGACTCTTAGGGAATGGACCCATGAAATTGATGCCCCATGCGTCAAAAACCTTGCAGAAGTGAATGGGCTGCATCGGCATCATATCACGCTGTCCACAAGTGCCCATCCTCTAACAGTCAATACACCTCTTCACGAATTCATCAGAATCCTTGAAGAGGGTAGGCCACCATAGGCCATATTGGAGAACTTTTTGTGTTGTTCTCCTCCCAGAGTGATGTCCCCCTGCCCCAAGCTTATGGCAGTATGTGAGGACACTATGGTGCTCCTTTTGAGGAATGCACCGACACTAGGCTCTATCCCCTACTTCATGAAAAAGGATGGGATCCTCCCAATGGTAAGACTTGGCCTTCTAAGGAAGGTCTTAAGTCGCTACCTGGGCCAACCTTGTGGAACTTTCTTAGCAACGAGATCGTTCACAATGTCGGCATACCACAGGAGCGAGGCAATAGCAAGGATCGCCTCATCTGGGAAGGTCTCACAAATGGGATCATTGTGCTCAGATTCCTTCAGATTCTCTAATCGGGAGAGATGATCCACCACCACATTCTTGACTCCAGGTTTGTCCTTAATCTCAATATCAAACTTCTGGAGTAGAAGGATCCATCTAGTCAGTCTTGATTTGGCATCCTTATTTGCCATGAGGTACTTGATGGCGGTATGATCAGTAAAGGTAGTCACTTTTGATCCAATAATGTATGACCTGAACTTATCCAAGGCAAAAACTAGGGCTAGCATCTCTTTTTCAGTGATAGTGTAGTTCTGCTGCACGGCATCCAATGTATGGCTAGCGTAGTGAATGGAAAAAGGTACTCCATCCCTCCTCTGTCGTTGCACAAACCCTACGGCCAAATCGGAGGCATCCTTATGATCTCGAATGGGAGAGACTAATCAGGCGGCTGAAGGACATGAGTCTTAACTACTAGAATCTTGAGTGTCTCAAATGACGCAAAACACTTATCATCCACAATGAACTCGGTGTCTTTTGTCATCAAATCAGTCAACGGTCGGGCGATCCTACTGAAATCATGAATGAACCGTTGGTAGAAACCGACATGCCCCAGAAAAGATCGTAATTGTCGTAGGTTGGATTGTGGATTGAGTTTCCTGATGATATCCACCTTGGTCGGATCAACCTCCATGCCCCTATCGGAGATGATATCACCAAGCACCGTCCCTTGAGTCACCATGAAGTGATTCTTCTCCCAGGATAAAACAAGATGAACCTCAATGCAATGCTGAAGGATGCGGTCTAGGAAGTCAATACAATTATCAAACCCATCACCATAGATCAAAAAGTCAACCATGAAGACCTCTAAGTAGTCACACACCATATCCGAGAAAATGGACAACATGCACCTTTGGAATGTCACCGGGGTATTACATAGACCAAAGGGCATCCGTCTGAAAGTATAAGTCCCAAACGGACAGGTGAATGTCGTCTTGTCCTGGTTTTCAGGCGTAATGGCTACCTCGTTGTTGCCGGAGTACCCATCAAGGAAGCAGTAATGACTCTTACCAACTAGCCTCTTTATAATCTGATCAATAAAAGGCAGCGGGAAATGATCCTTCTTGGTGGCCTGGTTCAATCGTATGTAGTCCACACAGATCCTCCAAGAAGTAGGTACCCGGGTAGCTATCTCCTTTCCAGACTCACTCACAACTGTAGTGATGCCCGTCTTCTTGGGCTCCACATGTAATGGACTAACCCACTTGGAGTCGGAGATGGGGTAGATAAAATTGACGATCCATCATTTCCAAATCTCATTCATGACAACCTCTCGAAGATTCGGGTTCTGCCATCGCTGGAACTCACGCGATGGCTTGGCGTCCTCTTTGAGATAGATATGGTGGGATCACAGGGCTGGACTTATCCCCTGGAGATCAGCTACACTCCATCCTATCGCCTTGCGGTTCTTTTCAAGAACCTCCATCAAACGAGATTCTTGCTCTCCAGTCAAATCTACTGAGATAATGACTGGGTGCGTCTCATGCTCGTCAGCAAGGAACCTATACTTCAGCGACTGCGCCAAAGGCTTCAGTTCTAGACAACTGGGAGCTGGCAAATCTGGCTTCTAAAGTGTCTGAGTGAATGCAACCAAATCTGTGTGGGAGAACTCTCGCTGATCATGAAAAACTAGTGTAGACTGTCCTGCTGATATATCTGTAATCTGTGTCATCTCAGTCTCCACACTAGATGTTGGCTCTATTAGAATCAGACACGATATCAATTCATCAAATTCAGCCCAATCTATATCTGACTCCAAGGGATCTAAATCTGAATCGCAAGAAATGTATACTACCTCACTATCCTGAACATGGTGTTCAGCTTCCAATATGTCCTCTGCTAAGAGTGTGCTCTCCAAACTCTCCTCTGTTGGGATCTGTGAATCTGCAGTGTCTGAAGGTGAGAGGTGGGATCGTGAAACGGGATCAGCCCAAGCGGCTTCATCATCAATAATCACAAAGTCGCACTCCTGGTGTACGTCTCGCTCTTCCTCTGTCATCTGCTCTGAATCACTATGCTGCTATGAGCAAGCTGAATCTCATGCTCTAGTCTCGTCAATCATATCTAATTGTATACTCTCACCCTCGATGTGAAAGTACACCTTCCCACTATCATGGTCGGACACTACCTTGGTTAGGGCCATGAATGGACGTCCTAAAATGATGGGGGTATTGGTCACAGACTCAGGGATCTCCATATCCAACACAATGAAGTCTATGGGGAACTTCAGGCCCGGAATTGTGACGACCACATCCTTCAACAACCCCTTCGGCATCATGACAGATCTATCAGCAAACTGAAGGACTGTCCTGCTTTGTCAAAGAGGGCCAAACTCGAATTGGTCAAGTAAGGATGCCAGAAGGAGGTTGATGGAAGAGCAGCTGTCTAATAGAGTCCGATCGAATCTCTGCTCATGAATATGGCATCTGACATAGGGAGCTCCTACATCTGGCCTCTTGGCTGGCAGACAGTTCTGGATAGCGATGCAGGAGGCACGAGTGTGCACATGGATCTCTGCATTTTGGTTCCTCTTCTTCCTATGAATGGTGGTCTTCTCTCTCAGGTTCCTCTGGTAGAGGGGGATGTGCTCAAGTGCCTCCTGTAGAGTCAGCTGAATCTGAAATCTATCGATCATCTGCTGGCTGAACTCTAACTGTTGATACGTTTTTGGATTTTCTTTTTTATTCCCCTTAGCCAAGCGGAGTGCTTGAGGGAAGGGGATGGTTGGGCCCTCCTCAGATAGAGGTCTAGGAATGGGTCCATGATGTTGAGAAGAAATGGAATCCATATAAATATTACCATGCATCACATATGAACTCGAAGATGAAGAACCCTTTCCTTTATTAATCTTTTTGGTATTTTCTATAGAGTCCCGGGGTACAGAAACTGAAGGAAATACAACTGGAGTAGAACGGGTGGCCTCAGTACCACCTATGACATCAGGAACTGCGGCATCAACACCGCACTCTGGCTCAACAACTGGATCTCTAGTGGCATCAATACCACCCTCTAAATCTGGGAATGCGATGACCGTAGTACCATCGGCTGGATCAACATCCTTGGTGGCATCAGCACTACCGTCATCATCATCATGAGCAGCATCAGCACCGCTATCCTCCTCGTCTGGCACTCCTGCATCCTCGTTGTGTCGTCTCTTAGACGAGGCGTCACCGGCTGGCATCCTACCGCTCCTAAGTGTAACAAAGTCAGCATCAAATCTATATGAAGTAATATCGCCCAATATGTCACCAGGAGAGGTAACCTCTATGAACTATACCTGCTTAGACTTTCTTTTTAGGTTGTTCGGGTTGGCTCGATCTGAGTTTGTATGGCAGCCTTGCCCTTGATGATCTCCCTCATCTCCTGGAGGAACTCGTCCATCTCCCACTTGAATGTGGCATGCTGATCAAAAAGAAGGCGGGCTAGGTCATCGAGTGATGGATTCTCATAGGCTGGCCTATGACAACTGGGTGGGTTGCCTCTCTAGAAGTGAGGTTGCTTCTGGGAAGGATGAGAGGGATACTGAGAGTACTACTGAGGCTGCTGCTGGTGCTGCCTCCACGGTTGTCCCTGCTGGTAGGGATGAGGACCATGCTAGTACTGCTGCTGCCGTGGTTGGTGTGGGAACTAGGGTTGCTGCTGAGGCTGGCCGAACTGTCCACCCTGAGCTGGAGGATGCTGCTGGGATGAGGCACCTCCGATCGACCACCTGAATTTGGGATGATCTCGTCGGATCCCAGGTTGTTGTTGGTCGTACCAAATCCCATTGACTTCCATCAACGGATCCTACTCGAAAGGGGGTGGAGGAAAAACTTCCATGGGTTGATCCTGCTGGTACACCACCATCTGAGTGTCCTAAGATGGTGGTGTCTGAAGGTATTGGTGTTGTGGCTACTGAAACGAATCTGCCTGAACATGGTGGACTTGTCTGTACTAGGCGGGGTGCTGCGTCGAGCTGCTGCTGCTAGGGTCAGCCTGTGACCTGGGACGAGGATGATAAGCCGTCTGTGCCTCCTGGAGACACATGATCTGAGTCTTCAGATCACTCAGTGTCTATGCCAACTGGTCGATCTGCGTCATGCCCTGGCACTGCTTCTTCTCAATGATCTTAATGCGGTCCAGCTTCTCGCTAATGATGCCCATATTAGTGTCTGATGACTCTACCTGTGCTGCGGCTGTTGAAGAGGTGGATGGACCTGCATCGACCTATTCTATCCTCTGATAGGACACGTCCTGGGGTGGGGGCTTCCCCTGGTGTGGACATGATGGTGTAGTTCTCAGCCATTTCCACAAATATGACCCATACCTGGTCTTCGTCCTTTGCGAAGTAGGATACCCCACAAGATGTATTCACGAGCCCCTGCAGCTTTGGTGTCAGCCCACAAAAGAAAGTCTGCACTAAGTTGGGCTTGGAGATGTTATGGTGTGGACACCGGTCAATGAGCTCTCGGAAGCGGTCCCATGCCTCATGGAATTGCTCATTGAGAAGTATGGAGAAGTTGTTGATGAGGTCTCAAGATACATTCGTCCGGCCGAGTGGATAGTACTTATTCAAGTACTCATTCTGGATTTGTTCCCACGAAGTGACATATCTCCCTAAATGCTTCAGCCAGTAGGCTGCTCTGTCTACCGGGGAGAATGGAAAAGCCATTATCTTGATGGTGTCCTAATCCACGTATCTGTCATGGACTGTATTGTAGATCATCTCGAACTCCTGGAGATGTAGATGCGGCTCCTCGGTGGCAAGCCCATGGAATATGGAAACAATTGAATCATTTGAGGGGGGAGCTTGAAATCTCCCAGGATCGCCAGAAGCTGAATCCAACGGTGTGTAAGAGTCGCATCAGGGTTGTGCAACTCTCTCATTGTCCTGGTTAGTCGGACTGGCTTCTGTAGCTCGTCTGGCTGTCCTCCATCTCCTCTTCTGAGATCTAGTATCTCTCCATTGTCTGGTCGATTAGGCTCTCTACGGTCAGCTCGCATCTGGGCCATCTCTTTGTGCATATTAGCCATGAAAGCCCCTTGGTCTCTGATATGTCTCTGCATCGTATCTAAGGAAGCTAATACGGTTGTTGATGGTGCCCTGATCTAGAACATACGTGGTGGTCTGGGGCTGCCCATCTATGCTCTCCTCGCTGCTGGCCATCTCTTGGGTCTCTGCAAAGGCAAAAGACCCGAACTCAAGTGCAGTCAAATGAACAAATATCTGCTCCGGTCTCTGCTTGGGCACCTCGGGACTGGAAGAAGGGTGGTTGAGGGGGAACAGAGCAGAGTCGAACTCGGGTTCGGAAAGCGGGTCCAACCTCTCACGAACCAACCTAGATGAATGGAGTGGAGTGCTCGAAAGAGGTGCAACCAAGGGCTGCCTAAGGGACCTTTGGCCCATCATCGTGATCTGGAGAAAAAGGCGGATGGGATCTGGAAACAGACAATATCTGCAAACAAAACCCCCAATTTACCTACTCAACAATGAGAGCTGATGACCGTAAAGGTCTGGTCTTTTATCTTGTCGATTTTATTTAGGTGATAATTCAGTCTAGCAAGGCGATTAAGCTAGCTGGTAGGAACCCGGTGCTCTCAAGAGACTGGCCTAATCCCAAAGCTAGATCTTTCTCAACCAGTACAAGTTGCGGACCGTTTACTGACTACCCAATCAACTCGCTCTGTTAAGGATATCGCGGCCCGCTTTACCGAAGACCGGAGCAACCTCACTGGAGAACAAGTAACCCCAAGACCATTAGTCTGATGAAAGTTCAGGTATGGCTCTAGCCTAGTGTATGGGTCACTCTCTCGTGCAAGCAAACCAATTAATGAGGGGATTGCTCTCTCAAGACAGATTTTTAAGTTGAGTGTCTTTTATGGTTAAGTTTGTTTAGCAATCCCAATTTTATGATTATCACTTTTTTAGATCTTTTTCAATAAACAAACAAATGCCTAATGAAGTTTTCGATCTCCTAATTATTTAAAGTCCAAAAACAGGGGGAGAAGTCGAAAAAGCCGATGCGCGATCAAACATGATGATGCATGCAAAGCAAGAGATGCATATCTGTCACCATCACTCTACATGCAGGGTGATCCGTGCATAAATTAAAATATTGAAATAAAATTATCCTATATGATGCAAGAAGAAAATATCCTTATATGAGCAATTTCTACATGTGAAGAACTATAGCTAACTGGTCAGAGAAAGAGGTCGGAGTCCGGTCTCTGATGCCGATCGGTGTCTGCCACAACGGATCCTGCACGCGCTGTATACGGCCTCTAGCGGCACATGACCTCTAAAGCGACCAAGTTAACTTTTTCTTGTGATTTAATTAATTAGGTCCAATTACGATCTATAGTTGAAGGAGAATTTTAGGGATTGGGCATTAATTAATTATATCCAAATTCTTTGAGAATTAAAAATTAAAGTAAAAGTCGAAAGAAAACAAAACTGGCAAAAACTACGGTAAGGTCCCCTGTGCACACCGATGCTCGGTGAAACATACCCCGATAAAGCCAAGTCCAAACTGTCCAAGATCCTGTATTATTACAACTATAATGAAATGAAATGAAATGAAGTGAAACTATTCTCTATCTACTATAACCACTCTCCTCTGGTCCTTCTGCTCCTCTTCAGGCGCGGGTCCTCCAACCAAAATCTGCAAAGTCCCTCGGGTGGTCCCTCACACAGAAAGTGAAATAGAAACACGTCAGACAATAGATATAACCGATAGAGGATAAGAAATAAAAATAAAGCAACTACAAAAAAAAGAAAGCTGAAAACCGACTACTAAGTCGTGCTCCCCGGCAATGGCATCCTTCTAATGAGCGGCTCGCCAACTAGGGTTAAGTATAAAAGTAAATCAAGGTCGTTGCGACCCCAATCGGTGAATAGAGCACAGCAAGAAAAATAAGACCACCAATGAACACAATCAAGCTCAAAAATCCAAAGAAGCGGTCTCCGCTATTTATTTAGCCTGGTATAGCGACCATGGTCGAACACAAGGAGCACGAGCAAAGCCTACGAAGTAGTCGAGAATTCAGAAAATAAAAGGGAATCATTTTGTGGTTTTTAGTTTGCAACTTTTTTTTATAGTTTCTAATAAGAAAAAGAATAAAAATGAGAAGTAAATCAAACTACATCAATTTTTATTGAGGCTAAAAAGGGTCAAAAATTCAAAATAAAAATATCTTTATATTTTTAAAATATGCAAATGTTTTTGGGTGTTTTGTGGGATTTTTCAGATTTTTATATAACTTTCTAAAAATGAAATAAAGACAAAATATTAAGGCAGTGTACAGCCTGGATGAAAAGGCAATTTAAAATATCTAAAGTGCCCCCAAATGTCTTGGTTGTAATTTTATGTCAAAATAGATAAAAATATCTAACTACATAAATTGAAAACTCATTTTTTTGAATTTTTATGGAATTTTTAATTATTTTTTTGATATTTTATCTCTTTTGATAAGGAAACCAAAATGCTACTGAAATTAAAACAGGCCAAAACAAGCATACAAGAATTTTTGTAGAACTTTTAGGGGTATTTTTATATTTTTTGGCATTTTCTAAAATAAGCAGACACATTTTTTAGGTTTTTGATTTTTAGAAAATATCAAATAAAATCAAATTGTGTCACAAAAATTATCAAAAATACTACACAGTGGCAGGAGCTACTAGTAATTTTTGGGGAATTTTTGGAGTAGATTTGATATTTATTTGATTAAAAATAAAACACTAGGTTGTAGGGACCTAAATGCAAATAGTCTAAGTTTCAGGACTAAATCATAACACGCATAGAAAGTCTAGGGGTATCACTGTAAAATTCCCACGAAATTCAAGCACATGCGCAATACAACGTTCACAGGGGCATAAATGCAATTCCAGAAATTGTTTCATTCAAACATGAACCAACAGAAACTATGGGATAAAGGACTAAAATGCAAATACTAGAAACCTTAGGGACTGAAGTGCAAATAGTTTAAGCTACAACTTTATTTAGCAAACTAAAACATAAAGTATAAAAAGTGCATGGGGAAAAGTGCAATATACCCTCGAGGCACATGAGGGGCACGTGCGGGACACGTGGAGGCCGCAGGTGGGGGCTTAGATGTGCGGCTCTGATCCTCTGCGATGGCAGATTTGATGCCCAGGGAATGTCACCTACGTGCGGCATAGATGTATCAGGAGGTGTCAAATCAACGGGTCAAAGGCTGCAGCAACGGACAACTTTGATGCAAACTAGTGCTCGGCTCCTCATCCGATGGTAAAGGAGGATGCTGGATGAACTAGGGGCTGGCGAACTTCTAACAAGGATGGGCACGGATCCTCAAGGTCGATCGAGCCTCCGACAGGTCGAGCACCTCCGGGAAGGCACTCCGTGTCGAGCAGTGGAGTTTGATCGTCTCGAGGATGGTCGGATGGACTGGATGGTGGAGCTTCAGCTGGAGCAGCTCCGTCGAGCAGCTGGAAGATCAATAGGGATCCTTAGGGAACAAGGGTACCTGCAATGCAAAGCCAGGACTCGGGGCTACGCTCCGGTCAGGGTTATTGGAGCTGAAAGCTAAAGAAGCAGAGGGAGGCGACGTTCGATCTCCAGTGAAGGTGGTAGTGGACATCTAGGCCCTATCTCGACCCAAAGATCGAGGCTAAGGATGATCATGTTGCGGAGCAGTAAGGAGGACGAGTGTGCGGATTGATCGAAGCAACTAGATGTTGAAAACCGGGCACCGACCAGCTGTTCGGAGCAGATGGAAGTGCGGCAGCGATGGACTGAAAGATCAGATCGAAACGGGAAATGTAAAGGAAGTAAGGGATACCTGGTGATCTGGGTGTGCTCCTGAGCTCTAGGCGAAGATGACCGTCATGGTGATGGCATCAACCTCGATGCGGATGGAGGGGGAGGCTGCTCACAGCGGAGGTCCAGCCACGAAGGGTGAGCATCGTCTCTACTGCACCAAATCGAGCTCCTAATGGTGCTTCGAGCAGCTGTCACTCAGGTGGAGGTGGCTATGGGTCGAGAAGGGAGCGAGGTACGAGCTACTCATCCATGGAGGCAGAAGAGAATATTTATAGGCGAGCTGAGGGTCTGGAAAGATGGAGTTAAGCGTCGAACCCTAGAGAGAATCGGATTGGTTAATGGACCCGCGAGGATGTTAGAGGTACGAGGTTTATCGGGTCCAAATCCATAGGAAAAAGGCGAGGGGAGTCGGGCTGGAAAATTCTGAGAAGAAGCTCCGACGAAGAGGATCCGGGTCTGACCCGGGAAGAAGGAGTCATTGGCCCGCGTTCAACAATCCAGCCAACCAATCAGAAAATAGGATTTACAAAAATACTAAGAAATTCAATAAAAAATAACAAATGATTTTAAATCAAAAGTATATAAAATGAAAAATGCTTGTTATTTTTCAAACTATTTTTCTATTATTTTTATTTTTTTGAAAAATAAATTATTTATATACAGTATAGTGTATTATATACAGGTATAATATACTTATGTATTTTGTTCAATTATTTTTATTTTATTATTTTTACACAAATACCCCAATTTTATATTTTATTTATTTACAACATAATTTTTGGAGTTCAAAATATTTTTTATTTTATTTTTATTATTTATTTACAGGTATATAATAAATAAAGAAGAGAGCATATATAAATGTATTATGTGCAAGGGAGAGAGAATTATATTTTTATTTTATTTTTTGAATTTTTTTTATTTTTAGGATTATATACAAGGAGGAAAAAATAATATATTATTTTTATTTTTCGAAAATAATTATTTATTTACACAAAATAATATGTACAATATAGAGTAGGCCCTATCTCTCTCTACTTGTTTTATTTGGCGATCAGGCCAATGCTTGGCCTTCTCTTGGGGTTCGCGCCACTCTGTATTTATTATAAATAACTCCTTCCTTTTTATTTTTTCTTTATTCTTTTATTTTTGCACAAATACGTGCTAATTGTGTAATATCAACAAATGCATGCATAATGCTAGCTTATTGTATTTACATCTATTTACATTATGCATTGCCAAGAAAATTAGCTAAAATAAAAGAATAAAGAGTGATGATCAGGGATTCATCACTGACATGCAAATATCCCAGAGTCTTCACATGGCCTGCCACGTGCTCGTTCAGCTTGGACTCAGTTGTTAGGGACCTGCTTGAAATTTGATGAACCACCGGGGGTGCTCGTGCAAATTCTACAGATTATCACGTGAGAGGCACACAGTTGAGCCCAACCTGGATCGATTTGTGATATCAGATGGTTCGGGGACGTTCCTATAAATTGCATCAAAAAATATCCCACGGTGCACGTGCAACGCACGTGCACCGTTTAAAAGCTAGAGCGATAGGCTCCGTAGAGAATGCGTGGCTCAAATACAATCGTTCGATCAATCTAATCGTGTGGCTATTGTATATTCTTAACAGACGGGGATGTTTTTCGACTTGCATGTAGCTGGATATTTGAGGGTTTCACGACTGTGAGCGGTGATTCATAGCGAAAATCCTCTTGATATGTAGGTGCTCTTCAAGCGGTAGTGTACTTCGTTTTTCGGAGGAAGATCGCAGGTGTGTAGGAGTTTTCTAACAGTGTTTCTAGCGTTGATTGGACTACAAGTGACAGATATTCAAATGCTCAATCACACTTCTAGATGAGGTTCTACTGATCGTACGCATGTGATGACTCAAGGATTCTCCAAGCGATGAAGTTTTAATCTAATCAATGCTCCTCAGATCGTGAAATTCTTAGATGCTCTATTTTCTCGATTGAAGATGGTTGTGGACGACTTAATCTCCAAGTTCTTCTCGATGTCAGATCACTTGATGAACTCTAGATGTTCAAATAGCAGATTGCGATGGAATGGCTTTAGGCATGCGGTGGGTCAACTCTTGAATGGTTTAGTAATTTTCCGATGAACACCTCCAAATGATGCAGCATCTCCTGAAATCGTGCCTGTGGAGGGGATAAAAGCTCGAGGTACGAGTCCTCGGCAAAAGCATAGAGGAAAACAATGAGTGGATGAGCAGAGACTCTCGTCGAAGGTGGAGGAGAGATGACGCCCCAGTGTGATCTCACCAGAGATGTGAAGGATTGAAGGATAGAAGTAGAAATGGAAGGGAATCAGAGATGAAATCTATTCGGATTAGTATAAAATAACAAAGAGATTAAGGAGAACATAGGGGATGATATGAGAATAGAATCAGAAAAGGAGGAGGAAACGAGAAGGAGAAGAATGACTAACCTGGACCAGACGGAGAAGGTCGCATGTGTACTGCAGAGCTCTACGGAGCTTCTGCTGTTGTAGACACACCACGTCTGCGCGCGCGGAGGCTGGATGCACAGCGGAGGAGTAGCAGACTAGTAGTGCCAGCGAAGATCGATCACGCCGCACCTCTCTCTATCCTTCACTATGACGAAGATCGGAGAAGGAGGCATCTATCACTCGAGCTCCCTCTCTCTGGGAGCTCACCGGGAATGAGATGGATTATAATGGCAGATGCTGAGCTCGAAGGGTATGGGGATGTTTATATAGCAGAGGCTGCATGGGGCACACGCTAGGTGGTGCGAGCACCGTCGAGGAAATCCGTTCACTAGAGTGGTTGTGCGACTAACCGGCCAATCACCGGTCGTTGGGACGGTTGGACGAAAGGAAGAGACGAAGGGAAGGAGGTCACAGACAGCGGCGTATGATGTGGGGAAGAAGATGAACGGAAAGAGGGAAAGGGGGTGCATGCGTGCAACACATGTGATCCCAAAATAAAAAATAAAATTAATTAATTAAATTATAATCAAATTAAATATAATAATTAAGAGATAAATAAATAAATACTTAAATAAGTGATTAAATGGATTGATTAATAATTAAAAAGCTAATTAAATAACTTAATGAATAATTAATAATAATTAAGTAATAAGTAAGTAAATAAATTATTAAATTAAATCATAAAGTAATTTTTTATTGGATTTTAATTTAATAAATATTAATAAAGTATATAGATATAACATATTAAATAATAAATTATGGTGCATTGTATAATATATATACACCAGTACGGTCCCGAAACCAACAATTTGCATATTAACTCTAATTTTAGTGAAATCAGATTCATTTTGTAGATAATTAGATATGAATTTTAAGACTGAGTTTGCCCAATTCAAAGTACATATGATCGAGTTATGAGGTCTGGGAAATTTAAGTAGCGACTTCGTGGCTTCGGGTTTTATTGGTATCTTGACTTAATTATAATTTTGTTTTTTATAGCATTTTTAAAAGATTTTTAAAGAAGAAATTAAGTTAATCAGATTTACGGTTAATTAATTAAAAATACAGGAAGTTTCTACATATAATACATATACACAACGGGGCCTAAACACCAAAACTCACCCGTTTTATTTTAATATTTTTTGATATTTTTAATAAATAATATTATTAATTAAACCAAGTTTAAAAGTGAGTTTGGCTCGTTTGGAGTTTTCTATAAATAGTTATGAACCTCTGAAGTCAGTTTTTATATCCTTTTAGTTCATTGTAATATTTTAATTTGTGACGAATTATTTTTCTGATATTTTTTATAAAAAATATATTTTTGTGATCAACTTTTGTAAAAGAAGTGTTTTGATTTAGAATTTTCTTAGTGATAAATAAAATTGGTGAAATATTTATAATGTGAAAATGTGTTTAATTATATTTTTGGTCTCGTTTTTCTTGATATTTTTATACGTTATGATCCTTATCTCCCCTTATTTATTTATTTTGTTGACCATGTCAATAATGACCTGGTCTCGGGGATAGGATCAATCTGTACATAATTATGTCAATCTTTCTTTTCATTTTCTTTTTATTATTTCTTTATTCTTTTGTTTTGGGTAAAATAAGTGTTGAATATATAATATTAATAATTGTGGTTAGAATGTTGATTATTTGGAATTAGTGAGTATTTACATGCATTTTACCAAGGATTTTAGCCAAAATGAAAGAATAAAGGCGACGAATCATTGATTCATCACATATCAATAAATTTCTTAATCGCTAATTGGGTGATAATATTAATCATATAACTTCCAAAAGCTTATGTTACTATTTCTATTTGATGTCTTATTTCATAAATAAGATATCATGTATTGAATTATATTCGATTTAAAATATCTAATGATTGAGCTTTGTCTTCCAATTCATTAAATATGAACCTGTATGATCTCTTTGAGAGATCAAACACCTTATATGTACTCATTTGCATACCAGCACACTAGTATATGGACCTTATTTAGGCCGTTAACATAATGTTCCTCTAATGCGCATACTTGGACATATAGATGTATATCTATCTCGGGTCGGAGAATGCATGCCTTTTGCGACAATTACAATTAGAGTATTAATTTATCTCGACTTCGTCAAGTCAACATTTTAACCCCAACAATCAACACTTTTGACTTATCTCTTTCAGCACCTTCGAATCTCTATTCCAATGCAAAGAACCTGCATCAAGAGATCGATCTGAAATTAGTTTTAGAGAAATATTGTCATCTCTTTCTCAGACTAGAGATCATTCTTGAGTATCACATGACGAAGTCACTTGTGTCCTCTCAACTACATGGTATTCCATATGACCATGGTACATAACCTTAATTGTAGAAAGGGACCTTTCATTAAGTGTAAAGACAAGCATTCAATTTAGATGAAAAAATAATAACTTTTATTTCACTAATGGGCCGCCAACGTCTTACAAGTCCAACACAACTGTTGCAATTTTAGAGGAGTTCTCCTTCTTGATTATATCCTTAGGTAGACTTGAACAAGAAGAGTGTGTCTTCATACTTTACATTAGAGAGCACATACTCTATGCAATCCATTGGAAGTACGATCCCCATATTATGGTCCCAATCCAAGTGATTTGGTCCTATCATCATATTGAATTCTAATAGTTTATTGAGTGAGATAAGCGATGCCATTTGAAATTAGAATATAATATGTATTTTGGATACTTTATAGAAGTTCATTTTAAAACAAAATTATTCATATTTTCGTATTTTTAAAGTTAATTCCATCTTTATCTTTCAAAACATGGGCATGCCATACTTCTGTTCACATTCACTACACCTCAATAACACGATGAAATACAATTGTTGTGAAAGAGGTGGAAACTTGGCTACATAAATACATATATAAATGCATGCATGCATACACACATATATGGGTTTAATGGTACCCTCATTGGGAGTCAACTTGGCTATCCCCATCCTTATTTTTTTATTTACTAAGGTATTTCTGAAAACACATCGTGGAATTTGGATTACAATGTGAAACCATTTTGTTCATTTAAATTTTGACTCAATTCGATCCTCCAATACCATCCATCAAGCCTATCAAAATTTAACGATCGCATAATTCCTAAAATCGACCCATTCTAGACGGATGGATGGATTAGGAATGTTTATTTCACATGAAATTTGAATGAGAATATGATGGCATCTATTGGACTGAATTCCCCAGGTTCTTTTAGAAAATACCTTATGACATAAAAAATAAGGGTTGAGGTAGTTAAGTTGGCCCCTCCTTGGGGGTAATTGTTGATCGACCAGAGAGGGGTTCCTAACGCCCAATCTTGGAGGGCCTGAAGTGTAAGGCGATCGTTGTATCGGCCGCTCTCGTGGCACTCGAAATGTCAACAATCAGATCAGACAAATAATCAACCCACAATAATAATAAAACAATCAATAAAATGTGGGGTGAAATTTTTTATAACCTACAAATGATGTACATGGACAACTAAAGGAAAACTGGATAGGTACAATGATTATCTATTAATAAAAAAATAATAATATTTGTGTACTTTTTCTGTCTTTTTAATTTTGTGTATGTTTTTAATTATATTTATTTTCTAAAGATATAATATGTATATATATCTATATATAATGATGATAATATGTGTATATATTATAACTAATATATAGGATATATAATAAATATATATAGGAAATATATACAAGAATAATCATTTTTATTTTTTAAAATTTTTAAAATATATATTTGGTATTTATAATTAATAATAGTAATAATAAGTATATATAAGTACTATAATATACATATATATAGGTTCTATAATTCTAATTATAGATATATACTCAAAATTCACAAAAATAAATTATTTTTGTGTTTTTAATATTTTTATCTATTTTCATGATTTTTATATAATGTTTGCTAATTTTTAAGTGTTTTTAGGTATTTAATATACAAAACATTGAGCAATATATATATATCGAATTGTGTTGGGTTTTAAAATCACATAATATATGTAAAATTTCACAAAACTATTTTTAATATGTAGTATACAATATAAATAAAAATATACGATAGAAAAATACTTTTTAGAATTTTTAGGAATGTTTACTGATTTCATAGAGTTTTTAGGTTTTTGCAATTTTTGGTGTTTCTTTTCTTATTTTACCGTGTTTTTTGGTCTGGAGTTTTGATATATAGTAATATATTATATATTTTTTTGGAATTTTAAAGATGGTTTTATAATTATTTATATATTTATATATAAACAAGGACTATTTAGCTCCTAAATGATTTTTAGTAAATGGAAAAATTCAATAAAAACCTAAATAAAAATATGCACGTGATTAAGCATCTGATGAGACATCTCATACATTTTTCCCAAAATTTATAGATCATATGAACTAATTACTAAAAATAAGATGAAATAAAATAATATACACAGTTTAGCAGGGGGATATTTGTAATTAAAAATAAAGGCAGTTTATTGCATGCAAATATCCTAGAAATTTAACACTTGTATTACAATTTTATAGACTATAAATAAATAAAGAAAAGTTGTAGGGACTTTAGTGCAAATAGTACAATGTCTCACGTGGCGTTATGCATGAGGCGCGGAGACCGCTTTGTATTTTTCAGTAAATGAGGGGTCCTACATGCAAATTATACAAAAATTTTTAAACTTCATTTAAAAAGAATGGTGGGGCCTATGTAATTTACCCCTTAAGTTGCTCCGATCGGGCATTTTTCCTTGTGCCTTATGGCTCAATCAACAACGAATGGAAATCAAGGCCCTGCTCATGATCTGAAGGCTCACGATGCCTGTGGAAAAACACCATGAACAGAGCTCCTAGGTTGCTTCAATTGCTGATTTCTCAAAGCTCCGACCTCGGATGTCCTCATCAAAAGTCCCATTCTCTTCCCTGAGGCCTTCCGCATCTACAGGTTGCTTCAGATTGGTCTGGGCCCCATCGGAAGGGCTTGGAGCTCGAGTCGCCTGGAGCTCTAAGATAGGCTTTGACACATACTCCAGGTGGCTACGGGGCACCTATTGATTCACAAAAGATAGAGGAGCATGAGAGGGTCTCTCTCAACCCTATATTAAAACCATGGGCACGATAGATGAACGGAATGGTTGAGCTCCAATGATGAGTGGAGGAGCGAGTTCGGGTGAACTTCAATCCTTGCATGATGTATAAGGAAACATGAGGGATCTATGAAGAAGTTAAAGGGTGTGATGATGAAGGTGAAGATGGGTCGAGATGAGTCGGATCACAATGGAATTTAGATCTGGAGCTGAAATCTCCAGCAAATTAAAATCCTAAAATTACGCTAACCTACTGATTCACTAACTAAACTAATATCTAAACAAAATGTTGGGAGAAAATGAGACAAGAAAAAACATAAAGATCTGCTTATACCTGGGGGTTCCAAGGAGCAGAGGAAGCTCTGCCGGAGGAGCTCCGGTGAACCTCGGATCACCAAGTTTAGCCTCTTATCCTCGCCAACTAGGCATGGATGATCGTGTTATCGCCACGAGCTTCAAAAGGAAGGTGTCTTAATGGGGTTATGAAGCAAAATCAAGATCAAAATGCAAAAAAGAGTTGGCTGGGTTATTTATAGATTAAGGTGAAGAGCAAAAAGGGCAGAGAGATTGCGTGAGATCTGGAGGTGGTAGGTGGAAGCTAAGGTATGGGCGAAGGTTAGGGATAATAGGGTTGGCGATGGGTGGAAGGCTCGAAGAGGATGGTGTAGTAGAGAAGGCGTGAGAAAATGGAGAAAACAGGTCCACTGTGACTCTGACAAGAGTCATAGTTCAAGAAAGGACTATTGATCGAGGGTCAACAGTCAGGGGCTTCGGGTTGGTCCACGTATACCAAATAAATAATTCCACAGGGGAATTTGCTTGTTAAATAAATATAGATTAATAAATGATTTTATTAATTTTAGGTTAAAACATAAAAAATGTTTGTAATTTTAAGTAGTATTTTATTCAAAATTTTTATTTATTTTTTACAGGACTATTTATTAGATGTTAATATTTACATGTATAGATATAAGTATTTATACTTGTATTTGAGGTATTTTTATTTTTATTTTGTACTTGATATATTATTATTGTATTTAGACATTTTATATATTTATAACTTGTTTAATTACACATTTACATATTGTTATTCTATTTTTATGATTTTATTTATTTATCTTAAATAAATATGTATGTGTATTATATATGTATAGTTTACCTATATATTATAATACTTTATTTATTTGAATGTATCTTTAATAGTTCTATTCTATATTTATTATTGAAATTTATTTTAAATAATATTTACAAATATATAAAAATATAAAGAAGCTAAAAATATAAAGAATAAATATATTCATACATGTATACAGTACAATAGGGACCCAAAGGCCAACTTTTGCATCTCAACTCTAACTTAAACGAAACCACCTTCGTTAAATAGATAATTAAATTTTATGAACAATAAGAATGATTTTGGTCAATTTTGAGTCTGTATGGAGGAGATACAGGTCTAAGAAGTTTTGTTGCAGCTTTTTATTCTCTGTGTCTCGGGTGCACTGTGTATCATTTTTTAGTGAAATCAATTTTATATGTAAAACTTTCATTTTGAGGATTTTATTATCTGAGGTATAAATAATAAATAATAAAGTAGGTTCAAAAAGATTATTTATTAAGTAAGAGAATTAGGGCTTTCGAGATGTTATCTGTACAATTGATCTGCCCTATTTTCCCCTACTTTATTCTTTATCAACCAAGTCATCATGATGACTGGGTCTCGGGGTCTAGGGCCATTCAGTATCTTTGACACCTAATTCTTTTACTTTTATTTCCTATATTCTTTTATTTTAGAATGAAATACATGTATTTTATACTATATTTTCAGGTCAATTATTGAGTGTTATTTTGTACAAATGATTGCCATATACATGCATTAACTAGGGATTTAAGGCCAAAAATGAAAGAATAAAGGTGATGAAATGGAGATTCATCACCTCCTATACTTTCCTTTGTCAGTACCTAGCAAACACATGCTAATATGTATAGAAAAAGGAAATAAAGAAAAGAAAAAGAAAGAACTTGGAATAATATTTGATTTTTATTTTTAACTTGTCTTAATAAAATCAAAGTTTGGATATCAATTAACAACTTTGCATTATTAGTCTGTTTCCAACCACATTTAGGTTAGGAAGTGTGAAACAACAACCCTTAGGTTCCATGCTCCTATTATTCAGTTCAATTCACAGCTTGGTTAGAACCATCCTTTCAGTCGCATACTCTCGCAACCTTGAAATGACAAGTGTCTTGTGTGTGAATTGGGTTAGCTCTTCCCAGACAAATAACTAAAATATCAAGTGGTCTCCTCCTCTGAAAACTTGTCCTCAGGGAGATGAATATTTCCTTCTAAGTTCAGGTTCATCCTAGTTCACAACCAAAAGGGAGAAGCTAGAAGAATGGGAAAAGAAGTGGAAATGGACCAGTGTAGTTCCATTTCCATGTGATGCTCGACTAGTGTAACTGAGTCTTCCCAAGATGCAGGTTTTTTTGTAAGCTTAATATTTTTGGAGTTGTTGGTTTAGGCTTCTTTTTGGATATTTTCTTTGTGTAGCATTGCTCTGCATTCTTGTTCTGCCTGACGGATATAGAATCTTTTTTTCCGCCCATGTTTTGGGGTCTTGGAAAAAGTTGTGCTAGCAGACCATCCCTCATTTGAAGCTTTATTTCAAACTAATCTCCAGTTGTTAGATGTCCATGCTATTAAAGGAAATGGGTTGAAGTACCGGTTTCGGCAGACCCCAAGAATGGTTCCTATGCCACCCTTGACGAAGCGGTCTACTATCATCCCAACTTAGACTCCAACATATTTCAACAATCCATTTTGGTTGAGCTAAGTGTTAAGTGTGGGGTCTCTAGTCAACCCACTGTCTTAAGAGTCGTACATGTGAAATGAAGGGTTCTAGTTGAACATATTGAATCGACACATGAACATAGTCTCATGGAATCTAAAGAATTAAGTCACGGTAACCTGAATAGTCTCAATTTCCAATCCTTAGTGGGTTCCTCTGATTAAGTAGATTAAGGTCTAGATCAAGCTCCAATCTTCAGACTTTATTTAGACTTGTTCAATTATCTATATTATTTCGAAAGATGCATATGTTATATAGTGCAAGAAAATATTTTTGTGAAGCATTTTTCTGATTTTTAACTTTATGGCTTTTTGAAAAAGTTATGCAAATTTTTATGTAATTTTTGAAAATATTTTGCAATTTTTTATAGATTTTTGAAAATTTTGAAAATTTTAAGGATTTTTAATAAAGGCTACTGAAAGAATATATACATATATATACATGGAAGTGTGTGCATATTTGCAAGAGTTGGGTCTATATTTTACACTCGGAGTTTGTACAGAAGTTAGTGACTTTTTACAGGTTATATGTATATATAGAAGTATTACGTATAGATATTTATACAAAGAATTTTATTCGCTGTAATTATGTACAAGATTTTCAAAATAGTTTGAAAATATTTTGAGAAACATTTTGAAAATTTATTTTTGCAAATAATTTGATGAACTCTTTACAAAATTTGAAAATCATTTCACAAAGATCATTCAAATGCATGATAGATTTTTCAAAATATTTTTTCAACCATTTTACAAATCATTTACAAAGTAGTTTTCTAAAAAATTATTCAAATAAATGAAAATAAATTTTATAAATATTTACAAAAAAAAAATTACAAAGGTTTGAAAACATTTCATAAACGTTTCTCAAATGATTTTCAAAAGATTTTTCAAGTCCTTTTCTAACCATTTTTCAAATCATATTGCAAAATATTTTTAGATCGATTATTTGAACATATTGACATCAAATTTTTAAATAGTTTTATACAAATTTATGGTGTATTCTTTTGAATTAATTAATCATACCCTGACCCATGTAGTATTTTAGTTATATTATAAAAAATGTGAAATTATGAGTTATGGATGAAGTATATACAACGTATATGCAACTTTATACACTTGAACGATATCCTCATAGTGATAAAAGAGAAGAAGGAATACATAACTCTTGCTGAGTATAGGAAAGTTTATATTACAACAGCTAAAAGAATGAGAACTCAATCATTCCCTTGATAGAAAGGTCGGTACAGGGGTTCCTAATGCCCAGTCTTGGAGGGCATGCAGTATCCGACAAGTCGGGTCTGGCAATCGCTTTATGAGCCACTCTCGTGGTACTCGGAATGTATCTCAACCGATCATTAACAATCAACCCAATGTATGGTAAAACAATAAAGGAATGTTGGGTCAAATTTATTATACCCTACATAAAAAAGTGTATAGAGAACATGTGTAGGGGTTGAACCACAGAGAGCAAATCACAGATAGAGTAATTATTGTCGAATAATGAAAATAAACAACAATTGTTTTTGTTGTTTTGTTTTTTGAATTTTTTGTTGGTTTCTAATTATATTTAATTTTTATGGATTTTAATTCTTTTATATTTTTATATTTTATAATTTTTAGTTGTTATTTTTAATTTTGTTTTTTTAGTTTCTTTTTATTTTGAAGATATAATATGTATATATATACTAATAATATGTATATTATAAATGGGGAAACATCCAATGAGGTGGTCCTTTCCTGGATGCATAGAAAGCCACACCAATTTAGGCCGTTTTTCTATTTATTTTATGATTTCTAACTCCATTAGTTTAATATTAAATGTTAACATAATATGTATATCAAGAAAGATAAAATATTATTTTATTGGACAAAAAATATTAGTTACAACATGGATGCTATATTTTACAAAACAGTATAATCATCATTATTTTACAATGTGTTATTTATATTTGACAAAATCATTAAATAATTTATAAATTTGGTAGTGGATTTTTAAATTTTTGGAAAGTCTCACTTCATTGGAAGGTTCCCTATTATAAATACTATATATAGGATATATAATAAATAAATATAATTTCTACAAGAACAATCGCTTTTATTTTTTGAAGTCTTTAAATATATATTAGATATTTATAAGTAACAGTAATAAGTGTATAACTATTATAATATATATAGTCTATATAGGATTTTATATTTTTAAATAGAGATATATATAGTCAAAAATTACAAAATAAAATGCTTTTCTATTTTTCAAGTTTTTCTTTGTTTATGTGTGTTTTCTTATAATTTTTGCTAATTTTATGTATTTTTAATTGATTTAAATATACAAGATAGTTATAATAAATAGATCAAAATATTTTGGATTTTAAAAATAAATATTAAGTCAAAAATTCCCAAAACTATATTAAATATAGAATAAATAATATAAATAAAAATATACAATAGAAAACTATTTTTTAGAATTATTAAGGTTTTTTGCTGTTTTTGTATGGATTTTTACGATTTTCAAGTTTTATTCCTTTATTTTTAATGTTTTTTGTGATTTTTGTTTGGATTTATAATATATATTAATATATAATATGTGATTTTTTTTTGGATTTTTTAAGGTGGTTTTCTATCTTTTTGTATTTTTATACTTAGATATAGGATAAATAACTCCTATTCTTTTTTTAATAAATTGAAAAATGCAATAAAATGCTAAATAAAAATTATGACTTGAGCAAGTAACATGTTAAGCATGTACATCAATTTTCCCAAGATTTATAATGCACATGAGCTATTTAAGAAAAATAGAAAAGTAACAAAATAAATATGAGCCTGAAAAGGGTAATTTTGTAGTATTAATAACGTCTGAGGTGTTCTTTGCAAAATACCCAAAAACATTACACTTTTTACAAATTTAAATACTAAAAGTAAATACAATAAGTAGAGAGGGCTTATATACAAAAGCACCAAGCGCCTCACATGAATGGCCACGTGAGGTGACCTAGCAAAGGACTTGTCAGCAATATTCATGAAGTATGAGAGTCCTTTCGCAAAATACACAAAAGTTTTTAAA
The DNA here is from genome assembly GCA_037367405.1 of Ottelia alismoides. Lineage (NCBI taxonomy): Eukaryota > Viridiplantae > Streptophyta > Magnoliopsida > Alismatales > Hydrocharitaceae > Ottelia > Ottelia alismoides. The sequence goes on along the minus strand of JAZKJV010009287.1, from coordinate 1,130,210 downwards.
TTATAATAAATACTTACATGAATTTAATATAATAAAAAATGTGAAGTGGTTACTAATGAAATTATCCCATAATGCATCATTGAAGGACTCTACATGTTCCACGTGGCATGATCGTGCGATTCTTAGCACACAATGCTTCTATTTAATTCTATGGCCTAGATTAGATCTGGGATTCTTCTCTCATCTAAGGATTTGAAGGATAACTAGAAGAATGTGCAAGGTCGTCTTCCCTAAACTTCGATCTTTGATTTCTTCCTCCTCCGGCCTCCTTCTTCCCTTCCAACAAGCGCAACTCATTCCTGGGGTTCCTCCACATCAGCAGGGTGCTTCAAATGGATCCAAGCCCCATTGGAAGGGGCCTAGAATGTTGAGTTGCCTGGATCAGTAAGATGAGCTTCTGAATCGAGCTTAAGGTACTTCTGTGCCCCTATACCTGCACTAAAAGAAAGTGGGAGCCAAGGGGGTCGTATATGACCCTCCGTTGAAGCTACTACGTATGTGGAGCAAATGGACGATAGTGCTCCAGCGAAGGTGGAGGATCAGATTCGTGCAGAATCCGAGGTGGAAACAAGGAGGGAATATGAAGGAGAATGATGGAGAAGTGGAAAGGGGGCTGATAACCGGCCAGGAACAATGAACTTTGAGTTGGAGGTAAAAGCTCCAGCAAATCTAATTCCTAAAATTAAGTTAATCTACTGAATGATTGGGTAAACTAAGGATTGTACTAAGTTAAGTAAATAAAATGTGATAAAAATGAAAGAAAAAGCAGCCCAAACCTGGCTATTCTAGTGAGCAGAGGATGGCTTGTCGGAAGTGCTCCGACCGACCTTAGACCGCCATATTCCGCCCTTTATCTGCACCAAATAGGCCTGGATGCTCGTATTGTCACCACCAGCTTCGATAGGATGATCTCCTAATGGGGTTACAAGGAGGAAATGAGATCAAAATCGAAGAGGAAGATCAGTAGCATTATTTATAGATAGAGTGGATGAGGCTCAAGGATCTAGGGTTTCTGGTAAATCTGATCTATATACAACGAATCAAAAGATTAGGCGTGGATTAGGGCTCACTCGGTTAGGGTTTACGTGATAAATCGGAGAAAGAAGGGTGATGGATCGAACGGGAAAAAGGGGAGAAGATGGCGGGTCACAATATCTAACAAGTCAGAGATGCCAAAAGGGCCAGTTGACCATGGGTCGACAAAGCAAGGTCCCTGATTGGTCTATGTGGACCAATTAGGAAAATCAGAAAATAAATCCATTATTAATTCTATATAAAATAATACATGGTTTTATTAATTTTTGGTTAAAACATGAAAAATATTTGTTATTTTAATATTTTATTATTATTATTTATTTATTTTTACAAGTTAATTTATTAGATGTTAATATTTACATGTATACATATAGGTACATTTACCTATAATTTGAGTCTTTTATTTTTATTTTGTATTTTATATTTTATTATCGTATTTACATATTTTATATATTTAAAACTTATTTAATTTCATATTTACATATTTTTGTTATATTTTATGATTTTAATTATGCACTTAAATAATTAAGGATGAATATATTATAGGTATATTTTACCTATATATTATAATACTTTATTTATTTTAAAAAATTTTTTATGATTTTTTTATGTTTACATGTATTTTGAATATTTTTTACAAGAATATAAAAAAGTTAAATAAAGGATGAATATATTGAATATTATATGCATGTATACTATACAATAGGGACCCAAAAGACAACTTTTGCATCTAAGCCCATTTTTAATGAAACTACCTTCATTAAATAGATAATTAAATTTTATGAATAATAAAGGTTAGTTTAGTCAATGTTGAGTTTATATGAAGGAGATACAGGTATGGGAAGTCTTCTTTGTGGTTTTTTATTATGTGTGTCTCGAGTGCATTGTATATTATTTTTGAGGGAAATCAATTTTGAATTTTTCTTTGTTTTTTATACACAACATTCATGTTGGGGGTTTCTTTTTTTGATGTATGAAAATAGGAAAATAAAATAGGTGTCAAAATGCATTTATTGATGAATAAAAATTAGGGTTTTTACGTGTATCTGTACCGTTTCTCTACACTATCTCCCCTACTTTATTCATTGTCGACCACGTGATCTTGATGACCTAGTCTGGGGGTCTAGGATCACTCAGTATCTTTGACACTTCATTATTTTTCTTTTTCTTTATTTTATTATTTTAGTTTGGAATTAAATATATAGATTTATACAATATTTTATTGTGTCAATTGTAAGTGTTATTTTGTACAAATTAATGCTATACACATGCATTCATCTGGGGATTTAAGGCCAAAATAAAATAATAAAGGTGATGAGATGGAGATTCATCACCCCATATACTTAGGATCAACAAATCTTAAGTATAACAGATTGTATACAAACAGAGGATGATCGAGGATCAGAATATACGAAATCAATGGGCTCGGCTTGTACCCCATATAGTTAGGGTGAAATATACCTAAGTATAGATAGTGTATCGACAAGTTGAGAGACATGCCAAAAAAATAAATAATGGATAACCAGAATACACTCATCCCCATATTCTTAGGATGAAGTATGGCCTAAGCATATCAAATATGAATGGGATGAGTGCAACACAGAAGAATAGAAGAATTTCAAGATTGAAATGAAAAGAAGAAAACTAATCAAAGAAAATTTTGGAGGTATTGTCCAGCTCCACTGCGGCTGGTGAAGGTTATGCCTCAAATGCAACTTGAATTGAATCGACAATGATTATGAATGTGTCATGCTCTATATACAGCTTCAACAACTGACAGTTGACGATAAATGGTTGTGCATCAACTGACAATTCTAATATCAAAATGCTTCCACTGTCATATACAGTCTTCACATATTTTGACATGTCCGTTTACCTTTTAATTTGAATGGGAAGATCTTTAACTTTATGTCAAAATACCGCACTTTCTGTCCATGCTCAAAGGTCTTTCGTCTGATGTTCTAGTCATGCCAGTATTTGACCTTCTCCTTGTACATTAATTTGTTGTCGTATGTGTAGTCTCAGAATTTCAGGAGCTTTTTCAGATCCAATTTTCTATTTAGACCACCTTTCTTTTAGTCGAGGTTACAGATATTGACTATCCATAGAGATTTCTAAATGAGTTCCACAGGCAGATGGCAAGGCTTTTCATCGATAAGATGATAGGGTGACATGCCAAAGAATACTTGTAGGCGGTAATGTTATCCTAGAGAACTAAGTCCAGAAATTGTGACTAGTTCTTTCTGTTTGGACTCACAAGTTTTTGAAAGATTGTCTTGATTTCTTTGTTATATAATTCTACCACATCATCAGATTGAGGATAATGAGGAGAAGGGACATGATGATTGATGTTGTACTCCTTCACTAATTTCTTAACCTCTTTATTAATGAAGTGGGTACCTCCATTTGAGACCAGTATCTTTGGGATTCTGAACCGCGAGATGATGTTATCTTACAGAAACCGACACACGGTACGGCTATCATAGGCTCGAACTGGGTTAGCTTCTACCTATCGACTCACATAGTCTACGACAAACATGATGTATTCAAAAGTCTGACTGTTAGGGAATGGACTCATGAAATCAATTCCCCATGCATCAAACACATCAGAAATCCGAATGAATTCGAGGGACATAGACTCTTTTGAATTGAGGGTTTTCCCATCTTCTGACAATCAATGCAAGCTTTGACATACTCATTGGTATCCTTGAATTATATCGGCCACCAGAGGTCACACTATAGTATCTTTGTTGTCGTTCGACTTACATAATGATGTCCAACAGGTTCTAGCTTGTGACAATGCACGAGGACACTTGTGTACTCCATACAAGTAATACACCGACGCCAAATGCAATATGCTCCTTCTTTGAATAGGTATGGGTATTCCCATTGGTAGAAATGGATATCGGACATGAAATTATCCTTATTGATTCTTGTCTAATCTTGTGGACCACCCCACAGATGAGGTAGTTCACAATATCGACATATCAAGGAAGAGATCCAATGTTGAGAATGGATTCATCATGGAAGGTCTATGTAATTAGTACTGCTCAGCTGAGTATCTTGGTATTCTATTCTAGACAAATGATCTGCTACCATGTTTAGAACTCCATGCTTGTCTCTGATTTCCATGTCGAATTCCAGGAGGAGAAGGATCCATTCGAGTAAGCGTGATTTGGCATCCTTCTTCTACCGTAGTTATCTGATAACAGAGTGGTCAGTGAAAGTGATGACTTTAGATCTAAGAAGATAGGATTTGAACTTCTCTAAGGCAGATAACACTGCCAGCAATTCTTTTCTGTAACTATGTAATTTTTCTGTGTTTCATCTCATTTATTGCTGGCATAATGAATGGTGTATGGCAATTTCTCTCTTCTTTGTAATAGGACAGCCCTAACTGCGAAGTCTGATGCATCCGTCATTATCTCAAATGAAAAAGACCAATAAAGTGGCTATAGGACTAGAGCCTGACTAATGAGATCTTATATTCTTCCAATTCTCCATCTTAGGCATATATTATTATTTTTTAGAAATGCATTATCGATTTCAATACTAAAATACCGCAATTAATATCCTATACCTATCATTTAAGCATTGAGATAAGTGACTAAAGGCGACGTCGTTGAACGGAAGCATTCTTTACACTAAACTTTGAATGACCTGTCCCCATGCCAACTAAATCGACAATTGCCTTCGTTATTAACTAATTATAATCAAGTTTATCTGATTCCAAACCAAGATAAATTTACCTCTACTTTTAGAGACAGCAACACGTAATCCTTACAGGAAGTGCCAGCCCACTGAAAAGAACACTACTGTTCAACAACAGCAGATACTTGGCGAGTATTCACAATCGAAAATTAAGGGTGCACGACAATCTGCATAACATGCGTATTAGGTCCACACTGATGAGACATAAATCCCATTTAATCCATCCATCGCCCCAACCAAAAAATGTCTGAGCTTTCTTTGATCCCACTGGAAATTAAATGAGATGGCAAGGGCAGTGATATACAGCTAAGGCGAGGCCACTCAGCCTCCACAGGTCTGCGTTGCTCGGCCCCCACACGCTTTCTCCTCATCCTTACTGCCTCCACTTGGGAATCTGACAATTATCTCAGACTATGATCACATATATACGTAAATTATCAGATATGCCTAACCTCGATCAGGCACGCAGAAGCAGAGGGCTGCTCCATCTACCTCCACTGCACCGACGGGGACAGTGCCCGGCTGTTCCCGCGTCACCCCCCACTCATGTGCCCAAAACCAGCAGATACTTATATTTTTAATTATTCCTCCGCATGCTTCGTTAGACTGGTAGATCTCGAGCTGCGTGGAACAACCTACATGCAGATCTAGTCTCTCTCTCTGGATCGATCGATCGATCGAGAAAGAAAGAGAAAGTTGGCCGTCTCGATCTTACAGCTGGAGATTAAGAAAAACAGTGAACACGTAGCAGATGAAAACAAGTCTTCTGTTATATATGGTACCTAAACAGTGATCATCATCATCTAATTTGGATCGGTGCTGCATACCTGCGTGGAGATGGTCAAAAGATATCCGAAAGTTACGCCATACGCAAAGCAAAGCAAAGCAAATGCGATGGGATCCACGTTGACAGAAGGATGAAGATAAATGATTATAATAAGATCTGCTGCCAGTGTTCCTCATCGTTGGAATGCACAATCCCCTGCTCCGTGAGACCCCACCCAAGGTACGTACGGTGACGTACTCCTTTCCCCTATGTTCAATCCCCATTTGTGCAGCACTGTTGGATCCCGTCTTCGATCATTAATACCATTTTCAATATTGGTGTGGGAACGGCGTCCGGTCGTTGCTTTCGAGGATGTTGATGGCTTTTACTCTATTTGTTTATTTTCTACCTTCACTTTACAGCATCTACTCGGCTTCCCATCGTTTCGAAAAGAATATTTCATATCTTTGTAAACTCGACTTCCATAATGACCAACGTAATTAATAATCAAAATCCTTCTTCTGTGGGAATCCCTGGAAATTTAGTTTCAAAAGCGCAATAAAATATATATACAATGACAACCATTTCGTACGGGAATGTTATATGACATATTTGCTTCAAATTTGCAGTGAATGACATTTTTTGTTAGTTGTTATCATATTGTTGTTGACGAATTATATACGTATGATTATATCATGGCTTTCCCATAATTTTATGTGCTTCTCATTGTTATTTTACTAATATTACAATGAAAAAGATAACGGACAATAAACATGTACGTAGTTTGTTCTTATGAATTAATGTATGGTATAAAATGTAATTTTGCAACAAAGAGTATTAATTATTATACTTTCAACATGGGTGATAGAGTGGCAATGTTTAAAATAACCATCTCTATGGATCTACGACTGTACATAGTTGTCATGAGTGAACATAACTTATTTTTTGGTTAAAAAACGACCGATGTAATTCGTAAATAATCTCATTATTGTATTATCTTCAATAGTATTTTTTTTTAAAAGCTCATGATTTTATTTTATCAAAGTAAACTAGGAATGTTCTCGATCATGAGGACGGAAGACATGCCACAAACAACAACAAATCAAAAGTTAATCAAATAAACCCCTTAGAAGCCACGATATTTAGTACAACTGTCCACACTCGTAAGGTAATAGTAGAAAAAAATCAGAAATATAAAGAGTTTTTTAGACAAAGAGATTATCGGCATCAAGGGGCGAGATCGATGGTGAGCACCGAGATTTTTGGGCTTTAGTTTCGACTAGTTGGAGGTTCCCCTTATAACCTTATCGCTCTGCTGCAAGTTGTCGACATGTACGGGGGTGGTCACTTATAGGAGAAAAATTCCTTAGTAACGTAGTTTGAAAATATTATTCTTCCACTAAGCCAACGGAATTTTTTTCTCTGAATACCGTAGACATGTCGTATTAATTATATGCGCTATTGGAAAACGCATGGATTTTATGCGCTTTACATTAATGCAAGATTTCTATGTGATTTCCTTCCTATAGCGCAGGAAAAGTCTGCGATATGCTCCGCTACTCAGGAAAAAAAATAGACAGAAGAAAAGTCTGAGACAAAATAGAGAAATGGAATACACAGAAGAGAAATGAATTCAATAAATATCTCCATGCATAGGATATGTACCAAATTCAAAAATAGTATGAATAAATGTCCATAAAAAGTCTCCACTATATTAGAAACCAGCTCATGTGGGGTACAATACAAATAACTAAGATAGAGTACATGGACCAAATACTATTACACAATACATTTTTATCTCTTCCTCCTCCTTTGATAGGTTGTTTTTCCATATCTAAGATCAACTCCTTGCAACTGAGAACTTCCAATGCCTTCTTCCTCGTCGAAGGTGGGCGCAGGTGGCGGGGTCAATGCAACATACACATGTTGAGCTTCTTTCCCCCTTAGTTCCTTGCGGGCGCTTGTGGAGTTGTCATCTCGCCGTCTCGAGGTTCAACAATTGGTGTTACAAACTGTGTCCCCAAAACAAACTCAGGGACCTTGTCCATATCCTGGTTTCCTTCCTCCAATTCGACGCCACGTGCAGAATCTTGTTGCCCTCGTCTACGACCTCGTCCATGACCTTGTTGTTGTTGTGCCCTATCCCGATCTCTTCTTCTGTCACGTCCTCTTCCTCTTTCTTGGACATACTCATGTTGTGTGTACTCCTCGTTCAAGATCATAGCATCTGCAAATTGAATGGCTAATGAACGCTCCATTTCAGACTTGGTCTCATGTGCTATGTCTCTATATCTGTAGTGGCTAGGATCTCTGCTCCTAATTCCATTACAAGATCCCATCTTTGCATATGAAAATTGTAAATAAAAGTGAAGTTAGGTATTTACAACTTAGTGAAATATACTTGAATGATCTATACTTACATTGTAGGCTAGGATTGCAGCTAATCTCCCCGTATATCTTCTGGTGATCCGAAGATACCAATCCATGTAATCCGGAGATGTGGTAACCCCAATGGATTGGTCTATGTGGAGAACTCTATCTTGACGAGACATCCAAGTAGTGATGTGATCAACATATTTTCCTCTCCAATCTACATCCACCTTACCCCGCGGATCGATCGCATGTAACACCTCATCAATGTCGCAAGGAGACGGAATACTCTGGCATCCACCAAATTGATGCACGATGCGGTCGGGAAAGTAGTGCTCGACCACGTAGAAGTAGATGAGAGAAACACGTGATGTCCAAACATGTTGATCATCGAGGCAGTAATGTGGAAGAGCTTCCAATATGTATGTCCCATACGACATCCACAAAAGCTGCACGTAACAAATTTCAATCACCTCATGGATAATTGAAAATGATTAATTTTTAGAAAATGTATACCTGCTCTGGAGATTGCATATCGAATGCATCACGATATGGCCGAACAACGTGTGTTGGTTGCCGTCTGTTCTCAAAGTCTGCCCTCCAACGAACACCTAATGACCGCACATGCCATTGGAGTCTCACTTTAATAACATGGGCTATATGGAGAAAGTGCTCCCATGCCCAAAGCTGCAAAAGTATAACAGACCCTCCTACCTCCTCAGTCCCCATTCTGCGATGTAACAAAGATGCATGTACAAGTATGCCAATGTGGCAGATTCCCAACTGAAAGTACCAGTGACATCAAGATAAGACAAACACGTTAAAGTTATAATAGATATCAACGACCCGCTCTTGTCCGTGAATAATACACCCCCAAGGAGCTGCTGGATGTACGCCCTCGCATGACATATCAATGTGTCCTCATCTGTATAGGCAGGAACATGTGCAAATGACTGATACAACCAAATGGCTAGAACCCTTGATCCTTGGATCTCATTCTCCAAACCCCAAGTAATTGTTCACACACATCAGCCCATTTCCCTATTGTCGATGTGGCACTGGTCACTGCCATGCCGTCAACTCAAAATCCCATCAACACATCCACATCCCGAAGTGTAATCGTCATCTCCACGTTGACCATATGAAATGTATGTATTTCCGTCCTCCATCGCTCCATCAAGGCAGTTATAAGATGTTGGTCAAGGGCTATGAACTCCAACTCAGTAACTCCTCCAAATCTTGCCTGCAGAACAAATGGCTGGATGCGCTCGTCCAGTGGTATGTGTCATACTTGCTTCTCCCTTCGCCGACATCGTAGCCATGATGATACCTGTCTACATAAATATGATTTGTTACTTGCATGCAAATCGTGTTAATGGTATGAAATGAAACCAACACAATAACTTTTTTTGAGATAAATAACAATTCATAACTTATGTCACCCTCCCATACTCGTCATGAGAAATATATGTACTCTCATCATTGACGGGTCCGAAAAACGCCGGGTTAAAAATGTTGTTTTTATCTTCGTTCGTGAAAATAATGAAATTCGTTCGTTGTAGGCGGCGATCGGAAACAGTCAAGAAAATAACCACAAATAATTATTCAATTTCAATTTCGTGGTTTATGTTTATTTTACTTGGGCAAGTCCCAAGGTCGATCACAAGGAGGCAAAGGAATAACCTAGAGTTGTGCCTATTCAATTTTGAGTTCGGTTTTCAAGGCGGTCTTTTTTTTGGAATTTCAATGCAATAAAGGGATGCAAAATGCAAATTTGGCCTATTTTAGGGACTAAAATGTAAACTTCGATCAAACAATGTCCGTAAAATACGAAACTTGGCCGAGATGATAATTATGACAAAATTAGTGCACTTTAATTTTTTTGGAATTTTTGGATGCAATATGAATTTTTTTATGAATTTTTAAATGCAAACAAAATGATTTTCAATATTTAATTATAATAATTATTAAACCTACTTATTTTCAAGAGACAAATATATCTAAGAGTTATCACTAGGTGATGGATCTCAGAAAAATCCTAGACCTCGAAAATGTGAGGTATACCTATTAAAAATTAAACAATGAAAGATGCAAAATGATTTTTACAGAGCATATTATGCATGCAAATGCAAAGATTTTTGGGTACAATGTCAAGCAAAATAATCTCTACAATATATGATTTTTTGGAGTTTTTATAGTAACAGTTAATTAATGGCAAATTTAATAGCACAGATTGGGCAAAATATACTAATTTCTACAAAATAATTATTTATTAATTAACCGTCAATCACAAAAATATCTACGACATGTCAAAATGTAGAGAATTATATGAGGAACACAGTGCTATTTTTAAATAAATAAAATGATGTCATGTGAAGGTTCAAAATTAAAGGGGAAGACAGGAGTATCTATGCAATAAAAATAAATAAATAAAATGCAGAAGGTCCTATATGCAATTACCGATAATTGGGGGGGCTTTTTGCAAAATTTCCAGCGATGCACGTGCCTGGCACGTGCCTTCTGGAGACAGGGTCTGCTTCGTAAATAGAGGGACTTCCAGGGGATTTTTGCAAATTACCCCTCGGTCACGTGCGGAGCACGTGACCTGGGGGATGACGCAGCTGCTGACATCCCCCACCCCATGTGCGACGCACGTAGGCAGGGTCTCGGGTCCACCGCCCGATGGTCGAGGCGAACTTTGAGGTGGCGGAGCCAGTCAGGCAGAGGCGCCGATGCTCAACCTCGACTGGAGATGATGACGGCGAGGCGGAGGTCGAAGTCGTGGCTGGAGGCGGCGTTGAAGGTGATGCTGCTGGAGGTTGAAGATGGTTGGTGGAGATCGCGACGGCGGTGGCGTTTTTGTGGGCGAAGGTTGCGCGGCGTTGGAGACCGGAGCTGAGGAGCTGGAGACGAAGGTGGCGCGGCGGAGGTGGGTCGGCCATGCTGTTGCTGTGCCCGGCTCCGGCGGTGAAGCTGGAGGTGGTTGTCGATGATGTTCGTGGATGCAGGTGGTGGCACGCTTCGGAGAAGACGGCTGAGGAGTTGTTCGATGGTGAAATCTATGCTCGACGAGAGGAACCTCGGAGCGGGGCAGAAGGCACGGAGGGCCGTGGCTGCAGCGGCGTCGAGGGAGAGACGCCGGATCTCGTCGGGAAGAAGGCGGAGCTCAGGCTGTCACCACCGAGCTCCGTGGTAGAGGATACAACCGGCGGATGGCGATGACGAAGGGGGTGGCGGGTTTTAAATAGGTCGAGGGAGGCGGCCGGTGGTTGCGGAAATATCGGAGGAGGTTGGGTGGTTGGCGCGGGGATAACGGAGGCGCGCGAGATTGGGGCGGTGGTTACGGAGGAGGGGGTCAACGGCGGTTGCGAGATGGGAGGAGCGGTGGTGGGGTTTGTTGTGGAAGGGGGTGACGCATGTGGAAGAAGGCCAAGGGCCATCCGATCGGCCGAGATCGGACGACCCAGATGTTGACGCGTGGCGGGAGAGATGAGAGGGGGCGCGGCACGTGCGCAGCACGTGCTAGGGGGCACGTGCGACGCACGTGCGTCCGCTATTATTTTTTATTATATATTTATTTTTTTATTTTTTTAAATAAAAATGATATTAAAAATGCTAAAAAACGCTGACACGTGGCGGCCTCTGGGGCTGCCGCGTGTTAGCTCCAGAAAAATCCGAAAATAAAAGATTTGTAAAATCAATTAAAAATAGCAAATGACCTCGGATCGAAAAAGTTCCTTCACAAAAAATGCTCACCTCAATGAGATCTACAACTTTCATGAAGACATTAAAGCTAAATTCGGTCAAATGTAAAAAGTGAATTTTTGGGGTATCCCATGTAAATAGAATACATGGATTTTTGGGTTTTCTATTTTTTTGTCATTTTTAAACAAGATAAAAAAATCCAGAAAAATATGGAAAATCAAAGATAAATAAAAGACACCTAATTCTAATTTTTTTGGATTTTTAATGATAAAGAAAATATTTACATAAAATACAGGTCAAAAGCCGCGAAAATATACAATGTACAAAAGAGGCCCAAAATCCAACTTTCACATACGAGCTCTGATTCACTTGAACTTGGTCTTGTTTTGAAGGTAATTGAATGTGTATTAGTTCAAAAGTGAGTAGGATCAAATCGGACACTGGATGGGGAAGATATGGGTCTTTTAGTCCGAAAATCCTGAAAGTAAGGTTTGAGTTTTTGGTCCACTTACCTGGGTTAATTATTTTTTTTGTATTTTTCATTTATTCTTGTTAGTGAGGTGTACACAGTGGAGAATGTTTTGGGTTATGCGGTGTTAGCATGAAAGAGTTAAAAATAGGGGAAGTTAGGCTATTTACAGGTCATTTTTGGCTTGGATTTTTGGCTTCTTATTTTATGCAGAAATTAATGCTAAAATGTAATTCTTATGAAATCATGCATAAATGATAATTATGTGAAATAAATGCAGAAATGCAGTTGATTTTGAGGGACTTGAGCTTAATTAATGAGACTTAGAGTGGTGAATCCGAGATTCATCAATCATTACATGCCATAATAGGTGGGTCGCCGCTACATAGATCTGCAATTAGGGGCATACCATGCAGTCCCAAGGGGTGGCGTTCGGTCCAGATTCAATCAGAGAGGCATCTACTACAATCTCTATGGGAGCTGACTTTGCATATGTCTTTGCGTAAAGGAAAACAACTTGTACATCATCATCATCTGTAATGGATGTCATCACTGAACCAGTTCCAATGCACTGCAATATCTTGATGTTATGAGTGCTCCTATCCAACAAAAATTTCTAACAAATCAAGTCCAACATCTCTTCATAAGACATAGATGTTCTCAATCCCATACCTCACACGACCGTATTAGTAGAGTCATCATTATGACTCTTCAACTCAAATATGCAATAAATAGAATCCATAAACCTCCTAGAAATTGCATTCACATCATCTTAGGTCATAAAAAAGCACAATGTTCAACTAAAAAAAGATAGAGAATAGAAAGCAAAAGAACAAGAACTCTAATTTAATAATGTTCAAAAAAAATTACTCTTATTGCACCAAAAATGGAGGTGGAAGTCGAGAGGGCTTTGGCGATGGAGGAGAGGGCTTCGGCGGCGGAGGCAGGGAAGCCTTCAACGGCTGAAGCGGAGAGGACGCTCGGTGGAGGTGGCGAGGATGGTCGGCGGAGCGAGGAGGATGGCCAACGGAGGACACTGGTTTGTGCAAGCAAGGGTTTGCAAACAAAGTGAACGAAGGTTTTGTTTGCGCAAGTATCCCTTCGTTCGCTCTGTCTATTTAATTTTTCAAACTACATACCATATCGTAGGCTTTCTATGCGCTAATGGAGCAAAAGCGCAAACAAAGTATGCGCTATATGGAAGCGCATATAATAAATGTGATATCATATAGTATAGATAATCTATGAGATATGTCCACGGTAAAGATAAAAAAATTGTTGGCTTATTAGAATAATTTTGTTTTCGAATATATTACTAAGGAATTTGCCTCCACTTATAGGGTTAGGGACTTCACTGCAAAGATCGATAAATAAAACGAGTTTATATCAAACAAGGATATCGGTTTGTTTGTGGTATAAGTTAAAGGAGGTTTTTGTGGCCACTCTTTATTATGCCAAATGGTTATTGATAAATAGAGTGTCATCAGCAACAGAAGAGGGTGGTCAGGAATCACCTAAGAACATCATCAAGCAACACTTCCTCCAGATCGACCACTAGATGCTTAGTTGGTGATTTTCTACCATTGGGATGAGGAAAGTGAGCATGAATTAGGAAGAATGAAAAAAATCCTCTAGGCTCCCATCAAATAAAGAAATATTCAGTATGTTCAAAGTTTCTTGGGTGAAGGGGTAATCCAAAAATATGTTGTTTAGGGTTTCTAGATTTGAAAGGTAGAAGGGGCAAGCGTTTGTAGAGGCGATATATGGGATTAAGAGTCGGTCTTGTGCCCGGAGTTTATTGTGGCACAAAGACGAAAGGAAGAGGGATACACATGGGTGAAAGGGTTTTGACCCGAGTTTCATGCTTAGTGTGGGTCCCATACCACCATGTGTAAGTGTGTCATTAGACGAATCGATGTCCTCCCTGGGAAAGAGATTTGATCCGGTGGTGATAAGTACAGGTGATGGTTTTGGAGGAAGGATTTGAGTGTTTGTAGCTCTGGGTGGTTGTTGGCTCGCCGGGAGAGTGCCTTTAGCCAATTTTGTTTTTGCATTTAGCGTTGTGTATGCCTCTACAAGGGTTGAGTATTTATTTCTTGTGAGCTCCCAAAGAGGAGGAGGAGAAGTGACAGTGGTAGGTTTCCATTAATGCTATCGTTCCAAAGCCAAGATTGATTCCCTGAGACTATTATTCGAGATGCCACCGATCTGACTGATAGGGAGGCATGTTTGATTAATCGCCAACAAGGAGAATTGCACTGATTGGTTTGTTCGTTAAAAGGAATGGGTTGTCCTCTATGATAGCGACCCTTCACGATTTTATTGAAGAGTGAGTGGGGGGTTCCCAATAGTTTTGACCCAAGATTTTGATAGAGAAGCCTAATTAAAGGTTTCTTGATTTTGGATGCCTAACCCATTATTTGATTTGGCAAACAAATGATTTCCCATCTCATCTTGTGATGGTTTTGTCTTCATTTGGATCATTCCATAGGAAGCATCTTCTCACTTTGTCGATGCCTTGGATGACATATTTTGGTAATTTGAGAGAGGCCATTTGGTGGTTAATTTGGGAAGTCATGGTCGAATTTAGCAAGAAAGGTAGGAGGGAAGAGTAAGCATCTAGTTCTTTCAGTTAAGTAGTTTTTGCTTCAATTATTCAATGAGTGGAATCCAGTCTCTTTTGGTCAAAGTCTTCAGAGATAATGGGATTCCTAAGTAATTGGTTGGGTAGTTTTCACGTTCAAATTAAATGATGTTCGAAATGGTCTGGGTCTCTAAGACTGATGGTTGATTGGAAAGAATGTAGATTTTTCAATATTAGTTTGTATACATGAGATCTCGAACAAGACTTTGAGAGTGAAGTTGAGGCATTTGAGAGCATGTTCATCAAATTTTACGATAACCATGATATCATCTGCAAAAAGTATATTAGGGATGCAGCTCTCTTCACCGAGAATCTTGTATGATTCGGTTAGGCTATTTTTGGCCAGGTTTTGTAGTACCCCTCGAGTATATTCTTGGTATTTATGAATAGAAGCAGGAAAAGGGGTTCTCCCTTCCTCACACCACAAGTTGGTTTGAAGAAGCCTGGGGTTAAATTGTTTACTTTGATAGAGATAGACGTCGTGTTAAGGAAGGCATTTACCCAGTTAATGAACTTTTGAGGACAATTAGTCAGGGTTAAGTCTTTGTTTAGGGCACTCCAAATCAGGGCATTGAGAGCTTT
Organism: Ottelia alismoides; assembly: GCA_037367405.1. Classification (NCBI taxonomy): domain Eukaryota; kingdom Viridiplantae; phylum Streptophyta; class Magnoliopsida; order Alismatales; family Hydrocharitaceae; genus Ottelia; species Ottelia alismoides. The sequence continues at coordinate 1,114,928 of JAZKJV010009287.1, read as the reverse complement.
TATTAGATTAATCTTTAGGACTACATCCTTGGTTTTGGTATGATGCCAATGGGAGATGATCTCAGAAGATAAGGTGACGGTGTCACTTGTGCCTCGGTCTTCGAGGAAGGCATATTGTATGGGTGGAAAAAAATATGCAAGGCTATTATCATGGTAATTTTCTATGTCTTGTTGGTCTCCCTTCTTGTACAACACAGTCATAGTGGAGTTGTTGATGAATTTTATGTCCTCAAGTCCGAACTCTGTGGATTCGAGGTAAAAGAGAATTTCCATGAAGTTGTCTCGAATTACCGACCAATATTTCTTAAAGAACTCCGGGATAAAACAATCATGCCCCAAGCTTTCAGGTTCTTAACTACCCTAAAAAACTTTTCCACCAAGAAAGGTTTGCTCAATTCTTCAAGAGTGGTGAGCTTACTCGTGAGGTTTGGGTCGAAGTTAATGGAGATGATAGGGTTGGGCTAAGGTGCTGAGTATAGTTGTTGATAGAAGGAGGTTGCAATGTGTGCCATTCTTTCCCCATTAGAGCCTAGTGTACCTGTTCAACAAAGGATCCATCTGTCGATTTAACAAGCTAAGCCAGTAATCGTTGCTTGACCAACCTCCAATTCATACAACAATCAATCCACATTAATTTTAGCGATAAAATAAGTGAGTCAAAATTTATTATAACTCAGAATAAAATATGTATAGGTGCAAGTAGTCTGAATGTCGAACACTTGGATCTAAAGAAGGGTGGACAATTAATAATAATTATTGCTAATTAATAATAATATTTTTGTCTTTTCCTTATTTTTATGTGTTTTTTAACTATATTTATTTTTTTATTTTTGATTTTTATTTTAAATTTTTTGTATTTTGTTTTGTATTTTACAATTTTAATTTCTTTTTTATTTTAAAATGAGATTTATAGTTATGTATAATACTATTAGATATTATATCTTATATAAGTATTATATATTACATGAGAGTTGAGAGCTTACATCAGTAACTACCTGCACCCGGCCAATGTTTCCATCATTTTTGGGTTTCTAAGGAAATCTTAGGGGTATTTACTTAATATATTTAGGGAAATATGTGTTTAAAGTTTTATGCAAAAGAAGCATTCCTAACAGTTTCATCTAGAAGGGGTTAATTTCAATAATTCTAAGATCGATAAAATTTGGTAGTCTTGATAAAGATGATAGAAGTTCCGAATTAAGTTAAATTTGGAATGACACCGTAGTGATATATATGATATGGTTCTCCTAAGGTTTCATTTCAAAAAAAAAATTATGATAAAAGAACCCGAGTGTAGGTAGTTATCTACACCCTCGGTCGTAGGCTCCCTTTTCCCATAGTATAGAATATAGTTTTATAGATTTATAAAATAAGTCAAGATAAATTCAAAATAAGAAAATAAAATATTTTTATATTTTTTATATTTTTTATATTATGCACTATTTTTAGTATTTTTTAGGTGTATTTCTAATTTTCAGATATTTAAAGTGATGAAATATACAAAACAATGATTATGATTAATATCTGAGATTGTTTAGGGTGTAATAAATATTAATAAGTCCAAAATGACCAAATCTATTTTAAATATATACAATTGATGAATCTCGTATTCATCTTGCTAAAAGTAAATAATTAAACCCCCTGGCTTAAATAACCACTAAAATTCACCAATAATTCCTTATTTTTATATTGTATTATATTGTGTATAATTAACCCATAATTAATTGTATTTAATAACTACTATTCATATTGTAATTATTTTCTTATCCAAAACCCATAAAAATCAAGATGAACAATTGCCTATAATTTCCTAACCCTTAAAAGAATAAAAAATACAAAAACAACTCAAAACCAAAAAGCAGGTGTTTTTAACCCCTTAAAAATACACCAAAAAATACTTTTAGTATAAATGACCTCTTTTGTCTTTTTGTCCAACATGAAACTTGTAGATCTCATCGATACGAACAACTTTCATGTTTTAACCTTTTCCTAATTCTGCCTCTAATTAATTCTTTTATATTTTTCTTTATTTTTGCTTTTTCAAATTTTCTGGTGCAGCTACGTGGTGCCCTCTGGGCCGCCCACGTGGCTGCCTTCTCCATTCGCCACCCGGCTTCTCCTGAAGCCGTTGGATTTCCACCAAACCGCCTTCATCCCCTTCGTTCATCCCTCACCTGTCCACAACCCTTTGATCATCGCCAGATCTCATCTCAACCGCTCTCTCGCTCCCCGCTCCCAGCCACCCGGTCTTGTCGCATCCTACGCTCTACCTTGCGCCACGTTATCCCCTCAGTCCCCACCGTAGGATAAAACTCCAGGTCACATCCTTGACATCCGCTACCGCCTAACTCTCCGCCGTTGGATCAGATCTTTGATCTGATCCCATCCCTACGCCAGCGCCCTCTTCCTGACCGTTTGATCACATGATCCAACAACCCGAACGTCGTCTCCTACCTCAAACGCCTCCCCCGCCTGGTCCATTACACCTCGCGAGATAGCTGCACCCTTCTAATTTTGGAAGGCACCACAACTACATCTTCCGCATCAAAATGCCTCCTTTTTGTAGCCCTCAGATCTGCCTTCCTCGCGCCATCATCACCGCACCTCACCTTCACTCCCAGGCATCAAGACAACCATTCGAAAATGCCTCACCCCCACTGTAACGCCCAGCCATCTCCTCCTATAAATCTCCTCCCTCTGCCACCGGTGACCATCTTCCACCACTTCATAGGGTCTCCTCCCTAGCTTCGGCCGCCCTCCGGTGACAGCGGAGGGTGGCTCGTATAGGCGATCATGGCCGCGAGACTCCGTTGAGATCCATGGCCTCCGGCCACGTTGCAGTTGCTATCGAGCACCGCTGAGCACCGAGGCATGATCGGCCTCATCGTGCGACGACCCTAGAGGTCCGATCAGGACCTTAGCCCAGATCAATGTCTCCACCAGCACCTTGCTCCAGTGAGGTGATTTTCTTTTTTTTCATTACTTTTTCTTCCAATTATCCAGTCGCCTATCAGCACTTTCAACGGGAATTGAGCATCCAAATACTCTTGCCACATCACCCTCATCCTCATCGACCACCCTTCTCTTCTCTAGAACCTCCTCCGCTCCGACCCACTTCTTCTCCACTTCTCTGGAGAAGAAGCACTTGGGGCACCACCTCCCGACGCCCTGCGGCCCCCATTCACTCACTATTCACTCACCTTGCACACTCCCACGCTTCAGCTATAAACTAACCTTGCAGGATCTTGACTGGCTGGAGTTTGCACCGGAGTCCCTTCGAGCAATTCTCCTCCGGTGAAGCTTAGACAACGTTCACCTCCGACCATCCCTGAAGCATCTCCGCATCTCCAGGATCTTCGTCAGCACTCCAGCGTACTTCCACGACCGTTAGGCAGTAATCTGGAGCACGATGGAGCTCCATCGAGTCCGTCGGAGTCTCGCCTCCTCCGGTGGCCTGCGGCGGAGAAGAAGATACATGTGCCATACAATCATCTGGATCGACGGATCAGATGAGGGCACATGGCGATCTGAGCCTCTTGCCGAACCTATAGGCTCGGGTCCACCGAACCTCGCGTCGAGCCTCCATGTGCTGTCACGTAGCCCGAACAAGAGACGCCTTCCGAGCCTAGCCCGCGTGTCGGGGCTGGGTAATTTGCATTGAAGACCCTGAAAGTTCTGATATTTGCACTTTGTTCCCCAGGCACGTGCATCACATGTGTGCCTAGGTATTTTACAGGGATGCCCTCGCAGCTTCTGGAATATGCAAAACTGCCCTGCACTATATGGAGGCAGTTTTTGCTAATTACAAAAAGGTCCCTCTAGGGACCTATTTGCAATATTTATCCTTTTTATTTTCTGCATTTTATTTACAATTATGCCCCTTCATTGTTTTTCGTATTACTTGAGCATATTAGGTCCAAATTGCATGATTTTAGTGTCATTTTGATCCTTGTTTCTTCAGCTATATCATGACATGTTTAATTTTATCATCTGTAACCATTTTAAATGAAGTGAATTTTTTATGTTAGATGATGATCTTGCTCTACTTGTCCTTGCCCTGAAATGATGACTGATCATATTATTGTGCTTAAAATGACTCTAACTTCAAACTATATTCTGTTGTATAATTAGTGATCCTTTAGGGCATTTTTTTAATCCTTTATTTTGTATGTACTTAACCTTGCATTATTTTCTTGCATCATCTTATAATTTCATAAAAATCAACTAAAAACTGCATACATCACTTTATTGCATTGTGATATGCATTTTACCTTGTGCGTTTGCATGGAGACCTGTAATTGAGAATTAATTCACTTGCTCTTAATTGATCGAAATTTGATAAATAGATAGAGTAGCTCATGTCCCTGTGTTCGACCTTGGTAGACTTGCAAAGTAAAAATAATCCACAACATTCAATGATTGTGGTTTTTGATCGACCATTTTTCGCCTCCTATACTAAGACATTCTCTGATTATTAAAGAGGCAAATTTCGTGTACATCAATTGGCGTCATTGCCGGGGATACGACTTACCAATATTTATTTAATTAATTTTGATTTATATTTGGTGTTGAAGGCGTGGATTAGGAAACTCCCGCTGAAGAGGCCGCAAAAGATTTGGTGGAGAAATTTTAGGATTGTTTATCAGTCTGCTTGCATTTGCATACTGTAAAAAATGTTGCATGTGCATTATTTTAACATCCCTCATTAGAGGGCTTGCATGTTGTAGAAAAAAAAGAAAAAAGGAAAAAAAGGAAAAAAGTAGATCACTAGATGATTTACCCCCACCCCCACCCACACTCTTGCACATATACACTCACCCCCCATCTCCCTCCTCTCTGTATTTTTCACAATCACTCTCTCTCTCTCTCTATCTCTCTCTCCCCTCTCATACCTTAAACTGTACACATTGCACAACCCCCCTCTCATCTTCTAATCATAGCCTCTTCCTCCCTTGTATCTTAGTGTAAATGATTCTCCAAATACAGAGCCCCACTCAGATACTTTACTTAGGCTATTTGTAGCCTTAGTAAAGGGAGGACCTGCCTATTCATCCATCCCTCGCGTTGTCTTCTTATACTTGGGTCAAATTTTGACCTAAGTATAGGGGGGACCTCCTCCTCAGTTCTGTTATATCACCCTATATTTAACCGAGCGATGGCTTCATATCACTTGTGCTATGAGGACATAGCAAAAATTAAGTATAGGGGGTATACCATATATTAATGTATATTTACTTTAGACATAGCTCGTATTTTAAAACTTTTTGAAAATTCTTTTTCGGTCTTGGTTTCAGTAATCCTGTGAACTGAGTTTTGTAAAAACCTTGTAAAAATATTTTCTTAAAATTGAGGGATTAATTTGCGTTTAACCCTTTTTCAAAAAAAACTCCATAAAAATTTGAAAAATTAAAAACTTTTCTTTGAATTAGACTCTGACTACTAGGCGTAGTAGTTACTTTCAGTGAGGGAACTTCGGTCTCTCTTAGTAGAGTGGGTGGTTTAGAGGACACTGTATATGGCTTCGTCCTCAAGTAACATGGGTCCGTCTAACGGCTCGTACATACACCCATATTGGCTGAGAGTAGATACTTTTATTCATTTGAGACTGGACTGGTCATTGTCTCTCCAAAGAATAAAAAATATTTGAAAATTAAAATCCATAAAAATCTGCAAAAACAAAAATCACATAAAATTCACTAACTAAGGAGTTGGTGTATTCCTGACATACTCACATTCACTCAAGGCTTGAGGATTTTGAGGACACTGAATTTCTGTGATCTAAGAGTCTGAGTTAACATGCCTTAGTAATTAGGATTTTTAAACTTAATTATCTACACTTCCCTGGTTTGAAAGATTTGAGTGCTAATTGCACTCTTCATCTCTATCTTCAAAAGAATATGATCAGCACAATCACTTTCACAACTACATGATTGATGAGATGAGTTGAGATATCACTTGAGGAACTAGGACTAGAGATTTGAGTATAGACCCGACCTAATGATATTCGAGGATGGGATAAAGTTAATGAAGGCTTCAGAAAACCTGAGTGCCAGTAAAACCCTAGCCAATATGTGAGCAAATTGATATGCTATTTCTTTGATATCTACCTATCTGCCAGGATATGATGAAACTTAATGATAATTGTTGATCAGTGTGTGCCAACTTTTGGTAAAAGCAGTGGAGCTAGCCAATAAAAGAAAAGAAATAATTATTCAAAGAAAAGCTCTATTTCTCCAAAGTCAAATTACAAAAAGAGATTCCACCAATGGAGAGCGCTCCCAAATATTTTCAAAGTGTCCACTTGGACCAAGCGCTAATTAGGTCCAAGGAGTCGGGCTGACACCATAAAAGGGTTCTGCATCGTAAGCGATACAAGTCTGGGTGTCGATGGTATTTTAGATACTCAAAAAAGACACAACCCAGTGTACTCCCAGAAAAACAAGTGCATACGACTCCGAATTCTCTTGACGGACACATTGATCAACAAGCTAAAAATCTACTTGTGTTGAGTAAAAAGGCACTCAAGAGGCCCCTTGTTCCAATGTGAGGGACAAAAAAATAGGCACAAACCCATGCCCTCCATCATCTGGCCGTCCATCTACACTTTAAGTCTAACGAACTAATGAGACGGTTGACTAAAGCAAGAATAGACTTATTCCCTAGTATTGAGGATGAGGTCTAGAGGAGAGTCTTTGGGTTTGGAACTTCGAGTGATACCTCGACTTGACTCTCATGAAATGCATTACACTTAATTTCATATCCTTATATTATATGTACAAAAAGAGAGTCTGATAATTAGAGAAGTTGGATTCCTTCCGACTAAAGCATGGACAAGCCCAGAATTTTAGGATAGCTTAAATTGAGGGTCTTCGAAAGATTGAGCCTTGAAATCTTCACTTGCACTGTCACGAATTAATCCGACTCCTTCATTCTTTAGATGCTCGAGGACAAGCATGGTTTAAGTATAGGGGTATGATGAATCTCATATTCATCTTGCTAAAAGTCAATAATTAAACCCCTGGCTTAAATAAACTACTAAAATTCACCAATAATTCATCATTTTATATTGTATTATATTTTATATAATTAACCCATAATTAATTGTATTTAATTATTATTATTCATTTTGTAATTATTTTCTCATCAAAAACCCAGAAAAATCAAGATGAACATTTGTCTTTAATTTTCTAACCCTTAAAAGAACAAAAATTACAAAAACAACTCAAAACCAAAAAGCAGGTGTTTTTTACCCCTTAAAAATACCCTCCAAAATACTTTTTGTATAAATGACCTCTTTTGACTTTTCATCCAACTTGAAACTTATAGATCTCATCGAGACGAACAACTTTCATGTTTTACTTTTTCCCAATTTTACATCTAATTAATTTTTTTATATTGTTCTTTATTTTAGCTTTTTTGAATTTTCTGCAGCCACGTGATGCCCTCTGGTCCGCCCATGTGGCTGCTTTCTCCATTCGCCACCCGGCTTCTCCTGAAGTCATTGTATTTCCACCAAATTGTCTTCATCCCCATCATTCATCCTTCACCTGCCCACAGGCGTCTGATCATCGCCAGATCTCATCTCAACCGCTCTCTCATGCCCCGCTCCCAACCAACCGATCTTGTCACCATCCTACGCTCTACCTCACGCCATGTTATCCCCTTAGTCCCCACCGTAGGATAAAACACCAGGTTACATCCTAGCCCTCTACTACCACCTAACTCTCCGCCGCTGGATCAGATCTTTGATCTGATCCCATCCCTCCACCAGCGCCCGATTCCTGACTGTTGGATCACAAGATCCAATGACCCGAACGTCGTCTCCTGCCTCAAACGCCTCCCCTGCCTGGTCCTTTACACCTCAAGAGACAACCACCCCCTTCCAATTTTGGAAGGCACCACAACCACCTCTTCTACATCAAAACACCTCTTTTTATAGCCCTCAGATCCGCCTTCCTCGCACCATCTTCACTGCACCTCGCCTTCACTCCCATGCATCAAGACAACCTCGAAAACGTCTCGCCCCCTTGTAACGCCCTACCATCTCCTCCTATAAATCTCCTCCCTCCGCCACCGGTGACCATCATCCACCACTTCAGAGTGTATCTTCCCTAGCTTCAGCTACCCTCCGATGATAGCGGAGGGTGGCTCATAGAGGCGATCATGGCCGTGAGACTCCGGTGAGATCCGCGGCCTCCAGCCACGTTGCGGTTGCTATCAAGCACCGCTGAGCATCAAGGAACGATCGGCCTCATCATGTGATGACCCCAGAGGTCCGATGAGGACCTCATCCCAGATCAATGCCTCCACCAGCACCTTGCTCTGATGAGGTGATTTTCTTTTCTTTTTCTTTTCTTTTTTCTTCCAATTATCCAGTCGCCTATCAGCACTTTCATTGGCCATTGACCATCCAATTACTCCTGCCACATCACCCTCATCCTCGCCGACCACCCTTCTCTTCTCCAGAACATCCTCCGCTCCGACCCCCTTCTTCTCCACTTCGTTGGAGAAGAAGCACTTGGGAGACCACCTCTCGACGCCCCACGACCCCCATTCACTCACCATTCACTCACCTTGCACACTCGTACGCTTCGGCTATAAACTAACCTTGCAGGATCTTGATTGGCCAGAGTTTGCACCGGAGTCCCTTCGAGAAATTCTCCTCCGGTGAAGCTTAGTCGACCTTCACCTCCGACCATCCCTGAAGCCTCGTCGCACCTACAGGATCTCCGCCAGCACTCCAGCGTACTTCCCTGACCGTTAGGTAGCAATCTAAAGCATGGTGGAGCTCCATCGAGTCCGCCGGAGTCCCACCTCCTCCAGTGGCCTGCGACGGAGAAGAAGATACATGTGTCGTCCGATCATCTGGATCGGACGAACCAGATGAGGGCACGTGGCGATCCGAGCCTCTTGCCGAACCTATTGGCTTGGGTCCACCGAACCTCACACCGAGACTCCATGTGCTTCCACGTAGCCCAAAGCAGAGATGCCTTTCGAGCCTAGCCCCCTCATGTGTGTAGGGCTAGGTAATTTGATATGAAGACCCTGAAAGTTCTAATATTTGCACTTTGGTCCCGATGCACGTGGCACGTGCGTGCCTGGGTATTTTACATGGATGCCATCGCAGCTTCTGGAATTTACAAAAATGCCCCCGCACTATATGGAGAAATTGAATTTGGGCCTAGGTAGTTTTTTCTAATTGCAAATAGGTCCCTCCAGGGATCAGTTTCCAATATTTATCCTTTTTATTTCCTGCATTTTATTTATAATTATGCACCTGCACTGTTTTTAGCTTAACTTGAGCATCGTAGGTCTAAATTGCATGATTTTAGTGTCGTTTTGATCTTTGTTTCTTCAGCTATCTCATGACATGTTTAATTTTCTCATTTGTCACCATTTTAAATGAAGTGAATTTTTTTATGTTAGATGATGATCTTGCTCTACTTGTCCTTGCTCTGAAATGATGACTGACCATATTGTTGTTCTTAAAATGACTCTAACTTCAAACTATATTCTGTTGCTCAATTTAGTCATCCTTTAGGGTATTTTTGTAATCCTGTATTTTGCATGCACTTAACCTTGCATTATTTTCATGCATCTTCTTATAATTGCATAGAAATCAACTAAAAATTGCATACATCACTTTATTGCATTGTGATATGCATTTTACCATGTGCATCTGCATGGAGACATGTAATTGAGAATTAATTCACACTTGCTCTTAATGATCGAAATTCAATAAATAGATAGAGTAGCTCATGTCCATGTGTTTGACCTTGGTAGACTTGCTAAGTAAATATAATCCATAACATTCAAAGATGGTGGTTTTTGCTCGACCGTTTTTCGCCTCCTATACTACGACATTTTCTGATTATTAAAGAGGAAAATTTCGCGTCCATCAACTATATATGATAAGAAAAATTTACAAATAGGAAGATGTATTTTTGGAATTTTACAAAAATTGCAAATTTTTATAAGGAGTTTAGGATTTTGCCATTTTTATATTTTATATTTTGTATTTTTAGTGATTTTTGGTTATGTGGTATAATATACGGCAATATAGACATTATTTTTTTTTGAATTTTTGGAAAAGGTTGTATAATTTTATGGGATTTTATATGCTGAATAAAAAAACTGTGTGTCTGTTTATTTAGAAAATAGAAAAATTAAGTTAAATACCTAAATAAAATTATGGGTGAACAAGCAAGGTACCTAAAATCTATACTAATTTTCCTAACATTTTTGGAACAAATAAAATATTTAATATGCACAAAATACAAGGAAATACATATATAACAGAACATGGAGTTGTTTGCAATTATAATAAACGAAAAATGCATTAATAATAAGTTCATAAGCTTAAAGGGTATACATACAATTTTTGCAACACCTCATGTGACGCTCCATGTTAGGCAGAGGGACCTATATGCAATAAACGTAAAGTACGGGGGTTTAGTTGCAAAACACCCTCAAAATACTATAGTGCATTTAATTTTTACAAGACTAATATGAAATACAAAAAGTCACATGGGTTAAGCGCAACATACCTATACTACAAAAAAGACGCGATTGGCGTGCACATGGTGGCTCGTTCTATGCACGTTGATCGCATGCCAAGTGCACACCCATACAGGTGAGCACATGTGCTCTCCCGATGTGTGTTCGTCCAATGGAGGGTCACTACGACAGGCGGTCGAGCACTTGTATACACCAAGTGCTCGCCCGACCTAAGCGCGAGCACAGTTGTGTTCGCCAAAGGCTCACGCATGTCCCTGTTGGTTAGCCAACAGAGAGGACTGGTCGAGCACATGTGCTCGCCCAAAGTAAAGAGCAGAAAAAAATATACAGGTTCGATGGGGTTTAGACTCCCTGCCAAACCTGTATAACTTGCTATGAAACCACAGTATGTGCTTATTAGAGTCGAGAATAATACCTTTAATGTGCCATCCATCTAATTAATTCAAGTATATTGTACCTGCCAAACTCACATAATATATATGAGCATACGAACTAAACATATAAGATAATATACAATTTCAGTATATGCATCATATTTAGCAGCTAAATATAATATCAATAGATTTTCAAAATGTTCAACAAGTACAAGTACATGTAATTCTATTTTCAAAGTTCATACTTACTAAAAGAGTTGCTAAAAAAACCATAACAAAACAAGATAAAAACCACCAATCATTTCTTTTTTGATCTAAGAATGTTTGAGATTAAACCCTGCTTTTCTTTCTTTTTCTTCTTCTCCTTCTGCTTCTCCTTAAATCTAGCATACATACGTGCCTCTTCTTCTGGGTCATTCTCCTCATCCTCCTCCTCTTCATCTGATTCAATCTTCTCATATTGGGATGCACACCCTTATGACCTATTTTATGGAAGATAAATATATATGATATGCAATTGAAGATATTGAAATATAAAATTATTAGAGTTGGAAGGGCAATACTTACATGTACGTCGAGAAATCTTGCTGAAGCTTCATCACAGTCTCCACCATCATCGCTATTTTGGACTCCATAAGCAATGATTGATGTGTTGTTTGTGGTTGTGAATACGACGGCTGACCATAAGAAGAATATGATGGCGGTGTTCCTCTACATAGTATGGAGAAAGACTACCAAGCATCTGCTTCCTTTTCGCCACAACATCCCTCTCCTTTAACAACTTTAAAAATTTTGGATGCTTTAATATGAATATATAGTTAAAAATTGAATATACTAAATTAATATCTATCTATATCTGTTTCCAATTTGCTTTATCGAATGGTGGTTATTCCCTATTTGGATCTCCACCACGTTTCTCTATAACTAGTGCCAAATAATGATCCTGAAATACAAGTTAAAAAACAAAAGAAATAAGGATATTATCTTTCAAATTACTTATATAAAAAAGACTAACCAATAATTCTCCTACTTCAGGAGTTAACCATTGAGATTCTCCATCTTTCCCACTCATGTGGGACCTAGACCACCACTCCTGAAAGAGAGTTCTCTTTCCAACCTTTTCACCTGAAAAATAAATATAAAAAATAATTACAAAATGAAATTGTAATAAGATAGTATTCAAATTCTATTTTCTAATAAAAATTTATTAGCTCTGCTCTAATCTGATTGTGGCTTTTAGAACCACTGGTCGATTTGATCCTAAATTTTTGGCGATTTCTCTTTCCCACTACAAAAGGGAGGAGGAGGATAATCAAGAGACTCATAGTAAGCTATGACTCTTCGAGTCTCCTCAGGAAGTGACTCTAAAGTAACAGGTGGGGTCGGCTGCCTACTATAAGAAGGTGTGTCTGACGACAATGGACGAGTGGATCGCTAAGATCCATGAGAGGCACAACGTCCAAAACCTGTCATGACTGTAATGATGGTGTAATGGTTAATTAGAAAGTTATTAATGAACATTTCTGGTTTATATTCTATAACTTAATTGAACTTACGGTTAATCTTCATCATGTGATTCAGAGTAATTAAAGCATATTTCATTGATTTCTGAATTATCTGAATCGTCATTTATAGAGTCTGCATCGTCTTGTAGGTCAACACATAACATCTCATTATCCTTCAATTGAATTGATTCGATGATTGGGACTTCTTCTAATACATTTATTTGCTCATGAGTAGGTATGAAAGCTTCATCTATAACATCTTCTAGATGAGTGTATTCATTAGAAATATAACCTCAAGAATTAATCTTCACGACACAGAAAGATTCGATGCTCTTTCTCTTCTTTGACACTTGTGGGAGATAACAAACTTAGTCCACTTGAGAAGCTAGAATAAAGAGTTCAAATCTCCGTATAAATTTTCTTGGTATCGCAATGACAATGATATTTCTCTTATCAATCACTACACCTCCATTGGGATCATACCAGTCACACAAAATAAGAATTACTTTATTATAGCATGGAATACTATAATCTATTTCCAGTGTCTCCTTTAATATTCCACAGTATCTAAATGATCTTCCTCGTAACAAGAACCACGAACCATCACTATGTAATTCTGAGTTGTTAAATATCTAGCAGAATTAAATGTATGAAACAGATAATCATTACTGCAACATGAGTTGTAAGAACGGACCGTATAAATTGGACCTTCTCCAAAGTATTTTAATATTTATTTATGATAATCACCCCATCCAATTGTTTATTCGGTTCTTAAACCATTTCAAAAATTGATTCCTATGTATGCTCACAACTACATCATCTGAATACATAGGTTTTTCTTCGATAAATTTCCTTCTAAATTCCTTGAAATAAGTACAAGAAACATTAGAAATAAGTGGAAGGAAATTTACATACATTTTCAAAGTAATACAGAGACGCACTGAACATATGGTGTTATTTCCTCATAATTGTCTAATACGTATAGCTCTGCAGCATCTTTCTCTTATTTTGGTAATAAATGTTCTGTAGACTTTCCAATGAGCTTAGTGGATTGATTAAAGACGCCGGTATTAGATTTACCCTCAGAGTAAGTTGTCTCATTCCTTCTTAATCTGTTGCTGATACTCTTCACATCTTCCAGAAGATACCTAGCACAAAATGTTGTGACTTCCTCGTAAATATACTACGAACTGATTGATCCTTCCACTTTACTTTTATTTCGGACCTTTCTTTTGAGAAAGAACATGAACCTAAGTAAAACATGTATATGTTTTTATTCATATATCAAAAGATTAAAAATTTAATATTTAGAAATACCTTTCAAATGGATATATACATCGATATTTTACGGACCCTCCCACCTTTACTTCATAAGGAAGATGAATCATTAGATACTCTATTAAATCAAAAAATGATGATGGAAATATTTTATCCAAATTGCACATAATTACATGAATATTTTTCTCAAGATATTTCATCTCCATCCGGTGTACGCGTGATGAGTAGATAATACGAAAAAATCTGCTGACATCTGATATAACATCTACAATATTTTTCGGTAACAATACTCTGAACACTAGCGGTAGAAGTCTTTCCATGAAACCATGACAGTCATGACTCTTCATTCCCTTAAATGAGAACTTTTTTAAGTCGACCAAATTTGAGAAATTTGAAGTATATCTGTCTGGAAACTTCAATTTACTTGTCCATTCACAAACATACTTAACTTGATTTCTATCTAATGTATACTTTGCTTTAGGAATTTCAACCCTTCTATTATTTTTTTCCTTTATATACAACTCCGACCGATTGCATATTATTTTTAAATCACGATGAGACTTTGTTGTATCTTTTGTACGCCCGGTTACACTCATAATTATATAGAAGATGTTATCGAAGACATTTTTCTCTATGTGCATAACATCTAAGTTGTGTCGTATCAATAATTACTCCAATATGGTAATTCTCAAAATTTACTCTTCTTAATCCAATTGTGATTGTCACCAAATCTAGGAAGATGTTGTGTTTTATCTCCGTTGCTCAAGACTGCATTTTCCAATTCTTCTAAACTTGATAATATTGTTCCGCCAGTCTTAATTGTCGGAGGATATGTAAGATCGATGGCATTCTTTTTAAATATTTGCTTCTGTCTTCGATAGGGATGTTCTTTTGAAAGAAAACGTATGTGATAATAAAAAAAATAGGGTTTCCGATCATATTGAAGCTGGAATGATTTTGTACCTTCTATCCAATACATACAACTTTTATGTCCATGCGTACTCCATCCAGATAACATTCCATATGCCAGAAGTCATTTATAGTCCAGAATAGAGTTACTTTAATATTAAATGTTTGACTTTTACTTGCATCATGTGTATCTACTCCATCGACCCATAGCATTTTCAACTCATCCATAAGAGGATATAAATACACGTTGATTTATTTTCCCGGATGTGTAGGTTCTGACACCAACAACAATAGAAACATAAACTATCTCTTATTACATAATCAAGGGAAAGATTGTATGGTGTAGTCATTAGTGTCCAGCAAGAGTAATATTTACTTCTTCCATGAGGATTAGACCCGTCTATACATAAACCTATAACGAAATTCTTTTTTTCTTCGGAAAATGAAGGAAACATTGACATAAATACTTTCCAACAATCAAATTCGGATGGATACTCCGTGTACTCATCAACTATATGTTCTGCATGCCATAACCATTTTAATCTCAGCATCAATGGGAAATAACGTAAAACCTTTCTTGAGCTTTTTGTGCTATTCTTACTTGATTCCTAAAATCTTGGTTCATCACATTCCGGATAATGTATCAAATGATGATGTTCACCGTAGTATAAAATATGATAATTTATATAAGAGTCTATTTTAACTTTAGCTAAATCCATCTTCCGTATCATTTTCTTGATTTTATAATATTACCAGGTAATTCAACATCTTCTGGTAACATTTTCTTGATAATTTTAAGCATGGCATCAAAATTACGATCAATCATATTATACTCCATCTTCATCGATAAAAGATCTGAAACTGCGGAGAGTTTTGAATATGTCTTACAACCCAATCAAAATGGCTCTTTTGTTTTTTCAACAGCTCGTAGAAGTCCACAGACACTCCATATGGTTCCTCATCATTTGGTCAAGCAGTGTTAAAATCAGGACCTACAAAGTCCATAATCATAAATGAATGAGTTAATATTGTCCGCTTCTTTTGACTCATTCATCGTGTCTTCGAAGTCCTCAACATGCCTCCACCAAATCTTATATCCTTTCATGAAATCATTTTTGTAAAGATGCAACTGAGTTTCATCCTTAGAACTCTTATTCATTAAATGACTTTGTACACGGACACAAGATAGTACATCTGAATCCATGACATGAGAACCTTATACGTAAGAAATTCTACAAATTCTTGAACACCTCTTTGAATGATATCTATAACACGTCCATCTACTACACGTTTGTACATCCATTCTCTATTAGCAATCTTCATCACATGAATGTAATAGTTCATATGGTCAAATGAGAGGAGACGATTTAACTTTAGATTATTCTCCTAGAACAAAAGAAGAAAACCTATACCCTAACCCATCGATGGCCTAAACCTATCATTCTTATTCTGGAAGATGAGAAGAGAAGTGTGTAAATTATGTTATCAATTGAGCTCGTCCGTAAGGATTCAAACTTCCTATAAGACGATCATTGTCACATGCTTGCTTATTTCTGAGGAAAATTCGACAGCATAACCCTGCACCTCCCTATTATACCTCAAAAACCAATCACAATAAATTTCAAAATAGTCACCATAGTGACTATTCTGATAGTAAATTACGATTGCTTCGGTATATCGAATATGAAGGGGTTATGTAGTCGAATTTCCATCAGAAATAAACAACATGTAACAACAATCATCTTTTAGTAAGTTTGAATCCTTACGGACCCCCTTAGTCCTGGATCTCCGAACTAAGTAAAGCCAATAAAAATGTAATATTTTAAGATCACTTTACATCGTATATTTGTATGTGCTACAAATGAGACTATGAAATAATCTTAAAAAAATTATTCATTTATGTTAACCATGTATTACGTATATTTGATTGGTTAACGATGGGGATATGGATAAATACGATCCTAAATTAGTGCCTAATAAAGTGTTTAAATGAACATTATTGAAAGTGTTCTTGCAAAAAAAGATTTCTCCACCTGCAAACATCAAAATCCATGACCATTGGACTGGGATATCTCATCCCAAAGTGAGTCCAATAGTACTATACAAAATAAAAAAATATAACACAATTGGAGATGATGAAATCCTCCAATGTGTTGCACACACCTCCCGGTGTGCAGGGCCACACACCACCCGGTGTGGAGGGACACATTGAGTGTGAATGATTTTATGTGAGTTAATAATAAGTTGTTAGTGTTTTAGCCTTATTATCAACCTTACAATAATTTACTGTGATACACTTGGTCACATTAAGTAGAATTTAATGTGATAATAAATTATCACAGAAGAAATGTTTGTGTTTATCATATCTCATATCCACACTCTATGAAATAGTCTATCTCATATGTACACTCTATGAAGAGGATGTTTGTATGCATGGAGACATAAATAGATACACAATGAAGAATATTCAAGTAAACTAATCCTAATTGGTAATTAAGCAAAATTATACCTAATGTTATTCACAAGTTATATCTAATGTTATTTGAGCACAATTATGCAAAATCATGGCATGATATTCCTATTTTATAACTTTAGTCATTGTAAGTAATCAACAAGGTGTACTAACAAGTATAAAAGTTACAAGGGTATTCCTATCCTTTATATACTACCAAGTTTAATCATAGTGTTGGTTGTGTCATTTCATCAAATACTGACCACGCATATGAATTTCCATATAAATGAGGAAACCATCATCAAATATAACAAGAAGATATTAAACAAGTCTTATCCTAAACATAGAAAGCATATTCAATCACTCGAATGTATACAAAATAACAAATAATATAATAACAATTTGAAAACCTAAAACTATCCAAACAAGAGTGATATGCAATGAGATGTTAAAAAATGAGAGAAAGGATGAACTAATATACTAAAGGGAAGATGCGTATATAGTTGAAATACACAAAGGAAGTTTGCCGGTGGTGAGGAGGGTCGCGTACGGATCACCGGAGGGGTAGTTTTGGGGGAGAAATGCAGGTAGAATGAGGAAGGAGAGGCAGGGAGACGTTTTGTTTAAGGGTTTTGGAGAGCACACTTATGTGCTCACCCATGGCTCCGCAGGTGCTCACCCAAATATTGACACGCGCTCGCATGAGACGCGTATAAATTTCAAATTGGCAAGCACATGTGCTCGCCCATATTTTCATACGCGCGCCATGCAGCAACGCCTCATAATTCAAACCGATGAGAAGCATAGGTGACCACATGTGGTCCTCCTGTGCTCGCCCAGGAACGGACAAGCACATGTGCTCATCCAGGGAAAGCAAGGACGTGCACACCAATCGTGTCCTTTTTTGTAGTGCTAGGGTATCCATGTGAGGGGCACACGGGTGTAGATGAACGGTCCAGGGCACGCCACGTGTCCGCACATATAATCCGTGGGCTTTGGTTATGTACAGGTTAACTTCAAATAAACGACCCAGATTAGATCTGGGTCGTGACTTCGATCCAACAGTGATGAAGGAACTTGGGTGAACAGGGAAGAACTATTTCATTGTCCGATTTAGATCCTCGATTTTTCCGAGCTTTGGTGTTCTTCTTCCTTGATGATCAGCCTAACTTGTTCTTGGGAGGTCAGTAGGTGACCTCCAAAGAAGTATGGAAATGGAGGTTGTGGAGGTGTTAGGCAAAGCAGAAGTAGACTGGTATGGCCAAAACAGGGCGACGGAGCTGGAGCTCCATCGTCCAAATGATTTGGAAATCACGGAAAAATAAACAAAATACGAGCAAATAATTACTAACTCAAACCTACTGCTACTAATAGGAATTGAAAAAGACTAAAGAAGGAAGAAGAATCTCACCTACAAGAGGCATCAGATATATCTCGGCCTCGTCGGAGGAGGCCTGGAGATGCGATCTTCTTCGAGCACTTGGCAGATCAGTTCTTCAGTCAATTCCCCTTCCCAGGTGCGGTTTTGGGGCCAACTCCTACACAAAAAGAGATAGAGTCTCGAGATCTATGCTCTCAACCTGATTTGAAGTTGCTATGCACAATGGGGAGGTGAATAGTGGTAATCTCCGGTGAAGATGGCCGATGGAGATATGGATCCACGATCTAAGGGAGATCATGTTGAAATTGGTGTAGGTAAGATGTTGAGGAAACTTATGGGATGATTGGATGAGTTCGACACAAAGGATATCATAGTGGAGCAGATCATCGGAGCCTAGTGCTCCATCAAACTCATTCTGAATATTAAATTCTAAATAAAATCAAATGGAATTAAACTAAATCTAGATTACGTTAAGGATGAAAAATGCAAAATAAAATAATAACCTAGCAGCTCATACTTAGTTGAAACCAAGGAGTAGGGAACCTTCTGAAGGAAAGTTGTTAGCCTCGCACATCACAGAAGAGTGGAGATTGGATCATATCTGATCTAGGTCAACTAGCCATACTAGTTGGCATGGTAGCGAAAAAAATAAGAATTTTAGGAATGAAACCACATGGCTCGAGAACCTTTCCCCTGCCATTTAATTCATATTACATGAGTTTAGGCTTACATCCAGAAGTGTGTTTGTGATCCTCAAAGCTTCTAAAGGAAGAATCCTCCTAACTCTAGTTCAATCTGACGAAAGTGCACTAGCAGGTGTAATGATGAGTCACATGATTCCTGCCATCCCAAGCAATGATCCAAGAAAGAAACCTCTTTATTTCATCGCATAAAATCTTTTATCTTCCTCACAAGTACAAATCACCAAAGAGGACCGAGTTCCTTGAGCGATTGGTCCGGCATCACAAAGGCAGCACGATGACAATCACGATCTCCACCAAGATTGCGGAGAGAGAGTGGACATGTATATATAGAGAGAGTTTTGTTAATGCAACAATTGCATTCAAATTGTGTAAAGAGGACTATGGTTGGCCTCTCTTTTATATAATTTTGGAAGTCCATGAATCCCAATCCATGTGCTCACACAAATTAATGATTTAGATTGATTTGTGTTTATTTCCATAGATCTCAATCCATGTGCCCTCACTAATCAATGGTTACGATTGATTTGTGTTTCCTTTTAGTTTACAATAAACACCAAAGAAAACACAAAGAGATAATTTGAAAATAATTTCCAAATTATCTCAATTAAAATAATTAATTGATAAATAGAATTAATTAAAAGAGGCTTCATCCATTTACTAAAACAAGGGGTGGACGTCCACCATGGTTTTAACAACCTATGGACGTCCACTCTATGTAATGGGATGAGTCAAATTAATTTATCTATTATTAATTAAATGAATATTTGAATTATCACAAAATTATTCCAAATTATTTGTGATAATTACAATTATACCATTGCTAATTGAGAATTAAAATTTTCCATCCAATATTTAATGTACATCATATTTACATTAAATTTTGTAATGTAAATCCAATTTACATTAAGATATAAATTGTGAATCTCTTTCTCAATTAATTCTCTTCAGGATATTGTAGATGATATCCACATTATCCATGATTATTACGGATATAAATCCAATTTAATTATCTCAGATATCTCTACCCACATTAATTTATTTAATTATCCAATTTTTCAATGCTTAGATTAAATTGCTCATAGAACAATTCCCGAACTCTTTCAAGAATTGTATACCTTCTCCTTAGATACTTGGAGATAAGGTCTGGGTGATTGTATATGCCATGCATATTGAATTGGATAAAGGGATCTTATCTCATATCCATATCCAGAAGACCGCTCAAAGGTGTCTGATTATGTCAGACATAATATCCCATCTTCTCACTGCATCTGAATCATACTCGGATCAATGTCCAAAAAATGGATCACGATCAGATATCTAGTCCATCGAGAGGAATCACTAAAATCCAAATCTTTTTCATCACTCCCTCGAAATGGAAGTGTCACGGCTATACAATCATTTAAGATCACATAACTCTCAAGTACTCCTAATACCCATACATCTTGCATATTAGAAGACCTAGAATAAACTAAAACCTCTGATCTAATTTGGTGTTTTCTTCAGGGTTTTATTGATGAATTTCTCATTTCATCATTGGGAGTTGGTATCGCTCATATGCTTTCCAAAATCATATATCATATCTACAAATCATGTCATGCTTCCAAAGAAAAAAGACCACGCATATAATTTGGTTGGTCCCAATATCTCATGAGTGAGCTCATGTCTTTCGGTTCAGTAGTAAACCTGTATGATCCCTTTGAGAGCACGTATTACTCATATGTCCTTGTACATACACCAGATCGCTAGTGTTTAGAACTTGATTATGTTATCAACCTAATGATTTGCCTAATGTACATACTCAAACATATAGTAATGCATCTATCTTCGGTCAGAGGATTCATGTCTATATCGTTACAACACATGACATAAGTCTTAGATATCTTGATCTTGCTAAGTCAACCCTTTGACTTAACTTATTCGACACCTTTGAATCTTTATTTCTATGTAGAGGACCTACATCAAGAGATGATCGTATATCAGCCTTTGGAGTAAGGATTGCCATCTCCCTCTCAAGCTTGAGATCCTTTCTTGACAATCATTTCACGGTGCTAGATAAGTCATCAATCTAACTCTTTAGATATCATCTAAGCTCATGTCTTTATGATTCAACTATTGAATCAATAGTTTTATGATTATCAAGATGGCCATGGTACATAATCCTAATTATACTAAGGAACCTAATATGCAAGTTAATTATTCCTTATTTCAAATTAGGGAGTGATTTGCAGTAGCTTTTATGATAAAATGGCTCGTCATGGGCTCACATGTCCAACAATCTCCCACTAGCCCAAAGAGCCATTACATGACTAATATTTAAATCCACAATCATGTGATAATCAAGAAGCCATGTAGCTATATAGGTAATAGCTTGGTTAGTTGGTCAATCATCCTATTCTGAGAGACTATGCAAAGTCCTTTTATAGATTGCATATCACTTGAAATAATGATTGCATCTAATGCATTTGTTCATCTTATGCAACCAATACTCAATCTTGTCAAAGTCATCACAATACCTTTCTTGTTTTAGCTTTTGGCACTGCAACTTCACGAGTATGTAATTTATATTATCCTCATCAAAATACCTTTATACCTGTAGATCTCTATCTCCATAGACTAAGATAAAGTCTTAAGTCTTTTAAGATATATGAAGACTTAGAGATCACTATCTCTATAGTCTTAGGTCCATGAAGATGTTTTATTACTGCAATTAAGTGTTTTATATCCATAGTAGAATTGACAACATTAGAACATAGAGGTATGGGAAAATCAGATTTTAAACACTTTATTCTTCCTTATATAATTCCAAATGATTAGGATTTCATCTACATTTAGCATGATGAACACAATAGAACACCACCTAAGCTTCACATAGTTCATCAAGATTTCGTCTAAAATCACAACCTTTACGATTTCATAAAATCTAATGTTCCAACTACCAGAAGCTTGTCTGAGCTCATAGATGGAGTCTTCAGCTTGCATACTTTGCCTTCCTTAATTATGAAACCGTGGTGCTACTTTATGTGGAAATCCTCATTAAGGTATCCATTAAGGAATGCAATCTTAACTTCCATATTCTAGATATCATAGTCAAGATGTGTAGCTATAGTTAGTAATGTCCTGATGGGCATGGTCACATGATAGCATGTCATATCGTAAATGATGTCTTTTTTCTGTGTGTAGACCTTGGCCATGAGCCATTCTTTGAAGGTCTCTATCTTCCCCTTGAGTTCCGTCTTTCTCTTGAAGATCCATTTACACCCAACCCCTTAGGTGGATCCACGGTGGTCCATACACAACACTTGTGTATGAAGTCTACCTTAGACTTTATTGCTAACTTCTATCTATACATGTCATTATCCTTAGAAGCTTCATCATATGAGGTCCGATCATTGTTAGATTTCTCTGACGCATGGATTCCATACCCTTTAGGTGGTCTTACCACCCTCAAATTGATTTTGATGAGGTATGAGTGTTTCATCTTTAACTGTCCTTTTAGTTTCAATATCACAAACCTCATTATCTTTCTATGATTCGATGAGTCTCTTTACTTTATTTTTAACTTGACTCTTAATAAAATTATCCTCTATGAATCATATTCTCAGAGACAAAATTTTAAGAATCTCAAGGTCATAAAGTAAGTATTCAATACAATCCTTGACATTCCCAATGAAGTGACACTCTGTAGTGCTACATTCCAGCTTACTTGCATCCTTGTTACGGTATGGTTCAAGCAGCCCTAAATCCTCAAGTGTCAAACACTAAGCTTGATTCTAAACCATAGCTCATGAGACTTTTTAAGTACAGATTTTCTTGGAATCTTATTAATATATGTTACAATCTCTACTGCAAATATATGGAAACTAAGAGGTAAGTATGCTTGAGATTCATCATTGATCAGATCATGTCAAACATGATTCAATCGCATCTCCCTACAACTCCATTGAGATGAGGTATATCAGAAGGAGTGAGATAGAAATGATATTCCTTTCTTTATAAGATATACTTTGATTTCATCCAATAGGTATTAGCTACCTTGGTTAGATTGATTCTTTTCATCTTTCTTCAAACTTTGGTTCTCCTTCTGATGTTAGATTTTCTAAAATATATTCATCATAACACTTTCCATTTTTAATAAATTTAGAAATAAACAGTGAATCAATTTTAACATTTATGTCAAAGAGACATTCTCTAATACTAAGGGACTCCCATTGGAATCGAGTAGTCTTATTATCCAATTATGATTGTTGCAACAATTGCATCAAATTTCATGTGGATGACCTTAGATCAATCTTAATAGTATTCTAAAACAAATGCAACCAATTAAAAGTGTTAATAGAAGAACGAGATACAATTATCATACTTTAAGCTTAATTAATAATTAATTCAATTTCAGTGATGATATGTATATGTATGATATGTTGATGTAGTATCCGAATCCTTTAAGGATTCTAGATAGTCCGGATAGTTATACTATAAAAATATCGACTTTTTTGTAGTATTGTCAGTCATCCAACCATTTGGATGTGGAAGTTGAAGAAGCATGATCAACTCTTTGACCTTTCTTCCTTATATGGGTCTGAACCATACTTCCAATGTGCTTCCTTAATCATTAAACAACCATTACTTAAGATAGAGGATCTCATTAATTGAACATGTCCTCAAAGGACTTCAATATGAAAATATTTCAACATATACACTTTCTTTATCCTATTTATACAATATGAATATCACGAAGCTTTTATGATACTTGACCAGAGATAGTTGAATGATGACACTCATCATATCCGCATCCATCTCGACACTTATGAATTCGGTCCAGGCAGGTACTTAAACATTTTGAGTACATCATCTCCTTACGGAGCCACCATTTTGCAAAATGAATTGAACTTTATCATTCATGATCATATGTTGATAGCGCATGACTTTGCCAAAAAAATATCTCCTTCGGATCATAGAAGGATCTTGACAATTACGATCCACATCGATATGTTGCTTCTAAAGCACATTCGATGATGGACCGGGATTAAAAAGACATGCGAATCATTGATCGTCATCCTACTTCCTATTAAATTGTCTATCCTCATTATTATGAGAAAACTTGCACATTATAATGACATACATTATGTGTTCAATTGCAAGCACTACATCTTAATCATGGATCATATCCATGACACTGGTTATTATTGAGTATAAAATTGAGCGGGTTAAAAAAGTTATCCAAAACAAGATAATTTGCATATATACACTCTTTGATTAAGGTTATATTATTTTAAATCAAAGTTGTCTCGCTTTCTACTATTACTTTGAAAGTACATTCCCTTTCAAACATTCAAAGAATGAGGTATGCCAACCAAATTACCTCAAGCGAGATCTGAGATCTCCTTACACTTTCGTCACACCTCAATTATATGAGAACATGCAAATACAGTGAAGGAAGAGGGAGCACTTTCCGCTTTGCAAGTCCAACTTGCACTCCCAATTCAGTCTTCGACACCCGGTCCCACCATCCTAAAAGTGATGTTGACACATTGCAAATTAAGCCAACCGTTGACATGAACAACACTCGCCATGCGCAATCCAATGCCGCCTTAATTATATGAGGAACAACAATGGGGTCACTAAGCATACGACCTTACACTTTCAAGAAGCAGAGATCCTAATCCATGTGTGCTTGTACACTGGAGATATGACTTTTCTTAGGAGTCTCCAATATACAATCCATAGCGACAAAACTCTCGCCTTGACGAGAGACCATGGATGTTATCTAAGGATCCTCCATATCTCATTCAAAATTTGACTAATCATTTGCATCATATTCACATGATTAATCCTTCCAAGAGAATTCCAATATATATTAATTATAGATTGTGTATTTTAATTAGATTAAATTAATTTAATCCTAATAAAATAAGTAACAATCCAATGCAATCAACAAATAATTAGGTTTGCTTGATAATACTATACAGTATAAACTCTCACAAGTACGCATTATTTTGATTTTAGTAATTAGAGTACAACTTGACTTGCTCATATTAACCTTCCTCGAAAATGAATACGACCAAACACTCAAGTATATACTTGGAGGGAGAATTTCCTTGACATGCAAGGCACTAATTGCGTAACCAAGACAACATAACCCGGTGTAGACACCTTCACCATCCCGATCTAGAACCATACAATTTGATCAATGTGCTTGTGGTTTTATTGATTAATCCTTTGATGATCGCATGATACTATATAGTATTCTCTTAGAAATTTTAGACATCTTGAAATATCTTTAATGACCCTAAAATTTCTAGTCATATCAAGAAAACAAGTTTGGTTTTTGCATGTAAAAGTTGTCCTACAACTATAAACTAGCATTTTCATGTCATGAAGCAATCATTCAATGTAGTTGTTTATCATGTATTTCTCTAAATAACATGGTAAATTCTGGATTTTCATGATTATTTTTGAATGATTAAACACATTAAAAGATGCCAATAATGTTATCCAATCATCTTCCGATCCATTTCCACATATTTAGAGTAAACCGAGTTGGAATTGCATGAAATAAATATGAGTAGTTTGTTGGTTTGATTATTAATATAATTAATATATTTTTAATATGTTTCATGATATAAAAACAGTAATAAAAAAAATACTTAGCTACAGATCCGAGTTTACATGAAAAACAATACTGTGGGAACTTTTCAAATTCAAAACAATGCCCAATTGTAGCCAACTTTTGGCAAATTTTTGGGGACATTTCCAGATCATCTAAACATGCTTAAATATACCAAAAGTTCATTTGTAATAGGGCAAAATAGAAGACATATCATATATACTCAAAATCGATTCGAAATTTTAACAATGTAAAATACAATGAGTTTCCACAAATCTCGATATCCAAAGCCTTGTTCCATAGAGTGCGGATCATATCCAATACTATAAACATGGCTATGATACCACTTGAAGGCAAGGTGCTAGTCTAACACATCACATAAGCGTGGAGATTGGCTCAAATATGATCTAGGTGAACTAGTCGTACTAGTTGGCATGGCAGCAGAAAAAACACAAATTTTAGGAATGAAACCACATGGTTCGGGAACCTTTCCCTTGCCGTTTAATTTAGAACATCTGAATTTAGGCTTACTTCATGAAGCGTGTGTGTGATCCTTAGAGTTTCTAAATGAAGAAGCCTTCTGACTCAAGTCTGATCTGATGAGAATGCACTTACGGGAGTAATGATGAGTCGCGTGATTCCTGCAATCCCGAGTAACGATCCAAGTAAGGAACCTCCTAATTTCATCGCATGAAATACATAGTCTTATTCACAAGCATAGGTCACCGAAGAAGACCGAGTTCCTAGAGTGATTAGTATGGCAGCACAATGGCATCACGACGATGACCACGATCTCCACCAAGGTTGTGGGGAGAGAGTGTGCGTGCGTGGACGTGTGCAGAGAGAGAAAAAGAGAGAGTTTTGTTAATGCAACAATTTCATTCAACTTCTGTAAAGATGGCTAGAGTTGGCCTCTCTTTTATAGCATTTTGAAGTCCATGGATCCCAATCATGTGCTCACCCTAATTAATAGTTTATATGTATTTGTGTTTCTTTCCATGGATCTTAATCCATGTGCTCTCACTAATCAATGCTTAAGATTGATTTGTGTTTCTTTTTAGTTTATAATAAATACAAAATAAGACACAAAGAGATAATTTGGAAATAATTTCCAAATTATCTCAATTAAATCAATTAATTGATAAATGGATTTAATTAAAAGAGGCTCTATCCGTTTACTAAAATTAGGATGGACGTACACCATGGTTTTAACAACATATGGATGCCCACTTTAAGTAATGGAATGAGTCAAATTAATTTATGCATTATCAATTAATTGAATAATTGAATTATCACTAAATAGTTCTAAATTATTTGTGATAATTGCAACTGTACCATTGATAATTGAAAATTAAATTCTTCCATCCAATATCTGATGTAAATCATATTTATGTTAAATTATGTAATGTGAATCCAATTCACATTAATATTTAAATTATGAATCTCATTCACAATTAAGTTTCTCTGGGATATTGTAGTATACATGATTATTTTGGATAGTGTTATCCACTTTAATCCTATTCAACATAATTAAATACAATTTAATTATCCTTGATATCTATCCACATTAATTGTGATAAATAAATCCTACTTAATTATCTAATTTTCTAATGCTTAGATAAAATTGTTCATTGAACAATTATGGAACTCTTCCAAGAATTGTGTGCCTTCTCCTCGGATATTTGGAGATAAGGTCAGGACGATTGTATATGTCATGTATAGTGACTTGGATAACGAGATGTTATCTCATATACAAATCTAGAAGATCGCTTAGATGTGTCTAATCATGTTATACATAATATCCTACCTTCCCATTGCATTTGAATCATATTCAGATCAATTTCCAACAAATGGATCAAGATCGGATATCTAGTCCACTGAGAGGAGCCACTAAAATCAAAACATGTTTCATCACTCCCCCGGATTGGAAGCGTAACAGTTATACAATCATTTAGGATCACATCATCCTAGAGTATTCTTAACACCTGTACATCCTGCATACTAGAAGACCTAGAATAAACACGAAGTTCTGATCGCATTTGAACTGTATTTTTCAAGGTTTTACCATTAAGTTTCTTATTTGATCATTGGGAGTTGATATTGATTATATGATTTCCAAAAGCATATATCATACCTACAAATGTTATATTTCCAAATAAAAACAACCATGCATGGAATTTAGTTGGTCCCAATATCTCATAAGTGAGATCATATTTTCCGGTTCAGTCGTGAACATGTATGATCCCTTTGAGAGATCGTATTACTCATATGTCCTTGTATATATACCAACTCACAGGTGTATAGAGCTTGATTAGGTCATCAACCCAATGGTTTTCTGAATGTACATTCTCAGACATATAGTAATAAATATATATCTGGTCAGAGGATGCATGCCTATATCGTCATAGCATACGACATATGTCTTAGCTATCTCAATCTCGCTAAGCCAAATCATTGACTTAACTTATATGAAACCTCTGAATCTCTATTCCCATGTAGAGGACGTGCATCAAGATATCGATCGGATATAAACCTTTGGAGTAAGAATTACCATCTTCTTCTCAAACCCGAAATCCTCTCTTGATAATAATTTGATGGTGCAAAATAAGTCCTCAATCTAACTCTTTAGATATCATCTAAGCACCTTCCTTTATGATTCAACTTCTAAATCAATAGCTATATGGTTATCAAGATGACCATGGTACATAATCCTAGTTGTACTAAGGGACCTAATATGTAAATTATTACTCCTTATTTCAGGTGATTTGTAATAGCTTTTATTGCAAAATGGCTTTTCATGGGCTTGCATGTCCAACACCTTCACCTGAGATGATACTCAACGATTGTGGATAACATCGGTTGAATAGGGAAGGATGTGGTGGCTGCGAAATTGCGGGGAGGCGGCAGAGGCGGCCAAAAGAGGATAGGGCGGTGGTGCCTAGGACGGAGGGTGGAGGGGCAACACGTGCAGGCACATAGGAGGCACGTGCTCTACACGTATGAGGTCTCTCTCTCTATTTATTTATTTTATTTTATTAATTATTTTTAATAAATTGAATTATAAAAAGCCCAAAATGGGTGCCATGTGGTGGATCCAGGAGCTGCCACGTGGCACCACTAGAAAATTCAGAAATTAAAATCCGAAGATAAATAGAAAAGAAATAGCAAACAACCTCGTATCGAAAAATTTTCTTGACAAAAGTTTCTCGTCTCGATGAGATATACAACTTTCATGAAGAGATCAACACCAAAATTGGTTAATTGCATAAAGTGATGTTTTTTGGTGGTTCTCTATGTATATAGAAAACCACATTTTTTGGTTTTTATAATTTTTTGTGATTTTTAAATAA
Source organism: Ottelia alismoides (assembly GCA_037367405.1). Lineage (NCBI taxonomy): Eukaryota > Viridiplantae > Streptophyta > Magnoliopsida > Alismatales > Hydrocharitaceae > Ottelia > Ottelia alismoides. The sequence goes on along the minus strand of JAZKJV010009287.1, from coordinate 1,085,853 downwards.
GATAAAATCGAGAAAAATATATGATAAAATCAAGGACACATATTTACACATTAATCTGTTTTTTTGGATTTTTAATAATTAAGGAAACTGAGAAATAAAATACAATACATACGACTTTTATACAGACTGTTAGTGAACACTCAGACTCAACTAATTTCTTTGATTTCAATTTCATTTTAGATCTAGATTTTGTACATTTTAATAAAAAATTTATCAAAGAAAATAAATGAGAAAGACATAATATAAAAGGGGTTAAAAATGTACATAAAATAATAGGTCAAAATCAAGTAAAATACACAATGTACAAAATGGCTTAAAATCCAACTTTCACATATGAGCTCCGATTCACTTGAACTTGATATTGATTTGAAGATAATTGAATGTACATTAGTTTAAAAGTCAGTAGGATTAAATCAGATACTGTATGAGGAAGATATCATCATTTTAGTCTGTAAATTCTGAAATTAGGGTTTGAGATTCTGGACCACTTATTTGTGTTAGTATTTTTTTGTATTTTGTTATTTATTCTTGATAGTAATATGTACACAATAGAGGTTGTTTCGTGTCATTTGGAGTTAGCATGAATTTGTTAAAAATCAGGGAAGTTAGTCTACTTTACAGGTCAAGTGGGCTGTAATTCTTGGCTCCTCATTTTATGCAATTATAATTGTAAAACTGAAATTATTATCTATACACGCATGGATGCTTATTATGCAATATAAATGAAGAAATACCAATGAATTTTAGGGATTTGAGCTTAATTAGTCACTTTTAGAGTGATGAATATGAGATTGATCAATGGTGGATAATGTCTTTCCGGTCGCCTTTCTCCTCGTCAACACCTGGTTGGCTTCCTACTGTTACCATGAGGCTCGAACACTACTGGTGTTAGGATTACATGGGCTGAAAGAGTATAAGAAAGGTGACGGTAGGTGTGGAGGTTTATTTATACACATGGCAATGGAGGATCTCGTCAGGGAAATTGCGTGAGGAGGAAGGGGGGTTGGTGAGGTCTAAGATCATGGTGAAATTGAAGAATATGGGAGGTGTAGAAATATGAAGGTCTCGAGGGTTGAGGAGGCATGGAGGATGCGTAAGAAAATGGAGAAGAAGAGGGAGTCACGTGTCTGACCTGCCACAGACATACAAGGGTACAATTGACCCGAGGTCAACAAAAGAAGGCTTGTGGTTGGTCCACATGGGACCAATAAAGACAAAATAAAAAACAAAATGTGTATAAATTCAAAAAATAATAATAAATGATTTTATTAATTAACACTTAAAACAAGAAAATGTTTATTATTTTACAAACTATTTTATCATAATTTTTATTTATTTATATAACATTAGTTATTAGATGTTAATATTTACAAGCACATATATAGGTTTATATATATATCTGTATTTTATATATTATATTCTTATTTTGTATTCTATATGCATAATATGGTATTTAAATATTTTATATATTTATAATAGTATTAAATACATATTTATAAATATTTATAGTTTTTTTATGATTTTATTTACATGTATATATATTATATGTATAAATACTTGTGTATTATAATGTGTTATTTATTTTAGTATATTTTTAAGTATTTTATTTATATTTATATTTTTAATATGTTCAATATAATATGTATAATTATTTAAAAATATAAGAGAGTAAAAATGTGAAGAATAAAATAATCAGTTATTTATACAAATGCCCCAATACAATACAACAATAACAAAGCCTTTTCCCACAACTAAGTAGGGTTGGCTACATGGATTCTTTGCCTCCATTCAGATCTTTCTTATGTCGATCTCGGACATATATCCATAAACCAAGATCCATTTGTATAGTCTCTTTCCAACACTTCTTGGGACATCCTCACCCTCTCTTAGCCGCTCAACATCCCAAAACTCGCATCCCTTAACTGGTGCATCAGCTGAGCTTCTTTGCAAATGAGCAAACCATCTTAAATGGTTTTCTCGCATCTTATCCTCCATCGAAGCTACACCAACTTTCTTTCTGATTGCATCATTCTGAATCTGATATTTATGTGTGTGTGTGTGTGTGTATGTATTGTGTCCACACATCCACCATCGCATTTCCATTTTTACCACAACCATTCTCTGCACATATCTATGATTCACATGTCAACATTCAAATCCATAGATCATAACATGTCTCATGGTTCCTTTGTAAAACTTTCATTTGATTTTAAAGGAATTTTCTTGTCACAGAGAACAACAAAGGTTCCTCTCCACTTTAGCCAGCCTGCATCTATTTTATTAGTAACATCTCCATCAATTTCCCCATCATGTTAGAAAATAGATCCCAGGTATCTAAAAGAATCTCTCATCCAAATGTTATCGTCACCAATCTTCAGCTCGATTCCATCACCATTGCTTCCATCAAAGGTGCACTCCATATATTCGTTCTTAGCCCTACTTATACAAAATCCTTTAGTATCCAATGCATGTCTCTAGACCTCAAGATTCTCATTCGCTCTATCTATAGTCTCATCAATCAACACAATATCATCAGCAAATAACATACACCAAGGTTTCTCATCCTAAATGTGACTTGTCAACTTGTTCGTAATCAAAGTAAAAAGAAATGGACTCAAAGTTGAACCTTGATGTAAACCAATGTTGATGTCAAAATAGTCAGTCTTCCCAGTCTAGATCCTTAAACAAGATAAAGCCCTATCATACACATCCTTTATGAGGTTGACATATATCATATGTACTTGTCTCTCCTCCAAAACTCTTCACAATATCTCTCTTGGGCCATAATCATAAACCTTCTCCAAATCAATGAAAATTATATAAAGGTTCTTCCTTTTAGGTCTATAAATCTCCATTGTTCTGCTCAACAATTGGATGGCTTCAATAGTTGAGTGACCCGGCGTGAATCCGCATTGGTTTTCTTTTATTTTGGAAACTTGCCTCAACCATCTTTTGATCACACATTCTCAAAATTTCATAGTGTGACTCATCAGCTTGATACCTCTATAATTTGAACAATTTTAAATGTCTCTTTTTTCTTGTAAAAGGCACCACGATACTCCTCCTTCAATCTTCAGGCATTTTCTTGCTTCGTCAAATAACATCGAATAGATTCATAAGCCAAGTCAAACTACGCTCACCTAGAACTCTCCATACTTCTACAAGGATGTCAACTAGTCCTACACTTTCCCAGGTCTCATAACCTTCAAAGCCTCCTCTACTTCTTTTCTTTATATTCATATATAGCTTGCACGATTCAAGTAACTTTCACTACTAGCTAGATCACCATAGTGATCTCTCTATTTCCTTCCCCAATGAAAAGTTTATGTAAATACTTCTCCTATCTACTCCATAATCCTTCTGAGTAACAAGCATGTGACCTTCCACATCCTTAATGCATCTCACTTGAGAAAGGTCCTTGGTCTTTCTTTCTTTTGCTTTGGCCAACTTGAATATATCCTTCTAGTGCTCCTTAGGGTCAAGATTTTTGTACAAAACTTCATAAGCTTTTGACTTAGCTTCGCTTACAGCCTTCTTTGCTTCCTTCTTTTCTATTTTGTAGTTTGTGATAGTTTCCTCTATTCTATCCTTAGACATAGCTTTAAAGCATGCTCTTTTAATTTTTATCTTCTCTTGCACCCCTTCACTCCACCACCAAGCCTCCTTTTGACCTAGAGCTCCTCCCTTAGACTCGCCTAGCATCTCTTTGGCTACCTTTCATATACAAGATGCTACCGCCTCCCACATCTCATTTTCACTTCTACTACAATCCCATGATATGTCTTCTAAAACCTTCTCCTTGAAGCTCGGTTGCTTTAGTTGAAGATTCCAACATCTAGTTCTAGTGATCTTGGGAACTCACCGTTTCTTTACCAACATTTTGTTTGCACATCCATGACTAACCAACGATGTTGGATTGTCAAACTCTCTCATGGGATAACTTTGTAATCTTTACAACATAACTGATCTCTTCTCCTCAACGCAAACTAATCTATTTTTCTTCCAGTTGGACCACTTTTATAAGTAATTAAATGCCCCTTCCTCTTCTTGAAGAGAGTTTTTGCTATAAAAAGATCATAAGCCTTTACATAGTCCAGAATGGCTTTTCCCTCTTTATTTCTATCCCAAAAATCATGGCCTCCACGGACACTACCTGAAGCATCCTTTCCCACAAGTCCATTAAGATCCCCACGTATGCAAATCACATCTCTTTGTGTGATTCTTTGTAAAATCTTATCTAGATCCTTCCAAAATACTTGTTTAGTCCTTTCATCAAAACCAATTTACGATGCATAAATTGAGATGATATTCACAATTTCTTCTTCAAGCACTAATTTTAGCAAAATAATCTGATCCTCGAATATTTGTACCTCAACCACACAATCCTTCAAATCCTTATGAACAACCACTCCAACACCATTTCTGCCCTTATCTTTACATGAATACCAAAGTTTAAATCATGTCTTCTCGATCTCTGTTGCTTTCTTTCCAACCCATTTAGTCGCTTGAAGACATAGTATATGAATCTTCCTTCTTTCCATCGTATTCACTACATCAATTTTCTAGTTGAAGTGCCAATATTCCAACTACCAATCCCCAACTTCCTTTGTAACCTCTTTTGGACTAACTTCTTTAATCGCATGCGTCCATCATGCAAGGACCCTTGCAAATTTTGTACTGCATCCAGGCGGTGATACAACAAAACTAGCTTAGTTTCTCGCATGTGTTCCTCATGCGAGAACTCTTATAAATTTTGAACTACATTCATGCTGCGATGTAGCGGCCCTTGCCAATTTTCATTGCATTCGGGTGATGAGAACGTGTCGCAAATAGGGAATGCCCCAATGAAATCTAAATGTTTTCTTAAATCCATGTTGAAAATAATCAATTGTCATGAGGCAACTTTGTAAATGTTATTATTTTTTAAACATACTATTTATGAAGTTTTCTACGACTGTTTACGTTGGTTGTCGGCTACCTAATGCAACTCTCCTCATTTACCCGGGCTTGGGACCGACAATGATTGAGTTCGATGCCCCATTACAATAGTACCCAAAAAGATTAACTTCAATTTTAATGAAACCAGCTTCATTAAATAGGTAATTTAATTTTAAATATAATGGTGGTGAGTTTGGTTCAATTTGAGATCACCTGGTATACATATTGGTCTATGAATTTCTGTTTATGCCTTTTTCATATTTGTATACCATATGCACTGTGCATTATTTTTATTAGCTATTTGTAGTTTTCTATATATTATTATGTACAAGTTTCATGTTGAACATTTTATTCTTTGAGGTGTGTATATTAGTGAATAAAATAGTTTTAAAATGATTATATTCAGAGTATGAAATTATGCTTTTGTACAGTGTATGACCCTTATCTCCTCCTACTTTATTCTTGATCGCTAGTCAATATTTACTCCGTCTCAAGATTTAGGGCCATTCAACTTCTTTAATATCTCGTTTATTTTTCTTTTCTTTTCTTTATTCTTTTATTTTAGATTTAAATACAGATAATTATATGCCATGTGTGTGTGTGTGTATATATGAAAGTCAGATGTTAATGTATGAAAATTAGTGGTATTTATAAGTGTTTTGCCAAGGATTTAAATATAATGGAAGAATAAAGATATATGGATGGATATTTATCAGTACCCGTCCGGTTTCTAAGTGTCAGAATGTTGTTTATGCTTTTCGGAGCGGAGGTAGCTTTTTAAAGGAATTTTGTGTTTCTTTCACCCTCATGGATCCATCTAATCTGGGCACGTAGGTCTAGGTGTTGAAATTCATCTTCGGAAACACTCTCAAGTTCTTTGTGTATCTCTCCAATCTAGTGTTGTCGTGATTTCGATTATTCCTATCCCATTTGCTAATGTAGCTTCCAACGTAAGGATTTCATTCGGTAGTTTTTTTGGATGAAACTACATAAAGGGGATATGTTTTCTATCTTCTAGGTGAAAATGTTGAATTTGAGTCTTTTGGCCTTACCGTGCCAAAGTTGGAAGGGTTTTGAACCGATTCATGGTTTTGCCCATGATTAAAAAACACGTTCTCTAAATGTAGGTTTGTTTAACCAGAGACCTTCCGTTTTAAATGAAGGGTGGATACGTTTATGGATTTTAGGGTTGCAAAAATAGGTTTATGGTTTAAGAAGGTCCTGGGTAGTGCTTGGGATTTGGATATGGGGGAGATGTCCAATAGGAAAGGGGGGACTAGGATGCAATTGAGCACTACCCAATGATTTTGTGTAGCGTCAATCCATGTATAGGTCGAGTTCGAATCTCTTAGTTCGAAGAGGACAGGCTCAGTACATCATTTTATGAATTTTTGAGAGTGGGGGTAGGGGGTCTAGATGAGAATGATTCTCCAAGGAACCTCGTGATATTAAAGTCACCAACATCAGTGAGGAAAGTGTCTTTCCCCCCGCATGAGGTGGTACATATACATTGTTGAAAGATATATCAGTTGCTCGCCAGATTCCAAAGTTTGATGATTGTGTAATAGTCTGGGTCTGTGGAATCAATTATGTTGAAAGTTAGAGGGTCCTACCACATTAATATGCCCCAATATTTACAAATAGGATTTGTGTGCCAGGCAAAGTGATCAAGTGATGAGAAACTCTTTTTCGAATCGAAGTCGTATGTTCGAATATCTTGGAATGTGAAGAGGTTTAGCTTTAACATTTGTGCTAGGTTTTTTAGCCTAGCCACCTTCCATGGCCCTCCATGTCACCTAATATTCCAAGAGAGGATGTTTAGTTCCATTAAGTGGGGAATTTGGTCTTGAAAGGTTTGGTTATTTTAAGGTTTTTACATACACTGATAAGGCTTTGGATCTCCATACATTGTCAACAAACGGGTTTTTATGTGTATAGTCCTCGAAGGATATCATTATATAGGGAAGGGTTTCCTGTAAGATTTTTAGGGTGCTCAGTGTGGCGAGTATGTTGGGGGTTGATGTGTTCGAAAGAGATAAGCTAAGGGAGTCCAAAAAATTCAAGAAAATAAGCATGTTTCAGAATTACCGTTTAAGTACACTATCATCGAATTTGGCTCCCATACTCTTTAGCCATAGAATGGTGTTTTCTGCAGATTGTCAATCGAGGTTTCAAGTGAAGTTGAGGCTTACGTTTGATGAGTCCCCATGGTGTAAGGGGAAGGGTAGGTGGTCAATGTTTGTCTTCGCCCATGCTTAATCGGGGCAAAGAGCAAAAAGAGAAGGAGCCAACTCAATAATCGGTGGTCCGACTGATGTTGATTCCCTATTCCATGTAAAAGGGGATTGGGTAGCAGGGGCAGATGCATGGATCTTGGAGTTTAGGAAGCGTGCGGCGATGTTCTCCGAGGAGGGGTTGTCATAGTGGATAAAGACGGTTGCTCTATAGTTGTTCTGAGGTGGAAGATGGTTTCAAAGATACCATTTGTAGTTACCACCTCAATGCCTTTGAGGATTTCTTGTACCCATGGGATATCTACAAGCAGCTTTACAACTACAACCTCATCACAGTCCTCCGTCATTGTGGGAATGTCATATGAGAGCATATTCCCAAAGTTCTTTGACTATATTGTTGAGGATGTAGCGATATCGGTGGGGTAGCAGGAGGCCCATCATCGCTACCCAATAGGGGTGGGTCTCCTCAGTTCTTTTTGGGTCGAAGGAGGGGGTCCACCAGAAGAACCATATTGTAACCTTGTCCAGCGACGATAGAGGTATCGACCATTCTTTTGTAGGTTTTCGTCGGTGGAGACCTCCATGACCAGCTGACTCTTATATATCTTCTAGTAAAAGCGGAACGCCTCTTATCCAAATTCATCCATCAATGCATCCTTAGACCATTTAAGGGAAGGGTTGTCTTTAGATAACTCGGATATGGCTCATCGGAGAAGTTGACACTTCGCTAGGAGGGATTCCGAGCAGACTTCGCTTGCCAACCCGAGGCGATGATGAAGTCTGTGAGGGAATTTGGATTTCTGGATGTCGAAGGAGTGGGACGACAATTGATGACATGTGTGCATGTGTTCTTCTGGATGTATACTTGGTGTGACGTACTTCGTGATAAGATCCGCTTGCGCTTTTGGGTATCTTTTGGATTTGGATCAGATGATGGGAGGTCATCTTGTTGGTTTTATGGTAGTGTTTGGCTATGCAGTCTGCAACCCGACATGGGAAGCAGATGATTGGGAAGAGCATGGGTGTTTGGGAAACCCCTGACGGAAGCACTTAAAGCAGACCATTCATTCCCTTGTCTGGCGGTTTGGATGAGGCTTGAGCGTTGGGCAAGCAGTTGTCAATGGATGGGACATGGTGTCTTTTCGAGGGATATGGGTCGATCAGTCCCCATGCAGGGTTTCATGGGAGGCGAACCGTTTGATGCGAGGGAGGGTTTTCTTATTATCTGTTGGGTAGAGGGTTGTTTCCCCGATAAGGTTGGCTCTAGTTTGATATCAACTTTGGGAGTAGTGTAAGGCATCGTTTTAGCTTCGGGAGCATGGTGAGGGTTCCAAAATGGATCGACACGAGCAAATACACTTGGATGGATGGGGATTCTTTCTAATGAGTAGCCGGTGCTTCAAGTGATGGGATCGGGATTTTCTAGTTGAATGGGCGACTTTCCGCGGCTAGCGGTTGGCGTCACAAGTGAGTCAGAGGCTTGGACCATAGTCTTAGGGAGGGGGGAACGGGAGGGGGTCAGGCCCCCCGTTGCTCCTCTCCTTCACTCCCTAAATTGCAGAAGAAACGGTATTGGTCCCCCCTTGCCTTCTTTTTTTAGTAAATTAGATTGCTCCTCCGTGAGATTACTCTCTTTTTAAATTTAAAGAGCTAAAAAAATTGAGTAATTCTCATTTAAGATAACGGACATGAGTGCGAGGGTGTAATCCCAAATCTCCCAATAGCATATCTCCCTTTTTCAACTTCTTATTTTTTAATTTTTATTTCTATAGATGCATATCTGCATTACCCGAAACCCGCAAACATCTTTATCTCTATCCGAATATCCATTTTCATTTATAAATATAATTGTAAATTTATTTTTTTACCACAGATAACATAATTTTAGGGTTTTATCACTAGTGTGCTGCTTAGATTTTGTAATATCAGTTATACTCCTTTCTTTTTTACAATATCAATTCTTCTCCTATATTCTTACGAAACTGAAGTTTGTCCCTCTCTCAAGGTAAACTATAGGCATAATTGATATTACAAAAGGACATAATTAAAGATTTTATAAGAATACATGGACACAACTGATATTATAAAAAAGAAAGGGACATAACTGATATTACAGATTCTAAAAGGGGTACAAATTATAAACCTATTGTTTTATGCCATTTTTCATCTTTACTGGTAAAATATTACGATGTAAGTATAATTAATATATTTATATCATCTATATTCATCTAATGCATGTATATTTAAGCTAATATATGGATTATTTCTATACGATTGGTACTCGTTTTACATCTCTATCTATTTTTTAAGGATATTGTAACATTGTTTAATATTCATCAATATCTCTATCTGTATTCTCGTAATTAAAAATGGATAAGGATATCGTAACACCTATATCCATATATGTTTGTATATGCACATTTGCATTTCTACCAACCAATCTTCGTCAAAGGAAAAAAAGGATAACAAAACTTGATTAGATGCACCAAATTAGTGATAAAAAGGAAAAAATTTCATAATCTCCATCGAGTAATAATTGTAATACTCGTAGAATGCTTTATAAAAAAATACTTTAAGGAACAATTCTAAATTATAAAGAACAATTGTAAATTACAAAGAAGATGATACAAAGAAGAGGAATGTCTACTTACATTTATAATTTCGTATGAAAAACTTTTGTATCTAAGTCTTACTTTTGACGTAGTAAGTTTATGTATAGTTTATTACTCAAGTTTTCTTTTCAAAACTTTCTAAAATATTGTGATATGTTAAAAAATAATTTAATATCTTAAGCGATGGTATGATATGAAGTCAAAATAAATTTTGCAGCTTAAGTAAAAAAATCTCCTTATTTTTTTTAAATCATTCTATTATACGTGGTCCCCCCAAATTAACATTCCTGGCTTCGTCCCTGGTCTTAGTTTGGTCATGGGTGATTGGAATTGGTTCGAATTTTGGAGTTGTGTGGTGTGCCCAACATGAGAGGATTTTGGTGTTGGTCGTTTTGTGGATGAGCTCGATTTGAAATGGGGATTTGTCTTCTGCAATGGAAAAATCTCTTCAAATGATTTGTCGAGACCCCCATCCACGTGCTAGAGATGTTGTATTTGAGGGTGGATTTATAACAAAAGACTTGAAGATGGCCGCATTAGGGGTTTGTTGTATGTTGGGGGTGTTTTGGTAGGTAGATGGGTTGCATGTTTGGTGATTTTAATTCTATCTTTCTTCCTTTTTGATTTAAGCATCTTGGGTGAGACGGATGCGGGGGTGCGGCATTTGGGGGATGATTGGAGAGTAAGTATTTTTCTGGACTGGGTTTGGGTTTTGTGGGAAGGAGATAGTTGAAATCTCCGTTTTCTAATGTACTTGCTCATTATTTTTTCAGCAAGATATGTTTTTTTGTATCCTTTGTAACCAATGGTAGCGTAGGTACCGACGGTTGTGGAGAGAGAGGGGTAGGATGCCTGTTGAACTTGGGGGTATGGAGAAGATACAGGCAGGGGTGTGTGGGGAATGGAAGGAGCAAAGGCTTGAGAAGGAGGGGCAGAACTTGTATGCTGGTTAGTGGGGAGGATGAAGAGTGTGGGAGGAAAAGAGGGAGGGGGTGAGTGAAGACATACCTAGATGGAGGAGATCGGCGGAGGAGGAGGCTAGATTGACTTCTTCATCGCTACAAACGGTAAATTATGAAAAAGGAAATGGAAGGAAAAAAAATAAAAAAATCATCTTCTTTAGTGTTGGATATGCCTTGTATCTTTTATCTTCTTTTAAGACTCGGATCCCATTGAATCTTGGATCTTAATTTATTATCCTATGTTTAGAGTCCATGGAAAATCATTTTCTGAAGATACATGTATTTTCTAGAGAGGGAGCATATACACCATTATATTCTTCTTTCTCTTCATTTTTATTGAATTCAATATCTTTTCCCACATGATTTTTTTCCGTTGGTAGAGTTTTTCCACGTAAAACCATGTGCCTCCGTGAAGTGCTTATTGCTTGATTGTCCGAATTCGTTTCTTCCAAGTTTGGAAACATGACAAATTGCGAAGACCAAACCAAATTATTTGCACACACCTGCTGATATTTCCTTTAAAAATATGGTCGCATGTGCTAGTAGTGAGCATGGGGATGAAATGATGGGGCCGTGCCGAGATTTGCTCGATCTTCAGCATGGACTCTATGGTCCACTCTTCTCAACGTTTGTGATCCATTTGGGATGAAATGAGGAGACTGGTCACGATCTATGTATCGATTTATAATTAAGAATCTAATCGTCTAAGAGAGGATATAAGAAATCCGTTATCAGAAAAGGATATTCTATTGGAGAAACACGGATTCTCTGACCAGTAGAATGTAAGTAGAGATTAAATTCTATTCATTTTGATTAGCGATACAATTCGCCCCCATGAAATGCTAAATATCACATCTTCCAATCTACTTCATACGGAGAATTAATGCACAGACTAAGAAGCTTGACCCGGTGTCCGTTGTATAAATCAGATTTCCATCCATTTTACAGTAACTTATAAACAAAGTTCTTAATATTACCATTAGTTATCTCCCAGGGAACCGGATAACTAAAAGCATAGGCATGACATTCCACGTACCTTTGGACTAATTAAATTAAGAGTACGTATTAAACGTACTACTATAAATAGTATAAGATTTCGATACTTATAAAATACATATCAAGCCTTACATAAATCAGGTAGAAATTATTATTTTTTATTAGATTTTGATCTGACTATACCGTGTAATCAAAAGAAAGTTTAGTACTAGAATTCCACAAGCACCTTGATTATCGTGGAGGAGATTCTTATGGTTCATGTAATAAAAAGTAGGGGTGCACATGGATCGGATAAAATCCGTAATCCGGTCTAATCCGTTGTCATTGGATTGGATCAGTTTGGATTTATAAGTTTAATGGATCGGATCGGATTGGAATTTTACAAATCCGTTCATTTATGGATTTGATCGGATTATTGTCAAAATCCAATCCGATCCAATCCATTAATCCATTAATAAATAATAATATATATTACTTTATTTATTCTCAATAAAGCATATTATATATTACATTTTATTTGAAAGCTATATGTAAATATACAAGCTAGTATCTTTATAATTTAAACCTATTCCAATTCAAGTTTTACTACAAACAACTTGCTCGAAAACCCCTTATCTCACCCTACTAGTTGGTTTAGTAAAAAGTAATACCTACCCACAATGTCCTTTAGGCCCTTCCAATTATTCAAACGAAACAAACTTCTAATAATAATAATACAAAAATCTAAACCCACTCCAGACCCATTACAAACAAAACACTCACCTGCGCCACACACATCTCCACCCTCAGATGCAGAAATATCTCCGTCGGTTGTTGTCTTATCCTAGCTGTGCGCATGCACAGTCAGTTGTAGTTCCTATTTGATATATACACACTTGCAATTTTATTCAAAGTCAATATGATTCTTTTATTATTTCTACGGATCACAAGTATGTTATTTTTATTTATTTATACAATTATTGGTTGTAATAAATTCATAACAAGCATATATGTTTTTGCTTTTCAAAAAAATTAATTCAAATTGCTTTCCAAAAATTAACTATTCTTTTCTTTACATTTATCCATAATCTCAAATTTAGAACCATGATTCGAACGTCGAGTTCGACTATGCTACAAACTTAATCATAGATTAGGTGAGCATTAAAAATCCGAACCAATCCGATCCAATCCGTAATCCGCTGGATTGTATTGGATTGGATTTGCATGTTTAATAGATTGGATTGGACTGGAAAAATCAAAAATCCGTTACGTGTGGATTGGACACAGATTAAGCGAAAATTCGATCCAAGCCGATCCATGTGCACCCCTAATAAAAAGTTATGAAAATTGTAAAAAAAACTTAACTATACGTGGATTCTCAATTAGGGGCCTCATTTTTCAAATGTAATAAAGAAAGGTATGATCTTTTTTATTGTTCCAATACATGCCTATGTAAGATTCCACAACCTTTTTATGTCAGCATTAAACCCCGAGGGTGTTCATTTGAGAATTAAGGAGGAATATCCCTATATAACTCTTTATTCCTCCAATTTCTTATCCATCAATAGACGGTCAACGTTTTGGTCTTGCAGTCAATACGAGTGATAATGATTCCCTCACTATCCTTCAATCATCTATCCCTTCTATTAAAAAATACAAATAACTACTGCTTATCTAACAATCTTATCTAACATAACCCATATATCCCTCCTTATCCTTTCCCTCATACTAAATAGAGAATATCACATAACTACCACTTATTACTCTTTATTCCTCATTATCCTCTCCCTCCAATCATATAAAAAACAATACCTTATGTGACATTTGAAAGACGAAGCCTCTAATTGAGAATTTGACGCATAGTTGGGGTTCTTTTTAAATTTACCCTAAAAATTTTGAATCATTGTCAAACCAATTTACCAAACGAAATAAATGGTCCGAGACTATGGAACGTAAAACATAAATACTCAGATTTTGAACAAATTCAGCTGAGACTTCTTTTTCCTCTTATTTTTTCTGAACGGACAAATTCGATTTTCTTTTGTGACGAATCAATGATTCGTGAATCATGAGTGCCTTCTTTTTGACCAAATATAAGGGTTATCAATGGGACAAAATGCAAATTACAATGACTATGTCATAGTTATCATCTGTAGATGAAACATGATCATGCAAATCAAATCGTAATACAAAAAAAGACCTTCCAAATTCTTTGGGTTAAGAAAAATTGAAGGCACTAAAGCTTGAAAATGAACCGGAAAGGTGCGATAAGTGTGCGGAAGTTCACAATGTTCATTGCTGGTCCCATGAAGACTTGTATCTAACCATGAGCGGTACGGATGATTAATTTCATCAATTGACTGTTGCAGATATGTATATCTGCACTACCCCTAAACAATCTCTATTACCACGGTTGACTAAATATTGATGTCCATTGCATTTGTAGGGAGAGGAGATCTCTTATTAGAATATTTTACAGTACAAATTTGTGATTTATCGGAACGAAGTGGCTCCTATTTGAACTCGACCCAGTGTCGACATATGGTATTGAAATATATATTGGTATAGATAATCATTGGTAACGTTAATGGCCCTATTGAAATGAGTTTTGTGGGGTTCAAATGTATTCTAACAAGCAGAGAACACCGTCGTTGTGGTAACTGCTCACAAGAGATGGATGTCAAACAACAATTAACCCACAAATAGATTTAAAGAAATGCAATGTAAATGTGGAGTTAAACTTTATTCTAACGCTACAAAGGATGTGTATAGGTGCAAGTATTTTAGAGGTCGAACACAGAGAGCAAACAAGATAGATTGGACAATTAATCCAAAATGTACCTTCCATGCCTTTTTATTTTATTTTTATGGGTATTTAATATTTTTATATTTTATTTATAGATTTTATATTTTTTAATTTTTTAATTCTTATTTTCTTTTTATATTTTCTAATTTGTAGTTTCTTCTTCTTTTTAAAGATAAATATATGTAGTTATATGTGTAATAGAGATAGTATATAACATATATATAATAGATGCAAAATCAGAGAAATACCCTAAGGTATAATCTTTTTTATTTTTTAAGGTTTTAAATATTTTTTATTTTTAATAATATAAGTAGATATAGCTATATATAGAATATAGGCTTTTATATTTATAGATATAGCTATAAATACTAAAAAAGATAAAATATGATATTTTTTATTTTTTATATTTTTCTTTATTTTTGGTAGTTTTCTGATAATTTTGATATATATATATATATATATATATATATATATATTAGGTTTTTAATAGGATAAAGAGGTCAAAACAATGATTTATATTAATAGGCTAAATTGTTTGAAATTTTAAAAAGATAAAAGTCATAAAATATTCCAAAACTATTTTTCATATATAATAGATATAATAAACACAATTTAGAATCAAAAATAAATATTTTTGGATTTTTATAGACTTTTTACTGATTTCTATAAGTATTTTGGAGCTTTCTTAATTTTTATTTTTTAATTTTGTTATTTTTAGTGATTTTTGGTCTCTAGTTACAAAATATAATAAAAAATAATAACCATTTTTCAAAATTTTTAGGAATGATTTTATAATTTCTTTCTTTTTTTAAATTATAAACAAGGAATAGATGCTCTATTTTCTAATTTTAATACTTAGAAAAATATAGAAAAATACCTCAATAAAAATATATGTGGTAGAACAAAATTTAAGGCATCTAACCATCTTTTTCTAAGATTTTTAAAGCATAAATGACATTTGATCAAAATAAAAGTCAACAAAAAGAAAATGCAATGCTGGCAGGGACCTATAGGCAATTTTCCAAAGATATTTCTTATTTTTCGAACCCCCTAAATAAATCCAATGCAAAATGCCCCGAATATTCAATACAAGTTGTCATGGTATTTTTGTAATTACCAAAAAGCTAAAGGTCTCTGATGTAAAATATCCAAAAAATATTACACTGGATTTGAAGCTTAATAGATTGAACTAAAATACAAAAATTTAGGGGGTCCCTTACAAAATGCATGCCCCCTCACATGTATGCGCACGTGAGGTGACACGGTGAGGGATCTAGGTGCAAATACCAAATATTTAGGGGTTTTGCTACAAATTTTACAAAAGTTATTAAACTATAGAGGAATGTTTTTGTACTAAATAGAAAATACAGAAGCTAGGGGTATATGTTGCAAAACTACCCTCAAAAGTACACGGGCGGATGATTAGATCAATCTAACTTATACACGTGCCGCACTCCTGACGGTTGATGACGATTCGTGGATCGACGAAGATTATATCTCCATTGGAGATCTGACGGTGGAGTGCGACTCAATTCGACGACAGTTGGAACTCTTGGAGGTTGTTCTTGATCGAACGTCGATGAGCCCCCTGGAAGAACACGGAAAAACACTCCACCGTCCGAGCTTCAATCTTCGATGACGGGTGACTCCGACCACCTGGGCACGTCTCAGGGGTCGTAAAATGGAGCTGGAGGTTCCCCGAAGCTGCCAGAGGTGCTCAAAGAGCCCGGGACCCAATGTGGGATCCTGGACAGCCTACAAAGGTTAAGCACCTGGAATGCTTCTTCCATGTCCAATCTCGAGCCTAGATGGGCTCTTGTACGCGCTAACCTGCACAAAATAAAGGAAGGGTCGAGGACAAATTGCTTCGACTTGTTATTGGTAGGAATGGTGGTGAATTTTGGTCAGGGCGGTGCTCTCTGGTGAAGGGAGGCAGAGGAGGGGGGATGACTCGATCCAGGAGGGGTTGAGGTGAATAAGATGTGTCGGTAGGTGGAGAAGGCGAAGGGGAATCTGATGGGATGGTCAGGAAAGATGGAACTAGGAAGTGGCACTGAGGAACAGTGGCCTGAGTTGGAGCTCTAACGAATTGTGAAATTTAAATACTAAGCTATTGTAGTGAATTAAAATGTGAAATAAAAATTGGAAATAGAAACTAAATGTAAAATCTATCTAAAATTATAGTTACACTATGGCTCAACCAGCAGATGGGGATCATGCTCTCATGCGCTGCAAATTGATGTGGAGGCATCTGCCACCATGCTCTACACATTGATATAATGATATGAATGTCTGAATGTGAGAAGAGGGATCAAAGAGTGAAAGGAGCTCTAGCGAGGTTATATGTACATGCATGTCTTGCTTTGATATGACAACTCGATGCAAGACTCCATAGATCAAGGAATGCGGTTGGCGTGAAAGATCGATGATCGAGGAGAAAATCCATGAAGGAACCGAGATAAAAAGTGAAAGAATCATGGGGATAAATCGAGGATGTAAGTGACCTATCATCTGACACATGCATACTGATGAATCTCCATTTCATCACCTTTATTCTATCATTTTTGCCTCAAAAACCCTAGCAAATGCATGTAAATAGCATCGATTTGTACATAATAGGCATTCATTATTCATTTGTATTAATTATATATAAAATAAGGTTTTTAATGCCAAAATTATAGAATAAAGAGAAGAAAAGAAAAAGGAATAAAATATTGCAAATATTTTATGACCCTAACCCCAAGACCAAGTCCAGAATGGAATTGGTCGACAAGGAATAAGGTAGGGGGAGATAAGGGCCAATTATCCAATAAATACTCCATTCATTTATGCATTTCTGGCACCTATTTTGTACATATTTATTTATTCAACAAATGAAGAAACTTTGTACATGAAAGTGGTAGATAATAATGTGAATAAAATACAAAATTGAGTTTTTTGTAAAAATGATACCCAGTGTACATTTTATACACAGAATAAAAAGCCAAAATCTCAACTTCACAGACCCATATCTTGCAAATAAAAACTCCAAATCACCCAAACTCACCTTTAATTGTATATAGCATTCCATAAACTATTTTATAAAATTGGTTTCATAATTTTTGGAGCTCATATGCAGAAGTTAGGTTTTTGGCCCTTCTTGTATATAGGACTGATTAAAATATTCATTTTATTCAGTATTTATTATTTGTACAAATCATATTTTTAGAATTTTGTAAATAATGTATATAATGCATGTACACATTAAAAATGGAAGGAAACCAAAACTAATTTGTAAAATAAAATAAGTCTATAGATTCATAGACAATATACCTATGACATGTACCTATCTATAAATAAAAAGGGTTTTAATCCTTGATTCTTTTGCTCTTCTATATTTTTATAATAATATATACATTATACATAACTCATTAAAAATACAAAACCAAAATAAAAATCAAGAAAATATAATAAATAAATTAAGTATATGAAATATATAGATAAAACACCTATAAGTATACCTACATACACCTATACCTATTTATTTAAAAATATGAATAAACTCATAAAAATCAAACAAAAACACCTTTATACTCACAAAAATAAATTATAAATTTATAATTAATCCATGATCCCTTCCATTCTAAGACACATGCACATAGCATATCCTCTAGTGTTTGAATTGTACGCTCTGATTGACAATCTATTTAGGATGATATGCTGTGCTCAAGCATAATTGTGTGCCTAAGGCTTTCACGAAGTTCTCCCAGTATTGTGAGGTGAATCGTGAATATCGATTGGAGACTACGTCCTTTTGGATACCATGGAGACGGATCACATGTATAATATATAACTCAACAAGTTGGTATGGAGTGGAAGATAAGCTTATTGGAATAAAGTGTGCTACCTTGGTCAGACAATCTATTATAACCCATATACTATCTTTACCAGCGGTCATCTAAGGTAAGACAATAACAAAGTCCATGGAAATGCTTTCCCATTTCCATTCAGGAATAGGAGAGGTTGCAATAATCCTGGCGGTTCTTGGTGTGAAGACTTTACCTGTTGGCAAGTGAAACATGAATTCACAAACTCCGCAACATATTTCTTTATTCCCGACCACCAAAAGTCTTAATAAAGATCCTTATACATCTAACAATTCCTGGATGAATAGATAATCTAGATAAAGGTGCTTCACATAAGATGTCTTTCTTCAATTCGTGTATATTTGGTACACAAACTCTGTGATGGTTATATAATAACCCATCTTGTATCCGGAATCCCTCTATCTCATTCTTCTCAAGTTGTTGTCTCAAGTCTTGAAGGACTATATCATCATCATATCCTTTATTCTATATCGGATCTCTAGCTTGTATCGGTGAGGAATAGTTGTAGCATCAACACTACTATCAAATGGTTTCCATTTACTCAATGTTGATAGTAAACCCCAGAAGTAAAAGGCAATCACCAACCTAGGTGAATAAGTTCTTCTGCTAAGGGAATCTGCTACGTCGTTCCCCTTACCAGGGTGGTAGGAGATGGTGCAATCATAGTCCTTTAGAAGCTCTAGACACCATCTCTGTCTCATATTAAACTCCTTCTAATCAAACAGATATTTCAAGCTTTTATGATCGGTGAATATTTCAAAAGTAATCTCACAGAGGCAGTGTCTTCATATCTTTAAACCAAAGACTATGACAACTAGTTCAAGATCATGTGTTGGGTAGTTCCTCTCATGTGTCCTGAGTTGTCTTGATGCATAGGCAACTACTTTACCATGTTGCATAAGAACTGCCCCAAGTCCTTCTTTAGATGCATTAGTGTACACTATAACCCCTCAGTCTCAGAGGGTAGAGTAAGGATAGGTGTAGATGTTAGGCATTCTTTAAGTGTTTGAAAACCAGTTTTGCATGCATCAGACCATATGAATAGGACTTCCTTCTGATTTAACCTAGTCATTGGCAATGCTATTCATTAAATATCATTCGCAAATCTTCTATAATACCCATCTAGACTTAGAAAAGATTGTATTTCTGTGACAGTCTTCAGGCGTTCCCAACTTATCACCGCACTAAACTTCGTAGGATCAACTGATATACCTTCTCCATAAATAACATGACATAAGAAGGATAATTCAGATAGACAAATATCACATTTGCAATATTTAGCATACATCTTGTTCTTCCTTAGTGTTTCAAGTGCCTGCCGATAGGATGTTTGTGTTTGTACTTATCCTTAGAGTAAATAAGTACATCATCAATAAAGACTACTACAAAGTGATCTAGGAACTCCCTGAATACTCTATTCATGAGATCCATGAAGGCTGTTGGGGCATTTGTCAGTCTAAAAGGCAAAACTAAAAATTTATAATGTCCATACCTAGTTCGAAACGATGTCTTGAGTATATCCACCTATTTTATTTCCAATTGTTGGTATCCATATCTTAAGTCAACCTTGGAATACACGATTAAACCTTGTAACTGGTCAAAGAGATCATCTATTCTTAGCAGAGGATGCTTGTTCTGTATTGTCCTCTTGTTATGTTGTCTTTAGTAAATGCACAACCGCATCGACCCATCTTTCTCCCTCATAAAGAAAAAAGGTGCACTCCATGGTGAAGTACTAGGATGAATGAAGCATTTGTCTAATAGTTCTTGTAATTGTACCATTAACTCTCGTAACCCGGTTGGTGCCATCCTATATGGAGGGATAGAGATAAGATGAGTACTAGGTGTGAGAGAGATTTCAAATTCAATTTCTTGCTCAGGTGGTAATCCATGTAGCTCATCAGGAAATACATCAGAAAACTCGCACACTATATGTACATCTTCTATCATTCTGTCTGACCCTGAGGTAGTGCATACATAATCTAAATAACATTGGCACCCTACTGTTGAACAAGAAATCTCCTTGCATGTTTGAAAGAATGATCCTCACTAAAAAGATAGCGAAAACGGAAGTGTCACTAACGTGACCCACAATAAAATCCCTCATTGAAATAACAATTAACCCACAACAAATGTAAAGCAATGAATAGCAAAAATGTGGAGTAAAATTTATTATAACTCTACAACAAAGGTGAATAGTGTGCAAGAATGTGTAGAGGTCGAACTCAGAGAGCAAACGATAGATTGTGCATTAAAGCTCAAAAAATGTTCTCTTCTCTTGTCCACTTATTCTATTTTTGTGTGGGTTTTTAAGTTTTGTATTTTTTAAATTTTATAATTTTTATTTTCTTATTTTATTTTCTAATTTTTAATTTCTTTTTCTCTTTACATTTATAATATATGAATGTATAAGGGTATATATACAATATAAGGTAAAATAATTATAAATATTAATAAAATGATTAAAATATATAAACTAAAATGCTTTTAGATTTTATATAATTTTCTAACATTTTTATAATTTTTATGTACTTATAAAAAAATCCCAAATCAGGGATTAATTTAATAGGCTGAGTAAATTTGAAGAAGAAAAATAGGAAATAAGTCTAAAATTATTCAAATCAATTTTAATAGGTAGATATTAATATAAAGAAAATTATAAAATAGAAAATAAATTTTCTCTAATTTTTTGATATTTTTTTAGATTTTTATAAATGATTTTAGAGCATTTTGATTTTTATGTATTTATTTTTCTATTTTTAGATTTTTTAGGTTTCTAGAGTTGCAAAAAAATAGATAAACATTATATATATATTTGGAATTTTTCAATAAGGTTTTATATTTTCTTGGTATTTTCCAAGTTAAACACAGACAAAAGCGTGCTCATTTCATTTTTAATAAATAGAGAAAATTCCTAAAATGCAAGAATAAAAATGGGATGTGAAAATACATGCTACCAATCATCTAACCTTATTTTTGCATTATTTTTGGAACATGGGTCTTTTTTAAATAAATGAAATTCAAGCACCAAAAAGTACATGAACTAGGAAGGGTATTTTTGCTAAAATTAAAGTCAGGGGCATGTGTGCAATAATCCTAGAAATATACAATGATATTTAAATTTATTGGACTAAATATAAATTAAAAATCTGCAAGGATATACATGTAATTTGCCTAGTTCATGTTGGATGACATGTAAGCTGAACTAGACTGGACCCATTTACAATTTAAAAGAACTTCATGGGCCTCTATGAAACTTTTCCTTATTTATTTACACTACATAAATTATTTACAATGTTATTAAATAAATACAAAAAGGTAGGAAGTGAGATATGCAATTTACCAACCCCCTTCAAAAGGCGCTTCATTGAGTAATTCTAATCCTTTAACTTACCACGCATCGCCCGCACAGCCAGTGATACCCCTTCGACGATCAACGCTTCAGATTTGATCTTGACGACGGTCGAGGGGTGAGAGAAATGGACGATTGGGACTAAAACTGGAGGTGCACTCTTCATCGGATGATATCTGCTCATCACGAAAAATAGGGATGAATGGGACCTCCCCCAACCTTTGATCCCTGAATGTTCGCTCCTCCCACAGTCTTTTTCAATGAATCTTCGCTCTACAAGATTAGGAGGCTCGTCCGTGAAGACTTATGGGCTCGAGAAGGTCTAGGACCCATCGGTGGGGTCATGGTACATCATAGAAGGTGGAGCTCCTAGAGATCCTCTTACAGGCTCAAAATCGACCCAGGAGGGTCCCATTCAACCTAGAACTTGCACTGAAACACTATATGGATTGAAGCGTATCTCCTCGACCAAGATTGAAGCTACAATGCATAAGGATGGAGGTGGGCGGCGATGTCTCTGGTGAGGCAGTGGATAGAGACCTTGGGTCTCAGATTTGGAGCAGATCTGGTTGGATGGTGAAGGGGAATACATGGAGAAATGGTTAGGAAAGATAGTGAGGTCTCTGTTGGAGGTCGGATACAATGGTAGCATGACAAGCGAAATAGTTAAACTACATCTAAACCTACTCAATTAAAGACTAAACTAAATGTGGAAATAAAAATGCATTGAAGAAATCTACCTAGAAAATAAAGTGCTCAGCTCGTATACCTTCCCATGAAGGAATGGAGCAGGGTGGTAGGAGAATCACCGTGGGTGCACCTCCCTCCTTCAGCCTCGCCAACACCTCAAGGGATCTCCCCCTATAACCATGATACAATCTAGACCAAGGGTAGGGGCTTAAGGGCTTGGAAAAATGACCTAAATCAAGGAGGTTGGAGGTATTATTTTTAAATATAGTGGGGCACCCTGATTGCATAATAAAATAAAATACATTAAAATAAATGCATTAAAATACATATACATAATTAAAATAAAATAAAATAGTTAAAATAAATTAAAATAAATAAGTATATTATAACTCATAGATGGATATAAATGCAAAATAAAAACTAGAAATTGAAACTAAACCTAAACGCTATCTAAATAACTGTTACAATATGGCTCAACCTGTAGATGAGGGAGTCGGGTGGACCACTAGGTGGAGCCCGGCCGACGATGGTTGATCACGCTCTCCCTGCGCTCTTATGCATTGCAAATTGACGTAGAGGCAACTCTCACCATGCTTGACATGTTTGTCTAATGATCTGAAGGTTTGAGCGTGAGAAGAGGGATCAAAGAGTGAAAGGAGCTTCGGTGAGGGTATATGTGCAGGAGTGTCTTTCATTGAGATGACAGCTCGATGCAGAACTCCTCAAAATCGAGGAATGAGGCTAGCATGAAAGATTGATGATCGAGAAGAAAAATCCAACAAGGAAGCAAGTTGAAAAAATGAAAGAATTGGTGGGGATAAATCAAGTAATTGGGCAGCCTAACACCTGACACAAGCAGACCTAGGGAGGTCGGGGAGTTGACCAAGGCCAACTCAGACGAGTCTCCCATTGATAAGTATGCTAGGTGATAAAACAGAATGGAAATCCCTTATTAATTAAAATTAAAATAAAAAATGATTTTATTATTTTTTATTGAAACATGAAAAATATCTATTTTTTATGTAGTATTTTATTGTGATATTTATTTATTTTTATAAGTTAATTTGTTATGTGTTGCTATTAACATGTATAAATATAGGTATATTTAGCTATATAATAGGTTTTTCTTATAAATTTTCTATTTTAGATTTTATTATTTTATATAATTATTTCTATATATACCTAATCATTTTATACAAGTTTGTAAGTGACCAATAACTTCATTTCTAAGTGTGAAGTCTTAAACCATTTCTTGAAAATAATAAGTTTACTTCCGTGTAAATATCTACAAATATTTCTTTCACTAATCTTTATGAAAATCCCTAAAAAACTTCAAAATAAAAAATACATAAAAATTTGCAAAATATTTTCAAAATGGCATAAAATTTGCAAAACTTTTTAGAATCCCATAAAAAGTTCAAAAATAGAAAATTGATTCAAAAAAATATTTTCTTGCATTGTACATAGTATTTTTGGAATGATCAAGACATTTGACAAGTCTAAAATAAAGTATGAAGATTGGAGCTTGGTATAGACCTTAATACACTTAATTTCAGATGAACCCATTAGGGACTGGAATTGGGATACTTCAGGTCTTCTTGACTTAATTCTTTAGGTTCCATGAGACTATGTTCATGAGTCGATTCAATGTATCTAACTAGAATCCTTCATATCATCCATACGACTCTTGAGATATTGGCTTGAGTAAAAACCTCACACTTAACACTTATCTCAACCCAAAAGGATTATTGAAAAATCATGGAGTTTAAGTCGCGATATTGCAAGGTAGCTTCGTCAATGGTGTCTCTGGAACCATTCATGGGGATTGCCGAAACCGGTACCCTAACCCACTTCTTCTGCTAACCATGATATCTAAAGACTGGAAACTGGACAGAGGAAATACTTCGGATGAGAAATGGTCTGCTCGTACAACTTTTTGTCCAAGACCCCAAATCATGCGCATACCAAAAGACTCTATATCCGTTGGGGCACAAACAAAAATTTAGAGCATTGCAAAATCAAAGAAAAATCCAAGAAGAAGCCTATACTAAAAAGTCCACAAAATTATCGAGCTTCCAGAAAAAGCATGCTTCTTAAGGAAGACTCGGTTACACTCATCGAGTTTCACAAGGTGATGAAGACTACATTGGTCCATTCCCACTTCTTTTCTCATTCTTCTATATTGTCCCCCTTTTGGTTGTAAAGACTAGCAACACCTGACCTTAGAAGGAAATATCTGTCTTCATGAGGATGAGTTACTAGGGGAGAAGACTCCTTGATAGTTCAATGGTTTATTTTGGGAAGAGTTGAAAAATTCACACACATGGGTCTGTCATTTCAAGGTTGCGAGAGTATGTGACTGAGAGAACGATTCTGAGCTGCTTGTGAATGGAACTGGATAATAGGATTATGGAACCTAAGGGTTGTTGTGTCACATTTCCAACCTTAACGTGGTTCCGAACAAACCAAGAATTCAAATGTCTTAATTGAGCTCCAAACTTTGATTTTGTTAAGACAAGTTCAAAAGTTAAAAATGTTCCAAGTTCTTTCTTTTTCTTTTCTTTATTTTTCTTTTTCTGTACTTATTGCATAAGAGTTTGCTAGTGACTAACAAAGCAAGTATATGGGGTGATGAATATCCATTTCATTACCTTTATTCTTCCATTTTGGCCTTAAATCCCTAGTTAAATGCATGCATATACCATTAATTTGTGAAAATAAACACTCAATAAGTCACAATAAATGTTGTACAAAAGACTATACAAAATATTATATTTGTTGTTAAAATAAAAAACTAAAGAATAGAAAAGAAAAAGAATGAAGTGTCAAAGACACATAGTGATCCTAGCCCCGAGACCTAGTAAACATGATGACTTGGTCGACAAGGAATAAAGTAGGGGGAGATAGGGCAACCAATTTTATAGGATATGTCAACCCACAACGAGCCATTATGCAAAATGTTATTGCAAATATCATTCCCTAATCTGAAATGTAGAATAACTAATTTGCATAATAGGTCCCTTAGTACGATTAGGGTTATGTACCATGGACATCTTAATGATCATACAACTGTTGATTCAAATGTTGAATCATAGAGGCTGGTGCTTAGATGATATCTAAAGAGTTAGGTTGATGACTCATCAAGCATCGCTAAGTGATTGTTAAGAGAGGATCTCCATCATGAGAGGAAGATAGAAATTATTCTCTCTAATGAATGATATCTAACGGACCTCTTGATGCATGTCCTCTACATAGGAATAGAGATTCGGAGGTGTTAGATAAGCTGGGCCAAAGAGTTGACTCAATGAGATCGAGATAACAAAGTCCTATGTCGTATGTTGTCACGATATAGGCATGCACTCTCTGATCCGGGACAAATGAATTGCTATATGTATGAGTATGTGTATTTGGCAAACTGATAGGTTGATGGTATAATCAAGGTCTATACACTAATGAACTGGTACGCATACAGGGGCAAATGAGCAATACGATCTCTCAAAGGGATCATACATGTTCATTACTAAATCAGAAGGCATGAGCTCACTCATGAGATATTGGGATCAAATTCTGTGCATGGTCATTTCACTTCGGAAGCTTGACTCAATTTGTAGGTTTCGTATATACTTAAGGAAAGTATATGATCAATATGATATATGCTTTTGGAAAGTATATGATCGATACCAACTCCCAATGATCGAATGAAAAACTTAATGATAAACCCTGAGAAGACAGTCTAAATTGATTTAAAATTTCAGTTTTATTCTTGGTCTTCCAGTATGCAGGGCGTACATCTATTAGGAATACTTGAGGGTGATTTGATCATAAACGATTGTATAACCATGACGCTTCCACTCTGAAGGGGTGATGAAATAGGTCTCGATTCTATCAGGCAACTTTGAGAGGTCCCCGAGATCTGGATTTAAGATGTAATCTCAACTTCCAAGACATTATATGTGGAATGTACAATTGTCATGTCCTTATCTCAAAGTAACCACGGATAAAGAGCATTTTTCTTGAAAGAGTTCAAGAATAATTCCATTGATAAATGTGTATCCAAGCATTGAGAAATAGATAATTAAGTGTGATTTAATTATCATAAAAAATGTGAATTTGATTCATATTATTTAAATGCATGAGAGTGATAATCTAATATAATAAAATGTGATTTAATTATCATAAGATATCAAACATGTGGATAGTAATATCCATATTAATCATATATATTATAAATGTAATTTATAATATATATGAGAGAGATATTTTTAAATAACATTTGCAATTTAAATGTTGATACGAATTGTATTCACATTGGACAATTAGTTGAAAATGTAATTTACATTTTGTTTTGGGTTATGAATATGATTCACAAATTTCTAATGGCATGATTGATATTTCACAAATTAATTTGGAATTATTTTTGTGAAATAATTTACAACAAAAGTTGTTGTAAATAATTAAAGGATTATGTGAGATACTCAATCTCACATAATTGGAAAAGGAGCATTCCTTCCATATGGAGAGGGTGGTCGTCCCCCGTTCATAATAGTAAGGATCTTGCTTCCTTTCCTAATTATTTAATGTCTTATTGATTTGATTTTAATTAATTTATATTGATGATTTAGTCAATATATATTAAATTTAATTATAGTAATTATTGTTGTGATTTTACAACAAAATCATGGTCATTGAAAGAAACACAAATCAATCTCAACCCTTAGATTTGTACTGTCCATGGATTGAGATCCATGGACTCCTAAAATATTATAAAAGAAGAGGCAACCATAGCTATTCCTTTAGACAACATACTAATAGCAAGCTATCTCTCCCTCTCTCAATCTCTATACACGTCCCCTCTCTCTCTCTCCTTAGAGTGGTCGTCCACTCTAAACCCTAGAGAGGATCATTTTCATCGCCGCGTCGTTTTGCCTTTGCTTCTGCTCATGGATCTCCATCTCCTTTAGTTTACCTTTCTCGTGAAGAAAATGTCAGATCTCGTAAGATGAGATCAGGAGATTCGTCGCTTGGATCATCAACTTGGATTGCGAGGAGCTTGTGTTTCATCAACGCGCTTGCAAGCGTCTCCTCCGTCAGATCGGATTTGAGACAAGAGGTCTCCTACTTTAGAGACACGATCAAAACCATGCTTCAAGTGGTATTCCTATATCTTCTATGTGGTTTAGACGAAGCAATTTGGCAAGTGTTCTCGAATCATGTGATTTCATCACTTAAAAATTTTTAAATTCCGCTGCCACGAGCAACAAGTAAGACTAGTCTCTCATGATCACATATAATGGAATCTTCACGCTTCTATGATGCGCTTAAGGTTTTTCCCATAACCTTCAAATTGTATAGAAAATATAACACAAAAACCCTAATTTTATAGCCTAATAATTACATTTCGAGACCTATTTTATTCTTCTATTTATAAAGCTCAAATCAATAAACTTTGAACAACAATATCATACAAAAAATACAAGGAAAATATAAAATTTATTTCACTAAAAAATAATGCACAATGTGCTCGAGACACACAAATATTTTCCACAAAGAAAAATTTATAGACACGTATCTTCTCCATGCAAACTCAAAATTCACTAAACTCAGATTTATTGTTCATAAAATAAAATTAACAATTTAATGAAGGTAACTTCATCAATTTGAAGTTAAGATGCAAAAGTTAGATTTTAGGCCCTCATTATGCAAAATACCTTTATATATTATTCAATATATTCTTTCTTTTTATTTTTTACTTTCTTATTTTTGTATAAATTTGTAAATTTTATTTAAAATACATGTAAATAATAAATTATAATAAAACAATTAAAAATACGTTAAAATAAATAAGATATTTGAATACATAAAAGAAGTGTACTTATATATAGCTATATAATATATATGCATATTTATTTAAGTAAATAAATAAACTCATAAAAATTAAATAAAAAGTTTAAATATGTATTTAAATAAATTATAAATATATATATATATTATTAATATAAATTAATAAAATATAAAATACAAAATAAAAGATGTAAATTACAAGTATATTTACCTCTATACATACATGTAAATAGTGACACCCAATAAATCAATTTGTGAAAATAAATAAAAATTGTAATTAAATACTACAAAAAAATACAAACATTTTTTTTATATTTTAGACAAAAATTAATAAAATCTTTTATTAATTTTAATTGAATTAACAAAAAAATTCAAACTTTCTTTTTTTGGTTGGTCCATGTGGACCAACCGGCTGGCCTTGGACCGTTGACCCCCCCCCCCCCGGTCAACTGTCCGGCCCCCGCCTCCTTCTTTGTTAGAGAACGTGAGGGCTTTGACTTCTCATCCGTGCTTATCCCGCACGTGAGTCCTTTTTGGATGGAACCCACTCTTATAAGAACCCACTCTTGCCTTCCTTTTTGCTTTTGATCATCGATCTTTTGTCTGTAACCTTAAGTGAGACAACCTGGGTTTAGCTAAAGGTGACAACTCTGACTCCCCTTTCTCTTTGGCGTGGATAAATCTTAGGATGGCAGTGGTCCAGGTAAGCCGAGCATCTCCTTCGATGTCCTCTCCTACTCTGAGCTCAAGGGCCTATCAAGCTTCTAGGTTAGGCTTATTTTAACACTTTTTGTTCCAGTATTTTTATACATCATTTAATTTCATCAATAAGTTAGTTACTTAGGGTAATTTAAAAAATCAAATAGCTGCAGCACTAGGCTCCATCACCCAAATCTGATGTGTCCCAACCTCATTTCGACCTTCTTTCACCTCCATTTCTTTGCCCATGCGCTTGTCCACTACATTAGCTTAGGATTTAAATTTCAAAGTTCACTGAAGCTCCAGCTCCGACCACCCACAGTGCCCCTTCCATATTCCTTCATGCCTAACCATCCCATCAGATTCCCTTTTGCCTTCTCCACCTTTCAATGTATCTCATTCACATCAAGCCCACTTGGATTGAGTCATCTGGCCTCCTCCGCTGACCTTCATCAGAGAATGTTACCCCTGACCCAAATTCACCATCATTCCGCCCAACAACAGGTTAAAACTGTTTGCCCTCGACCCTTCTATAGTTTTGTGTAGGTTAGCACGCACATGAGCCCATCTAGGCTCGAGATTGGACCTGGAAGAAGCATTCCATGTGCTTAAGCTTTGTAGGCCATCCAGGACCCCATCACTGGGTCTCGGACTCTTCGAGCACCTCCGACAGCTTTGGAGAGCCTCCATCTCCATTTTACAACCTTTGGGACATGCCCAGTTAGTCGAAGTCACCCAGCATCAAGGATCGAAGCTCGACCAACGGAGTGTTCTTCCGTGTTTTTTTTCTAGATGGGTCATCGCCATTCAATCCTACAGAGCTCCAACTGTCGTCAGATCGGACTGTACTCCACCGTTAGATCTCTAACGGAGATCTAATCTCTGTTAGAGATCCACAAATCATCATCTGTCATCAAGAGCGTGTTACATGTATAAGTGAGATAGATCCAACCGTCTGCTAGCGTGCCTTTGGGGGTAATTTTGCAACATATATCCCCAGCTTCTGTATTTTCTATTTACTCTAAAAACATTCTTCTACAGTTTAATAATTTTTGTAAAATTTGTTGTAAAAACCCTAATTTTTTGTTATTTGCACCTTGGTCCCTCACGACGTCACCTCACGTGTGCATACACGTGAGGGGGCAGAATTTTGCAAGGGAACCCTTCAGGATTTTGTATTTCAGTTCAGTCCATTAAGTTTTAAATCTAGTGTCATATTTTTTGTATATTTTACATCAATGACCTTCATCTTTTTAGTGATTACAAAAATACCCCTACCAGTGTGTTTTATATTGAATATTTGGGCCATTTTGTTAGTTAGGCCCTAGATTTCTTTAGAGGCTTCAAAAAATAAGAAATATATTTGGGAAGTTGCAAATAGGTCCCATCTAGCATTGCATTTTCTTTTTGTTGATTTTTATTTTCATTAAATGTCATTTATGATCTAAAAATCCTAGAAAAACTAGATTAGATGCCATAAATTTTGTTCTACTAGATATATTTTTATTGAGGCATTTTCTGTATTTTTCTATTTACTAAAATTTAAAAATAATGCATAATATTCTTTCTTTACAATTAAACACACAAAAAATTATTAAATCATTTCCAAAAATTCCAAAATTTTAGGTATTATTTATTATTATATTTTCTATTTATAGACCAAAAATCACTAAAAATAACAAAAGAAAATTACAAAAAAAGTAAAAAGCTAAAAATCCTTATAAACTAAGTAAAAATTCTACAAAAAATCCAAAAATATTCATTTTTGTTTATAATTTTTGTCTGTTATATCTATTATATATGAAAAATCATTTTAGAAAAATTTAAAGGCTTTTATCTATTTTTAAATTCTAAAACAATTCAACCTATTAATATTAGCCACTATTTTGACCTCTTTATCTAGTTAAAAATCCAAAAAATGTAAAAAATTTTCAAAAAATTACTAAAACAGAGAAAATGTATAAAAAATAAAATTATTTTATTTTATAATTTTTGAGTATTTATAACTATATCTACAAATAAAAAAGCATATATTCTATATATAGCTATATCTACTTTTATTATTATTAATATTATTATTAAACTACAAAAAATTAATCCTTAGAAAATAAAAAGGATTGTGCCTTAGGTTATTTTCCTGATTTTGCATCTATTATATTTATTTATTTATTATATATCTTATCTTTATTATACATATTAATGTATATATATTATCTTTAAAAAGAAACAGAAACTAGAAATTAGAAAATATAAAAAAATTATAAAATGAAAAAAAAATTAAAAAAATAGTCTAAAATCCTTAAAAAATATAAAATATTAAAAACTCATAAAAATAAAATAAAAATACAAGAAAAGGAACATTTGGATTAACTATCCATCTATCTTGTTTGCTACTTGTGTTCGACCTCTACAATATTTGCACCTATACACATCCTTTGTAGAGTTATAAAAAATTTTAACTCCATATTTACATTACATTTCTTTACCTCTATTAGTGGATTAATTATTGTTTGACATCCGGGTCTTGTGAGCGGTCTTCACGATGATGGTGTTCTTGCCTTGTAAGAATGCATTTGACCCACACAAAGCCCATGTTAACAAATGGTGCCATTGTCGGGGAGCAACGCCACATAGATTGCTTGTCTTATTTCTTCTATATTTTCTTTTCATTATTTATTTCTCAATTTTATTTGATTTTATATAGAATTGTCTAACAACCTCTTTGTTTGATCTTGTTGTGAGGGACCGCAGATCAAGGGAGGTACTCTAAAGAGTCCTACACACCCACATGATGTAGAGTAAACTTTTCAGCACAAGCTGATAGAAGAGAGCAGCAAGATAGGACCAAGAGAAATTTTGAGGTAGTGCTATTTTGTATTTTATTTTATTTTATCTTGTAATTTAAGTATGATAGAGAGACACATAGAATTCGTAATAGTTTAAACTCTCTAGGACACTTCGACAGTCCGAGGTCAAGTGCCCAAGTGATTGTTCACTTGCGGGCCTCGTCAGATTTTTCATAGCATTTCCGCATTTCTTTTCTTTATTTTCCATATCTTGAGTTTTTCTCCTTTATTTTTATTTATTTTGTGTGATTGTGCCTTAGATTTAGGATTGCTTGCTCGATAGATTAAGCCCACAACCCTAATTATTATATGTACCTATAGTTTCTACACTTGGACTTAAATAAATTAGTTGTTAATCACTTAGATTTGGAACCGACCACCAAGAGAGGCTCTATATAGCGTTAGAAGGATCCACTATGGCGGACACCGAAGAGTCTCCAAGAAAGGACATCTGGGTTTCATTTCTGAGTAGTTAGCATTGGTTCTTCACATTAATAGTAATTCATGTACTAGGGTGATTTCATTGGATTGCATTTGCATATAGTGTAGGTTTCAATTCTATCTAGCATCATGCTCGAAGAGAGTAGGTGAGCAATATGAGCATTTTTTTACTAGGAATGCATCATTGATTTCTCGCTTGCATAACTTTTCAGATTCTCTTTCTCCAATTTTGATCACCATAGGATACTGATGGAATTTTAGTCTTGTTAGGCATCGTGCGTGAAAAACATCCAAAAAAGAGATAACTAAAATAAAAGAGGGATTTCTTATTCTATTTGACCATAAAATCAAGTGTAATTGGATTCGTTGTTTTGGGAAGAGCAACTCCCTCCTTGTACACAAGTTGTATTCAGACTGAGCGATACATCTACACTTAAGGACTAGAGCCCCCATTCCTGGACTTGTGTCGTAAGCGCTTGGGTCAGCTCTTGTGTCTTGTTACTTGCTGCATGCACTTGCCTTTGACCATAGACGAATTGATCCCAGTGATCTAGTAGGTGTGCTACGCCGATTGGAACACAACCAATCTAGGAGTCTACACATGCGAGTTTGCATAACTGCTTGAAATTCACCTAACTCTAACATTAAAAAGATAATTGATCGATCTTCGAGTTGGTGAATTGGAGTTTTCTTTGTATTTGATTTTTGACTTTGGATCCGAGAACGTTTGTCTTTAGTTCAATTTATCAGTCTTCGAGTCATTTTCTTCCTTTCTTCTTTTCCTTTCTTAAGTCCTCTTACTTATTCAGTATCATCTGCATTGTAATCAAGGGTTACACTTATCTTCAGTAAAATCTTGCGTCTTCTTTTTACCCATATCACTATCGTGACTGCATACATGGTCTGTCTCAAGATGACTCTCTTCTTAAGCCACAATTTTGCCTTTTCAGGTTCGACCTCAATCCTCATGCAGTTAGAGTCCTATCCAGAATTCTGTCTCATATGTTTAATCCATCCTCTTCATTCCCTCCCGTGTCACCTTCTTCAACCCTTAGGCATGTTGTGATGTATGGCGAGGCCCGCATTGAAGACATTGTTAATATTGTTGAGCCGGGCAGATTTGAGACTGAAATGAGTGTGCCTCCTTTGGCAGATTATGTATTTGATTTGTGTGACGTTATTATTAAGGTGACTTCAATTGCACACCAAGTCAAGGATATGATCTCTGAGGAAATACAAAGTAAGGATGATGATTCCGATGTTGTATGTTTCCATTCCCAATACCGACCCTTGAGTCAGTTCCGTACATTTTGCTTTAGGAGCTTGTTGTACCCTCTCTATTGGTAGTTTAGAAGACGGAGTTGGAACCTGCATTGTGGCACCCATCCTACCAACCAATGCATTTTCCTCTGCTTGATGTCCAGATCCCCATAGAGCACTTTGCATATTTTTATCCATACCCCTAGCCATTCCAGTGTATGTTGTCTTGGACATGCGAGCCCACGGCGAGCCATTATGAAATAAATGTTATTGCAAATACCATTCCCTGATTTGAAAAGAAGAATAACTAATTTGCATAATAGCTCCCTTAGTACAATTAGGGTTATGTACCATGGCCATCTTGATGATCGTACAGCTGTTGATTCAAATGTTGAATCATAGAGGCTGGTGCTTGGATGAATATCTAAAGAGTTAGATTGAGGACTCATCAAGCACCGTCAAATGATTGTTAAGAGATGATCTCAAGCCTGAGTAGGAGATGACAATCTTTTCTCACTTGGTTGATATCTAACCGACATATTGATGCATGTCCTCTGCATAGGAATAGAGATTCAGAGGTGTTAGGTAAGTTAGGTGAAAGAGTTGACTTAACAAGATTGAGATAACCAAAGTCCTATGTCATATATTGTCACGCTATAGGCACGCATCCTCTGACCAGAGACAGATGTGTTACTATTTGTCTAAGTATGTATATTTGGCAGACCAATAGGTTGATGACCTAATCAAGGTCTATACACCGGCGCGCTGGTGAGCATATAAGGGCATATGAGTAATAAGATCTCTCAAAGGGATCATACAGGTTCAGTTACTGAACCGGAAGACATGAGCTCACTCATAAGATATTGGAAAGAATCAATTTCCGTACACGGTCATCTCGCTTTGGAAGCTTGACTAAATTTGTAGGTTTGATATATGATTTTGGAAAGTATATGATCACCACATGGGTATGATATATACTTTTGGAAATTATATGATCGATACCAACTCCCAATCATCAAATGAGAAACTTAATGATAAAAACTATGAAGTAGATAGTGTAAAATTGATCTTATACTTCAGGTTTATTCTTGGTCTTCCAGTATGCAGGATGTACATGTATTAGGAATACCTGAAGGTGATGTGATCATAAACGATTGTATAACCATGATGCTTCCATTCATAGGGAGTGATGAAATGGGTCTGAATTTTAGTGACTCCTCTCAGTAGAGAAGTAATCTGATCTTGATCCAAAAGTTGGACATTGATCTGAATGTCTTGATTTAATCATCTATGAGGGATACGTAGGATCTGGACTTGCGATGTGATCTCAATATCCAAGTCACTATACGTGGAACAATACAATCACTCAGTCCTTATCTCCAAGTATCTGCAGAGAAAGCGCATTATCCTTTAAAGAGTTCAAGATAATTTCATTGTTGGTATATGTATCCGAGCATTGAGAAAATGGATAACTAAATGTGATTTAATTATCATGAATAATATGAATTTAATTCATATTATAAGGAGAGTTATATTAGATAATTAAATGTGATTTGATTATCAAAGATGTGAATAATGTGAATGTGATTCATATTATTTGGACACATGAGAATAGAGATCCAAGACTATTAAATGTGATTTAATTATCATGGATATTGAATAATGTGGATAGCGCTATCCATATTAATCAAACATATTATAAATCTGATTTATAATATGTAAGAGAGAGTTATTTGTAATTCACATTTGTTAATTAAATGTTAATGTGAATTGGATTCACATTGGACAATTAATTGAAAATGTAATTTACATTTCATTTTGTGTTGTGAAATGTGATTCACAAATTTCCAATGGCAAGATTGCAATATTCACAAAATGATTATGAGTTATTTTTGTAGAATAATTTACAACAATTGTTGTTGTAAAATTGGAGATACATGGAATAATGTAATCTAAGGAGATTACATTGGAGATATCCCTTCCATATTGGAAGGAGGGGATGGCCACCAATTCCTATTAGGAAGGGGTGGTCGTCCGCTCCATATATATAGAAGGAGGCACAGTCCTTTTCTCTATATGTTGTTGATTTAATTTTAGGATTGATTTATCAATATATATTTAATCTAAATTAAATCAATTCTTGTTGGTTTTTACCAATAAAATCTTAGCCATTAAAAGAAACGCAAATCAATGAGAGCCATTGGATTTGTGTTGCCCATGGATTGAGATCCATGGATCCCAAAATATGATAAATAAAAGGGCACCCCTTGCTCTTCATATGCTAATGAGAACATAAATCTCTCTCTCTATACACTCCATCCCTCTCTCTCTCTCTTATATGGCCGTCCACCATGGATGCCCTAGAGAGAGTCTCCATCGGCGCAGTGTCGTCATTATGATGATGGACTGTTAGCTCGTGGATCTCCGTATCCTTTGACGCGCCTCGCTCGTGAAGAAGACTCCTGATCTCATGTGTCGAGATCAGGAGATCCACCGCTTGGATCATCAAGATGGATTGCGAGGAGCACATGTTTCATCAATACGCTCGCAAGCATCTCCTCTGTCAGATCGGACTTGAGACAGGAGGTCTCTTCGTTTAGAGACTCGATCACAACCACGCATCAAGAGGTAACCATAATACTTGTTTGTGGTTTAGATGGAACGATCCGAGAAGTGTTCTTGGATCATGTGGTTTCATCAGATGATTTTTTTTAAAGTCTGCTGCATCGAGCAACTAGTGCGACTAGTCGCTCCCAAACGCATACAATGCGATCCACACACTTCCGTGATGCGCTTAAGTATCTTCCATATCCTTCAAGTGGTATTAGAGCCAGATTGAAAGTTTCGGATATGATCCATAAACTTAGGAAGACTTGGGTTCGTTAGGGTTTGCAAAATTTTTATCGCATTTCATTTTCGCATCTCTACTTTGTGATTATTTTCGGCTCTGTTTAAAATTTTTAAACACGCCTTGGATTATGTTCCCCATTAAATAAGGAAACTATAGGATCTAAGTTTGCATGATTTTGAATCTGTTTCCTCAAGTTATGATCAAATTAGTGAACATGTATCCATTGTTTCGGGGACTGCAAATATTGACATAATTAAGGAGTTAATTACGATTTTGAAACACCTAGAAATGTGTGCAAATCACGTAGGTCTGTTGTAAATCAAATTAGCAAACTTGAAACTTATTTTGCTTAATTTTGATTTAAATTGATTGAGATATACTAATTTTAGTAAAAGTGATGGTCACTGCTGGAAATTACTTTCCTAATCAAGAACCCTGTGATTGTCATTTAATCAATTAGTGAAATTAAATGATTTAATTTCCTTGAATAATTATAGATAAATATTTGTGAAATATTTGATGATAATTATTTCCTTAAATGACGTTGCCTTAACCAATAATTGATTATATATGATCTAAATCATAATTGGTTACACAATCTACTTTCCAACAAACAAAGTTGCTTGAATAGGATTGGGGATTTGTTTAATAAATCTCCTTATAATGTTAATCAAAAATATTTTGATTATTATTATATATGGTATATATTCGATTGAAGAACCTATTATCATTACACAATGATCAATTTGGCATTATCCTTTTAGGTGGATATGGTGTCTAGTCGGGGAGCGTCGGGGTAGCAGGTTGCACCGTGTGCAGTCTATCCCACTCCCATCATTACTAGCCATGACAGCGGGTAGAGACTCGATAATGTAGGAGAGATCACGACGTATTTATTTATAATTATTAAAATTGAAATAATACATATTTGAGATAACACCATATTCAAGTAAAAATAAGGAATGCTTGTTGAATATTGATTGGATCATTAATTTAATATGATGAGATTAATTGGATACCAATTAAAATTAAAACACTCTATTAAGAATATAGTTGTGATTTCCCTTGGAAGAATTAATTATGTGATTATGATTCATGATAATTAATTAGAATTTGAATATGATATGGAGGATCACATAAGTGACATCCATGATCTCCCGTCAAGGTGAAGGGTTCTGTCGCTAGAGATTGTATATAG
This sequence comes from Ottelia alismoides, assembly GCA_037367405.1. Taxonomy (NCBI): domain Eukaryota; kingdom Viridiplantae; phylum Streptophyta; class Magnoliopsida; order Alismatales; family Hydrocharitaceae; genus Ottelia; species Ottelia alismoides. Next base: position 1,048,282 of record JAZKJV010009287.1, on the reverse strand, counting down.
GAGACGTCTGTCCGAAGTGACAACTTCTGTATGCAAGCGCATCTGGATCGGGCTCTTTGCTTCTCAAAAGAGTAAGGCAGTATGCGTAGTGACCCCAATATCGGTTCCTCATATTATTGGGGCGATATTGGATTGCGCATAGGGAGTACTAATCCTGTTGATGGTTGGTTCAATTAACGACGGGTCAACATCACCTTAGGGGTGGTGTCCTGGGAGTTAAAGACTGAATTGGGAGATGCAAGTTAGACTTGCAAGGCGGAATGTGTTCCCGCTTCTTTTTATCTGATATAGATTCTCATATTATTGGGATGTGATAAAGATAAGGAAGGAGATCCCAGATCTTTCTTGAGATATAATGGTAAGTATGTCTCTTACATTGAAAGTAATTAAGGGAATGAACTTTCAGTGTTGACAAGGCAAGACAACTTTGATATAAAATTATTAAATAAAATTTAAAATGTATATCTACATTTATTTATGCAAATTTCTTATTTCAGATAATCATTCATTAAATCCACTCAATATTATACTCAATAATAACCAGTAAAGTATCATGGATTGGATCCATGATCAATATATTGTACTTGCAGTTGGACTCATAATGTATGTGGTTGCAATGAGCAAGTTTCCTCATAATAATGAGGAATGACAATTAAATAGACAATAGGACTAGAACCCTAGGGTTTGTATGTCTCTATAATCTTGATCTCTCATCGAATGTACTTTGGAAGTGACATGTCGATGATGATCGTAATTGTCAAATAATCCTTATAAAATCTAAGAAGATGTTCCGGCATACATATGTGCTCTTGGCCTTTAATCATGAATGACATGGTTCTCTGCATCATGCAGAACGGTGTCTCTATAAGAGATGATGTATTCAAATTGTTTGAGTACCTATCTAAACCAATGTTTTAAAGGTTTAGATGGATGTAGATACGATGAGTGTCATCATTCTACTGTCTACACTCTGGTCATTCATGAAGCTTCAGAATATTCATATTGTATGAATTGAATGAAGCATGTATAAATGTTGAGGTACTCTTATATTGAAAATTTTAAATTCAACATAGGAGATCCTTTGTCTTAAGCAATGGTTGTTTATAGATAAAGGGAGCGCAGTGGAAGCATGGGTCTGACCCATGTGAGAAGTAAAGTCAAGGAGTTGACTGTATTTTTGTAACTTCCATATGACATCCAAATAGTTGGATAAATGCCAACACTGCAATAAGCCGATGTATTGATAGTGTGACTATCTAGTCTATCTGCGATCTTTAGAGAAGGACCCGGATAGTGCATCAGAATAACCTACATCTACATTTAATCATTGAAATTGACTTTCTTATTTGATAAGATCAAAGTCTTATAATTGTATCTCATTCTTCTAATTACGCTTGCAATTAGTTGCATATATTTTAGAATACTAGAAAATTTTTTCTTCAGGGTTAATAGTCATGCAGATGGATATGGATGCAATTGTTGCAACAATCTCTATTAGATAGATAGACTTGTTATTTTCAGTGGGAGAGCCCTTAGCCTTAGAGAATGTCTCTATGACCTAGATATTAGGATACACTCATTGTTTACTTCTAAATGTTGGAAATAAATATGAATTCTGGAATAAACCTATCATAGAGAGTTATGATGGATATATTTCAGATAGTAATCTAACATCTAGTGGACTCCACTAAATTAGAAATTTAATGAATGGTTCATTAAGATTTCTAATATTGAAAATTAAACCTTTAAAAGATTAATAAGAGGATGAAGATCATTTGACAATGATCTGGCATCAAGTCGTGTACATTTGTCTATTGATTAGTGGACTAGTAAGAGATGAAACTTTAGTTTGTCTGAAATTTCAAATCTTACATACTTATGAATATTGTATTCAAAGTATTAATGCCTAAAGCACCCTTCTCTGAGAATGAATTAAGATGTCAAGGTATTCAATATCTCATACATATTAATGTATGCAGATCATCTATATCATGATAAACATTGATGATATGTGATATCATTCAATGATTATTTATGATATATGATTTCTTCTCTTCACCTTAGAAAGCATTGAAATGTTCAGAGATTTCAAAATTTTGTTTTAGAAGAAATGTTTGAAGGAAGATGAAATGAATTTAATCTAACCTAGGTAGCTTGTACCTATTAGATGAATTCAAAGGAATACCTTATGGAGATATGAGTGTAATTCCTATCTCAATCCTCCTAATGCACCTAAACTCAATAGAGTTGTAGGGAGATATAATTTGATCATGTGTGACATGATTTGATCAATGATGAATCTTTGCATAATTACCTATTAGTTTCCAAGATATATATGTAGTAGGGACTACAATATACATAAGGTTCCATGCAAGTAAGCTGGAATCTAGCACCAAAGAGTGCTACTTCATTAGGAAAATAAAGCATGGTATTGGATACCTACTTTATGACCTTGAGGTTCTTAAAAGATCTCATCTCTGAGAATGTGATTCTTAAAGGATGATTCTCTTGATAATCAAGATGAAAATGAAGTGTAGGAACTCATTTAATCTTGAGAAGATAATATGGTTTTTGAAATCAGAAATTAAAAGGATGATTAAAGATGAAACACTAATACCTCTACAAATTAGTTTTAGAATTTTTCAAGGCATTTTGATATTTTTTTGGGATTTTACACTCTAGACAGTGAATAAAAGACATGTTTTTGATTTTTAATAAATACAAAAAGGCCATAAAATGACAAACTAAAAATATGACATGCAAGCACAGCCAATCAGTAGCTTAAGTCTATTTTTCCAAGATTTTTCGATTTAACATGAAGCACGAAATAAATAGACAAAACATTCAAAAATTAAATGGCCTGGCAGGGGTGTTTTTGCAAATGCAATAAGTCGCGGGGGCATACATGCAATCACAGTAAAAACACTTTAATTTTTATTTTCAAGACCATTTAATAATTACAAGGACCCGGAGGGACTTAGCTGCAAAATTTCACGCGCCTCACGTGGTTGCGCACGTGAGGTGCGGAAGGACTAAAGTGCAAATATGAAAACATCGAGGGTCCTCTTGCAAAATAGACATTTTATTTACAACTGTGACTTTTATTTTTGGCATGAAATATTAAATACAAAAAGCAAGGGGGGTGGATGTGAAATTTACCCCTAATAAAAACGTGGCATCCGACGGTTCTGCTCTTCTCACTTGCCACGCGTCGTCTCCTGGACGCCCGATGACGCTTCGTCGATGGAGTGCTGAGATTAGATCAGCCCCGCTGATCTGACGGTGGGTACGATGCTCCATCAGACGGTTCCTGTTGAATCTGGGACGTCTCTCCTGATCCGACGGCGCTGAAGCCCCTTGGAAGAACGAGGAAGAAGCTCGGAGCTAGCGAGCTTGGATCGAAGAGCTTGGGCTCCTCCAGGGTTCTCCGGCGAGTCTGAAGTGTGCTGAAGGTGGCTGGAAGCATCCCGCGTCGATTGATGGCGTTTTCATGGCTCCTGGAGGTCCGAGTCAATGAAGCGAGGTCGGAGAAGAAAAGGGCCCCCAGGAACCTCTTCCCGGATCCGTGCGAGTCCAGTTGGGCTCGATTCTTCGAAGTACCTGCACAGGAAGAACCGCGGGCGAGAGAGCTTGCTCCTCGACCCGAGGTTTTGAAGCTACGGTGCACAATGGAGATGGGCGGAGGGGCTCCGACGAATGGCGGAGGAGGAGCCCCGATTCGCCAGGACCTAGGGTCCTGGGTTGAACAAATGCGTGCAACAGATGGAGAAAGCGTTGGGCTTCGAAATGGGGTGAATGGGGCGGTCGGATACGGTCAGATCCACAGTGGAGAAGTCGCCGGAGCGGAGCTCCGGCGAACTTCGAATTTTGATTTCTAAACTACAGGCATTAATCAAAACCTATTCTAATGACTGGAATGAAAAGCTAACATCTAAAACTAACTAAAAATGCATAGAAATGGCAGCTCTTATACCTAGGGGCCTCCAGGGAGCAGGGCGGACGCCGGAGCTCCGCCGCGTCAAAATCTCCTCCCTCCGGCCGAGTCACGGAGCTGGGCTACTCCCCCTGTCACGAGGAACAACCTAGGAACGAGATCTAGGCTTTAGGTTGGAATAAAAGTAGCCAAATCTGAGGAAGGAGGCGGAGCTTGTTATTTATAAACAATGGCGAATGGCCTTATTGACCGGCGATTATTGCATGATCTAAAGAATATTAGGTTGACCTAAGGAATCGGCGGGCATCATGGATGATTAGGGAGTGATTCTTGCGAAGGAAGTATCTTCGATTGATGGATGGTATGCCCGGGAAAAAAGGGAGAAGACGGGCGAAGAGATGGGTTGCGTCACATAGGGCGGCTGGAGGTCAAGTTGACTGGAGTCAACCCGTGGAGGTGCCTGATTGGTCCACCTCAGCCGCTAAATGCCAAAATAGAGGACCTGATGGAAGATTGATTTATTTACGCCCTAAATGATTTTATTAATTTTTTCTCATAAAATAAAAAATGTGTATTATTTCATCTAGTATTTGTTTATGATTTTTATTGAATTTTTCGAGGTGTTTTATTATAGTTTTATTTGAATAATGTGTATATGTATGTATTTACATGTACTTTTGGGTATTTTATTTTTAATTTATTTATTTTCTTTTATTATTTTATTGGCTTATTTTATAAATTTATAATTTATTTTTGTGAGTATAAAGGTGTTTTTGTTTGATTTTTATGAGTTTATTCATATTTTTAAATAAATAGGTATAGGTGTATGTAGGTATACTTATAGGTGTTTTATCTATATATTTCATATACTTAATTTATTTATTATATTTTCTTGATTTTTATTTTGGTTTTGTATTTTTAATGAGTTATGTATAATGTATATATTATTATAAAAATATAGAAGAGCAAAAGAATCAAGGATTAAAACCCTTTTTATTTATAGATAGGTACATGTCATAGGTATATTGTCTATGAATCTATAGACTTATTTTATTTTACAAATTAGTTTTGGTTTCCTTCTATTTTTAATGTGTACATGCATTATATACATTATTTACAAAATTCTAAAAATATGATTTTGTACAAATAATAAATACTGAATAAAATGAATATTTTAATCAGTCCTATATACAAGAAGGGCCAAAAACCTAACTTCTGCATATGAGCTCCAAAAATTATGAAACCAATTTTATAAAATAGTTTATGGAATGCTATATACAATTAAAGTGAGTTTGGGTGATTTGGAGTTTTTATTTGCAAGATATGGGTCTGTGAAGTTGAGATTTTGGCTTTTTATTCTGTGTATAAAATGTACACTGGGTATCATTTTTACAAAAAAACTCAATTTTGTATTTTTATTCACATTATTATCTACCACTTTCATGTACAAAGTTTCTTCATTTGTTGAATAAATAAATATGTACAAAATAGGTGCCAGAAATGCATAAATGAATGGAGTATTTATTGGATAATTGGCCCTTATCTCCCCCTACCTTATTCCTTGTCGACCAATTCTATTCTGGACTTGGTCTCGGGGTTAGGGTCATAAAATATTTGCAATATTTTATTCCTTTTTCTTTTCTTCTCTTTATTCTATAATTTTGGCATTAAAAACCTTATTTTATATATAATTAATACAAATGAATAATGAATGCTATTATGTACAAATCGATGCTATTTACATGCATTTGCTAGGGTTTTTGAGGCCAAAATGATAGAATAAAGGTGATGAAATGGAGATTCATCACCCCCTATACTTGCCTTTGCTAGTCCCTAGCAAACACTTATGCAATAAGTGCAAAAAGAATAAAGAAAAGAAAAAGGAAAATGAAAGAAATATAGAGTGAATAGGGATGCTTTCAGTGCAATGCATGTCCTTACAAAATCTAAATTTGGAGCTCCTGTCAGACCTTGGGTGTGAAGGTGTGTGGAACCTAATCGGGAACCAGCTCTAAAATACAACAGCCTTCGATAGTCACAGAACTCGGTTCAACCCACCTCAATAGCCAGGTCAGAACTAGTCTACATCATACGCAAACTCTTATAACTATGAAGCTGACTTGTACGGTGTAAGTGATAGTGACTCTCCCCAACTGAAATGATAAAGGAACTGACTTCTCCAGAATGACAACCCAATGATTCCCCAATCCAGCAGCTCTTTCCTCGAGGAGCAGGGTATTCCCTTCTAAGTTCAAGTGGCAACCAGCTCAAGAGGAGGGGGTAAAGAGAAGAATGGACGGTAGCCAGTGTTGCTGCCTATCCCGGGATGCAAGACCAGTGTAGTCAAGTCATCCAGCTGCAGGCTTACATATTTGACTTTGGAGCTCAAGCTTGCTTATTGACTTTGTACATACTTTGCAGGCATTTTATTTTTGTACAGGCCTGACCATTTTTCTTTTGTTTTTTTTTTCAACATACTATTCACAGCAGCATTTACATAAGGAGTTTTTCCTCTAGAGCCAGTAGACTATCCCTCTTTTGAAGCTTTATCGCAACCCACAATCTCCTGTCTTTAGACCTCATTACTATTGGATCCGGTTGGGGTGCACTTCCCTCCCTAGACGAGGACAAATGTTTCCACCCGTGTGCGTCTCAGACTGGCAAATCCAACCCCCTCACCACTCCAACTGAGTTGAGCCAAGTGAAAGGTGCAGGTGTCCAAGTTAGATCACGGTCGGCAAGAGTCATACGTGTGTCTCGAAAAGTTCTAGTTAGTCCACTGAGGTGACTTGAACCCAGCCCTGATTTCTCAAAGAATTAAGTCTGTATAGACCTGAGGTACCTTAAACCTAGTTCCCATAAGGTTCCAGTGCAATTAGGTGCGGTAAGGTCTAACCGAGCTCCAATTTGAGACTTTCTTAGACTGATTCAATCATCAAGCTTCACTCAAAAAGAACATGAATGGTATGCTTATGCTGTGCACAATGAACGATGCAATTTTTCACAAAAATTTGAAAGGATCAAAGAATGTTTTTACAAAAAGAATTTCTGCACAGGAAGTACGAACTGAAAATATTCAAAAAGTATATACACTTATTTACACGGGCGTGCTGCTTTATTTTCAAAATTTAGGAATTTTTTTAGCAGCTTTACAGGTGTGAATTAAATAGTTTATTTGGGTATGTACAGAAAGAATTGTATGTGTCTTGTTTCTGATTTACTAGTATCTGCAATGGCATTCTTATTAGCTTTTTGAAAATAATTTTGCAAACTATAGTACACGATAATTTTTGCAATCTTTTACACACATTTGAAAACTATTTTTGCAAAAAATTTTCACACTATATGTATATATACAATTTTCACAATAATTTTGACAAGCAATTTTCAAGACATTTGCACATAGGTTTTTGAAATCCTTTCTTTCACACAAAGAAAAGTTTTGCAATCAACACAGTTTCACACATTTGAAATCATTTCACATCAAATTTTTCAAAACTGGTCACACTATTTTTCAAATCATACTGTATAGGTATCTGATTTATTAATCAGTAGATAAAAAAGAAGAAAAAAAATGTATTTGATGTACAATATGGTTTCAGTTCTTATAAACTTTATTTGACTTATTCCTTATTTACAAATGAGAGATTTTTGTGCGGATTCCTCAGAATTACTCGAGAATCATTTTCACAAGGGTTTTTGAAAACTCTAGTCCAAAATAATTTTGCAACATGTACACGCATTTGAAAATCCTTTTACAAATGTTACATAGATAGATTTTTCAAAACAGTTTTTGACAATTTCACAATCATTTGCACACTAATTTTCACAAAGTTTTTGCTTTCACTCAAAGAAAATAGGTTTTACACACACCCTAATTTTTCAAACGTTGAATACTTGTTCACGCTATTCTCAAACAAATTTCACAAGATTTTTCAAAGGAAAATGTTTCGTACAAAACACTTTTCTGACTCAATAGTCAGTACAATTACAATGAGCCTGAGAAACTCACAATCATCTTTCATTATTGTAAAGCACTTTTTTATATTTTATTTTATGTTGTAGTGATATTTTATTTTTCAGTATGAGTTATGGCTTTTAGTATATACATGGTATATACGACCCCCCTATACTTAGCTTGAGCTATGTCCTCATAGATCGAAAGGAAAGAGCAAAGACATAACTCGTACTGAGTATAGACAGATCTAAAGAATAAATATGAATGAAATGAATGAATGGGAAGTTGACCGTCCCCCCTATACTTAGGATCGAATAATCCGAAGTATAGCAGACTGTACAAAAAGCAGGGAGGGTCAAGGGTGGGAATATACTGATCGTGCTCAGATTGTCTCCCCCTATACTTAGGGTAAGATACTCCTAAGTATAGACAAGAAGAGGAGACAATGGAGAAGATCGGACCGAATCAAAAACTCTAGGTGCACATCCCCCTATACTTAGGACAAAGTACGTCCTAAGTATAGAAAACTGTCTACAAAGGCGGCACCTTTTAGATAGAAAAAGAAAATAGAAAAGGAAAAGAAGAAAAGAAGAAAATCAAAGAAATAGTTGTTGGAGTACATCGTCTGAATCTTTTGGTGCTGCAGGTGCTGTGGAGGTGTCATCGTGGTGCACTAGTTGAATAGAGTCAACAATGGCCAAGAATGCATCGGGTTCCAAGTAAGGCTTCAATAGTTGGCCGTTGACTACGAAGGGCTGTGCGTCAGGAGACAATTCTGATATCGCAATGCTTCCGTTGTCACGCACTTCACATACTCGGAATGGCCCTGTCCACTTATTCTTTAATTTGCCTGGGAATATCCGTAACTTTGCATCAAACAGCCACACTTTCTGCCCAACGTCGAAGGTCTTTCGTCTGATGTGCCGGTCATGCCAGTGTTTCACCTTCTCCTTGTACATCAAGGTGTTATCGTATGTGCAGTCGCGGAATTCCAGGAGCCTGTTCAGATCGTCTTTTCTCTTCTGACCACTTTTTCGTGAGTCCAAGTTACAATTACTAATTGCCCAAAGAGATTTGTGAATTAATTCCACGGGCAGATGGCATGGTTTTCCATATACAAGACAGTAGGGCGACATGCCCAAGGGAGACTTGTAGGCCGTACGGTAAGCCCAAAGAGCTGAGTCCAAGAGTTGAGACCAGTCTTTTCTGTTTGGCCTAACAAGTTTCTGCAATATGGTCTTGATTTCTCTATTGGATAACTCCGCCATGCCATTGGTCTACGGATGATAAGGAGACGCGACACGGTGATCGATGCCGTACTCCTTCGTTAACTTCTTGACCTCTTTGTTGATGAAATGGCTACCCCCATCTGAGATGAGAATCTTTGGTATCCCAAATCGCGAAATGATGTTCTTCTTCAGAAACTGGCAAACTGTTTTGCTGTCGGCGGCTCGGGCGGGGATAGATTCAACCCAACGACTCACGTAATCGACGACAAGAAGGATGTGCTCAAAACCTTGACTGTTAGGGAAAGGTCCCATGAAGTCAATGCCCCATGCATCGAAGACGTCGGCTATCTGAATAATTTTCAGAGGCATTGAATCTTTGGCAGTGCGTGTACCTTTCAGTCGCTGACAGTCAATACATCTTTTAACAAAGTCTGCTGCCTCCTTGAATAATGTGGGCCACCAGAAGCCACACTGCAATACTTTTGCTGCCGTACGATCTCCAGAATGGTGCCCACCAGATTCGAGCGAATGACAATGCTCGAGGACACTAGATTGCTCCGTCTGAGGGATGCACCTGCGCCAAATACAATCTGCCCCTTCTCTGAATAGAAGAGGATCTTCCCACTGGTAGAAGCGGATGATCGACATGAATTTGTTCTTCTGATTCTTCGTCCAATCCGAAGGTATTACCCCAGAGGCGAGGTAATTGATAATGTCAGCATACCAAGGGAGAGCATCCACGACTAAGATAGCTTCATCAGGGAAGGTTTCTGTGATATGTGCATTGCTCAGAGGAGACTCATGCTGCTCTATTCTGGATAGATGGTCTGCCACCACATTCTGAACTCCAGGTTTGTCTTTGATTTCCAGATCAAACTCCTGGAGGAGAAGGATCCAGCGAATCAGTCTTGGCTTGGCATCCTTCTTCTGCTGTAGGTACCAGATAGCAGAGTGGTCCGTGAAAATTGTGACCTTCGACCCCAACAAATAGGATCTAAACTTCTCTAAGGCGAAAACCACAGCCAGCAGTTCTTTCTCTGTCACTGTATAATTTCTTTGAGCTTCATCTAATGTTCTGCTGGCATAGTGAATGGCATAGGGCGCCTTATCTTTCCTCTGTCCAAGAACAGCTCCGACTGCAAAATCTGACGCATCGGTCATTATCTCAAATGGAAGAGTCCAGTCGGGAGGCTGTAAGATTGGAGCCTGAGTGATAAGCTCTTTCAATTGATTGAAAGCAAGGAGAACTGGCTGATTTTGCACAAGAGTTCTGTCAGAGGTCGGGCAATGCGGCTGAAGTCCTTGATAAATCGTCTGTAAAATCCCACATGCCCCAGGAATGACCTCACATTCTTTACTGACTGAGGTGGCTGAAGGTTTGAAATGACATCCACCTTGGCTGGGTCGACTTCCATGCCACGTTTGGAAACGACGTGGCCCAGCACAATACCCTCTGTGACCATAAAGTGGCTCTTTTCCCATGATAGCACTAAATTAACTTCCCGGCATTTCTGAAGCACTCTGTCTAGGTGCTCGAGGCAAGAATCAAAACTATCACCATAGATAGAGAAATCATCCATGAACACTTCGTGAAAACTGCCTACCATCTCGGCGAATACAGCTAGCATGCATCTTTGGAAGGTTGCGGGTGCATTGCATAATCCAAAGGGCATCCTCTTGAAGGCGTAGGTACCGAATGGGCAAGTGAAGGTAGTCTTCTCTTGATCTTCAGGGGCGATCGCCACTTGGTTGTACCCGAAGTACCCATCCAGAAAGCAGAACTCCTTGCCTGCTAATCTCTCCAATACTTGATCAATAAATGGCAAGGGGAAGTGGTCCTTCTTGGTTGCTGCGTTAAGACGGCGGTAGTCAACACATACCCGCCAGGAGGTTGGTACCCGAGTAGAAATTTCCTCTCCTTTTTCATTTGTGACCACGGTAAGCCCAGATTTCTTGGGAACTACATGCAGGGGGCTTACCCATTTTGAATCGGAGATGGAATAGATGAAGCCTGCATCACACCATTTTGTGATTTCTTTCATGACCACGTCCCGAAGGTTAGGGTTCAGTCTTCTCTGAAATTCACGGGACGGCTTGGCATCGTCTTCTAGATAGATATGGTGTGAGTACAGAGCTGGATTTATCCCTCGGAGGTCTGATACGCTCCAACCAAGTGCCTTGTGGTTCTTTTCTAGAACCTCGAGAAGTCGAGATTCCTGATCCGGATTCAGTCTGCTGCTGATAATGACCGGATACATTTGTTCTTCTCCCGAAAGGTAAGCATACTTCAGGCCTGCAGGAAGTGGCTTGAGTTCTGGTTTTAGTCTGTCCACTTTATCGGTCACTTCTGATACTATGTTGGCGGTGGATGCACTTTGAGGCTGCTACCATCCTCAACATCCTGTTGAGATCCCAGTGATGTACCGAACGGTTCTGCGGTGAGCTGAGCATGTTCGGTCTGGAGTGAATGCTCAAGAAGATGCGCCTGCATCTGAGAATCTGTCTCCCACAAGTCGTCGGAGCATATGCTGACTGTGCTTTCCAAGTCCTCCTCGAGAGTGAGGATTTCTCGGGTCCATGGATCGTCCAGCGACAACTCTGAGTCTCTGATTTCTGCTATAAAATCACAGTCTGCTTCTGATGCTTCTTGACTCTCATCAGTTGTGGCATTCTGCTCCTTGTTCATATTGATTGTGATTTGCTGGGTGTTCGAGCTGAAAGTGATCTTTCCAGACCCGTAATCAACCACGACACCTGAAGTACGGAGAAATGGTCTGCCAAGGATGATAGGAGTCTGGAGTAGTGGTGCAGGAGAGTCCATATCAAGGACTACAAAGTCGGCTGGGAATTTCATCTCCTGCACGGTAACTATCACGTCTTCCAACAAACCTCGGGGCTGCTTAACGGATCGGTCAGCGAACTGAAGGATCATTCGTGTCTGCTTGAGCGGTCCTAGCCCGAATTCTTGCATTATGGACGAGGGCAGAAGGTTGATGGAAGAACCACTGTCAAGAAGAGTACGCTCGAAGACCTGATCGAAAATCACACAACTGATCAGAGGTGCTCCTGTATCTTGCTTTTTCTGGGGGAGGTTGGTGATAGCTGCAACTGTGGCCATGGATAGAATGTGCTTTTCTACTTCTCGGCGTCTGTTGTCTTGCGCTGGGCGACGCCTGTTAGTACATGCCTCTTTCAGTCCTTTCTTCACAGCTGGCATGTATTCCACGGCCTTCAACAAGGGAATCTCAACAATCAATTTATCCAAGATGTCCACGACACCTGGATCAGACAATGCATTTTTTCTTTTTGTATTTTTTTTGGATTTTTGTATTGCATGCGGAAAAGGAATATTCACATTACTGGCAGGAAAATTAGAGTTCTTATTTACATCAAAATCATCGCCCACAGAATGTTGTACATCCGGACTACAAAAAGGAGTACAAGCTGGATCTGAATATGCTGGTGCTGTTGGGCGATCAAAAAGGGTAGCATCGGCTCCATCAGCTGGCAAGGGATTGGCTGCTGCTGGCGGCTCCTCCAAAGCTGGTGCGGCTTCACTTCTGCTACATGCTTCTTTTTGTTGTTTTTGTTTTTGCTGATTTTTTTGTGTTTTTGGCTGAGGCTGATGACATGGCACGACGGCTGGACTGGCTTCTCCTTCCTCTTCCTCCTCACCCACCCCTGGAGTTGGCACGGCTGATGCGGAAGATGACGATCCACCTGTTTCTTTATTCACCCCACATCTGGTAGCAGGCGGAGGCAAGGCCCTACCGCTCCTGAGAGTAACAACATTAGAATAAACAGTAATATCATTATCACACGCGGACTGGACATCACATTCTACCTGCTCCTTCTTCTTGAAATTGTTGGGGTTGGCTTCGATCTGCGCCGGAATGGTAGTGCGAGTGGCGGTCTGGTCATCAAGCCGCTTGGTCATCTCCGCTAGCCCTTGAACAAGCTGGGCTAGACACTCCATGGTGGGATTAGCTGGGGGCACATCAGAAGATGCAGCGTGCAGACCACGCTGCTGTTGGTTAGATGAGTGGGGAGGCTGCTGGTGGTGTTGCTGTGGTGGAGCAGGAAGTTGAAGTTGCTGGTAGGACGGAGGTGGATACTGCTGGTATGGTTGAGGCTGAGCAGCCGCATACTGGTGATACGGCTGTGGATGGCCGTACTGCGGCTGCTGGTAAGGAAAATTCTGCCTCCATTGTTGTGCAAACTGGGGAGGCTGCTGGTGTTGCTGGTGAGGTTGAGAGGTTTGGCCAAAACGACCACCCTGAGGTTGGTGGTACTGCCGGTTGACAAATTGCTGACCCTGGAGTTGTCCCTGAGGACGGGTCGGCTGTGCATCATTCGTCCATACCCCGTTAACTTCTTGGATCAGGGGTGGTGGGGGGAAAACTGGATCAGGAATGGAAAGGAACTCTGGCTGGTAAACGACCATCTGCTGCTGCGGCGGGCCCTGGTCGGGCGCCTGCACGTAGTACACGTGCTGGACTGCCGGTGGCTGCTGGCTCGGCTGAGGCTGATGCTGCGGTTGCGGCTCGTCCTTCTTCTCAGCGGGAGCGTCTGATGGTGTAGCCGACTGGACAGAGTTGATCGTACCGACCAACATCTCGAGGTACTTGTTGATCTGATCGAGCTTATCCAGGTTCTGGGTCCTTTTCTCGATCACAGCGAGTTTCTCAAGGTCCTGTGATCGCTTCTCAATGATATCAACCTTAGAGAGATGGCCCCCAATGATGCTGAGGTTGGAGCTCTCATCTCTCTCTGCTTCTTTGGATGCAGCCATGTGAACTTGTTTCTGGAGGATCTGGGGCTGCTTCTGGTACGCCTTGGATGAAGAGAGGGCGGCCTCTCCTTCGACCATTTCTTCGAAAATCTGCCATACAACATCTTCATCCTTGTTGAAATGGGAGTCCCCACATGCTACGTCCACGAGCCTTTGACTTTCAATATTGAGTACCCCGAAGAAATGCTGGACCAGGCTGGTCTTAGGGATCTCGTGGTGGGGACACTTCTCCTGCAGATCAGTAAATCTCTCCCAAGCCTCGTGTACTGACTCATGAGCTCCTTGGGAGAAGTTGCTAATACGAGCTCGCAATTGATTGAGCCGACCGAGAGGGTAGTACTTGTGCAGGAAGGCAGACTTCAACTCCTCCCAGGTTGTCATGACCTTTCCCATATGATTGACCGAATAGAGGGCCTTGTCCTGTAGACTGAAGAGGAAAGCCGTCATTTTGATAATGTCCAGGGGGACATTCGGATAGTGAGTGGTGCGGCAAATGCGGGAGAACTGCTGGAGGTGAATGTACGGCTCTTCATTGGTGTTTCCATGGAATGCAGGGAGAAGGGCTATGAATTGGGGATTCAGCTCAAAGTGAGCGTGTACCGGTGGAATGAGAATCCACTCGGTCATTTGGCTGTCTCCCGGATTGTATGTTTCTTTGAGTGTCGGTTTCGGCGGTGGTGGGAATTCGGGATCATCATTGTGGTCATCACCACCTTCTCCACCTCCACCTCCTCCTCCCCTGCCTCCTCTGCCTCGGCCTCCTCCTCCGTCGTTGCGGTTTATCACATCATTCAACATATCCTGGAAAGCAGTATGTGTAAGGGCCTGCTCAGTCAGCTGCTGCTGTATGGCCTGGATAGATGCCAGCAACTGTGCATTGACTTGGTTCTGATCTGGCACCTGTCCCTCTGGTGGTAGCTGCTGACCCTTGCCCTTTCCTCCTGGCACCATGTCAGGGTCTGAGTCGGACGAAATGAACTCCGGAGTAGTCTCCAGGGCCCGCTCTGGCTTCTATCTGCAGAATGAGGTAGTCCGAATCAGATCACTTGCAATTAACTTTCAACTGCCGTGATTAAGCTGGAATTCAGGTCAACCCCAGCATGTTGTGAATGGGAAAGAGATATAGACTGTAATCGACTCCCATTCACAACGGCGGTAGTAGGACAAAAGTGATCCCAGTTTATTGGGTGGTCAAGAGAAAGGTAGAAAACGAGGAGTCTGGAGTTCGATCCGCAAAGTCCGGATCGGTTCTCGGGAATCGCCTCGAAATTATTGGCGGAGTTGAGTCTATAGAATCGATGT
Source organism: Ottelia alismoides (assembly GCA_037367405.1). NCBI lineage: Eukaryota > Viridiplantae > Streptophyta > Magnoliopsida > Alismatales > Hydrocharitaceae > Ottelia > Ottelia alismoides. The sequence continues at coordinate 1,033,067 of JAZKJV010009287.1, read as the reverse complement.
AGGTGTCGGCATGGTCCTGACGAAACCATCCATGGATCAACTTCGCGACGCACACATGGTCCCGACAAAACCATCCATCTGATAACGCGCCCACAGTCCACGAGGGTCACCATGAATAAAGAATACAAAGGTGTCGCTGCGGCGACCGCTCGCAGAATATGGGGGTTGATCAGCAATTAACCCACAACAAATAATACAACAATCAAGCTCGAAAATAAATGTGAATTAATTTTTATTTACTCTACCATAAAATGTATAGGGACCAAGCATGTAGAGGTCGAACCACAGAGAGCAATACAAAATGCATGAGCCGTCAGGTGTGAATGAGTCATCCTTGTGAGAAGTGGGTTTTAATTAATTGAATATATATGCATATATATCTCTTTTTTTATTTACTTATTAATATATATATTGTTTCTTTATATATATGGATAATAATAATATAATTAGATAGTGCATATATATATATATACATATAGATTTTTTTTCTCTTTTTAGGAAATACTTATATATACATTAAGGGGTACTAAAATCTTTACAAAAATGCTTAAAAATAGTCAAAAATTAAGAAATAAAATCTTTTTAGCTTTTTCATAATTTTTTAATGTTTTTGTGATTTTTGGACATTTTTGAGAATATGTTTAGTATTTTTAATTAACTACATATTAGCAAACAATGGAATAAGGTCTGGCTGTAATAAAAATGAACATTGAAAATAGTTACAAGCCTCAAAATTTTCCCACACGATTCTTCTAGTAAAGAGAATAGAATATAGCATAAATAGGGCCTGAATTTGTATTTTTCTGATTTTTCTGTGATTTTTAACATTTTTTTGAAGTTTTTGGGTATTTTCGCATTTTTAAGGTTTTCCTTTTTAGATTTTTAGGGATTTTTGGACTGACACTAGAAGAGGACAAAATACACCACAGGGGATTTTTTTTTAGAATTTTTCAAGGCATTTCGATATTTTTTTGGGATTTTACACTCTAGACAGTGAATAAAAGACATGTTTTTGATTTTTAATAAATACAAAAAGGCCATAAAATGACAAACTAAAAATATGACATGCAAGCACAACCAATCAGTAGCTTAAGTCTATTTTTCCAAGATTTTTCGATTTAACATGAAGCACGAAATAAATAGACAAAACATTCAAAAATTAAATGGCCTGGCAGGGGTGTTTTTGCAAATGCAATAAGTCGCGGGGGCATACATGCAAAAATCACAGTAAAAATACACTTTAATTTTTATTTTCAAGACCATTTAATAATCATAGGGACCCGAAGGGACTTAGCTGCAAAATTTCACGCGCCTCACATGGTTGCTGCACGTAAGGCGCGGAAGGACTAAAGTGCAAATATGAAAACATCGAGGGTCCTCTTGCAAAATAGACATTTTATTTACAACTGTGACTTTTATTTTTGGCATGAAATATTAAATACAAAAAGCAAGGGGGGTGGATGTGAAATTTACCCCTAATAAAAACGTGGCATCCGACGGTTCTGCTCTTCTCACTTGCCACGCGTCGTCTCTTGGACGCCCGATGACGCTTCGCCGATGGAGCGCTGAGATTAGATCAGCCCCGCTGATCTGACGGTGGGTACGATGCTCCATCGGACGGTTCCTGTTGAATCTGGGACGGCTCTCCTGATCCGACGGTACTGAAGCCCCCCGGAAGAATGGGGAAGAAGCTCGAAGCTGGCGAGCTTAGATCGAAGAGCTTGGGCTCCTCCAGGGTTCTCCGGCGAGTCTGAAGTGTGCTGAAGGTGGCTGGAAGAATCCCGCGTCGATTGATGGCGTTTTCATGGCTCCTGGAGGTCCGAGTCGATGAAGCGAGGTCGGAGAAGAAAAGGGCCCCCAGGAACCTCTTCTCGGATCTGTGCGAGTCCAGTTGGGCTCGATTCTTCGAAGTACCTGCACAGGAAGAACCGCGGGTGAGAGAGCTTGCTCCTCGACCCGGGGTTTTGAAGCTACGGTGCACAATGGAGATGGGCGGAGGGGCTCCGACGAACGGCGGAGGAGGAGCCCCGATTCGCCAGGACCTAGGGTCCTGGGTTGAACAAATGCGTGCAACAGATGGAGAAAGCGTTGGGCTTCGAAATGGGGTGAACGGGGCGGTCGGATACGGTCAGATCCACAGTGGAGAAGTCGCCGGAGCGGAGCTCCGGCGAACTTCGAATTTCGATTTCTAAACTACAGGCATTAATCAAAACCTATTCTAATGACTGGAATGAAAAGCTAACATCTAAAACTAACTAAAAATGCATAGAAAGGGCAGCTCTTATACCTGGGGGCCTCCAGGGAGCAGGGCGGACGCCGGAGCTCCGCCGCGTCAAAATCTCCTCCCTCCGGCCGAGTCACGGCGCTGGGCTACTCCCCCTGTCATGAGGAACAACCCAGGAACGAGATCTAGGCTTTAGGTTGGAATAAAAGTGGCCAAATCTGAGGAAGGAGGTGGAGCTTGTTATTTATAAACAATGGCGAGTGGCCTTATTGACCGGCGATTATTGCATGATCTAAAGAATATTATGTTGACCTAAGGAATCAGCGGGCATCATGGATGATTAGGGAGTGATTCTTGCGAAGGAAGTATCTTCGATTGATGGATGGTATGCCCGGGAAAAAAGGGAGAAGACGGGCGAAGAGATGGGTTGCGTCACATCGGGCGGCTGGAGGTCAAGTTGACTGGAGTCAACCCGCGGAGGTGCCTGATTGGTCCACCTCAGCCGCTAAATGCCAAAATAGAGGACCTGATGGAAGATTGATTTATTTGATGCCCTAAATGATTTTATTAATTTTTTCTCATAAAATAAAAAATGTGTATTATTTCATCTAGTATTTGTTTATGATTTTTATTGAATTTTTCGAGGTGTTTTATTATAGTTTTATTTGAATAATGTGTATATGTATGTATTTACATGTACTTTTGGGTATTTTATTTTTAATTTATTTATTTTCTTTTATTATTTTATTGGCATGACTTGGATCATGCGGGGTGAGATTGTGGATATGGTTTGGTATGACCACATCTTCAATGTTCACATCAACTACAAAATAACCTGAACTCACATGTGCATCACTTTCGTATATTGTTGTCATTTTCGTTAACGATGGACCTAATTTTCTTACCCATTTGGATTGTCGCATGTGTCTCATCAGTCAAAAAAATCAAGCCCCTTTTCTTCAAAATTATCACCACTTGAAAACTCCCCCTGAGAAAGATTCCGCATATAATAGGGTTCGTTCTCGAAAAAGTGACATCTTTGCTGACATGAAGACGATGTGAGATGGGATCATAACATTTATATACCTTCTGGCTATTAGAATAACCAAGGAAAATACACTTGGTAGCTCGTGGATCTAATTTCTATATGTTTGGACCCAAGTGAAAAACCACCCAAACCTCGTGGGATCTCAGCATCAAGGCTCTCTCGTTAGAATTTCACAATGACATTTCTTGTACGAATATAATATATTATGACAATATTGTTACACATTAACATGTAATTCAAACTATTTTTTTATTAATTTATTCTTTTTCCATTATATTTATATAATGACGACTGTTGTCTTAACAATGTTTTCAAATTATAATGTTATTTTTAAGATATAGCTCCTCGTCCTAGGAAGATTCGAGAAAATCCTGAACTTACTTAGCCACATGCAGAATCTTCTGATACATGTAGCAGTAATGGTGGTTTTCAACGTTGATGAGGACCATCCCAGTGTAGGTTCCTAGATCACCTTCCTCATGGTTAAACCCTAAGTGTCCAGATCGTAGGGGGCGATGTTGTGGGTGACAACTCTACTGAGTTTAGAGCTTACCATGCAAGTATTGGCATGGCACCATTTGAAGCATTATATGGACGTAGGTGTACTATCTTCAATGTTGGCAAGAGGTCTGGATAAATAACCTTTATGATTCAGATAGACTTTAGGAGACACGGAAAGCTATAGGGCTCGCTCTAAAAAGACTAATAACTGCTCAGAGTCATCAGAAAAGCTATAGTCATGCCAGGCGAAAAGTTCTTGAGTTTGAGATAGGCGACTTGTATTTCTCAAAGCATTTTCTATGAAGGGAGTTCAGAGGTTTGGCTTGCATGGGAAGTTAGCACCCATATTCGTGGGTCCCTTCGAAATTATTCAACAGATTATAAAGTTGCATATATACTTGCACTTCCTCCTCATCTCTTGGCAATACATGATGTTTTTCATGTATCAAATCTAAGAAAGTATATTAAGGATCCTGAGCATAAGATAAGCTATGATTATCTACATGTCGAGCCGAACTTGACACACCTTGAAATACATGTGCAAATACTAGACATGGATATCAAGAAGTTGAGGAATAAAGAGGTACCTCTAGTTAAAGTATTGTGGCGGAACCAAGAGTTTGAAGAAGCCGCATGGGAACCTAAGATAGATATGAGAGAAAAATGCCCCTACTTGTTTGAATGATAACACTAGTATTCAATATATCTTCTTTATAAATGAAATGACGTTCATTCTCTTTAAAGTTGTTAGGGTTTCAATCCTCTTTAAGGTTGTTATGTTTGCATTTCAAGACTCGAGAATGAGACTTCCTTTAAGGTTGTTATAATTGTAAAGCCTTGAACATGACCTCTCTCAAATCTATATCATAAGATCCAGCTCGTCAAGAGGAAACCAACAAAATTTGTTTTGTATGAATCAGACTTCGTTTCGAATTGTTATGATTTTCAGAAGAAAGATAAGTAAGGATGCTTAAGATGTCATTAACCCGTAATGATCATCATGAAGACTAATTAAGCACAATTAAAGAAAATAATGATAGAATGAGGACCAGTAATGACCATTAGCGAACACTAATCAGAGGTCATTGAAAGTTACGCTCGCTAAAGTTAAATCGCAATTAGTATACATTAATCATAACTAATGCTAATTAAACGTCATTAGTTAATCTAAAACCTTCTGAAAATTCTAACTTGTCTTAAGTTTCGGGTAAGCTTTGTCCAAATCTATGGGTCGGTAACTGCAATTAAGGGTTAAATCATGGTTTACTAACCATGGTTAGCTATTTTCTGAAGCCTATAAATAGTCCCCTACCATTTCATTCTTTATATTTCCACTACTACTACTGCCCCAAGGGCTAGGGTCGAGAGATAGGAAGGAGGAGAGGGAGGTGGGAAGGAGTGCTAGCAAAGCACTATTGGGAGAATGAGAAGGAGGATGACAACACCATCCTCTCCTAGTTGGCTTAGTAGGTAAGTAGCTCTAACTTAAGCCATGTTCTGAATTTATCTTCCTTTTCGATTCATATTGTATTATGGTTCGAGGAGAAATCTATGTAATACCCTACTTAGGTTCTGTCAAAATTAACCTAGAAATATGTCACAATATAAGGAGAAAATCTACCTAAATTTTCCTAGAAATATCATCTCATATAAAAGGAAGCTCTACTGAAATTTCAGAGAAAATATGTTCTTCGTGTTCTTCGTGTATTCTTCACGTTCTTCATATTCTATGTTCGTTCTTTGCGTTCTTGGCACGTTCTTAGTGTTTTGATATGAAAATTAAATTCGATAGTTTTAGGAGTTGTAAATCATCCTTTCGTAAAACGAATCACGATAAAGCACCGCATACGTGAGAGTAAGCTCGACTAGGTAATAAAATCCTTCTTTTTGTTGATGGATTTTCATAAAATATCATTGAAATTCCTAATTTTATGTTCTTCGCTACGGAAAACTCTAATTTGGCTATTTTTGAGAAAATATGAAAAGTTGCTTTGTGATTCCCACTAAAATAATGTCTAAACATCGAATTGATGTAAAGGCTTGGAAAGTTAGTATTTGGGAGTTAAATAAGCATAAATATGAGTATATATACATATGAATTAATATATATGTGAGGTTATACTTTATGTTAATGAATACACAAATCAAAGGCTTAACGGAAAATTTTCATCATGTGAATTGATGTGTATTGATTTGGATCCTGAAAAAGATCATGTGTTACGTTAAGAATGATTGGGTGCAAAAGTACAGGTTGGGCATGCAATATGTAGGTTTGTCAGAAGAACATATGTATTGCGGGCTAAACCTATGTGGTACATGGTTGCTCAGATATGTTGAGCGCGTGGAATAAATTAATGTCAGTGCATGGTACTCGGCTGCCATTGGGCGGATTGACTGAGTAAAGATGTGGTCGTGCCATGTAGAGGCATGGGTGGTTGGATAGTGGTTGGGTCACAATAACATGTATTTAATGTTGGTAGATGCGATTAAATGTTAGCCTATGGTTTTGAACCATCGAATCCTCGAGAATGGTAGGCTTCTTTGTTTGTCAGGCTGACAGTTTGAAACCCTGACTAATAAAAGAAAAGAAATTTGTCAGGGTAGCATTGGAGAATTAGTTGACGTGATGTGTAGCGATATAAGCTCACCAGATCAACGCAATCTCCAATCCCGAAGTGTCCACAGCTTCGTAGTTAATGAACGACAAGGTTTTCTCTAGACTAGTACCTGGCACGGAATAGGAGGAATATGACAAACTAATAAGAAGAAATGAAACTTTCTGGTATAATAAGTTTGGCTAAACTATACTACTTGTTTACTTTTCTCATCTTAGTTACTTAGCACTTGCTAATCTTCATGCTATGTTTTATGGAAACCCAACATGTGTCGGTGAGCCGTCGCAAGGACTTTGATAATCCAACCAGCTAACATAATAGTCATCCAATCAGCCACAATAACTTTACTCTATAAGGTAGTTTGTAATCATTTTGAATGTCTTTCTTTCCAACTGATGTACTTTTCAATGATTATAGCGGGATAATGTATCATGTAAACTTTATTTTGCAAAATGAAAAAGTATTAAATACTTCTTTTTGAGTATTGTTAATTGCAATATGCTTCCAAATATTAGTTGTGATTGCTGAATAAATTATTGATGAATAACCAAGTCCGGATATGGGAGGATCTGACGAACCAGAATTGGGGTCATGACATCAGATGGTCGGCGAGGATGCTCGGAGTGGTGAGTTGATGGAGACTCTCTAGAGCTGTTGATCTAGAACAAAGCCATGTTGAAGCCTCTGGCTAATGAAGGACAAGTACCTGCAAAATGTTAAGGATAGATGGAGCGTGCTATGTGAGTGAGGTGAAGTGAAGTGGATACCTAGTTCAAATGGAGGAGGTTAAGGTCTCATGGGTTCCTCTGTCGTGGTGGCGGAGGAAAGGGGACAACACAGTTTGAGGTCTAGAGAAAGCGGGGAGGTGATAAGAGGATTGCACGTAGATGGAGATGTCCGACGAAGGTGGGGGTGTGGTCATTGAAGGTGAATAGGCATGGGTGATGAAAATAAAAAGGAAGAAAAAGTGAAAAAAGAATAGGAAAGCTTACCCAGAGAATTAAAGAACATCGAGGGCTTGGGCTGAGATCCTAACGGAGCTCGGGTCTTTTCACCTCCACAGCCACATGAGTAAGCTCGACAATTAGTTTTGATCTATGACATGGCCATTCAAGACCTGAGCTTATGGTCTTCATGACATTATCGATCCGCCCATCCCCTATTACAACAGGTTAGTGGAGGTTATACCACCCCAACATAGTCACACATCGAAAACTCACAAAGTCTAAAAGTGGGTTATATAGTGTGGACGATTACTACTTGATAACTTGGGTTGGAGCATTTTGGGTGGTTGTTAATTATCATATGGGCCCAATCCGAACAAATTGCTCGGGCCAATTTTCCTTGTTAGAAGACCAAGGACCTAAGACCAGGAAGTTGCAACTACACTTCAATGTTTTTCTCTATTGCAAGATTTGTAATGGCTTACCATTCCCACTACATGACAGATATCTGAACTTGTACATATCATGACATACATCTGTTTTCCTACAGTTGATGCATAAGGGCATCCATCAATACCTTTCTTATCCTTAATATTTTTAGTTATATACCTTTAATAGATTAGTATAATATCTTAAGAGAAGAATTCCTTTCTTTGAATTATATATATGGAATCTTTCCAAGATCGTCTTGATGTATCCTTGTTACGCTAGTCCCAATATCCTCTTGTCTATTTCTGAATAGCTTCAGATGCAAGATGTAAGACGTCTCCTTAAGATCTTTCATCTTAAAGGTATGGGAGAATCAGATCTTGGCATTGGTTATCATCTCAATATTATTCCTATTTATCAAGATGTCATGTACAGAAAGCACAATGAACACAATGCCTATCCCATTATGCTTATTGTAAAAACATGATTCATATGGATTCTGAATGAAATCGTAACTCTTTATGGTTTCATTGAATCAAATATCCCAACTAAAGAAGCTTGTTTTAAGTCCATATATTGATTTCTTCATCTTGCACATTTTTTCTTCCTTAGTTATGAAACCATGGGACTACTCCTTACTGATATCCTAATTGAGTTATTTTTTGAGGAATGCAGTCTTGAAGTCCATCTACCAAATATCATAGTCAAGATGTACAGCTATATCTAGCAATAGCCAAATGGATTTAAGCATATCCACATGAGAGAATCATCTTAGACGATACTTCTCTCGATGTATAGCCCTTGGCTATGAGCCATTCCTTGATGGTCCTTCACAACGGATCCCCTCTTTCGTTTGAAGATCCATTCACACCTAATGGGATTAACTCCTTTAGGCGGATCCTCGAGGGAACATACACAATTCTTATGCATGGAGTCTACTTCAGACTTTTGTGCTAGCATCCATTTATCTATATCATGATATGCCAATGCTTCATCATATGAAGTTAGATCATCACTAAACTCTTCTGATACATGGAATCCATACCTCTAAGTGTTCTTGCCACCCTTGACCTCTTTCTAAGAAGTATATGTGTCCCACCTTCTATTATGTCTTCAGTTTTTCTTATAGGATTTCCATTGGTGTCATTGGACTGAATGCGTTCTTTGGCTTCAATGTTATGTTGACTATTAATGAAACTCATCCTCTAGAAATTTGACATCTCTAGAGACATATACTTTTCAAGTCTCGTGACCATAAAGTAGGTATCCAATACCGATCTTTGCGTAACCAATGAAGTTGCAAATTGAGGTACGAGATTTCAACTTGCTTGCATCCACATTTTTAACATGGACCAAACAACCACAAATTCATATGTGTCATATACTTGACTTGGTTCCAAACCACAACTTTGAGGGATTTTGTGTACAGATTTACTTGGAATCTTATTTGGGATATAAGCTGGTCTCTACTACGTGTCCCAAGGTTCAAAAAGTATGTATGCAATATTCGTTCGATCAGGTGATCTGAAGTGAGTAAGTGGACATGCAAAAGTATAAGCAGATTATACAGTTTCTTTTATTTTAATAAAAATGATAAAGTATAATAATAAATTCAAACACTAAATCAAGGCTCCATTAAATACTTCGAAGTGCAACAAAATCGATGACTTCCAGTAAATCAAGGTTCCAACAATTTCTTTATATTTATAACAATATGTAATAACATATGGATATGAAAACACTTCAACTAAAAGAGTGAAATCTTATATAGGACAGAATGATTAAATCAAGACCAATTCTAGACCAATTTTAGACCAAATGATTAAGTCAATCAATTCCAGGGCAATTCTAGACCAAGTGATTAAGTCAAGACCAATTATAGAGCAAATGATTAAATATTATATTACACAGATGAATAAGTCAATACCAATTTAGAACAATTTTGAGATAAAATCAAAATAAAATATCTAATTTAGGGCTAAATGGAGCGTACCTTGGTGAAGAAGCATGTATAGTTGGGAGAAGAAGTTGGATGAGGAGCAACCCACGTGGAGGAGTAAAATTTGGACGAGGAACAACCCAGGAAGAAGAGCAACTTTCGCAGAGGAGCAGACCTTGGCCTAGGGGCTGCTGCTACTTGAAGGCTTGGAGGGGGTTGTTGTTATTGCAAGGCGGAGACCTCACGGAGGGGTTGTTGCTGCTCGAAGACTTGGAGACGATGGAGTGGGAAACTAGGGCTCGATAGCATAAGAGCTCCATCAGGGTTGGGAGTTGGGAGGCGATGGAGTTGGGAGTAGAATATGGGGTATCAGGCTCTTGAGTATTTGGGAAAAGAAAATAAGGCAAATGCAAATATGGGGTATCGGGTTCTCGGTAACCAATGCTCTAATACACATGCGACCGCATATGCGGACTACTTGGACCAATTATACCCAATTAGCGCATTACTATTGCATAGATATGTGATGTGTTATGGGGTCTGAGTTCACATATGCGACCACATATTGTCCGAATTTATGAACATTGGCGTGTCTTTAGAAACTAAGAGGTGAGTCTGCTTTACTCATCATTCATCTTACGTATGTTCAACATGATTTTGTTTACCACTTACATTAGTAGATATTAGGTCTACTATACCTTCGTATCTTACACCTTTGTGGTGAAGACTTCCCTAGACATGTATTAGGACAAGTATACCTTTAAAACTAAATCAAGTAGAAATAAACCTAAAATTTTGATCCAAAGGGGATGGTTAGTGGATGATTGACGGGTCCTAGAATTGGTCATGTATTAGAAGAGATTCAATCCTCTGCCTAATAAGGGGAAGATGGGGTCAAGGGTGGTTTAGGGATGAAGAATTTAAGGAAATATCAAAGGGGGTCAGATCTATGAAGTATAGAGAATGAGGAATGGAAACTTAAATTAAATTATACATATGATAAATGATGAGAAGATGTACTGGATTGGTGAAGAAATCGGGTGAGAGATGAGCGTTGTGGCCTACGGAGGAGCGTGAATGTTTCTCTGGTATTGACCTAAAAGCCAGGCCAAAGGACAAGGCTAAAACAATTTTCTTGATGTTTGAACAGAGATTTGGAATCTCTATATTGATGCCTAAGGAGTTGGCATCTCTTTTCCACTGTACTGGAAGTGCTCTACAGTTTCTTGTCACCAGTCGAAGCTCTGGCAAAGAGATTAGGCTCAAATCTTACTACGTGTGTAATTTATGAGAAAGATCAACCTTGGGTGAGCAATATATGTAGAGACGGCAGTTACTGATTTCTTGACAATGAAGAGGGATAAGTCGATCGTTATGTCGAGTGAGTGGGAGGCGAATTGTGGGAATATAGGCACTACAAGAAAAAGTGCCTATAACAACGGAAAAACTGCAAAGATGACAACGAATAAATCGTCATCAGTCAACCAAACGATGAATATTTGTTTCGTTGTTATTGTCGTTGTTATATAAGCCGTTGTTAAATTATTAACAACAAATTACTAGTTGTCGATAGACTACAAATAACAACGAATAAAAATTGTTAATAAATAGCAAATAACAACGAATACAAATCGTGGAAAAAAATAAAACCAGCAACGAATAAAAAATGTGGGAAAATAACAAGTAACAATGAATAGAATTCACTGTAACAACGAATCTAATTGACGGCAAGTTATATATAACAACAAAAAAACTGTTGCTGAGTTATAAACAACAAATTAAGATCGTTGTCAATTTAAAAACCATGCCATCGTAAATATATTCTGACCTGCAAATTTTTAAAGTACATTCACCTATACATCGTAATCCACAAGATTTCACCATTATAAACGGTACAAAACTATTGCAGCCTGTAGGTAATTGTCAACATTAACACCTTAATTCAACAGTATACGTATCACTAAATCCAACTAAACATTGTTTAAAAACAAAGAACAATATAAACCTGTCATGTATTACAAACTGTAATGATATTTTGAAATTTTAAAGCATCCAGCATCTACTGTTATCTATCACAAATCTATCTCAAATAACCTATAGCAACTATCATCTACCACAACTCATACAATCAAAGAACTGTATCAATCTATCATCTATTACAAATGGTTTAAACTAATAAAATTTTGTATATCATTGCCAGCAGATTGTCTGGAATATGTATCAACCTACACAATGAGGAGAAATTATCAATATATTAAAATATATATATTCATAACTCTAAAAAAACATATGAACATATATACTATTTATTCATGTTGCATGTTACCAAATGATTTAGACACATGAAAAATGTTTGCTACCATTCCAATCAAACAAAAAATAGACTTTAAATAATACTTACTAGTTGGTAGTCAGACCAAATGAGTCCATCATAAATTGCAGTAAGCTTCTCAATCCATCCTGCTAACATGTACATTGCATAAGATACATAAGAATTTGACATTCATTATAAAACTACATGCATATGAGCACTAAAATACAAGCATTTGATGTTCTTCGTTATGTGAGAGATCCTAAAATCAATAGAAGTTCAACAACAACCCACTTAATGGTTAATATAAGGCGCTAATCCTTACAAATATGTATTTACACGAAATCACAAGCATCTGTGGTTCTTCATTAAATCTCATCCCTCTACTCAACGTATCATAATTAACAATGGACATCTAACGTTTCCAGTAAAATGTGATAATATTCAATAAGAAAATAAAGTGCAAAAATTACTAAATGCATTAAAATCAAGTTTCTTGAGAAATCATGAAATACTCACATCATTATTCATTTGAGAAGTGTTTGAAGATGTTCCTCTTGAGTATCCTACAAAGTTTTCCTTGCCTTCTTCAAGAGGTAGCTTCTAAAATAAAAAGGGCATCAACGCTCATAATAATCATATTAAGTCACAATGCATAATAAACTATATGAAATAACCACAATTTTTTAAGATATTCTTTTGATGAATCCAAAAGCTTCATACTTGCAAATAAAGTTTCATAGTTTATTTTCAAAAAAGAAACCATTACTTTGGTATTCTTTTGAAAAAGCATTAGAACTTCCTAGAAAAATAAAGGAAATGAAGTTTTAATACCATTGAAGAGCCAACTTTATTTTGTGATAGCATCATCATGAAAGTTTGATTTTGAGTCTTGAGGTCTTTGATTACTTCGTGCATGTCCTTCATTTGTGATTTTAATGCTTCAATTTCTTCATTCTCAGACATACTCCGACCAAGTGCATAGCCTTCTTTGAACTCTGAATTCCTTGCTCCTATACCATATCCTCTAGGCATGCCCCATTTATGACATCCAAATACTTCATTATACACTTCCGTCTCTATATTATCGTTTGAAACTTCAGACTCCAGTGAACGCTCTTCTAATATTCTTTTGGCTTCTTCCTTCATATACAAGAAAGATAAAATACATAATATCAATGAATGAAGTTAAATCAGCAACCACTATTTTCATGATAATTGAAATTATACAGTAATTTAAATTATATTTTGAAAGCATTACCACTTTCTGACGAGAGAACTCATCAATGAATGCCAAATTTCCTTCATTATTCTTCATTTTTTTAACATGTGTGATTTTAAAAAATTCGATCTTTTCTGGAGCTCGTCCATTTTCGTCAAACTTCATAAAAGTCAAATGTTGAACAAATAAATGAGAAAATTTGTTTTCTTTGAACACTGAAAATAAAAGAGATGATTGCTTACAAATTCTTTTTTCCCTAGCATAACTTTTAGAACCGGTTGTGTGCAAATTGACTCCTCGCTCCAAAGAAACTTTCTTTGCAAATTTTCCAGCAACAGAACGTTTCTGCGTAACAAATTTTGCCTCATAATGATTACAATTAAAGTTTTATGCATTATAAATATATGAAACAAATATATTATAAAATTTTGAGTAAATAATTACCATGCTCTTTTTTGAGAACCAATATTCCACCAAGTTTTTCCATTGAGCAGCCTCGATACGTGGTGGAACGTGAGTGATAATCTGTTTATTAAAAAATGTAAACTACAAGAAATAATTATTAAATGATCTTAAATACTATTTTTAAATAGGAAATAATTCAACCTCAATCTTTCTCAATTCCCTCTCAGGTGTATCTTCTAGCACATCCTGGGGAATAAATTTTTCTTTAAGAGCATGCTTGAAATTATGCCATTTTTTATCAAGTGATTCAAGAATCCAACCATCAACATACATGTTCCTAGGAAACATAAACTTCAACTAAAAAAAGTGTGAGATATAGCCTATATGATTCAAAAAAATAGTAAGTAGTTTCTTCCATAGATTACAAGTAAATGTTCAAAAAAATAGTAAGTGTGAGATATAGACTCGCAGTAATGAATCTGATTGCGATCTAGAAGAATTGCATATGCAAGACTGTCCCTCTTTACACACTGACGCGTGGTTCCAAAAATACCGAATGCGTTCTCTCACAGATTTGAGGTTGGACAATATGGGTCATTGCATTAATCTGGTGATTAACTATTCTCGTAAGTGCTTGCGAACCGTGAATTTGTACAAAATGCGTCTTCTGAGATCGATCAGACTTTCCAACCTCGATACCCTGGGAGAAGTCAGAGAAACTGATTATCAAGAGCTTTCTATTGCGCTTCATGTGATGGATGCGTTGGAGGATATATCTATCGTGAACAGTGATGGGAAGATCACAGCCAGCCCTCTCTATATATCCGCCTGGAATATTGATGGTCCACAATATTCAAAGTTTGAAGAGAACATAAAGAAGTTTAAGCTGGATGAAGAGTACAACATTAAAAATGAGGTGGATCTCAAAATACATCACCGGTATATTGTTCTGCGAGTGAAGCCTCGCGAGCTTGTTTAGCTCAACTAGAAAAAGCTATCGAGAAGATGAGTAATGAGATGGTTTTAGAGTCCATCTCTTGTTCAGAAACCAGTGATTCAGTCAGCCAGAGAGATTTTAACGGAGATGGTCTCCTTATGATCTGCCACTGCAACTCTGTGATTACTCGACCCTATCAATCTCGTTTACTATGGATCATTGCACGGTGAATGCAAATTAACAAAGGTATGCATTCTTAATAGCATACGTTGCATCAGTTTCGCATGTTCTCCACAAGTAAATAACACACACACTTTATCACACCCTTTTGCATTTCTCGATTTTTCTCTATTTTTTCCGAATATGTTACTACCACAGATTTTAAGAACAATTACAACACTACTTGAAATTCAACGGATTTTCTTTGTCGTGATCTTTTTCTACTTAATAATTATCAAGTATAAAGCTGGATAATCAATATCTTAAATTATCAAGTATAAAACCGACAATGCTTGATTCTCGTTCTGATACAAGTATTTGATGAGTTAAAGCTAGTGATAATGGCAATCAAGATAAAACAACTACACAAAACAACTACAAAATTTATAAATGTTATTTTTATCATTTTAGTGCGGTTTAATGTAAATGGTAGGAGATGTACGTGGAATTGTTGAACTAGATTCTGGCTTCACTCAAAGCTTTACAATATGCATGTATTTGATTTTTAGTACTCAATCTCCATTCTCAATCAAATGTACCCTTTTCCCTGATGGGTTTTTTTTGCAAATGTGCATTAAACTTGGAGACTAAGAGCTGCTCAATGTGGGCCTTTTTGTTGATGTAATGAAAGTATACAGATGGATCACTGTGCTCCATTCCATGGGTTATAGAGGCTCTATCCATTGTCCAGAATTGAAAGCTTGTGCTGATCTATACATTTTTTTCCGTACATTCTAATCTAAAGTCAGGACATGTCATTAATAGAAATCTTACACTAATATATACTCTGACACTAAATTATAGAAAAGTATTTGTAATTTAAAACTTTAATTTTCATTGGAATTTTCAGTAATAAAAAAATCATTTAGTAAGTTATGTGATTCTCACCTTTACTTGGCCAATGAGATAATTACCATATATCCTTTTAAGCTTCCTCCAATCATCAAAGTCTAGAGGACACATTCTTCCATTGCGAGCTATAGTGCCCAACCAGCTACTCAATATTCCCGCAGCTTTATCTACCGGTTGAGCTAATTCATTGCAATCCACAATAACTTTGTGCCCATTAGACAGTGACCATATGTCTCTAGCATATGTGACTCCCTTCTTTACTCTAACATTTCCGTGGTCATCTAATAAAACGAATATACAACACTTACCTCTCAATAAAATACTCAAGAGATGAAGATATTATAATATTATACAAATGTTGAACTTTTAGATTCAAAAACCGAACCTGAAATATGTACATTCTCATGCATATTATCTCCAGGATCTTGTAGTATAGATTGCTCATGGACACTTGAAGTTCCTTCATTAGCATCACCACATTGGGGTTCGGATATTTGACATCCATGGAAAGTTCGTGTTCGAGTCATTGTAGAGTAACAACATCAATCTATTAAAATGTTACCTACATCCAATAAATCATAAATCATGGTTAATATATACAGTAATGAACCCACAACGAAATGAACAAATATTCAGTTAAGTCATATTAAAACATGCATCTGCTTACACCTGACAGAGAGTTTCCTTCAAGAAAAAACACATCACATTGCATCATCAAGTATACTTGCATTGTGGGTAAAGATGGAACCTAAGGCATTAGAAGGATTGTG
This sequence comes from Ottelia alismoides, assembly GCA_037367405.1. Lineage (NCBI taxonomy): Eukaryota > Viridiplantae > Streptophyta > Magnoliopsida > Alismatales > Hydrocharitaceae > Ottelia > Ottelia alismoides. Next base: position 1,016,651 of record JAZKJV010009287.1, on the reverse strand, counting down.
GTACTGACACGTGCTAGCACCACAATTCAAGAAACCAAAAATCTTATAAGGTCAAAAAGCAATAGTAAATGTTTGACTTTTGGATAGGTTCAAAAATGAAATATTTGACTTTTTGAACTCTATTTTTAAAATAAACGATGAAAGTGTAATCTAGCCATATGGAGGTGGGAATGTTTTGGTTTGAATACATTATATTCTATACATGTATTTAGTTGTTATTTTTAGTTTCTTGTGTTTTATATACATGTTGTTAGGCACTTATTACTGTTTCTTGGTTTATTTTATTATTATTGTGTGTGTAGGATAGGAAATGTACAGGACATTTTATAAGTATAAAATACTCATTAGTTAGAATTTATGATTTTTGTTCTATTTGATTTTTAATAGTTTTGAGATTTTTTATTTTATGCTAAAATACAAAAATATAAAATTTATATAGAAAAATGCAAACAAGGAAAATGAAAAGGAAACGTGCCAAGTATAAAATATGTGAGATCAATAATCAAATGGTCCATAATACAATCAATTCCAAACCCTTTTTTTATACATGTGAACACTACTCACCCCAAATATATTTATAGAAACCAGAATATTTTAGTGAGTAACAGTAAAAGGTGAGTAAAGTTTGACCAGAGTACATATGCTAAGGTCTTGCACGTTTGGTATTGATAAATAAAAGTTTAGATTCCTTGGTATCTGTGCACAATGTTTTCTATTTATTTTTGTATTTTGTTTATATTTTTATTGACTGAATACACGTTCTATCCTATTATTTTTAAAAGTGAAAAGAGGTTTACAGAAAAACACGAAGATTTCCTATTAATTCGAGGTATTTTTTATAGATGAATTTATATAAAATTTAAGAACTTTTCTAATCTGTTCTTAGTTTTTTTTCATAGTAATTCTTTATATGTTATTCTTGAATTAATAACATGGTCTTATCGCCAATCTTATTTGTAGAATAAATAACATGGTCTTATCACCAATCTTATTTGTAGAATAAACACATTTTATGTAAGTTTTGTGTGTACTTAGTAAGAAATTTCCGACAATATTTGAGTACAAAGCAGATGAATCACATATTTATCACAATGATAAATCTATTGATTAACAATTGAGTAATACAACCTTGACTGAGCAAATTGTTGATGCATCTTATTGAAAGTTTCATTTAAATGATAAAGAATTCAGGGGCGAGTGGATTACCTTACACAAACTCCTATAAATGGGGAAGAAATGAGTAGGGTTGAGAGGGGAAAGATCACTACGATTTTAAAGTTGAAAGTGTTGGGAAATCGAGGGATTCCCTTAACATGTCCTGCAAAGGATGACTAGCAGCGGAACGTTCCCCACACGAGAACCAAGAAAAATAATCATAGCACAATAATCAAACACCCACATAGAGACGAGAAATTTTACGTGGGAAAGCCCTTTTTGATGTGAGAGAGGGGAAAATCTATGGGGTATGATGACACGCAACAAAATCCACTAGGTCAGAAAAATAAGAGGTCCAATATATTCTCGGTTGTATTGCCCAACAAAACTAAAGGAACAATATCTTCTCTACGGGCTACTCTTCGCGCCTTGCATGGACTACTCCTCACGCCTTGCGTAGGCTACTTCTCTCCTTGCTTGGGGAGAGAGAACTAAGAGAGAAGAGAGGGAGAGATGCTTGAGTCGGGATGATCCCAATGCCATGCATGGAGCCTTATTTATACTACTCTTGCCTCCTCTGTCTTTCTCTCTCTCCTCCTAGTCCTATTTGGAATAAGAAACACAAGTCTTACTCCTATTGCAAATAGGAACCCAAGGGGATAATTTTTCAACAACCTCCCTCCCTTTTTTTCTTTATTTTTGGGAACGGATAATAACCAACAACCGTCCCCTCTGTTCCCAATGGGGACTCCAAGAAGATGATCAATGAGAGGTGACAGCGCTCGACTCTCTACAAAGTTGTAGCTTGTCACGAGTCACAACCTTCTTCAGCATATCTGATGAATTTTCATCTGTGTGGACCTTCTTCCGAATGAGAGGCTTCTTGTCAATAGTATCTCTTAGACAATGATATCACACGTATATATTCTTTGTGCGAGCAAAGTGCATCGATGCTCTTGCTCAGATCAATGGCGATCTGGCTATCACAGAAGACAATCAGCTCACTGTCTTTGCACCCGAGTTCACCAAGGAATCGTTGTAACCACAACACTTCTTTTCCTGTTTCTAATGCTACAATGTACTCGGCTTCAGTTGTTGGGAGTGCAATGCATTTTTGCAACTTGGATTGCCACGGAATCTCTCCTCCAGTGAAGGTGAAAATATACTCGGAAGTCGATATTCTCTAATCCATATCTCCTGCCACGTCAGTATCTGTGTATCCACAGAGTTTGGGATCTGACCTCCTACACATCAGACACATACTTGAGGTCCCTCTTAAGTATCTCAGAATCCACTTCACTGCTTCCCAATGATCCTTCCCTGGATTCGACATAAATCTTCTCACTATGCCCACGGCATGAGCAATGTCGGGACTGGTGCAAACCATGGCATACACAAGGCTGCCAACAGCGGACTGGTAAGGAATCTTGGTCATCTCAGCTTTCTCCTCAAAAGTAGACGAACATGTCTCTTTCTTCAATTTGAAATGAGCGGCAAGGGACGTGCTGGCAGGCTTCGCATTCTTCATGTTAAACCACTTCAGAATGCGTTCAACATACTTTTCTTGTGGCGACCACAACCTGTGCTTATTCCTATCGCGAGTGATGTACATCCCAAGCATGTTGCTTACCTTTCCCAAATCCTTCATCTCAAATTCCCTGGAGAGTTTCCTTTTGAGCTTTGCAATCAATCTGAGATCATGACCAACTATCAACTTGTTATCCACATAGATCAATAGGATAATGAACCTGCCATTGGGAAGATGTAGAACATACACACATGGATCTGTTGTAGTCCTCTTGAAGTTCTGCTTCGTCATGAACATTGCTTATGCTCTTGTGCCTCCTCAAAAGTGCATGGCCTATTGATGAATCTCCATTTCATTACCTTTATTCTATCATTTTGGTCCTAAAAATCCTAGCAAATGTGTGCAAATGCCCTTAATTTGCATAATTTAACATCCATGCATTGTTGTACAAAATGTGTATAAAATATTATTTCTAATGCCAAAATTATAGAATAAAGAAAAGAAAAGAAAAAAGAATAAATATTAAAGATATTTTATGACTCTAAACCTCGAGACCTAGACATCATGATGATAGGTCAACAAGGAATAAAGAAGGGCGAGATAAGGGTCCAAAATACAATAAAAATCCATTTTATTTATTCATTCATTTATTATGTGGACCTATTTTTATTTCCACTTTTTATACCTCAAATAAAGAAATTTTGAACATAAAAGTTGTAGATAATAAAATATAGAAAAATATAAAATTAATTTCATACAAAAATAACATTCAATGTACAAGTTACAGTCTGAATAAGTTTCCAAAATCCCGACTTCCCAGATCCATATCTCTCAAATAAAAACTCAAATATATCAAAAATCACCTTTAATTGTATATAAATTCCAATAAGCTATTTAATGAAGGTATTTTCATATTTTTTAGAGTTAAGGTGTAAAAGTTAGATTTTGCACTTCTTTTGTATAATATACCGGATTAAAATAATTAATTTATTTATTCTTTATTATTTTTTATAAATTATATTTTTATAAATTTGTAAATGGTATTTATAATATATGTACATATTAAAATAGGAATAAAATAATAAATAAAATACTAAAATAAAATATATATAGAAAATACATAGGTAAAATACCAATAACGATGCCTATATAATAAATAGAATTATTTATTTAAGTCTATATATTATATCATAAAAATATAATAAAAATATATTTAAGTATCTAAAAATAAGTTATAATTTTATAAAATAATAAACCAAATTAATAAAATAAAAAATACAAAATTAAAATAAAAGACCAAAATATATAGATAAATATACATATATATAACCCCTAAAAAGTAACTAGATATTAAAAAGCATAAAAAATAAATAAAGATCACGATAAAATAACTTATAAAATAGCAAACACTTTTTATTTTATAATCTAAAATTAATAAAATCATTGTATAATTAATAATGAATTTACAACTCTTTTTGGGCAGGGTTTTTTCTGGCTGGTCCACGTGGACCAACCAGAGTCTTTGGATGGTTGACCACAGGTCAACTCTCTGACCTGCTACTCTAGCCCTTGTTAGACCTCATTTTTACCCCGATTCGTGATTTTTTGAAGCTCGATCCTTTCAACCTTTTGTGTCGAGCCTTTGACAAATTTTCTTCCTCGATCTATGTTGATTCAAGTCGGGTCGTCACCTTGGGCTTTGGATCATTGCGCTGTCTGATAATTCTCCCACCTCGTTCCACCATACGTATAAGAAACCGCTTCTGTCCAAAATTTTATTTTGATCCCTCTTCCAACTGTGAACCCTAAATCTAAGGTGCGGACTTTCTTTCCGGTGACAACAGGAAGACACTGACACCTTCAGTGCGTTGTTTGATGTTGAATCGAGGCAGAACCAGCCGTCGCCGCCCGTTCCGCCGCGAGGTCACTCTGTTCTTCGTTTTTTTGTTCTTTAGACAATAGCTTAGGGTACTCGTTTACTTCCTTTGATTCTGTCGAGCGTATCGTAAAATCCAAATTTCTCGATCTCCACCTTGCTCTCACATAGAGAAAGGCTGTCGCCTCTCCTCCTCCGCCGCTCACCGAAGAGACTCCGCCCACTCCCCCTTTCACTCCCCATCGTAGTTTGGAGGGTCGAGGCAGTTTTCCCTCCACCCTCTTAACCCTTTTTGTGTAGTAACATAGGCTTCACATACGACTGGGGTGATTTTGTCCTTTGCTGGAGATTCCTGGAGCTGCGAAGCTCTGCCACCCTCTCGTGCTTGCTCCGGCCATTGCTAGAGCCTTCTGACACAACCAGCCATCGGAGAAACCCTATAGGAGCGTGTAGGTCCTATTTGGAGCATCGGAGAAGGCCGGAGGAGGGAGATCTTGACGGGGAAAACTCATCTCGCCGGTGGTTCTTCCTTGTTCTTGGTGGTGTCCTCGAGGCCGTTGGATTCGGCCCTGATCTTGGAGATGTATAGCAGTTGTAGGTCACTGCAAGCTTCTGCTGTTGATCTAATGCATGTGATCTAATCTTGGCTGTGGATCGTGAAATGTCAGCGCTACATCTGGGAGCGCCACGTGTAAAGTGAAGAGCCCTGCACCGTTGGATCACGCCTTAGGAATGAATATTTTGCATATTCAACCCGGTCCCCTTTTATATTTATTAAATAATTTATAAACATTCATCGCATGCTTTATAGTTTTTGAAATATTTGCAACTAGGCCCCCAAACTATTTTATCTGCATATGTGTCCTTTCCAGCATAGCTCACGTTCCTGTGCACATGGGCTTGGCCATTTTGGAGGAAGGCCCTCATGGGTCTTAGATTTTTTATACGGTCTCAAAACTTTGTGTGCATGTTGTATTATTTTGGTAAAATTGTAGAGATGCCCTCGGATTTATTTTTAAATAATTTATTCCCCTGCTAGTAGTGTAGTTTCTCTTAGTTGTCTCTATTTATTATAAATAGCAATTAAACTCAAAAAATATCAAAAGTAGTTGTAGACTCCTGTTGCATTGTATTTTCATGCACATATTTTAGTTTGCAATTTTAGGACATTTCATTATTTATTAAAAATAAGAAACAACATGTTTTGACCCTGTATACACTAGAAATTACATAAAAAATATAAAATTATATCGAAAAATTCCCAAAAAAATATATTTTGTCTATTTATGTATTTTTAAGCTTCAGACCAGAAATCACTAAAAATTATAAAAGAAAACTCAAAAAATAGAAAAAACCCTAAAAACACTTCTTAAAATCTATTATCTAAAAACCCAAAAATTGTGTTTTCTTTTTTATATTTTTATTTATATTATTATCTTTATATAAAAATTAATTTGGACAATTTTTCTTTGTTATTTTATATCTCTATTTTAATTTCAGATATTTAATTAAACCCTATTTTAGTGTATTTTTTTTACTTTAACAATATAAAAAATTAGCAAAAATTCCTAAAAATGTACAAAAATAGTAAAAAATATTTTATTTCTTTAATTTTGAATATTATTATTATTTATATCTATCCTAGCCTATTTTGTATATATACTCTATATATAACCTTATATATATTTTATCTCTTTTACAAAAATATATATAAAAATATAAAAAGAAAATATAAAAATAGAAATTAAAAAATCAAAATACAAAAATATAAAATAAATAAATAAAATAAAATAAGAAAAATAAAAAACCCACGAAAATTGCATCTTGGCCATGTAGTTGAATGATAATTTGTGTTTTGATTTCTTATCTTGCCTACTCTATTCCCTTGCTTCCTATGTTCGATCCCTACTTGCTTGTCATTATACATTTTTAGTAGGGTATAATAAATTTTAACTCATGATCTTAATTGCTTTATTATCTACGTGGGTTAAATGTTTAAACAACAAGAGGATTCGAGTAGTCGCCTCAGCGACAGTGAGCCTGATTTATCAGGACATTAATTAGCGACTCAAATCTTCTCGTTTTTAAAATGGCATCGTTGCTGAGGAACATCGTCTTGTAGAGTAGATTTTATCTCTTTTACTTGCTTAGCCATTTTTTATTATCTCACTTTATTTGATTATTCATTTTGAATTTCCTGACGTCTCTTATCATGTTTTCTTGCGAGAAACCACAGACCGAGAAGTATCGCCGAGGTGATTATACTCAACCTTGAGATGAGGAGTCGGCTATTCTGACCTTCCTGGTAGGAGAGAGCATGAGGCTCTTGAGAGAGATAGTGAGAGGATAGCTTAAGATTTTTATTTTTCTTGTGAGAGAGAGTTTCTCATTTTTGAACAATTAATTTGTAATAATACAAGTACCGAGGAATTTGGACACTCGGGACCAATTTCCAAGTGTTTGTTCACATGGGGGCTCACCATGTTTTCTGAGCTTTCTATCGCTTTCTTTTCCTTTGTTTCCTGCAGTTTTGTGCTTTCCCCTGATTTTTATTTGTTTTGTGGAATGAGCCCTTGGTTTTTAGGCTTGCTTGATCGTATAGTCTAAGGCCAAACACCTAACAATCTTGCATGCACCTATAGTCTCTGCATTTGGACTTAGAATTAATTAATTATTAAGTACTCAGTCTTGAAACCACGTGCTGAGAGAGGTCGTATACAAAGCTTGCAGGACTCATTGGGGCTGGCACCGATCAACATCGAAGATCGGATTTAGGTTTCGTTCTGTGTACTTAGCATTTGGTTCTTCACGTGTAGCAATTGTCTGCTTAGGACGATTTCTGTGTGCATATCGGCATAGGTTTATCAATTCATGGTTTGCATCCCGCATGGATATAGCTGGGAAGCATTGTAAGTCTTCTAGCTGAGCATTCATCATTTAGGTACTAAGGTGAGATTTCCATCTTAGTGTTACCTTGCATTGCTTTTCGCTATCTCCCTCGATTTTTGGATCAAATAGGAACCAAAGAAAATACAAAACGTTAGGCACTTGTATTGAATCTTCTCAAAGCAAGTGATAACACCAAAAAAAATTAAAAAAGAGTCTGTTAAAACTACTTGACCTAAATAAAATTAATTAATTGGACTCATTGCCGTGGGTGAGAAAAGCCCTCATTTATTTTCAGGTTGCATAGGAAGGTTTCCTTCCCAGTGAGAGAGCAACTTCGTAAGGATTAGAGCCCAAAATCCAGTTTGTTGCTGCCTTGTGTATCGCTTGGATTTCCTAAGTATTGGCACATCTATCGTATGCAAATGAGAAGGGCTTGGTCAACAATGATGTTCTCTACTGCGTAGAGCATCAACCTTTTCTGAAGTATTGAGCTTAGGCCACACCTTCAGGGGGGTGTCTATCTCATCGTCTTACCTCTGAGTAGGTTCTCGCACACTCAAGGGTGATTCTGTTACGAGTGGGATCCAAAGTAGTGGTTTCGCCTAGCAGCTTCCTCCCTCTATTTCTTTGACTGAATAGGGATCCCGGAAGGGTTATAAGGACCTTAAAAAGAGCATACTACATGTTACAAAGGAGGAGGACAAGTATGTGATACTTTTTCGGCTGTACTCTCTCTCCTATAGGTGTAGCGCTCTAAGGACTTGTTAAAAGATAAATTGCCTGAAATAAAATCTAAAATCAACAAATATAATTGCTAAACCTTCACAGCTTCATGGGCCGAGTTGGTGAATCCATTATTTTGAGGTTTGATTGATTAGTATTATTATGGTCAAGATAAAAAATATAGCTCACTTGCACCATTTTGCTCTCCCTCCTAGTTGGCACTTGCTCATTGTGAGCCTTCTGTTGGACATGCGAGCCCACAGCGAGCCATTATGCAATAAATATTATTGTGAATATATTCCCTGATCTGAAATGAAGAATAACTAATTTGCATAATAGGTCCCTTAGTACAATTATGGTTATGTACCATGGCCATCTTAATGATCATACAACTATTGATTCAATTATTGAATGATAGAGGCTGGTGCTTGGATGAATATCTAAAGAGTTAGATTGAGGACTCATCAAGCAACGCCAAATAATTATTAAGAGAGGATCTCCAATCTGAGTAGGAGATGACAAACCTTTCTCATAAGGTTGATATCTAACTATCCTCTTGATGCAGGTCCTCTACATTGGAATAGAGATTTGGAGGTGTTGGATAAGTTAGGTCAAAGAGTTTACTTAACAAAATCGAGATAACCAAAGTCCTATTTTGTATGCTATCATATAGGCACACATCCTTTGACCGGAGGCAGATGTGTTACTATAAGTCTGAGTATGTATATTTGGCAGACCAATAGGTTGATGGCCTAACCAAGGTCTATACACTGGCACGCTGTTGTGCATGCAAGGGCATATGAGTAATATGATCTCTCAAAGGGATCATACATATCTGTTACTGAATCGAAAGACATGAGCTCACTCCTGAGATATTGGGAAGAATCAAATTCTATGCACGATTGTCTCACTTTTGAAGCTTAACTGAATTTGTAGGTTTCATATAAACTTTTGGAAAGTATATGATCAACACCTGGGTATGATATATGCTTTTGGAAAGTATATGATCGATACCAACTCCCAATAGTCAAACGAGAAACTTAATGATAAAACCCTGAAGTAGACAGTGTAAAATTGATCTAAAACTTCGGTTTTATTCTGGGTCTTCCAGTATACAGGATGTACAGGTATTAGGAATACCCGAGGGTGATGTGATCATAAACGATTGCATAACCATGACGCTTCCATTCCGAGGGAGTGATGAAATAGGTCTAGATTTTAGTGACTTCTCTAATAGAGAAGTAATATGATCTAAGTCCAAATGTTGGACCTTTATCTGAATGTGATTCAGATGCAATGAGAAGATTAGATCTACGGTCTTGACTTAATCAAGTACTATGGGAGGTCCACAAGATCTGGATTTGAGATGTGATCTCAATATCCAAGTCACTATACATGGGACAATACAATCACCCTATCCTTATCTCCATGTATTAGTGGAGAAAGCACATTTTTCTTGAAAGAGTTCAAGAATAATTTCATTGTTGATATATATATATATCCGAGCATTGGGATTTAATTATCATGAATAATATGAATTTGATTCATATTATAAGGAGAGTTATCTGAGATAACTAAATGAGATTTTATTATCGAAGATGTGAATAATGTGAATGTAATTCATATTATTTGGGCATTAGAGAATAGAGATGCAAGATGATTAAATGTGATTTAATTATCATAAATATGAATAATGTGGATAGAATTATCCATATTAATCTGATATATTATAAATGTAATTTATAATATATTTGAGAGAGCCTATTAGGATTTATATTTGTTGATTAATTATTGATGTGAATTGGATTCACATTGGATAATTAACTGAAAATATAATTTACATTTTATTTTGGGTTGTGAATGTGATTCACAATTTTTCAGTGGCATGATTGAAATATTCAGAAAATTTCAAATTAATTTTATGAATATATTTGCAATAAAAGTTGATGCAAATATCTAAGAGGAATATATGAGATATTATATCTCACATAAAATAGAGAAAAAGGAGTCACCTTAGTGGGTGGTGGACGACTACCCTTGAATTGTTCAAAAGTGGTCATCCCCCTATTTTAAGGGTTTACACTCTCTCTCTCTCTCTCTTTCCTCTTATCTAAAGTGATTTAATTAAATTAAATTATATTAATGATAATTCAATGTATATTTAGTTTAATTTAAATTATTTATTATTGTGTTTTCACAACAAGATTATGACCATTGAAAGAAACACAAATCAATTTCATGCATTGATTTTTTGTTGTCCGTGGATTGACATCCATGGACTCCCAAAATCCTATATAAGAAGAGGCTCCCCTTGCTCTTTGGGTTACATCAATAAACTTACGCTCTCTCTCTTTCTCTCTCTACACGTCATGTCTCTCTCTCTCTCTCATTGTGGCCGTCCACCATGGATCCATTCAGAGTCACCATCGGCGCATCATCATCGTTATGCTGCCGGAGTATTTGCTCGTGGATCTCCATCTCCTTCGGTGCACCTCTCCCATGAAGAAGGCATCCGATCTTGTGTGACAAGATCAGGAGATTCGCCTCTTGGATTAACAACATGAATTGCGGGGAGCTTGTGTCTCATCAACGCGCTCGCAAGCGTCTCCTCCGATGGATCGGACTTGAGACATGAGGTATTTTTGTTTAGAGATTCGATAAAAACCATGCTTTTTCAAGAAGTAACCTTAATACCTATTATGGTTTAGACTAAATGATCCAAGAAATGTTCTTGGATCATGTGGTTTCATCACATCAAAATTTTAAATTCTGCTGCCTCAAGCAACTAGTACGACTACTCGCTCCCGATCGCATTCGATGCAATCATCACGCTTCTGTGATGTGCTTAAGGATCTTCCCATATACTTCAAGTTGTATAAGAGCCTTAGGTCGGAGATTTTGGATACGATCCATGAACTTTGGAAGTCTTGGGCTCGTTAGGGATTGTGAAAATTTTATCGCATTTCATTTTCACAGCCATGTTTTATGAATATTAGGTACTATTTAAAATGTTTAAATACTAAGTTACCACTGATAATATTTTCAATTAATTAAGGAAACCATGGGATTTGAGTTTGCGTGATTTGGAATACGATAACTCAAGATATAATCATTTTAATGAACCAATATTCACTGTTTCAGGGATGGCGCATCATGACGTAATTAAAGAGTTAGTTACTATTTTTAAATGCCTAGAAATGCATGCTAATCACTTGAGTTCTATTGTAAATCAAATTAGCAAATTGTGTAAACTTATTTTGCTTGATTTGAATTTAAATTTATTGAGCCTATGCTAATTTTTGTAAGTAGGGGTCACTGCTGGAAATTGCATACTTGATCATGAACCTTGTGATTGTCATTCAATCAAAATTAATGGAAATTAATGGTTAATTTCCTGAGATAATTATCGATGAATATTTGTGAAATACTTAAAGATGATAATTATTTCCTTGAATGACATTGACCATAACCAAACTTGTTTAGATATGATCTAGATTACAATTGATTACATGAACCTTCCAATAAACATTGATACTTAAATAGGATTGGGGATTTGTTTATCAAATCTCCCTATAATGTTAATGAAAATGCTTTTGATTATTACTATATGGTATCAATTCGGTTGAAAAACTTATTATCATCTCAAGTACAAAGCGATCTATTTGGCATTATCTTTTTTCCGATGCGGATATGGTTTCTAGTCGGGGAGTGTTGGATAGCAGGTTGCACCATGTGCAGTTTGTCCCACTCCCGTTGGTACTATCCATGACAGCGGGTAGGGAAAGGATAATGCTTGACAAATCATGATTTATTTTTCTAATTATTAAAATTCGAAATAATATGTATTTTGATATTATACCATCCTTTAAGTAACAATTAAAAATTGTTTATTGGATATTAATTGGAACATTATTTTAATATGATTAGATTAATTATAATCCAATTAAAATAAAAATACTCTGTTATAAATAGAGTTGTTATTTCTATTGGAAGAATTAATTATGTGAATATGATTCATAATAATTAATTAGAATTTGAACAAGGTATGGAGGATCACACAATTGACATCCATGGTCTCCTGTCAAAGCAAAGGGTTCTGTCGCCAAGAATTGTATGTATGAGATGCATGTCTGAAGTGACAATTTATGCATATAAGCGCATCTGTATTGGGCTCTTTGCTTCTTGAAAGAATAAGGCCATATGCGTAGTGATCCCAATATCGGGTCCTCATATTATTGAAGCAATATTGGATTGCGCATAGCGAGTTCTATTCCTCTTGATAGTTGGTTCAACTAAGGACGGGTCAACATTACCTTATGGGTGGTGGGCCCAAGTGTTAAAGACCGAATTGAGAAATGCAAGTTGGACTTGCAAGGCGGAATGTGTTCCCGCTTCTTTTTATCTGAGTTACAGGTTCTCATGTTATATGGATATGACAAAGATAAGAAAGGAGATCCCAGATCTTGCTTGAGATATAATGATAAGTATATCTCTTACATTGAAAGTGATAAGGGAATGAACTTTCAGCGTTGACAAGGAAAAACAACTTTGATACAAAAATTCCTAAATCAAAGTAGAATATATATTTGTATATATTTATCTATGCAAATTTCTTATTTCAGATAATCCATTATTAAACCCACTTAGTACTATACTCAATAATAACCAGTAAAATATCATGGATTGGATTCATGATCAAATTATTGTACTTGTAGTTAGACACATAATGTATGTGGTTGTAGTATGCAAGTTTCCTCATAATAATGAGGAATGATAATTAAATAGACAATAAGACAACAACCTAGGGTTTGTATGTTTTTATAGTCTTGATCTCTCATCAAAGGTACTTTGGAATGACATGTCGATGTTGATTGTAATTGTCAATGAATCCTTGTCAAAATCTAAGAAGATGTTCTAGCATACATATGTGCTCTCGACATTTAATCATGAATGGCATGGTTCACTGCATCATGCAGAATGATGGCTTTATAAGAGATGATGTATTCAAAATGTTTGAATACCTACCTGAACCTATGTCTTTGAGGGTTAAGATGTATGTAGATTTGATGAGTATCATCATTCTACTGTGTATACTCTAATCATTCATGAAACTTCGTAATATTCATATTGTATGAATTAAATGAAGCATGTATAAATATTGAAATACTCTTATATTGAAATATTTTGATTTCAACATAAGCAATGGTTGTTTATAGATCAAAGGAGCATAGTGAAAGCATGGGTTGGACCCAAGCAAGAAGGAAACTCAAAGAGTTGGTTATACTTCTGTAACTTCCATGTGACATCCAAAGACTCGGATTAATGCCAATACAATAATAAGTCGATGTATTGATAATATGACTATCAAGACTATCTAGGCTCCTTAGAGAAGGACTCAGATAGTGCATCGGAATAATGTACATTTAATCATTGAAATTCACTTTCTTATTTGATATGATCAAAGTCTAATGATTGTATCTTATTCTTCTAATAACACTTGAAATTGGTTGCATATGTTTTAGAAGACTAGAAAATTTGATCACGAGGTTTAATATCATCCACATGAATATTGATGCAATTGTTGCAACAATCTCTATTGGAAGATAAACTTCATATTTTCAGTGGGAGAGCACATAGTCATAGAGAATGTCTCTATGACCCGGATATTAGAATATACTCATTGTTTATTTCTAAATTTTGGAAATAAACATGAATTTTGTAATAGACCTATCATAAAGAGATATGATGAATATATTTCAGGTAGTAATTTGACATCTGGAGGACTCTGCTTAATTAGAAAACTAATAAATGGTTCATTAATGTTTCTAATACTGGAAATTAAACCTTAAAAGATCAATAGAAGGATGAAGATCCTTTGGCAATGATCTAACATCAAGCCTTGGACATATGTCTGATAATGCGACCAATAGACTATTCAGAGATGAAGCTTTAGAATGTCTATAATTTCAAATCTTACATACTTGTGAATACTATTCAAAAGTAAAAATACCAATACAACCATCCTTGGGAACGGTGTAAGATGTCAAGGTATTCAAGATCTCATACATATTGATGTATGTGGATCATCTATATCATAATGAACATTGATGATATGTGATCTCCTTTGATGATTATTTGTGACATGAGATTTCTTCCCTTCAACTTAGAAAGCTTTGAAATGTTCAAAGATTTCATAGTTTTGGTTTAGAACTAAAGTTTAGACGAAGGTGAAATGAATTAGATCCAACCTAAGTATCAAGTACATATTAGATGAATTCAAGGAATACCTTATGGAGAAAGGAATATCATTCCTATCTCAATCCTCCTAATACACCCAAACTCAATAGAGTTGTAGGGAGATACAATTAGGTCATGTGTGACATGATTTGATCAATGATGAATATTAGCATAATTGCCTCTTAGTTTCCTGTTATATATGAAGTAGAGACTACAATATATATCCTTAATAATATTCCATGAAAATCTAAACCGGACATCCTCAAAAGTTATGGTTTGGAACCTAGCCTAGTGCTGGACACTTGAGGATTTAGGGTTGCTTCGTTCATAACATTGTCATGAATGAAAGTAAGTTAGAATCTAGCATAAGAGAGTGCTACTTCATTAGGAACTTAAAGGATGGTATTGGAAACCTACTTTATGACCTTGAGATTCTTAAAAGATCTCATTTCTAAGGATGTGATTTTTAGAGGATGACTCTCTTGAGAATCAAGATGAAAATGAAGTGAAGGAACTCATTTAATCTTGAGAAGATAACGAGGTTCCTGAATTCAGAAACTAATAGGAAAATTAAAAATGAAACACTAATACCTCTTCAAATGAAATTGAAGATGGATTCCATGTATCTGACAATGATCTTACTTCATATGATGGAGCTTCTGATGATCATGGCATGGAAAGATGGATGTTAGCAATAAAGTATAAAGTAGACTTCATGTACAAATGTTGTATATGGACCCTTATGTATCAACCTATATGGGTAAGACCCGTTAAGGTGTAAATGGATCTTCAAGGGAAAGGGGGAACCTGATGAGAAGGTAGAGACCTTCAAAGCACAACTCGTAGCCATGAGCTACACACAAAAGAGAAGACATCGCTTGCAATGAGACTTGCTCTCCAGTGACCATACTTAAACTCGTCAGATTATTGCTAACTATAGCTAGATAACTTGACTTTGACATCTTCAAGATGTGAATCAAGATTGCATCCCTCTATGAATACCTCTCCGAGGATATTCATATGAAGTAGCCCCAAGTCTTCATGGTTGAAGAAATCAAGGTGTGCAAGCTAAAGAAACTCCATCTGTAGACTCGAATAAGCTTCTTGTAGTTGGAACATTGGATTTGATGAAATTATAAATGTTATGATTTCAGATATAATCTTGATGAACCGTGTGAAGTGCCATTGTGTTCATCGTGCTAAATGTAGATAATATGCTAATCTTTTGGAATGATATAAGGATAATAATAAGTGTTTTATGATCTGGCTATTCCATAACTTGAGTTATGATCTCAAGGATACTTCTTAAGATCTTAGTTCTGAAAGTGTTCAGAAGCAAAGAGAAGAGGGTATTGGGACCGTCGCATTAGTGGTACACCTTGGACATGTTCTATTTTCTGGAAAATTTCAAGAAAGGCTTTTTACCTTAAGATATAGTGCTCACCTATCTGAAGGGATAACACCTCAAAAAATTGAGGAAGTGAATGCTAGAACTGCTTACCCTTGTGCATCAGTTACGAGAAGCTGAGTGTATGCTAAATGTGTAGAAAAGCCATTTGTCTGCCATGTAGTAGGAGTATTAAACTGTTACTAATCCTACTAAGGAGATAAAATACTTGATTACATCAATAATAATGTCTTTAAAGATGACAAGATTTTTTGAGATAGTGATCTCAAAGTCTTATCTTCAAGAAATTAAGACTTTATAGATGGAGATCTAAAAGATCTTAACTGTGGATACCTTAGGAGATAGAGATCTCTAGGAATAAGGGTATTCTGATAAGGATAATAGAAATAACATAATGGTTATAATAATTATTGAGTTGTAGTGTCAAGGACACTGTAAATGACAAAATTGAGTATTGGTTGCATAAGATGCAACAAACGCATTGGATGCGGGCATTGTTACTAGGAGATATGCAAGTGTCGTAAAAGGACTTGGCGTAGTCTCTTGGGAACAGAGTGACTGATCAATTTTCCTAGGTATTCTAAATAGCCTATGATTGTCAAATGAGTGAGGATTTAAAGATTAGCCCATTAATGGATCTTTGGGCAAGTGGGAGATTGTTGGACATGCAAGCACACGACAAACCATTATGCAATAAATGTTACTGCGAATATCACTCCTTGATCTAAAATGAAGAATAAATAATTTGCATAATAGGTCCCTTAGTACAATTAGGGTTATGTACCATGGCTATCTTAATGATCATACAACTGTTGATTCAATTATTGAATCATAGAGGTTGGTGTATGGATGAATACCAAAAGAGTTAGATTGAGGACTCATCAAGCACCGCCAAATAATTCTTAAGAGAGGATCTCCAGTCTGAGTAGGAGATGGCAATCCTTTCTTATAACGCTGATTTCTAACTGACCTCTTGATGCAAGTCCTCTGCAGTGGAATAGAGATTCGAAGGTGTTGGATAAGTTACGTAAAAGAGTTGACTTAATGAGATCGAGATAACCAAAGTCCTATGTCGTATGCTGTCACGATATAGGTATACATCCTCTGACTGAAGATGGATGTGCTACTATATGTCTGAATATGTACATTTGGCAAAATAATAGGTTGATGACCTAACCAAGGTTTATACACCGGTGCACTGGTGTGCATGTAAGGGCATATGAGTAATACGATCTCTCAAAGGGATCATATAGGTACTGTTACTGAACCGGAAGACGTGAGCTCATTCATGACATATTGGGAAGAATCAAATTCTGTGCACGGACATCTCACTTTGGAAGCTTGACTGAATTTATAGGGTTGATATAAACTTTTGGAAAGTATATGATCAACACTTGGGTATGATATTAGCTTTTGGAAAGTATATGATCGATACCAACTCCCAACAGTCAAATGAGAAACTTAATGATAAAATCTTGAACTAGATAGTGTAAAATTGATATAATACTTTAGGCTTATTCCGGGCCTTCCAGTATGCAGGATGTACATGTATTAGGAATACCTGAGGGTGATGTGATCATAAACGATTGTATAACCATGACGCTTCCATTCCGAGGGAGTGACGAAACATGTTTGGATTTTAGTGACTCCTCTCACAGAAAAGTAATCTGATTTTAGTCCAAATGTTGGACCTTGATCTGAACGTGATTCAGATGTAATGAGAAGATTAGATCTACGACCTTGATTTAATCACGCATCTTTGGGAGGTCTGCAAGATCTGGATTTGAGATGTGATCTCAATATCCAAGTCACTATACGTGGAACAATACAATTGCCCTATCCTTTTCTCCAAGTATCCACGGAGAAAGCGCATTGTTCTTGAAAGAGTTCAAGAATAATTTCATTGTTGATATACGTATCCGAGCTGAAGGATATGGTTAGATCCTCAAGCGCATCACAGAAGCGTGAGCGTTGTATCGAATACGACGAAGAGCGACTAGTCGCACTAGTTGCTCGATGCAGCGGAATTTAAAAAATTTTCTTACGACGAAACCACGTGATCCAAGAACACTTCTCGGATCGTTTCGTCTAAACCACAAACAAGTAATAGGATTACCTCTTGAAGCGTGGTTGCGATCGAGTCTCTAAACGAAGAGACCTCCTGTCTCAAGTCCGATCCGACGGAGGAGACGCTTGCGAGTGCGGGGATGAACCGCGTGCTTCTCGCAATCCATATTGATGATCCAAGCGGCGGATCTCCTGATCTCGACACACGAGATCCAACATCTTCTTCACGAGCGAGGCACACCGAAGGAGACGGAGATCCACGAGCAGAAGAACGGGCAGCATAACGACGATGCCGCGGCGATGGAGAACCTCTCCATGGCATCCATGGTGGACGGCCATGAGAGGGAGAGAGGGGGCTGACCTCTAAAGAGAAAGAGAGAGGGAGAGAGAGATGCTTCTCAAGCATTGTGTGTAAAATATAGAGCATGGTATGCCTCTCTATTTATAGGGTTTTGGGATCCATGGATCTCAATCCATGTGACATATAAAATCAATGGATGAGATTGATTTATGTCAATCCAATGGTCAAGATTATTGTTGGTAAAAACCAACAACTTGTGATTTAATTTTGATAAAATATATTTGATAAATCAAATAAATATTAATACCAAATTAAATCAATCAAATAAGGAGAGAAAATACAAAGGAGATCAACCTTCCCCTTTAGAGGGCAATCTCATGGATTCCCATGAGATTGCATATCTCCTTGATTTTCTCTCTACTTATTTTCCAACAACTATTTGTTGGGATTTTTATTCACCAAAATAATTCTCAATTAAATTTAGGAATATTGCAATCTTGACATTGGAATATTGTGAATCATATTCACAACCCAAAACAAAATGTAATTTACATTTTCAATTAATTAGACAATGTGTATCCAATACACATTAATAATTAATCTACTAATATAAATTATATCTAACTCTCTCTAATACATTATAAATCACATTTATAATATATTGTGAATAATTGGATATTACCATCCACATTATTCTTATCCATAATAATTAAATCACATTTAATTATATTGGATAACTTATTCTCATGTGCTCAAATAATATGAATCACATTCATATTATTTACATCTTTGATAATCAAATCACATTTAATTATCTAAGATAACTCTCCTTATAATATGAATCAAATTCATATTATTCATGATAATTAAATCACATTTAATTATCCATTTTCTCAATGCTCGGATACATATATCAACAATAGAATTATCCATGAACTCTTTCAAGGATAATGCGCTTTCTCCGCGAATACTTGGAGATAAGGACAGGGCGATTGTATTGTTCCACGTATAGTGAAATGGATATTGAGATCACATCTCAAATCCAGATCTCGGGCCTCCCATAGATGCTTGATTAAATCAAGACCGCAAATCTAATCTTCTCATTGAATCTGAATCACATTCAGATCAATGTCCAACATTTGGACTAAGATCAGATCACTTCTCTACTGAGAGGAGTCACTAAAATCCAGACCCGTTTCATCACTCCCTAGGAATGGAAGCGTCATGGTTATACAATCGTTTATGATCACATCACCCTCAGGCATTCCCAATACCTGTACATCCTGCATACTGGAAGACTCAGATTTAAACCCGAAGTATTAGATCAACTTTATACTGTCTACTTCAGGGTTTTATCAGTAAGTTTCTCATTCGATCATTGGGAGTTGGTATCGATCATATACTTTCCAAAAGCATATATCATACCTAGGTCTTGATCATATACTTTCAAAAAGTATATATCAAACCTACAAATTCAGTCAAGCTTCCAAAGCGAGACGACCGTGCGCACGGAATTTGATTCTTCCCAATATCTCATGAGTGAGCTCTTGTCTTCCGGTTCAGTAGTGAACCTGTATGATCCCTTTGAGAGATCGTATTACTCATATGCCCTTATATGCACACCAGCGCGCCGGTGTATAGACCTTGATTAGGCCATCAACCTATTGGTCTGCCAAATGTACATACTCAGACATATAGTAACACATCTGTCTCCGGTCAGAGGATGTGTGCCTATATCATGACAACATATGATATAGGACTTTGGTTATCTCGATCTCGTTAAGTCAACTCTTTGACCTAACTCATCCGACACCTCCGAATCTCTATTCTTATGCAGAGGACCTGCATCAAGAGGTTAGTCAGATATCAACCTAAATGAGATAGGATTGCCATCTCCTACTCAGGCTGGAGATCATCTCTTAACAATCATTTGACGGTGCTTGATGAGTCCTCAATCTAACTCATTAGATATTCATCTAAGCACCAGCCTCTATGATTCAATAATTGAATCAACAACTGTATGATTATTAAGATGGCCATGGTACATAACCCTAATTGCACTAAGGGACCTATTATGCAAATTATGTATTCTTCATTTCAGATCAAGGAGTGAATTGCAACAACATTTATTGCATAATGGCTCGCCGTGGGCTCGCATTTCCAACAATCTCCCACTAGCCCAAAGAGCCATTAATGGGCTAATCATTTAAACCCACACTCATGTGACAATCATAGGCTATTTAGAAAATAGTTAGGTAAGCTGATCAGTCACTCTGTTCCCAAGAGACTACGCCAAGTCCTTTTACGGCAATTGCATATCTCCTAGTAACAGTGCTCGCATCCAATGCGAATGTTGCATCTCATGCAACCGATATTCAATTTTGTTGGTTATAGTGTCCTTGACACTACATCTTATTAATTATCATAACCAGTATTCCCATAATCCTTATTAGAATACCTTCATTCCTGGAGATCTCTATCTCCTAAGGTATCTACAGTTAAGACCATCATAGATCACTATCTACAAGATCTTAAACTTTTGAAGATAAGACTTTGAGATCACTATCTCTAAGTTTCATCATTTTTGAAGATATTGTTATTACTGCAATCAAGTGTTTTATCTCCACAGTAGGATTAGTAACAGTTTACTTCTCCCACTGCATGGCAGACATATGACTCTTGTACACATCTAGCATATACCCAGCTTCTCATAACTGATGCACAAGTGCAAGTAGTTCTAGCATTCATTTCCTCAACTTTTTGAGGTGCTATCCCTTTAGACAGGTCACTACCACATCTTAAGGGAAGGAAGCCTTTCTTGGAATTTTCCAAAAATTGAAATAAGTCCAAGGTGTATTACTAATGTGACGGTCCCAATACCCTCTTCTCTTTTCTTCTGAACGACTTCAGAATTAAGATCTAAGAGGTATCCTTGAAATCGTATCTCAAGATATGGAACAACCAAATTATAAAACACTTATCATTTATTCTTATATCATTCCAAATGATTAGAATAATATCTACATTTAGCACGATGAACACAATGGCACTCCCACTAAGCTTCGCATGGTTCATCAAGATTTTATCTGAAATCACAACATTTATAATTTCATCAAATCTTATGTTCCAACTACAAGAAACCTATTGGAGTCCAAAGATGGAGTTCTTTAGCTAGCACACCTTGCTTTCCTCAACCATGAAGCCCTGGGGCTACTTCATATGAATATCCTCAGAGAGGTATTCATAGAGGAATGCAATCTTGACTTACATCATGAAGATGTCATAGTCAAGTTGTGTAGCTATAGTTAGCAATATTCTGATGGGTTAAAGCAAGGTCACTGGAGAGCAAGTTTTATCGCAAGAGATGCCTTCTCTTCGATGTGTAGCTCATGGCTACGAACCGTGCTTTGAAGGTCTCTACCTTCTCATCAGGTTCCCTCTTTCTCTTGAAGATCCATTTACACCTTAATGGGTTTGACCCATAAAGGTGGATCCTCGAGGGTCCATATACGACACTTGTATATGAAGTCTACATTAGACTTTTATTGCTAACATCCATCTTTCCATGTCATGATCCTCAGGAGCTTCATCACATGAAGTCCGATCATTTTTAGATTTAACTAACACATGGAATCCATCCTCAAACTTATTTGAAGAGGTATTAGTGTTTCATCTTTAATTGTCCTTTCAGTTTCCAATATCATGAGCCTCATTATCTTTTCAAGATTAAATGAGTTCCTTCACTTCATTTTCATATTGATTCTCAAGAGAGTCATCCTATAAGAATCATATTCTCAAAGATTAGATCTTTTAAGAATCTCAGGGTCATAAAGTAGGTATCCAATACCATCCTTTATTTTCCTAATGAAGTAGCACTCTCTAGTGCCAGATTCCAGCTTAATCACATGGAACCTTATTAAGGATATATAATGTAGTCTCTACCACATATACATATACCTGGAAACTAATAGATAATTATGCTAGAATTAATCATTGATTAAATCATGTCACACATGATCAATTGTATCTTCCTACAACTCCATTGAGTTAAGGTTTATTAGGAGGATTGAGATAGAAATGATATTCATATCTCCATAAGGTATTTCTTGAATTCATCTAATAGGTACATGCTACCTTGGTTAGATCAAATTCATTTATCTTCCTTCAAACTTTGGTTCTAAACCAAAATTGTGAAATCTTTGAACATTTCAAAGTTTTCTAAGTGAAGAAAAGAAATCTCATATCAAATAATCACTAATAGATATCACATATCCATAATGTTTATTCTGATATAGATGATTCACATACATTAATATGTATGAGATCTTGAATACCTTAATCTTACACCTTTCCCAAGGAAGGGTGTATTGGACATTTTACTTTGAATACAATATTCACAAGTATGTGAGATTTGAATCTTTAGACAATCTAAAGTTTCATGTCTTACCAGTCCATTGATTTCATCAACAGACATATGTCCAAAATTTGATGTCAGATCATTGTCAAATGATCTTTATCCTCCTATTGATCTTTTAAAGGTTTAATTTTTCAGTATTAGAAATCTTAATGAACCATTCAATAATTTTCTAATTTAATACAGTCCACTAGATTTTAAATTACTATCTGAAATATTTCCATCATAACTCTTTATGATAGATTTATTACAGAATTCATGTTTATATCCAACAATTAGAAATAAACAATGAGTGTATTCTAATATCTAGGTCATAGAGACATTCTCTAAGACTAAGGGCTCCCACTGAAAATATGAAGTCTATTGATCTCATGGAAATTGTTGCAACACTTGCATCACTTTCAACATGGATGACCAATAAACCTTAAGATCAAATTTCTAATACATATGCAACCAATTGCAAGTGTCATTAGAAAATTTGAGATACAATTATTAGACTTTATCTTATCAAATAAGTAAGTCAATATCAATGATTATATGTAGATTATACTGATGCTCCATCCGAGTCCTTTTCTAAGGATTCTAGACAGACTTGATAGCCATACTATCAACACATCAACTTATTGCAGTATTGGCATTCATCCAACTCTTTGGATGTCATATGGAAGTCACAGAAGTACAATCAACTCTTTGACTATACCTCTTACTTGGGTCCAACCCATGCTTCCACTGCGCTCCCTTTGTCTACAAGCAACCTTTGCTCAAGACCAAGGATCTCTTATGTTAAAATCAAAAATTTCAATATAAGAGTATTTCAACATTTATAAAAGCTTCATTTAAGTTCATATAATATGAATATTATGAAGCTTCATGAATGACTAGAGTATAGACTGTAGAATGATGACACTCATCATCTACATCCATCTAAACTCTTTGAAGCATCGGTTCAGGTAGGTATTCAAACAATTTGAATACATTATCTCTAATAGAGCTACCATTCTACATGATGTAGAGAACCATGTCATTCATGATTAAATGTCAAGAGCACATATATATGCCAGGATATCTTTATTGATTTTATAAGGATTAATTTGATAATTACGATCATCATCGACATGTCACTTCAAAAGTACATTCGATAAGATCAAGACTTATAGAGACATACAAACCCTAGAGTTTTAGTCCTATTGTCTTATTTAATTATCACTTCTCATTATTATGAGGAATCTTGCACATTGCAACCACATACATTATATGTCCAATCGCAAGTACAATATCTGGATCAAGGGTCCAATCCATGATATTCTACTAGTTATTAATGAGTATAACGTTGAGTGGGTTTAATGAAGGATTATCTGAAATAAGTAATTTGCATAAGGGTATATATTTATATATATACACATATTATACTTTGATTTAGGAGTTTTTATATCAAAGTTGTCTTGCCATGTCAACAATGAAAGTTCATTCCCTTAATCACTTTCAATGTAAGAGATATACTTACCATTATATCTCAGCAAGATCTGGGATCTCCTCTTTATCTTTGTTACATCCCAATAATATGAGAAACTGCAACTCCAATAAAGAGAAGCGGGAACACATTCCGCCTTGCAAGTCCAACTTGCATTTCCCAATTCGGTCTTTAACACCCGGGCCCACCACCCCTAAGGTGATGTTGACCCGTCGTTAATTGAACCAACCGTCAACAGGAATAGAACTCGCTATGCGCAATCCAATATCGCCCCAATAATATGAGGATCCGATATTGGGGTCACTACGCATACGGCCTTACTCTTTCGAGAAGTAAAGAGTCCGATCCAGATGCACTTGTATATAGGAGCTGTCACTACGTACATGCGTCTCCTATATACAATCCCTGGCGACGGAAACCCTTCGCCTTGACGGGAGACCATGGATGTCACTTATGTGATCCTCCACCTCTTATTCAAATTTAATTAATTACTATGAATCACATTCATATAACTAATTCTTCCAAGGGAATTATTAACTCTAATCATATTAGAGTAATCTCAATTGGATATAATTAACTTAATCATATTAAATTAATTATCAATCCAATTTAATCAATCAAACTTAATTTTATGCTTGAATATACATATATGATATTATTCTCAAAGTACGTATTAATTTGAATTTTAATAATTAGAAAAATACATCATAATCCCTCGGACATTATCCCGGCCCTACCCGCTGTCATGGCCAGTACCGACGGGAGTGGGGCGGACCACATACGTTGCAACCCGCTGACCAGCGATCCCCGACTAGACACCATATCCACCTCGGGAAAGGATAATGCCAAATTGATTATTTTGTACTTGAGTTGATCATCGGTTCTTCAACCGAAATTATACCATATAGTAATCAAAACAATTTTGATTTTAAGGAAATTTGCTAGGCAAATTCCCAAATCCTATTCAAGCAAGAAGTTTGATGATTGTAATTCCAATTAAGGTTTAGATCAAATCTAATCAACTAATTGGTTGGGGCCAAGTCAATTAGGCAAATAATCATGTTTCAATATTTCACAAATATTTTTGAAGATTATTTCACGAAATTAATAATTAATTTCACTAATTGACAATCACTTGGTTCTAGATTAGGAAAGCAATTTCAGCAGTGACCCCTACTTACTAAAATTGGCATATCTCAATCATATTAAATCCAAATTAAGCAAAGTCAATTTCTAAAGTTTGCTAATTTGATTTAGGACAGAACCTAAGTGATGTTTCACGCATTTCGAGGAGTCTAAACAGTAATTAACATTTTAATCACGTTCAGATTCACAGTTCCCGCAACAGTGCATACATGTTCATTAAAACGACCATATCTCGAGCATACGAAATCCGATTTACGCAAACTCAGATCCTATGGTTTCCTTATTTAATGGGGAACATAATACAAGTATAAAATTTGTGTTTAAACAATTTAAACAGTGCCGAATTTATTTACTAAACAGATCTGCGAAATCAAATGCGATGAAAAATTTCGCGACCTTAGCGAACCCAAGTCGTCCTCGGTTAGCGAATCACTATTCGAAACCATCAACCTAGCTCTGATACCACTTGAAGGATATGGTTAGATCCTCAAGCGCATCACGGAAGCGTGAGCGTCGTATCGAATACGACGAAGAGCGACTAGTCGCACTAGTTGCTCGATGCAGCGGAATTTAAAAAATTTTCTTACGACGAAACCACGTTATCCAAGAACACTTCTCGGATCGTTTCGTCTAAACCACAAACAAGTAATATGATTACCTCTTGAAGCGTGGTTGCGATCGAGTCTCTAAACGAAGAGACCTCCTGTCTCAAGTCCGATCCGACGGAGGAGACGCTTGCGAGTGCGGGGATGAACCGCGTGCTTCTCGCAATCCATGTTGATGATCCAAGCGGCGGATCTCCTGATCTCGACACACGAGATCCAACATCTTCTTCACGAGCGAGGCGCACCGAAGGAGACGGAGATCCACGAGCAGAAGAACGGGCAGCATAACGACGATGCCGCGGCGATGGAGAACCTCTCCATGGCATCCATGGTGGACGGCCATGAGAGGGAGAGAGGGGGCTGACCTCTAAAGAGAAAGAGAGAGGGAGAGAAAGATGCTTCTCAAGCATTGTGTGTAAAATAGAGAGCATGGTATGCCTCTCTATTTATAGGATTTTGGGATCCATGGATCTCAATCCATGTGACATAAAATCAATGGATGAGATTGATTTATGTCAATCCAATGGTCAAGATTATTGTTGGTAAAAACCAACAACTTGTGATTTAATTTTGATAAAATATATCTGATAAATCAAATAAATATTAATACCAAATTAAATCAATCAAATAAGGAGAGAAAATACAAAGGAGATCAACCTTCCCCTTTAGAGGGCAATCTCATGGATTCCCATGAGATTGCATATCTCCTTGATTTTCTCTCTACTTATTTTCCAACAACTATTTGTTGGGATTTTTATTCACCAAAATAATTCTCAATTAAATTTGGGAATATTGCAATCTTGACATTGGAATATTGTGAATCATATTCACAACCCAAAACAAAATGTAATTTACATTTTCAATTAATTAGACAATGTGTATCCAATACACATTAATAATTAATCTACTAATATAAATTATATTTAACTCTCTCTAATACATTATAAATCACATTTATAATATATTGTGAATAATTGGATATTACCATCCACATTATTCTTATCCATAATAATTAAATCACATTTAATTATATTGGATAACTTATTCTCATGTGCTCAAATAATATGAATCACATTCATATTATTTACATCTTTGATAATCAAATCACATTTAATTATCTAAGATAACTCTCCTTATAATATGAATCAAATTCATATTATTCATGATAATTAAATCACATTTAATTATCCATTTTCTCAATGCTCGGATACATATATCAACAATAGAATTATCCATGAACTCTTTCAAGGATAATGCGCTTTCTCCGCGAATACTTGGAGATAAGGACAGGGCGATTGTATTGTTCCACGTATAGTGACATGGATATTGAGATCACATCTCAAATCCAGATCTCGGGCCTCCCATAGATGCTTGATTAAATCAAGACCGCAAATCTAATCTTCTCATTGAATCTGAATCACATTCAGATCAATGTCCAACATTTGGACTAAGATCAGATCACTTCTCTACTGAGAGGAGTCACTAAAATCCAGACCCGTTTCATCACTCCCTAGGAATGGAAGCGTCATGGTTATACAATCGTTTATGATCACATCACCCTCAGGCATTCCCAATACCTGTACATCCTGCATACTGGAAGACTCAGATTTAAACCCGAAGTATTAGATCAACTTTATACTGTCTACTTCAGGGTTTTATCAGTAAGTTTCTCATTCGATCATTGGGAGTTAGTATCGATCATATACTTTCCAAAAGCATATATCATACCTAGGTCTTGATCATATACTTTCAAAAAGTATATATCAAACCTACAAATTCAGTCAAGCTTCCAAAGCGAGACGACCGTGCGCACGGAATTTGATTCTTCCCAATATCTCATGAGTGAGCTCTTGTCTTCCGGTTCAGTAGTGAACCTGTATGATCCCTTTGAGAGATCGTATTACTCATATGCCCTTATATGCACACCAGCGCGCCGGTGTATAGACCTTGATTAGGCCATCAACCTATTGGTCTGCCAAATGTACATACTCAGACATATAGTAACACATCTGTCTCCGGTCAGAGGATGTGTGCCTATATCATGACAGCATATGATATAGGACTTTGGTTATCTCGATCTCGTTAAGTCAACTCTTTGACCCAACTCATCCGACACCTCCGAATCTCTATTCCTATGCAGAGGACCTGCATCAAGAGGTCGGTCAGATATCAATCTAAATGAGATAGGATTGCCATCTCCTACTCAGGATGGAGATCATCTCTTAACAATCATTTGACGGTGCTTGATGAGTCCTCAATCTAACTCATTAGATATTCATCTAAGCACCAGCCTCTATGATTCAATAATTGAATCAACAGCTGTATGATTTTTAAGATGGCCATGGTACATAACCCTAATTGCACTAAGGGACCTATTATGCAAATTATGTATTCTTCATTTCAGATCAAGGAGTGAATTGCAACAACATTTATTGCATAATGGCTCGCCGTGGGCTCGCATTTCCAACACGAGCATTGGGATATTTATAATTAAATAGGATTTAATTATCACGAATAATATGAATTTGATTCATACTATAAGGAGAGTTATCTGATATAACTAAATGTGATTTAATTATCAAAGATGTGAAGAATATGAATGCGATTCACATTTTTTGGGAATAATAAAATAGAGATTCAAGATGATTAAATGTGATTTAATTATCATGAATATGAATAATGTGGATAACACTATCCATATTAATCATATATATTATAAATGTGATTTATAATATATCAGAGAGAGCTTATTGTGATTTATATTTGATGATTAATTGTTGATGTGAATTGGATTCACATTGGATAACTAATTGAAAAATATAATTTACATTTTATTTTAGTTTATGAATGTAGTTCAAAAATTTTCAGTGGCATGATTGAAATATTCACAAATTAATATTGAAATAATTATGTAAATATATTTGTAATAAAAGTTGTTGTAAATATTTAAGAGGATTATTTGATATATTATATCTCAGATAAAATAGAGAAAAAGGAGTCACCTTAATGGGTAGTGGACGGCCACCCTTGAATTGTTCAAAAGTGGACGTCCCCCATATTTTAGGGGTTGACTCTCTCTCTCTCTCTTTCCTCTTATCTAAATTGATTAAATTAAATTGTGTTGATGATAATTCAATGCATATTTAATTTAATTTAAATTATTTATTATCGTGTTTTCACAACAAGATTAAGGCCATTGAAAGAAACACAAATCAATTTGATCCATTGATTTTGTGTTGTCCATGGATTGAGATCCATGGACACCCAAAACCCTATATAAGAAGAGGCACCCCTTGCTCTTCGGGTTACATCAATAAACATATGCTCTCTCCTCTCTCTACATGTCATGTCTCTCTCTCTCTCATTGTGGTCGTCTACCATGGAGCCATTGAGAGAGTCGCCATCACCGCAACATCGTCTTTATGCTGTTGAAGTAGTTGCTCGTGGATCCCCGTCTCCTTTGATGTACCTCGCTCGTGAAGAAGATGTTAGATCTCGTGTGATGAGATCAGGAGATTTTTATCTTGGATCAACGACATAAATTGCGAGGAGCATGCATCACATCAACGTGCTTGCAAGCGTCTCCTCCGTTGGATCAGACTTCAAACAGGAGGTCACTTCGTTTAGAGACTCGATCCCAACCATGCTTTAAGAGGTAACCTTAATACCTATTATGGTTTAGATTAAATGATCCGAAAAATGTTCTTGGATCATTTGGTTCCATCACATCAAAATTTTAAATTCCACTGCCTCGAGCAACTAGTATGACTAGTCGCTCCAGATCGCATTTGATGTGATTATCATGCTTCTGTGATGCGCTTAAGGATCTTCCCATATCCTTCACCTTCTACTATTTTACACTCCTTTTATTCCTTATTTATGTCCGTACTCTTCATCCACCATCTATCTCCTTTGACGCTCTCAAGAGATGTCGTCACATGGATGGTTTAGTCGGGATCCCGTTGATGCCCACATCGATTCCGTGTCGGCAACATCGTCAATAAGATGGGGTTATCTTCAAGAAGTTAGTTCGGATCTTGCGAACTTCTCCTTGGACTTTCTAATTCTATCTTCCTTCAATACTTGCCTTTCACCAATAAATCCGTTGTTCGGGATGGACTCGAAGCCCAAACTCGCTCTTCCTCTCCAAATAAACTGGGATTACTCTTGTCTCAGAATTAACCCCTTATACATGGAGATCGATTTCAGTCAATATCCTATGCTCTCTCTACAACAATCTGGGATTGACCTTAATTCCAGATTCATCGCAGAAGTTTGTGTTCAGAAAGAGACTGATCTGGGTTTACTCCATCATGCAGATTCTCAACCCGATCACGAGCCAGACGTTCAAGCTGATTTAGAGATGGCTCCTACAGGAAGAGGAAAGGGTCCACAACCCCAACAAGTCGAGTCGGCAGATCAGGGGGACGGGTAGTATACCACACTCCATGGTCACTTGCTCACTTCTATCAAGTCCATCCAATAACAACTGACTAATCCCGCCTTTGCCTAGACCGCATTTAAGGACATGCTAAATGACTTGAGGGGGAGGGCCGACAAGAGAGATGGCAGAAGGGAGGATGAACCAGAACCAGAGGATGAATCAAATTAAGGAGGTGTTGGAGATGAGTTGTCTGTGGGTGGACCCAGTTTTTAGAGATTAGAGGCTGGACCAACATCTCCAAAGCTGACATTGAGGGAAACATAAAATCCCGGGGTGGGACGTGTCACTGAGTGGATCCCGATTCCACCAATCCATGCCCATTGTGAGCTGAAACTGCAGTTCATGTCTTTGCTTCCCACCTTTCATGGGAATACAACTGAGAAACCTTACATCCACCTAAAGAAATTTGGTCGCATCTGTGCCACCACGCATCACCCCAATATCCAACTGAGGTGATCAAAATGACTGCCTTTCCTTCCAGCCTTCAAGACAAGGCCTTATATTGGGTCAATCATCTGGGAAAAAGTAGTGACAACCTGGGAGGAGCTGAAGTCAGCTTTCTAACGTAAATTTTATCCTCTTAGACGACTGAATCAGAAGTGTGCCTACATCTCAAGCTTTTTTTGGGGTACACGAAGCGTGGGAGAGGTTCAAGGAGCTGCAAGAAAAGTGTCCCCACCACGAAATTCCTAAGACTAGTCTCGTGCAACACTTCTTCGGTGGGTTGACACTGGAAAGCCAGATGCTCGTCGATGCTGCTTGTGGAGGCTCGCATTTTAACAAGGGAGAGGATGTAGTGTGGAACATTTTTGAGGAGATGGTCGAGGGAGAGGTCGTTCAGTCCTCATCACGTTCCTACACGAAGATGCCTGCTGCCATCAACAAGCCAGTCAATATGGCTACCCATACCGAAGACAAGGATGAGAGCTCCAACCACAGCATTATAGGGAGCCACTTGTCTAAGGAAAACATCATTGAGAAGAGGTCGCAAGACCTCGAAAAATTATCAGTCATTGAGAAGAGAACCCAGGGCTTGGAGAAGCTCGATTTGATCTCTCAACAATTGGAGGAGCTAGTCCATGCTCTGAATGCCAACACTTGCAACTCTATGCATGCCACTACAAAGAACACCACTAAGAAGAAGGAACCATCACAGATATAACCTCTTCAGGTGAGTCTCTCACAGCCTCAACTAGTCCTGCATGTGTACAACATGCTGGTCCCGGAGCAGCCCCCGCCGTCCCAAAACCAGATGGTTGTCTATTAACCAGAGCTACAATGAGAATATTCAAAGCAGTTTCCTCCACACCCGCCACAAATTCAAGAGATCAATGGTGCGTGGGAACATGAACAACAGCTGACCCGTCCTCAAAGACATCCCGAGGGTCAAAACTTAGCCAACCAGCCGACCCACCAGCAGCAACAGGGAGGGAGAAACTTCCAGTCCTACCAACCCCAAAACCAGCAGCCTCCACAATATGGGAACACATGGAGGCAGGGGTATCAGCATCAAAAGTTCGGCTACCTGACGGGTCCGTAATCGCCGAGTTAAGAAGTTGTTTTTATTTTATTCGTGAAAATAATTAATGTGTCGTTCATTGTAGGCGACGATCGGAATCGGTCAAGAAATAACCACAAAAATTATTCAATTTCAATCAAATGGTTTTATGTTTATTTTACTTGGGCAAGTCCCAAAGTCGATCACAAGGAGGTAAAAGGAACAACCTAGAGTTATGTCTATCAAGATTCGTGTACGGTTTTCGAGGCGGTCTTTTTTTTGGAATTTTTAATGCAATTAAGGGATGCAAGATGCAATTTCAGCCTATTTTAGGGACTGAAATATAAAAGTCGAGCAAAAAAAGTCTGAAAAATACGAAACTTGGCCACAATGAAAATATGATGAAATGAGTGCACTGTAATTTTTTTTGGAATTTTTGGATGCACTATGAATTTTTTATGGATTTTTAAATTCAAACAAAATGATTTTCAATATTTAATTATAATAAATATTAAACCTGCTTATTTTCAAGAAATAAAATTATCTAAGATCTATCACGAGGTGATTGATCTCAAATAAATCCTAAACTTAAAAATGTAGGGTTTAATACCTATTAATAATTAAATACTAAAATATGCAAAATGATTTTTACAGGGCAAATCATGCATGCAAATCAAATCTTTTTGGGCATAATGTCAAGCAAAATTAACTCTACACTAATTGATTTTTGGGGAATTTTTAGAGCAACGGTTAATTAATGACAAATTTAATAGCACGACATGGCAAAATATGAAAATGTCCATAGAATAAATGATTATTAATTAACCACTACTCACAAAAATAGCCACAATGTGTCAAAATGTAGAGAATTAATCAACAAACATCATGCTATTTTTGAATTAAATAAATAATGCAGTAAAGAGGTTCAAAACTAAAGGGGAAGACAGGGGTATACGCGCAATAAATAAATATAAAATAAATAAAGAAATAACTGCAGTGGGGGGGAATGTAAATATCGAAACTCAGGGTGGAATTCTTGCAAAATTTTCAAAGGGCATGTGCCTTGTCTTGGGTGGACTAATGTGCAGATAGAGGGAAGCTCTAGGGGTGCTGTTGCAATTTACCTAGCGGGTCATGTGCTACGGTCTTGACTCCTGCTGATGTCCCCCGCCCCATGTGTGCAGCACGTGGCGGGGTCTCGGGCATCGAGCCCGGTCGAAGGCGAGAGAGAGGTGGAGGGACGGTGCTGGTGAATGCACCGCCTCCCACAGCTGTCCGCGATGGAGACCTTCTGGTGAGCTGACAAAGGCGACGGTGGAGCAGCGTTGGTGGAGCTACTCCGAAGAGGATGAACGTCGTTGGAGACGGTCGTCAGCACAAGAGGCAGAGCTGGTAGAGTAGACGGCCAAGGCGGTCGATGGAGAACAGAGCTCGGTGAAGATAGCGACGGCGGAGGCGGGTTGTCGGAGAAGAAGGCGAATGTCGGAGGCATTGAGTCGATGGCGGTCGTCGTGGAAGCTCGAAGCTTCTGGAGGAGATGGCGGAGATGACGTTGGTCGCTGGTCGGTTGAAGATGAAGATGGCGGAGGTTGAAGTCGTGGAGTTGTTGACGGGGGGCTCAACGGCGTCGGCCGGAGCAGGAGCAGACGTGTGGCTGGGCGGCGCTGCGACGACCACGAGGGTCAGATCTCACCGTAAGAAGCTGGAGGAGCGGCCTGTCACACCAGCTCCCCACATTACAGCGCAATTGGCGGATGCGGGGATAGGGGTCGGTCGGATGTCTTTTATAGGTCGAGGATAGGCGGCCGGTGAGGGAAGCGAGACTCGCGGGGGTGGTTGGCGATGAAGGATTAGGCAGAGGTTATTAGGGCGGTGCGAAGACGGTTGCGGGGATAACAGAGGAGCAGTTGTGAGGGTGGCTGCGGCCGTTGCGGAAGAAGCGGAGGGGCGGAGCGGTCAAAGGGCCTGGTGAAGACGACGATCAACGACCGTTCGATCGGCCGAGATCGAACGGCCGTAACTACGCCACATGGCGGGGGGCTGACGAGAGATGGGGCGAGGCACGTGCGACGCACGTGCATGCTCTTTTAGTTTTAATTTCTTTTTAATAAAAATGAATAAAGAAAAGGCTAAAAAATGATGACACGTGGCGGCCTCTGGGGCTGCCACGTGTTAGCACCAGAAAAAAACGAAAATAAAAGATTTGTAAAATCAAAAAGAAATAGTAAACAACCTCGGATCAAAAAAGTGCCTTCACAAAAAATGCTTGTCTCGATGAGATATACAACTTTCATGAAGACATCAAAGGTAAAATCGATCAAATGAAAAAAGTGAATTTTTGGAGTATCCCATGTACATAGAATACCTAGATTTTTGGGTTTTCTAATTTTTTTGTCAATTTTAAACTCGATAAAAATCAGGGAAAAAATATGAAAAAAATCAAAGACAAATAAAGACATCTAAATCTAATTTTTTTGGATTTTTATTGATAAAGAAAATATGTACATAAAATACGGGTCAAAAACCGCTAAAATACACAATGTACAAAAGAGGCCCAAAACGCAACTTTCACATACGAGCTCCGATTCACTTGAACTTGGTCTTGTTGTGAAGGTAATTGAATGTACATTAGTTCAAAAGTGAGTAGGATCAAATCGGACACTTGATGGAGAAGATATGGGGCTTTTAGTCCGAAAATCCTGAAACTAGGGTTTGGGTTTTTGGTCCACTTAACAGGATTAGTGATTTTTTTTGTATTTTTCATTTATTCGTGTTAGTGATATGTACATAGTGGAGGTGGTTTTGTGGCATTCAGAGTTAGCATGAAGGAGTTAAAAATTAAGGAAGTTAGGCTATTTACAGGACAACTGTGGCTTGGATTTTTGACTTCTTATTTGTGCAAAAATTCATGCTAAAATGCAATTCTTATGAAAACATGCATGAATGATAATTATGTAGAATAAATGCAGAAATGCTGTTGATTTTGAGGGACTTGAGCTTAATAAATGAGATTTAGAGTGATGAATCCGAGATTCATCATCCCCCTATACTTAAACCATGCTCGTCCCTGAGCATTAAAAAGAAATGCCATGAGGTGAAATGAGATTGGGTTCCATACCAAGACCATGAGCTGAAGCTGAATATGCGACTAAACTCAACCTTTGGATTATTTGTGTGTCGAAACTTCTGTGAGACTTAGAATTTTAAAATTAACAGCCCTCAAGTTCTACACATCATTGTCACAGTTTTGGCTCAGAAGTCATCTTAGATCAATCCTCTTCCCAAAGTATACCCATGAATATTGAACAACCGACTGAAGTGTGTGAAGGGTTTTAGCTCTTCCCATCCAGAATGCCGGACTACCATGCTCCTCTCCTCTCCAGTAACTCGTCCTCGGGGAGTCAGGTATTTCCTTCTAAGGTCTGTCGTGCTGTGTTCACAATCGAATGAGGGAGAAGTTAGAAGAAGGGGAAAAGAACTGGATGGTGGCCAGTGTAGTCAGCTCTCCTTGTGAAGATGGCCAGTGTAGCCGAGTCTCCACCAAGATCTGCAGGTTTTCTTGAAGCTTGGACCTTTTTGGTCAGATTTTATTTGGTAGTTGCTTCTTTGTATTTGGAATTTTTGGTGGTTCTGCTTGGATCTTGTTGTGCCCTTTTTGGTCCGTACATTTTTTGGGGTCTTAGAAAAAATTGTGCCCAGCCGTCCATCCCTTTTCCGAAGCTTTATTTCAACCCGTACCTCCGGTCTTTTGATTTCCACACTACCAGAAAAGAGACTCACACAGTCTTTCAACATCCCGTCTGGGTTGAGCTAAGTGCATAGTGCGAGAGTACAAATTAATTCCCTATTCCAGAGTTGTACCCAGAATGAAGAGACCTGGTTAGACACTAAGAGTCAAACACTGCACATTGTCATGTGGAACTTAAAGAATTAAGTCAAAAGACCTGAAGCTCTTAAAATCCTATTTCTCGGTAAAGTTCCTATGAAAATTAGGTGGATTAAGGTCAAGTTCAGACCACTCTCGGTTTCTGCTCACAACTCGGTTCAGAATCCGATGACTTTTCACAGATGCAAATGAATGCAATGCTGGATGAAGTGCAGGTGTGTTAAATGCAGACACATATTTTTATGCAAGGGATTTGTTTTTGGTTTTTTATGCAAAAATGAAATAAGAAGCCATTTTTTTCAAAAAAAATTAGGCAAGGTTAGTAGAAAAACTCTTTTTTTGTTTTGTTTTTTTTGTTTTTTTGTTGTTTTTTTTCAAGTTAGTTACCCACCCCGTAAATACATATAGACTTACGCGAAAGTACGAGATATGGGTAAAATATATACAAAGTATATATACAGACCCCCCTATACTTAGTGAGTGCTGTGTCCCCAGAGCACAAGAAGCGTAATGAAGACATAGCTCGGGTTAAGCGTAAGAGAGTGAGAAAAGAAATGAAAAAATGAAGCAGTAGGGATATGAGGAGAGTATATACAGGTGGGTGTCGGTTCCACTTATACTTAGGCTCTCATGAACCTAAATACGGAAGGAGGGTGGAAATGGAGCGATCGGGAGATAGGAGAAGAATGGTATGTACAAATGGCATTGGTCCCCCCTATACATCAACCTTGGCCTAAGTAGAGGAAGAAGCTGTACAAGGAGACCAATGTGGTCAGGAGGGAGGGTGGGTAGCCGATTATTAAGGCGGTTTTCGGCTGATCTTTTTGTGAGCCTGCGGTAGGAGATCGTAATGATGAGTCGAAGATGAGGCATATGATTCCCAACTATGATTAGTGTCATCCTCAGAAAAATCATGATGGATAATAGATGAATTATTTGAGTCAGATGAAAGATATCCATCATCAGAGTTATCCTCAGAGGAATAGTATTTGAAAGTGGACATACTCCAAGTATTCATGTCTTTTTGTTTCTTCAGTTGTTTTCTCAGAATTCGTTCCTTCTTGGTGTCAAGAGGTTTGTCCTTAGATGAATACTCAGAAGCACCAGTCTCAGTCAGCTCATATGAAATAATTCCAGTGTACTTGAAGAGGGCAGGAGCATCAGCTTTGGATGAGTAGTAGTTCGGAACGGGAGTTGTCCAACGAGAATTGAATTTTGGATCCTTGCGAAGATATGGCTTTAGGGCTGCCGAACAGACTTCACTCATGTGGACCACCTTTTTCAGACCTGATGAGGGATCACCAGCTGATTCCTCTTCCGAAAGGTCAAAGGTGACTCTCTTTTTATTTCGTCATGAAGGTGTCGGTTCACTTGCGTATCCAGATGAATAGCCATTGGAATTCTCCTTGGTCAGTGCTTGGTCTGCATGCTTGTTCTTAGTCTCCCGAATGTATGAGCACTCTCGATTTTGGATGATTTGGTCAAGATATTCAGAGACTGTTCCTCCAGGGTGTGACCATTCATATGTCTCAGGATCATAGAAGAAGGATTTGTCTATTTTGAGATCCGCGGGAATTGAAATACTGGGGAGAGTCTCTGCATGTTCTTTCTCAATTGATTCGATGTTGGAGCATTCCTGTGTCGAGTTGATATAATCCATGTAGTCAGAGTAGGTTGACCTAGGGTGTGCCATGCATAATTCTTCGGATCATATGATTCACATACATGATTCTCCATGGTAAGAGCAGTTGGGAATGGACCAGGGGGGAGATTCTCTAAACCAATAGTCTCATCAACAACCGCTATCTCAGGTGTGGCTGCGGGGTAGGGCTCTTCTACCGTTTCATGGTTACGGTTGTCGGGGACTTCGTGGGTTGCCTCAGAAGATCGTGGTTCCTCAAAGATATGGTCAGATATAAGTGCTTCCAATGCTGTGAAATTGATTTTCCGAGTCTTACAATCAATAATTGCCTTAGCCAATTCTAAAAACAACTTTCCGAGAATGATTGGAGACTGGGTGAATTCTCCTTGATGCTCAATATCAATGATCGCGAATTCTACTTTGAGCGGAGCACCTTGGAATTTCATGATGACAGAAATGATTCCTCTCGGCCGCTTTATAGATCAGTCTGCCAATTGAACAATCTCTCGTATCTTCTGAATCGGTCCGAGTTTGAGTTCATGGAATACAGAGGTCGGGAGGATATTGATCGGTGAATCGTCATCAATCCGAGCATGGGTGAAAATTGTGTCTTTGATTTCACAGTCAAATCTGGGCAACCGCTTCACTATGCGGCTCTTGGTTTTTCTCCTCAATACCAAGGAGGAGGCCATTGACAAGATATGTCTTTCGGTCTTTTGTCTAATCCTGCCCGACTGTTTCTTAGTTAATTTTTCTATTAAAAATCTTTTAAGGTCGGGGAAGTGTTCAATGGCCTGTAGAAAGGGAAGTTCAAAAATCAATTTCTTTCCTAGTGCTTCCCGTACAGTTGGATCCAAATTCCTCAGATCGTCTCCAGTCTCAATTTTTATGAAATTTTCTGGATTTTCAATTTTTTTGTGTTTTTCAAATATTTCCATTTTTTGGTATTTTCTGTGTGGTGTGGGGGTGTGGTGTGTTCTTCGGATGCACAGGGGTTCTGGTGTTCAGGGTGATGGTCAGCGACATAGTCATTTCTAGGGAAGCAATATGCAAAAGTGATATTGTCTGAATCGTCCCTAGGTCCATGAATATCCTCAGAATTTTCAATCTCAGATCCAGTCATTTCCTCATTCATTTTACTGTCTGAGCCACCATAGAATGCGATTAATCGGTCGGTGAATTTTTGAAATCTATCCTCTATTGAATTGAATCTCTTATTTATCCTTGAAATATCATCCTCAAAATTCAGTTCATGATCAATCATGGGAGCAGTCGGTGTGTTCGATAATTTCATCTTCCATTTTCTTGTTTGTGATGAGAGGAGAATTTCTTGGAATATCCAATATATGATCATTAATTTCGGAAAATATCTCCTCAATAATCATGGAAGGCGGCTGCTCATATGATCCAGACATGTGGAGTTGGTTCGAGTAAAATTTATTCCTTTGATCATGAGTGGTCGGATCTTGGTATGGTGGAGTCAGCATACAGGGTTCCTGTGTTTCTATATAGTCAGTCCAGTCCTCTGTATGATTGTCATGTCTAAAAAGGGGGTTGTCGTGGTCAATCCAAGATGATGATTCTTCATTAATGTTCCAGGACAGGGTCGAAGGACAAGGTAAATAAGTGTTCAATTCGATAATGTGGTTGTCATCTCCCAGGAATGATGGATTGATAGTCACCAAATATGATGGATGAATTGCATGATCGGCATAGAGAGGATTGATATATGAAGAAGTGGAGACCTCGGTCGGTTGTTGATTTGTGAGGTCCGAAAATAGAGGATTGTCATTCATGAAGCAGATCAGATTGGTAAAAAGAGATGGTGGTTGAGAGTCTCTTGATCTTCGATATCGGTTCATGTACACCAATGCAAACATAATTCAAACCACGGGTTCACCAACTCAACTCAAAGTGAAAACCGTGAAGGTTCGGTCAATTATCTTGTCAATTTTAGAGTTTGGTGATAATACAATATATCAGAGCGGTTAAAGCGAGCTGTTAGAAACCTAATGCTCTCAGGAGACTGGCCTATCCCAAATTAGATCTTTCCCAGCCAGTATGAATTACGGAACGTTTACCGGCTACCCGATCAACTCAATCTGTTAAGGACGTCACGGGCCACTTTACCAGCTACCGGAGAGATCCTCACTGGAGAGGACTAACTCAAGATAGTAGTCTGAAAAGAGTTAGGGCGCGACTCTATCCTAGTGTGCAGGTCGCTCTCTCGCTCAAGCAAACAAAAGAATGATGGGGTTGCTCTCCCACAAAAATTCTTGATTTTATGGGTTCTTAAGATCAGCTATATTTAGCTGTCCCAATTTTAATTTGGTGATCACTGAAGAAATTAGATGAGCACAAATACACGTCTACCGTCCAGTCCCAATTTCCTTTAGAATTTATGTGATAAACCAAGAGGGAGAAATTCGGGCAAAGCTGATGCACATGGAAAACTATGATAAATGCTCAGTTAGAAGACTTACAGTGAATCCTCGCAATCTCCATGTGGGATGCTAGATAGAATTGAAAAATTATTCTAATTGAATGCAAGCCGATGGCAAACCACACCTAAGTAGAAAGTTCTATTAACGGGAAAGAATTGAGTTAAATTTTTGCTAAGTTGAACGATCTATGTGCGTCTCAATTAATGTGCAGTGTGGCTTAAGATCCTACGAGCACAATCAAAAGTATAAAAATGCTCTAAGAGACATATGTGCAGGTCTATCCTAATCGCCACTCAAGTCAGGCCCCACCCTCACCGGAGAGTGAAACAAGCCACGACACACCACAAGAAGAGTTCAGAGTCTTTTTACACATGCGAGAGTCCAAACGGATACCGCTATAAATGATCAGAAATTGAAATTTGCAGAAATTTAAAACCTAGACTCTACGCTCTCTCACGACTCGACTCGATCTTAAATTAATTGCAGCTTCTTCGGATGTCGGTGAAGATGCTTTGGTTTTTTGAAAAACTACTCCACGTACGCCGGGTACCTCGCAAGAAAAATAAGAGAGAGAATGTCAGAGAGTGACTCCAAAAATAATCAAAAATAAAAGAAATAAATGCTGAAAAATAAATGCAGGAAATAAAAAGGAATTTATAATGACAAATTCGGGGGTCAGACTACCCGATACGGAAAACCGAACAAGAAATGTCAAAACACAAAACTAAGCCATTTGCCTCGCCAGCAACATCGCCATATGACGGATCCGTGATCGTCGGGTTAAGGAGTTATTTTTAATATTGTTCGTGAAAATAATTAATGTGTCGTTCGTTGTTGGCGGCGATTGGAATCGGTCAAGAAATAACAAAAAAAAATATTCAATTTCAGTCAAGTGGTATTATATTTATTTTACTTGGGCAAGTCCCAAGGTCGATCACAAGGAGGTAAAGGAACAACCTAGAGTTATGTCTATCAAGATTCGTGCATGGTTTTCGAGGTGGTCTTTTTTTAGAATTTTTAATGCAAATAAGGGATGTAAGATGCAATTTCGGCCTATTTTTGAGACTAAAATATAAAAGTCGAGCAAACAGTGTCCGGAAAATACGAAACTTGGCCACAACGCAAAATATAATGAAATGAGTGCACTTTAATTTTTTTGGAATTTTTGGATGCACTATGAATTTTTCATGGATTTTTAAATGCAAATAGAATGATTTTCAATATTTAAATATAATAAATATTAAACCTACTTTTTCTCAAGAAATAAAATTATCTAAGATCTATCACTAGGTGATTGATCTCAGAAAAATCCTAAACCTTTAAAATGTAGGGTTAATATCTATTAATAATTAAATAGTAAAATATGCAAAATGATTTTTACAAGGCAAATTATGCATGCAAATGCAAATCTTTTTGGGCATAATGTCAAGCAAAATTAACTCTACAATAAGTGATTTTTGTTGAATTTTTAGAGCAACAGTTAATTAATGGCTAATTTAATAGCACGAGATGGCAAAATATAAAAATGTCCACAGAATAAATGATTATTAATTAACCACTACTCACAAAAATAGCCACAATGTGTCAAAATGTAGAGAATTAATCAACAAACATCATGCTATTTTTGAATTAAATAAACAATGCAGTAAAGAGGTTCAAAACTAAAGGGGGAGACAGGGGTATATGTGCAATAAATAAATATAAAATAAATAAAGAAATAACTGCAGTGGGGAGGGGAATGTAAATACCGAAACTCAGGGGGGAATTCTTGCAAAATTTCTAAGGGGCACGTGGCTTGGGTGGACCGATGCTCAAATAGAGGGAAGCTCCGGGGGTGTTGTTGCTATTTACCCAGCAGGTCACGTGCGTAGCACGTAACCCCTGGGTCTTGACTCCTGCTGACGTCCATCGCCCCACGTGCGCAGCACGTGGCGGGGTCTCGGGCGTCGAGCCCGGTCGAAGGTGAGAGAGAGGCGGAGGGACGGTGCTGGTGAACGCACCACCTCCCGCAGCTGTCTGCGATGGAGACCTTCTGGCGAGCTGACGAAGGCAATAGTGGAGCTACTCCGAAGAGGATGAACGTCGTTGGAAGCGGTCGTCGGCGCAAGAGGCGGAGCTGGTAGAGTAGACGGCAAAGGCGGTCGATGGAGAACAGAGCTCGGTGAAGATAGCAATGGCGGAGGCGGGTTGTCGGAGAAGAAGGCGAATGTCGGAGGCGTTGAGTCGATGGCGGTCGTCGTGGAAGCTCGAAGCTGCTGGAGGAGATGGCGAGATGACGTTGGTCGCTAGTCAGTTGAAGAGTAAGATGGCGGAGGTTGAAGTCGTGGAGTTGTTGACGGGGGCTCAATGGTGTCGGCCGGAGCAGGAGCAGACGTGCAGCTGGGCGGCGCTGCGACGACCATGAGGGTCGGATCTCGTCGTGAGAAGGTGGAGGAGCGACCTGTCACACCGGCTCCCCACTTTACGGTGCAATCAGCGGATGCAGGGATAGGGTGGTCGGTCGGAGGTCTTTTATAGGTCGAGGATAGGT
The DNA here is from genome assembly GCA_037367405.1 of Ottelia alismoides. Lineage (NCBI taxonomy): Eukaryota > Viridiplantae > Streptophyta > Magnoliopsida > Alismatales > Hydrocharitaceae > Ottelia > Ottelia alismoides. The sequence continues at coordinate 974,387 of JAZKJV010009287.1, read as the reverse complement.
GGCCGGTGAGGGAAGCGAGACTTGCGAGGGTGGTTGGCGACGAAGGATTAGGCGGAGGTTATTTGCACGGCGCGAAGACGGTTGCGGGGATAACAAAGGAGCAGTTGCGAGGGTGGCGATGGCCGTTATGGAAGAAGTGGAGGGGCGGAGCGGTAAAAGGGCCTGGTGAAGACGATGATCAACGGCCTTTCGATCGACCGAGATCGAATGACCGTAACCGCGCCACAAGGCGGGGGGCTGAGGTGAGAGGGGGCGAGGCACGTGCGGAGCATGTGCATGAGAGGCACGTGCGATGCATGTGCGTGTGCTTTTATTTTTTTAATAAAAAAGAATAAGAAAAGGCTAAAAAACGATGACATGTGGCGGTCTCTGGGGCTGCCACGTGTCAGCACGAGAAAAAAACGAAAATAAAAGATTTGTAAAATAAAAAAGAAATAGTAAACGACCTCGGATTGAAAAAGTTTCTTCACGAAAAATGCTTTTCTCGACGTGATCTACAACTTTCATGAAGACATCAAAGCCAAAATCGGTCAAATGTAAAAAGTGAATTTTTGGGGTATCCCACGTACATAGAATACATAGATTTTTGGGTTTTCTAATTTTTTGTCAATTTTAAACCCGATAAAAATCCAGAAAAAATATGAAAAAATCAAAGACAAATAAATACATCTAAATCTTATTTTTTTGGATTTTTATTGATAAAGAAAACATGTACATAAAATATGGGTCAAAAACCGCTAAAATACACAATGTATAAAAGAGGCCCAAAACCCAACTTTCACATACGAGCTCCGATTCACTTGAACTTGGTCTTGTTTTGAAGGTAATCGAATGTACATTACTTCAAAAGTGAGTAGGATGAAATCTAACACTGGATGGGGAAGATATGGGACTTTTAGTCCGAAAATCCTGAAACTAGGGTTTGGGTTTTTGGTCCACTTAACAGGGTTGTGATTTTTTTGTATTTTTCATTTATTCGTGTTAGCGATATGTACACAGTGGAGGTGGTTTTGTGGCATTCAGAGTTAGCATGAAGGAGTTAAAAATCAGGGAAATTAGGCTATTTACAGGTCAACTGTGGCTTGGATTTTTGGCTTCTTATTTTGTGCAAAAATTAATGCTAAAATGCAATTCTTATGAAAACATGCATGAATGATAATTATGCAGAGTAAATGCAGAAATGCTATTGATTTTGAGGGACTTGAGCTTAATAAATGAGATTTAGAGTGATGAATCTGAGATTCATCACTACCGTCATTAGGCCTTTCCTCCGTAGTAGTCGGCTGCATCATATCAAAATTCTTATCCCTCCCAATAGTATTAACAGTATTCCTCTCGTCCCCCTCCTCACCACTATTCATAGGGTTACCAACAACAACCTCCCCCCACACTACCAACACCTAAGGCCCCAAGTGGGCGATTCTTCTGAAGTTGCATCGATGAACCAGACCTCTCTTGTCTGGAGCAGCTCGTCAAGAATATGGCTGAGATGACCCATAAGATCGACGATATGACGGCTGCCAAAACCGTCATACCAGCTGATGAATCCTCATTCATCACTCTTTATTCTTTTATTTTAGCTAGAAACCTGTGCAAAACAACATGTATATTTGTGTAAATAAAATAAATTGATAAAAAGCATGCATTGTGTAAATATTAATAATTAACATGTTTTTGTGCAAAAATAAAATAATAAAGAAATAAAGAAAAAGAGGGAAATATTTAGAATAAATATTGAGTGATCTGAACCTAAGGGAGGGCTCCACAAGGGCCTGATCGTAAAATAAAATAAGTAGAGAGGGATAGGGTGACTCAACATGGTGTAAATATCCCTTTATGTGTAAATATTTTATTCTCTAAAAATAAAATATTTATATGTTCCCTATATTTAGTACATATTTATGAAAATAAAAATGAAATAAAAATGGGAAAAATAAAAGAAAAAGAAAAATAAACAAAATTCTCTCTCATCAGTGTATATATATACCATGTAAATATATAAAAGTTGTAATTATATCACCCTTGTAAATAATTAATAAAAATCCAATAAAAATCATTTCATATTCCATATTTTATGGTGTAATTAAATAAAATATAAAATTGGAATAAATATACATAAGTAAAAGATTAAAAATAAAATCCAAAAATACATAGTTATAGATACCTATATATAATAATAATAATGTAATGTAAATACATAATTTATTTTTCAAAAAAAATAAATAAAAATCACTAAAAAATCTTTGAAAAAAAATAAACATTTTTCATTTTGTAAATATTTTGAAATAAAGCCATTTACTATTTTTAATTTAATTTCCAAATAATTATTATGTGGCGGCTCCTGATTGGTTCACAGGGAACGTTGGCCCCTGGTCAACTGCCCCCCCACCCCTGGACCACTTTGCACGGATCTGTACCAAGGACCCGATTTCTCCCATTTTACATGATCAGATCCGCCACCCATTTCCCTAAACCCCGAGATCCGATTAACCTTGATTCATCACTGATCCACGCCCGGGGATCGTCCTAGGGATCCCTGCATCAGCATGCCCTGCCCGACTCCATCTTTGCCGGATCTTCACCAGTATATAGCGTCGTCTTTCTCCGCCATTTCCGCCACCTTTGGCTCTCGCCTTCATCTCCCAGGATCTTCACCATATTCCTTGAGTGACAACGAGTGAGTGCAAGTGTCTTGAGTGAGGATTTGAGGTGCGTAGCAAAGGTCCGGCGACCCTCGTCCTCGTGCTCCACCGCAGGCGAAGCTCGAGCCTCTGGAGGCGATGCTCCATCGAGGCGATGATCACCGGAGAACCAACGTCTCCTCCGAAGTCGACTCCGACCACCAGGTAGATCCTTTAGCTTCTTTAGCATAGTCCATTTTCGATTTTCACCTTCCAGCTGCGCCAGCTCCGCCCTAGTGGCCGAAGCTCCGCCAGTCTATCTTATCAGTACAGATTGATTCTCCGACTCATCGTCACCTTCCCTACGCGACCTGATCACCTTGAGCTGCCCCATCGGGGGCTGAATCGAATTGGGTTCCATCCAACACTTTCGCTTGAACCCACCGTCGACCATCCACGCCGCTTCTCTTCTTCTTTTTGCCAATAACCCTCGCCGGAGCATCCCTCAGAGCAGGAGCTTCATTTTACAGGTCAATAATCGCAGATACCCCCCTTGGCTGCCATTTCCACCCTTCGTCGGAGCTGCTCCAGGTCGCCCCTCCATCGCCGGAGGATCCGACCGTTAGGGCCCTCATCAGAGGCCACCACCCGACGTGGAACGTCATCGCGAGGAAGACCCACCTCTCCAATCTTCCATCGACCATCTCGATCGTCTCCGGATCGCCAGAGAAGCTCGCCCAAGAGAAGTTCTTCCTCATCCTCTAGTACCATCGGATCGACCCTCTACGTCAGGTCTGATCACAGCCGCAAGTAGCCTGCTCCTGTCAGGCTGTTAGATCCACGATCTGACGGTCACGTTCCCCCCACGTTCACATCTTCGCCAGCACCGTTGGATCCTCCAGAGGACGTCATCAGGACCGTGCACCCACTGCCAGCCGCAGCTCGACACCTGGCACTCACGTTCTCCCCTCACGCGCCTCGGCTGGGTAATTGCGCCCATACCCCTGTAGTTTCACTGATTTTTTATTTAGTCTTTGAAATAAATGTGTACTCTTGGGTTATTTGCATGTTTGGACCTCCAGTTTAGTTTATTTGCTTTTTAGTCCCTGCTTGTGTGAGACACGTGCTTCGACACATGATATTTGGACATTTTGCAACTCTGATCCTGTAGTTTTCAGGTGTTATGCTTTGTATGTTTATTAATTAGAATTATATCTTGGTCCATGTGAATGTGAACCACGTGCTAGGCGCGTGTTGTCTTGGGATATTTGCAGTATATGGGATGAAGTTTGGGGGTGTTCTGGAATGAAATTTATCTTTTAAAAATTACACTTATGCGCCTGTGCATTGATAACCGCGATTTTCCATGAGGGTCACCATGATATAAAAATGTTGTCGCTGAGGCGACCACAATAAAAGAATAAAACAAATAAGCTCAAAAGAAATGTGAATTAGTCTTTATTACTCTATCATAAAATGTATAGGGAACAAGCATGTAGGGGTCGAACCACAGAGAGCAATACAAAATGCAATAGCCTACAATGTGCATCTATCACAGAGTCATCCATGTGTGAAGCCTATTTTTGTGGGTTTTTGAATTTTATAAATTTTTTTGTATTTTATTTTATTTTAATTTTTTATTTATTATATATTTTTTATAATATAATTAGGTAATATATATATATATAAGATAAATATATAATATATGTATACCCATAGAGGGTGAGTATATAGCTTATAATACATACAATATATATCTATATGTATAGATAAGTATAATAATTTTTTTTATTTCTTTTTTTTATTTTAGGATTAATAAATAGATATATAAATACATAGAAGTAGTTAGATATATATATATATATATATTTATGGAATACATATATATATATATATATATGGGATTGGGGAGCCTACACCCATGTGTAGGTAACTTACCTACACCCACCTCTTATTTCTTAATTTTTTTATTTTTTTTTGAAATGGATCTTTAGGGGATTTACTTAGAATATTAAATGGAATATGTGTTTCAAATTTCATGTAAAAGATACATTCCTAACAGCTCCATCAGAAGGGGCCGATTTCAGCAAATCTCAGACCGTTAAAATTTGACTATCATGATGGATAAATTAGAAGTCTCAAAATAAGTTGAAATTTGAATGACGATATGGTGATATATTGTGATCTAAATTCCCCAAGGAATTAATTCAAAAAAATAAAAAAATTGAGGGAAAAAGAGTTGGGTGTAGGTAAGTTACCTACACATGGGTGTAGGCTCCCTTTTCCGTATATATATAAAGGAGTACTATAATATTTATAAAAATACTCAAAAATAGTCAAAAATTCAGGAATAAAGTCGTTTTGGAATTTTCATGATTTTTTACTATTTTTTTGATTTTTGGGCATTTTTCAAAACATTTCTAGTATTTTTAAATAGCAAAATAAGAGCAAATAGTGGAATAGGATATGGCTGTAAGAAAAATAGGAATTAAAAATAGCCAATAGCCTCAAAACTTTTCCATACTATTTTTCTGATAAAGATAACAAAATATAACATAAATAGGGACTGAGTTCATATTTTTCTGATTTTTCTTTGATTTTATACTTTTTTTTGAAGTTTTTAGGTATTTTTGAATTTTTAATGTTTTCCTTTTGAGATTTTTAGGGATTTTTGGACTGGCACTGAAATAGGTCAAAATACACCATAACTAATTTTTTTGGGATTTTTCGAGACCTTTTAATATTTTTTTGGAATTCTATAAGTTAGACGGTGAATAAAAGACATATTTTTGATTTTTAATCAATACAAAAATGCAGCAAAATTAAAAACTAAAAATAGAGCGTGCAATGGTACACTAACAGGAGCTTATGTCTATTTTTGCAAATTTTTTCAAAGAAATATGAAGCATAAAATAAATAGACAAAGCATACAAAAATAAATGGCATGGTAGGGGTGTTTTTGCAAATAAATAATCGACAGGGGCATCCTTGCAAAAATCACAATAAAACATGAACGTGTAATTTTATTTTCAGGGCCATTTTACAATTACAAAAACCCGGCGGGGATTAAATGCAAATATCACGCGCCTCACGTGGGTGCTGCACGTGAGGCGCGGAGGGACTGAAATGCAAATCTAAAAACATTAGGGGGCCTTCAGCAAATTATACAACTTATTTAGAACTTAACCTTTTATTTTTGGTATTAAACTATAAATACAAAATGCGGGGGGTTAGATATGAAATTTACCCCCAAAGGCGTGACATCCAACGACGCTGGGTGCGCCACTTATCCACGTGTCGAGCATCCGACGGTGGATACCGGTTCGTCGATGAAGGGCCTGGATTAGATGATCCTGGATGATCTGACGGTTGGCACGTGGCTTCATCGGACGGCTCCTGAGCGAACTGGGCCTCGCCTCCAGATCCAACGACGCTAAAGCTCCCTGGAAGAACAGGGAAGAAGCTCGCGCCTGGAGAGCTTCGATCGAGAAGCTTGGGCTCCTACAGGGCTCTCCGGCGTGTCTGAGGTGGTCTGCACGTAGCTAGAGGCCTCCCGCGTCGACTGATGGGTCCATCATGGCTCCTGGAGGTCCGAGTCGCTCGGACAAGGTCGGTGAAGTAGCAGATCTCCAGGAACCTCTTCCTGGTTAGATTCGAGCCCAGATGGGGCTCTTCCTTTGTTTGACCTGCATAGGACGAACCGGGGGCGAGAGGGCTACCTCCTCGACCCGGGGTTTTGAAGCTTCGCTGCAAAATGGAGTGGGGTGGAGGGGCTCCGACGAACGGTGGAGGTGGAGCCCCGTTCGCCAAGATCAGGGGTCCTGGGTTGGTCAAAGGGGTGCGGTCGTTGGAGAAAACGAAGGGGGATGAAATGGGATGAACGTGGCGGTCGGATACGGTTGGGTTCATCGTGAGGAAGTCGCAGGAGCGGAGCTCCGGCGAACTTCGAATTTGGAATTTTACACTACAGGGATTAACTAAAGTCGAATCTAACAACGGGAATTAAAAGCTAGAATCAAAACCTAATTAAAAAGCATAAAAGGGACATCTCTTATACCTGGGGGCCACCAGGGAGTAGGGCGGACGCCTTCCTCCGGCCGAGTCGAGGCGCTGGATCCCTCCCCCTGTCACGAGGAACGGTCCAGAAACAAGATCAAGGCTTTAGGTTGGAATGAAATTGGCCAAATTCGAGGAAGGAGGCGGAGCTACTTATTTATAAACATTGGCAGGAGGCCTTATTGACCTGCGATTATTTCTTAATACAATGAATATCTGATTGATCTAAGAGTTTGGCGGGCATCATGGATGACCAGAGACCAATTCTTGTGAAGGAAGCGAGCTCGATCGATGGACGAGATGGCTGTAAAAAAGGGAGGAAATCGGGGGAGTTGACAGTTCAGAAGTGCCAGAGCAGAGACGGGACAGTTGACTAGAGGGTCAACGAAGGCCGGCGCCTTATTGGTCCATGTCAGCCGCTACAAGACAAAACAAGAAATTTTAGCCTAAATTGATTTATTTACCATAGTAAATGATTTTATTAGAATTTTCTTAAAACATAAAAAATGTGTATTTTTTCATGTAGTATTTATTTGTGATTTTTATTGAATTTTCTGAAGCGATTTATTATGTTTTAATTTAATAATGTGTATATGTATGTATTTACATGTATTTTTGTGTATTTTATTTTTAATTTGTTTATTTTCTTTTATTATTTTATTGCCTTATTTTATAAATTTATACTTTATTTTTGTGAGTATAAAGGTGTTTTTATTTAATTTTTAGGAGTTTCTTTACATTTTTAAATAAATAGGTATAGGTATATGTAGGTATCCTTATAGGTATTTTACCTATGTGTTTTGTATACTTAATTTATTTAATGTATTTCTTGATTTTTATTTTGGATTTACATTTTTAATGAGTTATGTATAATGTATACATTATTATAAAAATATAAAAGAATAAAAGAACCAAGAAATAAAATCCTTTTTATTTATATAAAGATGTATAGTATAGGTATTTTGTCTAGGAATTTTGTAGACTTACTTTATTTTACAAATTATTTTTGGGTTTTCCTTTACTTTTAATATGTGTATGCATTATATACCTTATTTACAAAATTCTAAAAATATAATTTTGTTATAATAATGAATAATGAATAAATGTAATACTTTATTCATGTGTTATGTACAAGGAGGGCCAAAAACCTAACTTTTGCGTATGGACACCAAAAATTATGAAACCAATTTTATTAAATAGTTTAGGGAAAGCTATATACAATTAAAGGTGAGTTTGGGTGATTTGGAGTTTTTACTTGCAAGATATGGGTCTGTGAAGTTGAGATTTTGGCTTTTTATTCTGTGTATAAAATATACACTGAGTATTATTTTTACAAAAAACTCAATTTTGTAATTTTATTTCCATTATTATCTACAACTTTTATGAACAAAGTTTCTTTATTTGATGAATAAATAATTACGTACAAAATAGGTGTCAAAAATGCATAAATAAATGAAGAAATAAATGAGGTATTTATTGTATGCTGGCCCTTTTCTCCCCCTACTTTATTCCTTGTCGACCAATTCCATGCTGGCCTTGGTCTCAGGGTTTGGGTCATAAAATATCTTCAATATTTTATTCCTTTTTCTTTTCTTCTCTTTATTATATAATTTTGGCATTAAACACAGTATTTAATGTATAATTAATACAACGAATCATGAATGCTATTATGTACAATTTGATGCTATTTACCTGCATTTACTGGGGTTTTTGAGGCCAAAATGATAGACTAAAGGTGATGAAATGGAGCTTCATCACCCCCCTATACTTGCCTTTGCTAGTCCCTAGCAAACACTTATGCAATAAGTACAATTAAAGAAAAGAAAAAGGAGAATGAAAAAAGGATAGAGTGAATAGGGGTGCTTTCAGTGCAATGCATGTCTTTACAAAATCTGAATTTGGAGCTCCTGTCAGACCTTGGGTGTAGATGTGTGTGGAACCTAGTCGGGAACCAGCTCTAAAATACAACAGCCTTCGATAGTCACAGAGCTCGGTTCAACCCACCTCAATAGCCTGGTCAGAACCAGTCTACATCATACGCAAACCCTTATAACTATGAAGCTGACTTGTGCAGTGTAAGTGATGGTGGCTCTCCCCAACTGAAATGACAAAGGAACTGACTTCTCCACAATGACAACCCAATGATTCCCCAGTCCAACAGCTCTTTCCTCGAGGAGTAGGGTATTCCCTTCTAAGTTCATGTGGCAACCAGCTCAAGAGGAGGGGGTGAAGAGAAGAATGGATGGTAGCCAGTGTAGCTACCTATCCTGGGATGCAAGACCAGTGTAGTCAAGTCATCCAGCTGCAGGCTCACATATTTGTCTTTGGAACTCAAGCTTGCTTATTGACTTTGTACATACTTTGCAGGCATTTTATTTTTGTACAGGCCTGACAATTTTTTTTCTTTTTTTTCAACATACTATTCACAACAGCATTTACATAAGGAGTTTTTCCTCTTGAGCCGGTAGACTATCCCTCTTTTGAAGCTTTATCGCAACCCACAATCTCCTGTCTTTAGACCTCATGGCTATTGGACCAGGTTGGGGTGCACTTCCCTCCCTAGACGAGGACGAATGTTTCCACCCGTGTGCATCTCAGACTGGTAAATCCAACCCCCTCACCACTCCAACTGAGTTGAGCCAAGTGAAAGGTGCAAGTGTCCAAGTTAGGTCATTGTCGGCAAGAGTCGTACATGTGTCTCGAAAATTTCTAGTTAGTCCACTGAGGTGACTTGTACCGAGCCCTGATTTCTCAGAGAATTAAGTCTGTATAGACGTGAAGTACCTTAAACCTAGTTCCCGTAAGGTTCCAGTGCAGTTAGGTGCGATAAGGTCTAACCAAGCTCCAATTTGATACTTTATTGGACTGATTCAATCATCAAGCTCACTCAAAAAGAATATGAATGGTATGCTTATGCTATGCACAATGAATGATGCAATTTTTCACAAAGAATTTTAAAAGAATCAAAGAATCTTTTTACACAAAGAAATTTTTGCAAATAAAAACTTGATACATCCAAAAAGGTACATACAATTATTTACACGGGCGTGCTGCTTTATTTACCAACTGTATGAATTTATAAAGACTCTATAGGTTTTAATCAAGTAGTTTATTTTGGTTGTTGAGGAAGAATTTTATGCATTTTGTTTCTGATTTACAAGTATTTGGAATAATGATCTTGTTCTTCCGGTCTAGTTTTGAAAATAACTTTTGCAAACTCTAGGACACGATATTTTTTGCAATCATTTACACTCATTTGAAAACTATTTTTGCAAAGATTTTTCACACTATATATATACAATTTTCACAATAGTTTTGACAAGCAATTTTTCAAAATATTTGCACATAGGTTTTTCAAATCCTTTCTTTCACATAAAGAAAAGTTTTGCAATCAAAACAGTTTCACACAGGTTGAAATCATTTCACATCAAAATTTTCCAAACTGGTCACACTATTTTTCAAATCATACTATATGGGTATCTGATTTATTAATCAGTATATATACAAAAGAAGAAAAATTGTATTTGTTATATAATATGGTTTTTATCAGTTTTATTTGTGAATATTCCTTATTTACAAATGAGAGATTTTGAGGGTACTCCTCAGACTTATTCGAGAATCATTTTTCACAAGAGTTTTGAAAACTCTAGTCCAAAATATTTTTTTTTACAAATATGTACAGGTATTTGAAAATGATTTTACAAAGGTTTTACACATCATAGATAGGTTTTCCAAAACAATTTTGACAATCAAATTTTTACAATCATTTGCACACTGATTTTTACACATTTTGATTTCACACAAAGAAGATAAATTTTACACACCAAACTGATTTTTCAAAGGTTGAATAATTGTACACAATATTTTCAAACACTTTTCAAAAGATTTTTCGAAGAACACTTATTGCATAAAAAGCTTTTTCTGATTTAATAATCAGTATAAGTACAACAAGCCTGAGGAGCTCACAATCATCTTTTATTATTATAGGACCACTTATTACATTTTAATTTATATTGGGATGATATATTTTATTTTCCAGTATGAGTTATGGATTATAGTATATACATGGTATATACGACCCCCCTATACTTAGCTTAAGCTATGTCCTCATAGATCGAAGAGAAAAGCAGAGACATAACTCTTACTGAGTATAGACAAGTCCAAAGAATAAATATGAATGAAATGAATGAATGAGAAGTTGACCGTCCCCCCTATACTTAGGATCAAATAATCCTAAGTATAGCAGACTGTACAAAAAGCAGGGAGGGTCAAGGGTGGGAATACACAGATCGTACTCAGATTGTCTCCCCCTATACTTAGGGTAAGATACTCCTAAGTATAGACAAGAAGAGGAGACAATGGAGAGGATTGGAATGAAATGAAAAACTCGGGGTGCCCATCCCCCCTATACTTAGGACCAAGTACATCCCAAGTATAGAAAACTGTCTACAAGGGCGGCACCTTTTTAGATACAAAGAGAAAAGGAAAAGAAAAAGAAGAAAAGAAGAAAAGAAGAAAATCAGATAAACAGTTCTTGGAGTACATCGTCTGAATCTTCTGATGCTGCAGTGGTTGTGGAGGTGTCATCATGTTGTACGAGCTGGATTGAGTCAACAACGGCCAAGAATGCATCTGGTTCTAAGTAAGGCTTCAGGAGTTGGCCGTTGACGACGAAGGGCTGTGCGTCAGGGGACAATTCTGATATGGCAATGCTTCCATTGTCACGCACTTCACAAACTCGAAATGGCCCTGTCCACTTACTCTTTAATTTGCCTGGGAATATCCGCAACTTTGCATCAAATAACCACACTTTCTGTCCAACGTCAAAGGTCTTTCGTCTGATGTGCCGGTCGTGCCAGCGTTTCACCTTCTCCTTGTACATCAAGGTATTATTGTATGCATAGTCTCGGAATTCCAAGAGCCTGTTCAGATCATCTTTTCTCTTCTGACCACTTCTGCGTGAGTCCAAATTACAACTGTTGATTGCCCACAAAGACTTGTGAATTAATTCCACGGGCAGATGGCACGGTCTTCCATATACAAGATGATAGGGCGACATGCCCAAGGGAGACTTGTAGACGGTTCGGTAAGCCCATAGGACTGAGTCCAAGAGTTGAGACCAGTCCTTCCTGTTTGGCCTAATAAGTTTCTGCAGGATAGTCTTGATTTCTCTGTTTGATAACTCCGCCATGCCATTGGTCTGAGGGTGATAAGGAGATGCGACACGATGATCGATGCCGTACTCCTCCGTTAACTTCTTGACCTCTTTGTTAATGAAGTGGCTACCCCCGTTTGATATGAGGATCTTCGGTATCCCGAACTATAAATGATGTTCTTCTTCAAAAACTGGCATACAGTTCTGCTGTCAGTGGCTCGAGCGGGGATAGCTTCAACCCAACGACTCACGTAGTCGACAACAAGAAGGATGTGCTCAAAACCTTGACTGTTAGGGAAAGGTCCCATGAAGTCAATGCCCCATGCATCAAAAACGTCTGCTATCTGAATGATTTTCAGGCGCATTGAATCTTTGGCCGTGAGTGTACCTTTCATTCTCTGACAGTCAGTACATCGTTTGACAAATTCCGCTGCATCCTTGAATAAAGTGGGCCACCAGAAGCCACACTGAAGAACTTTTGCTGCCATACGATCTCCAGAGTGATGTCCACCAGATTCGAGCGAGTGACAATGCTCGAGGACACTTGATTGCTCCATCTGAGGGATGCACCTACGCCAAATGCAATCTGCTCCTTCTCTGAATAAAAGAGGATCTTCCCATTGGTAGAAGCGGATGGTCGACATGAATTTGTTCTTTTGGTTCTTCGTCCAATCCGAAGGTATTACCCCAGAGGCGAGGTAATTGACTATATCAGCATACCAAGGAAGAGAATCCATTGCTAAGATGGTTTCGTCAGGGAATGTTTCTGTGATAGGTGCATTGCTCAGAGGAGGTTCATGCTGCTCTATTCTGGAGTGATGATCTACTACCACATTCTGAACTCCAGGCTTGTCCTTTATTTCCAAATCAAATTCCTGGAGGAGAAGGATCCAACGAATCAGTCTCGGCTTGGCATCCTTCTTCTGTTGAAGGTACCGGATAGCAGAGTGGTCTGTAAAGATGGTGACTTTTGATCCCAACAAATAGGATCTGAACTTCTCTAAGGTGAAAACCACAGCCAACAATTCTTTCTCTGTCACTATATAATTTCTCTGTGCTTCGTCTAATGTTCTGCTGGCATAGCGAATGGCATAGGGCGCTTTGTCTTTTTCTGCCCGAGAACAGCTCCGACTGCAAAGTCTGATGCATCGGTCATTATTTCAAAAGGAAGAGTCCAGTCGGGCGGCTGTAAGATTGGAGCCTGAGTGATGAGCTCCTTCAACTGATTGAAAGCAAGGAGAACTGGCTGATCAACAATGAACTCAGTCTCCTTGCACAATAGTTCTATCAGAGGTCGGGCAATGCGGCTGAAATCCTTGATAAATCGTCTGTAAAACCCCACATGCCCCAGGAATGACCTCACATTCTTTACTGACTGAGGTGGATGAAGATTTGAAATGACATCCACCTTTGCCGGGTCGACTTCCATGCCACGTTTGGAAACGACGTGGCCCAGCACAATGCCTTCAGTGACCATAAAGTGGCTCTTTTCCCATGAAAGCACTAAATTGACTTCTCGGCACTTCTGAAGCACTCTGTCTAGATGCTGAAGACAAGAATCAAAACTATCACCATAGACAGAGAAATCTTCCATGAACACCTCGAGAAAACTGCCTACCATCTCGGCGAAGACTGCTAACATGCATCTTTGGAAGGTTGCAGGTGCATTGCACAAACCAAAGGGCATTCTCTTGAAGGCGTAGGTGCCGAACGGGCAAGTGAAGGTAGTCTTCTCTTGATCTTCAGGGGCGATCGCCACTTGGTTGTACCCGGAATACCCATCCAGAAAGCAGAAGAACTCCTTGCATGCTAATCTTTCCAAAACCTGATCAATGAATGGCAAGGGAAAGTGGTCCTTCTTGGTTGCTGCATTGAGACGGTGGTAGTCGACACACACCCGCCAGGATGTTGGTACCCGAGTTGAAATTTCCTCTCCTTTGTCATTTGTAACCACGGTAAGCCCCGATTTCTTGGGAACTACATGCAGTGGGCTTACCCATTTTGAGTCGGAGATGGGATTGATGAAGCCTGCATCACACCATTTCGTGATTGTTGGAAGACCTCGGGGCCGCTTGACGGATCAGTCAGCGAACTGAAGGATCATGCGTGTCTGCTTGAGCGGTCCCAGCCCGAATTCTTGCATTATGGACGAGGGCAGAAGGTTGATGGAAGATCCTCTATCCAAGAGAGTGCGCTCGAAGACCTGGTCAAAAATCTCACAACTGATCAGAGGCGCTCCTGTGTCTTGCTTCTTCTGGGGGAGATTGCTGATGGCTGCTACCGTGGCCAAGGTGAGGACATGCCTCTCGACTTGCTGGCGTCTGTTTTCTTGCGCTGGGCGACGCCTGTTAGTACATGCCTCCTTCAGTCCTTTCTTTACAGCTGGCATGTATTCCACGGCCTTCAACAGGGGAATCTCAACAGTCAATTTATCCAAAATATCCACAACACCTGGATCAGACAATGCTTTTTTTCGTTTTGTATTTTTTTGGATTTTTGTATTGCATGAGGAAAAGGAATATGTACACTACTAGCATGAAAATTAGAGTTCTTATTTACATCAAAATCATCGCCCACAGAATGTTGTACATCCGAACTACAAAAAGGAGTACAAGCTGGATGTTGGCATGCTGTTGTTGTTGGGCGATCAAAAAGGGTAGCGTCTGCTCCATCGGCTGGTGAGGGATCAGCTGCTGCTGGCGGCTCCTCCAATGCTGGCACGGCTTTGCTTCGGCTACAAGCTTCTTTTTGTTGTTTTTGTTTTTGCTGATTTTTTTGTATTTTTGGCTGAGGTTGCTGCTGAATGGCACGACGGCTGGACTGGCTTCTCCTTTTTCTTCCTTCTCACCCGCCCTTGGAGCTGGCACGGCTGATGCGGAAGATGACGATCCACCTGTTTCTTTATTCACCCCACTTCTGGGAGCAGGTGGAGGCAAGGCCCTACCGCTCCTGAGAGTAACAACATTAGAATAAACAATAATATCATTACCAGACTTGGACAGGACATCACAATCTACCTGCTCTTTCTTTTTGAAATTATTGGGGTTGGCTTCGACCTGCGTCGGAATGGTAGTTCTGGTGGCGGTCAGGTCGTCGAGCCTCTTTGTCATATCCGCTAGCCCTTTAACAAGCTGGGCCAGACAATCCATGGTGGGATTCATAGAGGGTGATTCCGTAGGTTCAACGTGCAGACCACGCTGCTGATGGTTGGATGGGTGTAGAGGTTGTGGATGGTGGTTCTGAGGTGGTGCAGGAAGTTGAAGTTGTTGGTAGGATGGAGGAGGATACTGCTGATATTGCTGAGAGAGGGCAGCCACGTACTGGTGATACGATTGTGGGTGGCGGTACTGCGGCTGCTGCTGGTAAGGAAAATTCTGCCTTCACTGTTGTGCAAACTGGGGAGGCTGCTGGTACTGTTGGTGTTGCTGAGATGATTGCCCAAAACGACCACCCTGAGGTTGGTGGTATTGTCGATTGGCGAATGGCTGACCCTGGGATTGTCCCTGAGGACGGGTCGGTTGTGCATCATTAGTCCATACCCCATTCACTTCTTGAATCAGGGGTAGTGGAGGGAAGACTGGATCAGGTACAGTAAGAAACTCTGGTTGGTACACGACCATCTGCTGCTGTGGTGGGCCCTGGTCGGGCGCCTGCACGTAGTACACATGCTGGACTGCCGGTGGCTGCTGGCTCGGCTGAGACTGATGCTGCGGTTGCTGCTCGTCCTTCTTCTCAACGGGAGCGTCCGATGGTCTCGCCGACTGGACAGAGTTGACAGTGCCGACCAATAGTTCAAGGTACTTGTTGATCTGATCTAGCTTGTCCAAGTTCTGGGTTCTCTTCTCAATCACAACGAGTTTCTCGAGGTCCTGTGATCGCTTCTCAATGATATCTACCTTAGAGAGATGGCCCCCGATGATGCTGAGGTTGGAGCTCTCATCTCTCTCGGCTTCCTTGGATGCAGCCATGTGCACTTATTTCTAGAGGATCTGGGGCTGCTTATGATATGCCTTGGATGAAGAGAGGGCGGCCTCTCCTTCAGCCATTTCTTCAAAGATCTGCCAAACTACATCTTCATCCTTGTTGAAATGTGAGCCCCCATATGCTGCGTCCACGAGCCTTTGGCTTTCAATGTTCAGTCCCCCAAAGAAATGCTGGACCAAGCTGGTCTTAGGAATCTCATGGTGGGGACATTTCTCCTGCAGGTCAGTAAATCTCTCCCAAGCTTCGTGTACTGAGTCATAGGCTCCTTGGGAGAAATTACTGATACGGGCTCGCATCTAGATCCATACAAACACAATACAAAATCGGGTTCACCAACTCACGCCATGTGAAGCCATGAAAGCTCGGCTA
This sequence comes from Ottelia alismoides, assembly GCA_037367405.1. Taxonomy (NCBI): domain Eukaryota; kingdom Viridiplantae; phylum Streptophyta; class Magnoliopsida; order Alismatales; family Hydrocharitaceae; genus Ottelia; species Ottelia alismoides. The sequence goes on along the minus strand of JAZKJV010009287.1, from coordinate 958,202 downwards.
TTTATTATCTTTTCATTTTTAGAGTTGTGATTTTCAGGCATATCTTATAACAAGTCCTTAGTACGCTACCCTATAGGAGAGAGAGTACTGCCAGAAGAGTATCCCGTACTTGTCCTCCTCCTGTGTAACCTGTAGTCTGTACTTTTTGGAGTCCTTGTAACCCTTCCTGGATCCCTACTCAGCCAAAGAAAAGAGAGAGGAAGCCGATAGGCAAAACCAATACTTCGGTTCTCGCTCGCAACGGAATCACCCGTGAGCGTGCAAGAACCTACTCGGACGCAGGACAATGAGACAGACACCCCCGTGAAGGCGTGGCCTATGCTCAATACTTCGGACAGGGTCGATGCTCCACACAATAGAGAGTCACCATTGGTGACCAAGTCCTACTCGCCTACGTACGATAGAAGCGCCATTACTTCGGAAATCCAGGCTATACACAAGGCAGTTGCAGACTGGGCATTTGGCTTTAATCCTTAGGGGGTCACACTCGCTCGAGGGAGTAGGGTTTTGGTCCCCCTCCAAGGTACCTGAAAACAATGAGGGCTTTATGAACCCAGTACAATGATAGTTCATTACAGATTTTTAATTAAGGTCAAAGTTTATTTAGCAGTCCCCTTGTTTTAATTTTTGGGTTTTCACTTTTTTTGAGTCTATTTCATACCAGCGCCTAACATTTTTGTAGATTTTCATTTAAGTCCTAGGTGCTCAAAATCAGAGGGAGATAGCGGAAAAGTCGTGCAAGTAGTTCCATGATGGAAATCTCACCATTGAACCGAATGATGCATGCTGAGTTAGAAGACTTACAGTGCATCCCAGCTCCTCCATGCGGTATGCAAAACAGAATTTTTAAACCTATCTACATGTCGGTATGCAAGGCACAAAATCACCCTAAACAGTAGCTGCTATTAGCGTGAAGAACCATAAGTCGCTCATTCATCTCTAGCCCGAAGGGTCCGGTCTTGGCTCACCCTCCTCTGCTCAACACACTTGAGGGTAGGAGAAAGCGCTTTACAGGGCTCGCTGCCGCACAAGGGCTAAGAGACAAATGAGCGGCTTGTTTAAATTTGACTAGATCCATACAAAGTAGACTATAGGAACATGCATTCTTATTAATGTGTGGACCTAGCTACCGAGTTAAGAAACCTACATCTAGGGGCTCCAAGCACACAAAACAAAAGAAAATAAAGGCAGAAAGCTCAAAACTTCAGAAAACAAATAAAAGAAGGCGATGAAAACTCGAAATCTGCGATGAGAACCCCAGGTGAACAATGACCCGGGCACTGGACCTCATTGTGAAGAGTAGAGTCCTGTTTAATTACATGCCAAAAATCTCTCTCTCTCACCATAAATTACAAAAAGTAATCCTAAGTGTTCTAGCTCTAACTAATCCCATCTCTTTGCTTCCTTGGTGCTCTCCCCAGATGGTCATGAGAAGAGAAGACCATCCTCCTCCAAGCTCGGCTGCCTTGGCCTCCTAAGAAGCCATCTTTGCGTGGCGGGCCCTCGCATCAAAGTCACAAAAAGATTGCATTAGAATAACTCAATCAATCAAATAGAGCAAATAAAATGATCACAATAAATGAATCAATGAAGCATGGTGATTAAGGGCAATAAGAATAGTTGCTCGCAAAATAACATCAATAATGAATAAAAAATATACACAAGAATGACAAAATAAATCAGGCTATGCTCATTGCTCCCCGGCAACGGTGCCATCTGATAACAGCGATTTTCCACGAGGGTCACCATGATATAAAAATGTTGTCGCTGAGGCGACCACTCACAGAAGACCTGTGTTAATCAACAATTAAGCACCAATAAAAGAATAAAACAATTAAGCTCAAAAGAAATGTGAATTAATCTTTATTACTCTACCATAAAATGTATAGGGAACAAGCATGTAGTGGTCGAACCACAGAGAGCAATACAAAATGCAATAGCCTACAATGTGCATCTATCACAGAGTCAACCATGTGTGAAGCCTATTTTTGTGGGTTTTTGAATTTTATAATTTTTTTTGTATTTTATTTTATTTTAATTTTTTTAATTATATATTTTTTTATAATATAATTAGGTAATATATGTATATAAGATAAATATATAAATATATGTATACCCATAGAGGGTGAGTATATAGCTTATAATGCATACAATATATATCTATGTGTATAGATAAGTATAATAATTTTTTTTGTTTCTTTTTTTTATTTTAGGATTAATAAATAGATATATAAATACATAAAAGTAGTTAGATATATATATATCTTTTAGGGAATACATACATATATATATATATATATATATATAAAGGAGTACTATAATAATTATAAAAATACTCAAAAATAGTCAAAAAATCAGGAATAAAGTCTTTTTGGGATTTTCATGATTTTTTACTATTTTTGTTATTTTTGGGCATTTTTCAAAACATTTCTAGTATTTTTAAATAGCAAAATAAGAGCAAACAATGGAATAGGGTCTAGCTGTAAGAAAAATAGGAATTAAAAATAGCCAATAGCCTCAAAAATTTTCCACACTATTTTTTTACAAAGATAATAAAATATAGCATAAATAGGGACTGAGTTCATATTTTTCTGATTTTTCTTTGATTTTATACAATTTTTTGAAGTTTTTGGGTATTTTTTAATTTTTAAGATTTTGCTTTTGAGATTTTTAGGGATTTTTGGACTGGCACTGAAATAGGTCAAAATACACCATAACTATTTTTTTTTGGGATTTTTCGAACCTTTTAATATTTTTTTGGAATTTTATAAGTTAGACAGTGAATAAAAGACATGTTTTTGATTTTTAATAAATGCAAAAATGCAGCAAAATTAAAAACTAAAAATAGAGCGTGCAATGGTACACTAACAGGAGCTTATGTCTATTTTTGCAAAATTTTTCAAAGAAATATGAAGCACAAAATAAATAGACAAAGCATACAAAAATAAATTGCCTGGCAGGGATTTTTTTGCAAATAAAATAATCGATAGGGGCATCCTTGCAAAAATCACAAAAAAAAATGAACGTGTAATTTTGTTTTCAGGACCATTTTACAATTACAAAAACCTGGCGAGGATTAAATGCAAATATCACACGCCTCACGTGGGTGCTGCACATGAGGCGCGGAGGGACTGAAATGTAAATCTAAAAACATCAGGGGTCCTTCAGCAAATTATTCAACTTATTTGCAACTTAACCTTTTATTTTTGGTATTAAACTATAAATACAAAAAGCGGGGGGGGTTAGATATGAAATTTACCCTCAAAGGCGTGACATCCAACGACGCTGGGTGTGCCACTTATCCACGCGTAGAGCATCCGACGGTGGATACCGGTTCGTCGATGAAGGGCCTGGATTAGATGATCCTGGCTGATCTGACGGTTGGCACGTGGCTTTATCGGACGGCTCCTGAGGGAACTGGGCCTCGCCTCCAGATCCAACGGCGCTGAAGCTCCCTGGAAGAACAGGGAAGAAGCTCGCACCTGGAGAGCTTCGATCGAGAAGCTTGGGCTCCTCGAGGGCTCTCCGGCGCGTCTGAGATGGTCTGCACGTAGCTGGAGGCCTCCCGCGTCGACTGATGGGTCCATCATGGCTCCTGGAGGTCTGAGTCGCTCGGACGAGGTCGGTGAAGTAGCAGACCTCCAGGAACCTCTTCCTGGTTCGATTCGAGCCCAGATGGGGCTCTTCCTTCGTTTGACCTGCATAGGAAGAACCGGGGGTGAGAGGGCTACCTCCTCGACCCGGGGTTTTGAAGCTTCGCTGCAAAATGGAGTGGGGTGGAGGGGCTCCGACGAACAACGGAGGTGGAGCCCCGATTAGCCAAGACCAGGGGTCCTGGATTGGTCAAATGGGTGCGGTCGTTGGATAAAACGAAGGGGGATGAAATGGGATGAACGCGGCGGTCAGATACGGTTGGGTTCACCGTGAGGAAGTCGCTGGAGCGGAGCTCCGACGAACTTCGAATTTGGAATTTTACGCTACAGGGATTAACTAAAGTCGAATCTAACAATGGGAATTAAAAGCTAGAATCAAAACCTAACTAAAAAGCATAAAAGGGACAACTCTTATACCTAGGGGCCACCAGGGAGCAGGGCGAACGCCGGAGCTCCGCCGCGACAAAATTCTCCTTCCTCCGGCCGAGTCGAGGTGCTGGAGCACTCCCCCTGTCACGAGGAACGGTCCAGGAACAAGATCAAGGCTTTAGGTTGGAATGAAATTGGCCAAATTCGAGGAAGGAGGCGGAGCTACTTATTTATAAACATTGGCAGGAGGCCTAATTGACCGGCGATTATTTCTTAATCCAATGAGTATCTGATTGATCTAAGAGTTTGGCGGGCATCATGGATGATCAGAGACCAATTCTTGTGAAGGAAGCGAGCTCGATCGATGGACGAGATGGCCGTAAAAAAGGGAGGAAATCGGGGGAGTTGACAGTTCAGAAGCGCCAGAGCAGAGAAGGGACAGTTGACCAGGGGGTCAACGAAGGCCGGCGCCTTATTGGTCCACGTCAGCCGCTACAAGACAAAACAGGAAATTTTAGGCTAAATTGATTTATTTACCATAGTAAATGATTTTATTAGAATTTTTTTAAAACATAAAAATGTGTATTTTTTCATGTAGTATTTATTTGTGATTTTTATTGAATTTTTCGAAGCGATTTATTATGGTTTTAATTTAATAATGTGTATATGTATGTATTTACATGTATTTTTGTGTATTTTATTTTTAGTTTGTTTATTTTCTTTTATAATTTTATTGGCTTATTTTATAAATTTATACTTTATTTTTTTGAGTATAAAGGTGTTTTTATTTAATTTTTAGGAGTTTATTTACATTTTTAAATAAATAGGTATAGGTATATGTAGGTATCCTTATAGGTATTTTACCTATGTGTTTTGTATACTTAATTTATTTAATGTATTTTCTTGATTTTTATTTTGGATTTACATTTTTAATGAGTTATGTATAATGTATACATTATTATAAAAATATAAAAGAATAAAAGAACCAAGAAATAAAATCCTTTTTATTTATATAAAGATGTATAGTATAGGTATTTTGTCTATGAATTTTGTAGACTTACTTTATTTTACAAATTATTTTTGGGTTTTCCTTTACTTTTAATATGTGTATGCATTATATACCTTATTTACAAAATTCTAAAAATATAATTTTGTTATAGTAATGAATAATGAATAAATGTAATACTTTATTCAGGTATTATGTACAAGGAGGGCCAAAAACCTAACTTTTGCATATGGACTCCAAAAATTATGAAACCAATTTTATTAAATAGTTTAGGGAAAGCTATATACAATAAAGGTGAGTTTGGGTGATTTGGAGTTTTTACTTGCATGATATGGGTCTGTGAAGTTGATATTTTGGCTTTTTATTCAGTGTATAAAATGTACACTGGGTATTATTTTTACACAAACTGAATTTTGTAATTTTATTTACATTATTATCTACAACTTTTATGAACAAAGTTTCTTTATTTGATGAATAAATAATTACGTACAAAATAGGTGTCAAAAATGCATAAATAAATGAAGAAATAAATGAGGTATTTATTGTATGATGGCCCTTATCACCCCCTACTTTATTCCTTGTCGACCAATTCCATGCAGGCCTTGGTCTCGTGGTTTGGGTCATAAATTATCTTCAATATTTTATTCCTTTTTCTTTTCTTCTCTTTATTCTATAATTTTGGCATTAAACATAGTATTTAATGTATAATTAATACAATGAATCATGAATGCTATTATGTACAATTTGATTCTATTTACCTGCATTTGCTGGGGTTTTTGAGGCCAAAATGATAGAATAAAGGTGATGAAATGGAGCTTCATCATGCATGCTTTATTCGACATGTGTGGAAATTGATGTGATTTTAGCGCAGATACACTTATAGTTTTCGCATATGTTATGCTTTTAGCCCCGAAACTTAGTTTTTATTGCATATAGGTCCCTGTGTGCTGTAGCCCTTGTTTGCATTGAATAAAATAGCAAATTAAATCCAAATCCAGTGAAATTTGGACACGTGGCTCCTGCCACTGTGTAAAAATTTTACTAATTTTTTGGGACATTTCGTGGCTTTTTCTTATTTTTTAAAAAATCAAAAACCTTGATTTTTACTACTGTTTGCTTTATAAAATCAACTAAAAATATAAAATCCTTTCTAAAAATTCTAAAAAAATAGTGTTTGTTTATTTTGTTGTCTACTAACTTTAATCCAATTTTTGGCGCATTTGGACTTACAAAACCCCTAAAAATTAAAAAAAACTAAAAACTTTAAAAAATCATAAAAAATTCTATAAAAATAAAAAAAATGCAAACTCTTTTTCTGTACTTAGTTTTTTGTATCTAGTTTTCATAAAAATTGCCATCAGATTTTTATAGGCTAATTAGATATTTTTAATTAGCCTTTCAAGTCTGGCTGCACATTGACTCACTGTTTTACCCTTTCTTGATTTTTATAAAATCAACTAAAAAATATAAAATTCTCAAAAAATTACCAAAAACACTTAAAAACATAAAAACACAAAAAAATTTTATTTGATTGTTCTGACTTTATTTTGTATGTTTAATAAATAGTAGTTTGTTGGCTTTTTCCTTTGTTTTTATATTTTCCTTATTATTAAAAATACAAAAAAAAATTAAAAAGATTTTAAAAATCCACCAAAAACATTTCTTTTATTTTGTTTTTATTTTCGACTTTGTAGGTCGTCTAATCCTAATAATTTCTGACACAAGGAGTAGGTAGTTTGCAGTGATCTACCCTATTCATGTAGAAATGATTTGTTTATGTCTAGCGTTGTTACTCTCAGGAGCTGTAGAGCACTGCAGCCATCGGTTGCCGTGAAGGGAAAGTGCATTGCATCTGATGGTGAGTCGTCTGTCCTGTCAGCACGAGGACCAAGGAGCATTTTTGGAGGAATACCATCTGCAGAAAATCTCAAATAAATAAATAAATAACAAAAAAACAAAAAGACAACAACAACCTCCAGACGCCTGCACGTGCCTTGGAACAAGCTCTAGCCTTGAAGAATCTTTCACCTACAGCTATTACAAAGCCAACACCAGAAGTCAAGCCTACAGTTTCTGGTCCACATATTGTAGATAATTCTATTCCTTTTTGCCATCTACCTGTAAACAATGATATGGACACAATTCTGAATGACACTCTCTCAGATTCTGTAAATATTCCCTTTCTAGGAGAAATGAAAAAGCACAAAAAATGAAAATTTTGAACCACGGTCGCTAATTGATCTAGGGCCCAGCATACTTTGTCTGATCCTGCCATTACGGAAATTATCCAGAATTTGGTCTTGAACATGCCTTTGATGAAAGCTCTTGAGACATGCTAGCTGTGAAGAAAGGACTGAAAGATGCATGTACAAATAGGCATAGGCCTTATCATCACAATTCCAGATTCAAAGGTTGTGAATCTAAAAAACATATTCTTATAATGGACATAGTCAATGCCATCAACAACCTCCCAGACAAGAAGCCAGATAAGGGAGTGCCTCTTATTCGCTGTCAGATGTTCAACTAGGAGTTCGAACACACTTTGCTCGACAGCGGGTCTTCTATCTACTTGATGCCAGCCTCACTGCTCACAGAATTCTGGCTAGGACCGCTCAAACCTACAAAGATGATTCTGTAATCCGCAGACACATTTGTCATGCAGCCTAGGGGCATGTTGGAGGACGTGGTCAACACAGTTCAGGGGATGCAGTTTCTGACTGATTTTATCGTACTAGATATGGACGTCTCCACACCTTTGCTCCTCATCCTAATTGTACTTGGACGACTGATGAATCTGTGATTCATCACTCCAAAAGTTGAAAATAGAGCCTTGTTCCTGAGTAATTAGAGGCATATATCCACCAATGTTGCATAATTAACATTCATGCTTGCACTGATAACATTTGCATTTTAGGATTTACATCTGCATTAAATAAGAAGCCAAAGTTCCTTGTAAAAATCATCTACTTGTATATAATTTACACTAATTCTAAATCCCATCAATTCACTCTATACTGTATATATTACTAGCAATAATACAAGAAAAATATCAAAAATTTGCTAACTTGAATAATTGACCAATAAAACCACAATCCAAGTTTGAGACCATGGACCTTAGAATGCATGCACATATCTCTCTCATACAACCTCTGATATAGGTCTACTCACTTATAAAATAATATACATTCAGAGACCTTCAAAATGAGACCAATTTCATTTAAATCGGTGCACGTATGCAAAACTTGAGTTTTGGGCCCCCATTGTATACTATATGTATGTATATTTGTTTCCTTGTATTTTATCACTTTATTCGGCCTCGTTTCCATTTTGGTAAAATGAAACTTGTAGATCTCATCAATACCTACAACTTTCATGTTTTGAATTTTTCCAAATTCGGCCGTTTGTTCCCTATTATTTAACGTTCTTCCTCGACCACTCTGATTGGGCCAGGTGGCTCCCTCTGGTTGCACCATGTGGCCCACTCATCCGCTCGCCACGCATCTCTTATTCTCCACCGTTCGATGGCTCCCCCTTCCTCCAGACCTTGGTCGTTCATGCCGCATCAGCTCACAACTGTCTGATCTGGGCCTAGATCTCATCTAGACCGTCGTCCAGTGCCTTCTTCTCAGCCAGCCACGTGTCTACACCCTCACCACACGATTATCGCCAGGTGCTTTAATCGTCACCGACCAATCCCGCCTAAACCCCGACCTTTGGATCATCATCCCAGATCTCATCTCCATCGTATGTTAGCGCCTTCATCCCATCATGCCATGTGGCACTTTCTGAGCCCTTTGATTTCATTACCAGGATCTAATCCTACCCGCTCCCTCACGCCCACCTCCTGGACGTTGGATCGTGAGATCCAACGGCTACGATGTCGTCTTGTTCCTCCCGAGGAAGCCTCGCCCACGTCGCCCACCTCGCGCTTCCTCTCCACCCTTTCTATTTTCGTCACCATACATGCCACCTTCTCCACCCATTGATCACCCCACGATGAAGCTCGAACCTCCTTCATCCTCGCCAGCACCCACGCGCACCATGATTCCCTTTTCCCATGCTCCACAAACTCTACGAACACCATGCCTCCATCACCTGGACCTCCGCCTTCTTCCTATAAATACCCCACCTCCGGCTACCTTGGACCCTATCCGCCCTAGCACGAGGTACCCTAGAGCTCTCCTAAACTATTTGTGACAGAGATTTGGACTAAGAGCGAGCGACCACAGTGGTCCACCTACGGCGAGATCCGTGGCGTATCTTCACTATGTAGCAGCTCCTCCAACATGTTTCTTGATCTCTGGTTGCTACCGGCCCTCGAGCGACGACCAGAGTCTCTATCGCGAGCATCAGATCCCAGGTAGCCTCCTCCATTCCTTCTCCAATCTTCGTCTTCGTCCCCCTTCAATTTTTTCGCCTTTTCCCGCCTTCTCCGATCTATTCCACCCTCCACTAACTATTGACTGAGCCTCGCCTTGGAGCTCTCATATTCGCGCACCCCTTCGTTCGCCCCCGCGACCTGTCGCACCACTTCCGGCCACAGCTCTGCCGGCCACGGCGGAAGACCACCACTACCCGATTGTCACTCTGCCTCACAGGCCTCACTTCACACACCGCACTCCCACAAGCATGAGCACTCGATTTCTAGCAGTCTCTACCCCTGCAGGCACATCTTTCATCATTGGTCGGACATCACATTGGAGCTGCTTCGAGCTCCATCGTCCCCGACCGACAGACGACCACAACCGCTTTCAGACGCTCCAGCGGCTCCCAGACGCTCCCACGACAGCTTCCAGCTACTCAGGAGCCTCCTGTGACCTTCATCGAGCGAGATCCAAGGCAACGGAGCCAGGAGGGCCTTGTCAGAGCCCCGCCAAGTTCGTTGCAGGAGGCGGCAGCCCGTAGGAACACGACAAGCTTCCACCGTCTGATCATCTTGATCGGACGGTCCAAATGGAGCCATGTTACAAGCTCCAGCCTCCGTTGGATCAGGAGGATCTAATGGTTCATACTTTGCCATGTCTCCATCACCAGAAGCTACAGATACCGTTTGATCCATCTTGATCCAACGACTCGCATCACGCCATGCCTTCCACCATCACCACCGTTGGATCATCTTGATCTGATGATTCTCATGCAGCCACGTAGCGCCCTCCGAGCCTCTTCCCCGACCCTAGGCTTAGAGCACTCGAAGCAAGACCCGAAGATGCCCGAGCTCCAGAGCATCCGAGACACCGCTCGAGCCTCCAACGCCTCCCGAGCCTAGCATCTCACGTGTCTCTCACGTGAGGATTGGGTAAATTGCACTGAGGCCCCTACAAGTCTCCAGAATTGCAAATTAGTCCCTATGAGGCGCGTCACGTGAGGCGCACGTGTTCTTATGGACATTTTGCACGCATAGCCTCATCATTATAGGTATTTGCATTTTAGTCTCTACACGCATGTTTCAATTTAAGAAATTTTAATTTTTGTTTGGTTTTTGTTCCATATGTTTGCACGTACATTTAGGCATTCATTTATCATAAATTTTAAATTCAAAAAATTGGTTATTGTAGAGTAACTAGTGCTTTATCTTTGTGACACGTGTCATATTTTTGTGAGCATTGAAGAATTTAATATATTTATTTTTGTGGATATTGACATAAATTACCCACTGTGAGACTTTTATTCCATATTAAATTATTTGTTCTCCAAAAATCACCATAAATCAAACCATTTGCATGCATCACGAGGAATGAATAAATTAGTTAGTCTTTTGCTAAATTGATTTTTAATAGGTCCAATATACATCAATTTTTAGGTCTGATAATTTTTTTGGATTCCTTTCACATAGAACCATCTAGGATATTTTTTATATCTGAAAATAAAGTACTTTGGTATTGATTAAAATTAATTTTGCAAAAACTACCCTACATTCATATTTAATTCATAATCAGTTCATTTATAGTCTAAAAATTCCAAAAAAAATTACAGTAGCTTAGTTTCATCGCACTTCCTATTCTGGCAAAGTTTCATTATTTTGGACTTAATTTGACCATCTTTCAAATTTAACCTTAAAATTTGGCTCAAATAGCATTGTATTTTACTTAATTGCATAAAAAAAGACCAAAAATATTCTCCTGAAAATCTGACATCGAAATTGAATTCAAATTCTCCTAAGGAGAAAGCTGCCTCCCTGAGTTCGACCTTGGGCTTGCCCAAGTAAAAAAAATTATCGCTTGTGTTAATCGAACATTAATCTAAGTGGTTTTTGAATAGTCTCGATTACCCGACTACAACGAACAACACATTTAATTCGATTATTTATCCTATTTAATTAACAACGGTAGTCTAAGGCTCTTCAAAATGGAGTCGTTGCCGAGGAAGCACACCTTAGGTTAAATTTTAGGAAATTTTGATTTTAGATTTTCCATCCCCGGGTAGTCTGATTCCTGACTTTTCTTGTGAATATTTTCTGTTCAATTTATTTGTCTAGTTTGTGTCGTCCTTATCTGACCTCCATTTATTTTCGTGCGAGGAATACGAGGAGTCGAAGGTGCTTTGCCAAGCGAGCCAAGGATCCTGCATTAAAATAATTTGAGTGTTTTTGTGAGGAATTGTAATTTTTGTTTCTTTTCTTTGAATTTTCCAGCGATTTCCGTTTGAGTTCTCGCACGTGTAAGTTATAATAAAACGTGTCCCTGCGTATTGTGTGGTTGCTTACGTAGAATAGGACCTACACTTGCGGCTCTTAGAGGTATCTTAGGACTGTTTGTGCTCGTAAAATTCTAGGACCACACTTCATACTTAAAAGACACACTTAGACCACAGGACTTAGCCAAATCTAATATGTTCTTCACTCGCTAATAAAACTGCTTGTCTTGGAGCGGATTTTTCGCTTGCATTTCATATAGTGTAAAATTTCAATTCTGTTTTGCATCCCGTATATAAAGCGAAAGGATCACTGTAAGTCTTACTTGGCATTCATCATTGTTTTATCGTGCATCCGTTTTTTTTGACTCCTTCCCCGTTGGTTTTTCAAACATAGGTCTAAAGGAAATTGGGACTGGACGGAGGTGTGCCTTGTGTATTGGATTAATTAAGTGATCACCTAACTTAAAACCAAGACTGCTAAACAAAACTGACCAAAAAATTAAATAAAATCGGAAATTCTGTTTGCGGGAGAATAATCCCGACCTTGATTTCAGGCTGAGTGAGGGTACTAGAGTGAGTGCACAACCTAAGGTAGAGCCAAAAATACTCGCCTTCCATATCACGTACCCAGATCCGAGCAAATATCACAGGCTGAACTATGGGTTCAACTGACCAGCGCCAAGTAGCCTCCACCAACTCCGGTAGGTAGATTGGGGCAAAATTACAGTGCACCACGATAAGTTGCTAGTAGCCTCCGCCTGCTCCGGCAGGTAGATAGGGGCGAAGTTACAACCTCGTCAGCCTCCACCTACTCTGTAGGTAGATAGGGACAGGTCCTTGAACTTTCGGCTGGTGATAGGAGCAGAGAAAGGAAGGGCGTTGGTATCTTAGGCGACAGGTTAAACAGAGGAAATGCGTCCGGCTTTGAGCCGACTCCCCTATAGGTCGCGTAACCTTTGCTACTTGCTTAAAAATTCACACTTAAAATCAACTAGACTAATCGGACTTGGTTTCGGGTCCTTCACCGTGTTGAGTGTGAAAATCAGGGTTTGTGATTCACTTGCTTGCTTCAGATAGGAGTAAAATCCTATCTTTACATTTATACTCCCAATTCTTCCATCTGCCATCAAAATGACTGACTGGGGGGATATCCACTCACGCTTCACAAATCTCTCTTTAGGCCCTTCATGAAGTTCGTCTTCATCGACCCAAGCGCAGCTTGGGCCAACCCGAGCTCATGACCCTCTTAAGTTCGGGATCCATCACTCTCAGGATGGTTACCCTCAAACCATCCCTTTTCTCTCCTCTCATCTCACCGAGGAAAACCATCGCCTCAGTGAGAATGTCTTCATGAATACGTCCTCTAACCTAGATCAATTTCTTTACCCAGGTTAAGAGGACAATATGCCTCATAAGAAACCTTTAGAAGAAGAGGATGATCCTATGCACCAAGTCTTCGCCCGATTGGCTAGAGCCGAGCAGCTTAATGCATAACTTATGGCTAGGATGGGATAGGTGATCGTGGCAGAGGGAATTGACTGACCATGGTAGATGCCTACAACCCAGAAGAAAGTGAGATACATAGTTGGCTTTCACATGTGGTTCCCCTAGAAGCGTTCGAGCTGAAGCCCCACTTTCTGAGTCTGCTACCGAAGTTCAATGGGAACACTAATGAAGAACCTTATGCTTTTCTGAGAGACTTCAAACTAGTTTGCAACAGCCATAGTCACCCTAGGGTTGGGCAAGACTACATCAGGCCAAAGGCTACCCCATTTGCCTTAGGAGATAAGGCTGCTCATTAGTTGAAAATCTCAGGGTAAGATGTACGAGCTAGATGCAGTTCAAGGATTTATTCATGAAGAAGTTCTACCCACTCAGTAGGACTAACCAGATGAGGACCAAGATCGCTAGTTTTTCCTAGGGCCCCCATGAGCCATTTCATGAAGCCTGGGATAGATTTAATGATTTAACTCAGAAATGCTTGTGCCATGGCATTACAAAAGCAATCTTAGTCCATACATTGTTCTGTGGTATGACCCCGGAGATGCAGGGGTTAGTGAGTGCAGCCTATGGTGGCAGCTATCTGAATAAGAACAAAGATGTCGTATGGAAGATTCCAGAACAGATGGTGGAAACATGCAGATCTCAGGCCCAGGGCCTATCAGTTGTCTCCATCAAGCCTATCTAATGAGTCAACTAGGAGGATTGTAGCGGATCTGATGGAAGACTGATGAGTGGCTCGAGCGACTAAGGTTAAATGATATCAAATGTCATTGCGACCTCAACCACTCGAACCGGGCTCAACGAGAAACTAGAGACCACCAACAAAATCAAACAAGCATGAAAACAAGGCAAGCACTCTTGCTATTTATATTACCTGGTATAGCTACCACAGTCGAACACAAGATGCACGAGAAAATCCTACTAAGTAGACAAGAAATCCAAAAGAAGTAAAAACTATTTTGGTGGTTTTTAAATTTTAACTTTTTTTATATTTTCTATTAAGAAAATGTACAAGAAAATTAAAGCAAACAGAACACAACAATTTTTATCAAGGTAAAAAAAGCTCAAAATTCAAAATAATTTTTTTTATGTTTTTAGAATATTCAAGTTTTTTGGGTATTTTATGGGCTTTTTCTGATTTTTATAAGATTTTCTAAAAAAAAGGAAAACAAAAATAGCAAATAGTGTACAGTCTCGATGAAAAGCCACATTAAAAATATCTAAAATGCCTCTAAAATCCTAGCAGCAATTTTATTTGAAAGTACAAAATAAAATCTAACTACAGAAATGAAAAACACATTTTTTTTAATTTTTAGAGATTTTTTAATGATTTTTAGAAGGTTTTAGTCTTTTGCAATTTTTAGGTGTTTTAGAAAAGATAATCTAATGAAAATAACATAGAAATTAAAGCAACATAAAGCAAACCTTCACAATTTTCTGGAAGTTTTAAGGTATTTTTCTTTTTTTTGGGTTTTGTAAAATAGATAGGGACACTTTTTAGGGTTTTTTATTTTTAGAAAATAACTAATAAAATCAAAATGCGTCTCAAAAATTATCAAAAATATTACACAGTAGCAGGAGCTACTGGTAATTTTTTGTTAATTTTTGGATAGTTTTGATATTTATTTAATTAGAAAAGCAACACATAGTTCGTAGGGACCATAGTGCAAATTATTTAAGTCTCTGTATTAAACATTAATGTACATAAAAAGTTTGGGGGCAACCATACAATTTATGCAATCAATTTAGCACATGCATCAAAAACACATTCACAGGGTATATTTACAATTTCACAAAGCATATATTCAAAAGATAACATCAAATAAGTTCAGGACAGAAATTGCAAAAACACCAAAGGGCACGTGACAAAGCACGTGTCTCCAGACAAGGGGGACTAAAGTGCAAATAAGAGAAACTACAGGGGGCAAAATGCAAATAGGTTCAACTACAAATTTATTTTACAGACTAAAATGTAAACTAAAATAACTACATGGTAAAAAGGGAAAAATACCCTCGAAGCACGTGAAGCGCGCGTGGGGTGGACTCGTGTCACCCTTAGGAGCCTGGGATGGACGTGCGGCTCTGATGCTTTCAGGCATTAGATTTGACGGTGCCAGGATGATTGGCAATGTGGGGCGTACATGACCGTCAGATCTGACATCCAACAGTCTAACAAGGTTACTGGATGGACATCTCTGATATGATCTGGAAGGTCCCGGACGATCCAACGAAGGGGAGTGCGTCTGGAAGAACAGGCGCCAGGCGAACTTCACCGGAGCCTGGGAAGAGATCCACAGCCCCGATAGATGATCAGAGGGCACAGGCGTGACGGCAAGACGCTTCCGCGTCGACTGGACGGTCAGATGGATGCTCCAACGGCTGGATGGGCGTATCGATGGTGAAGGCGATGGAGATGCTCCATCGAGCCCTGGTGAGGGTGGAAAGATGGCTCCCAACACGCTAAACAACATGCAGAAGGTAGCTTTGACTTGGAGCTATGCTCCGGTCTGGGTTATTTGGGCTAAAAAGGGAAGAAGCGACGTGGGGCGGATGTTGGTCTCCAGCGAAGGTGATGGAAGGGAACCTCGGGCTTAATCTCTGCTAAATAGGCTAATATTAGGGTGATCAAGGTACGGAGATAGATGAAGGGTGGATGTGCGATAATATCGGAGCGGCTGGGATGGGGGAACGGAGCTCCGACTGATTGGTCGGAGCTGGCGGAGTAACAGCGGTGCTACGATGAAAGATTTGATCGAAACAGTGAAGGCGAAGGATAAAAAGCTCACCTGAAGTTCTGGATCAACTTCTGGGCTCCAAGCGAAGGGGTCGTCGGGGTAATGGCCTCGACCGAGCGGCGCCAAGCTAGGGAGGCTACTCACGACAGAACAATGGCCACGATGGTTGAGCTGCGGCGTCGCTGCACCAAATCGAACGCCAGGTGGCGCTCCAGACGGTTGTCACTCTGCTGGAGGTGGCTAGGGTATCAAGAGAGAGAGAGAGAGGCATGAGCTACCGGACTGGGGAAGAGGATGAGATGATTTATAGAGCTTCCAGGTGGCTAGAAAGAGCGGGCAAGGGTGCGTGAATCGAGAAGGATCCGCGCCTCCCTAGGGATCTGCGAGAGTCCTTGATCCATGGGGAGGACACATGCGAAAATTCGGGGATAAAGGATGCACGACCCACCCGAGAAAATAGGGAGAAGGAGGACCGGCCATGTAGTCGGGTCGGGTCAAGCCCTGGAAGAGGGGGTTGAACCAGGTCAACATGCGCACGTGGACCAATTAGAAGCGGTGCAGGAAGAGGACAAAAGACGCTACAGGATACAATAACAATGAAAAGAAAAGATAAATAAATTAAAAATAGTAAATGAATTTAAATTAAAAAATTAATAAAATGAAAAATGTTTATTAATTTTTCAAGGAATTTTTATGTGATTTTTATTTTTTTTGAAAAATAAATTAGTATATATATATGCAATATAGCGTCTTTTTGCTTTTTGAGAGTAGGGCGGCTTCTGCGCGAAGAGAAGATCAATGCGAGGGGTGAACCCAGCGTACAAAAAGCCTGGCAATAGAGATGGGGTACCCCTTATCAATAGTTAAAGCGTAAAGAAATCGCCTATCCCAAACCCGTCCCCTGGACCGGGCCAGACGGCGGAAGCAGCGTCCTTCTACTAATCAAACTTTCAACTCAAGCCGAAAACAATGCTCTTCAAACTTCTACAACTGCCCACACCAGGCATAGCTCGCCAAGAGAGACTACCGAGCCCCTCTGGGTGCCTCCCCCTATTGAGCTAGCCGGTTGGTTGAATGAGTTCTTATCAGCAGCGAAGGTGAGCATCAAGGTTGACGGCAGTTCTATTAAGCTTCTCATTCCACTCGCCTACGCGGATCAGACCCTCATCCTCGGTCCCATAGCGCACAACTGGTTTCAGGCTCCAGTCTCACTCTGAGATAGCATTGTCTACTGAAAAGCCAGAAACTGACAGGCAAGAGAGAGTTCGTCAGGGATCAATTCAATCACAGGGGCAATGCAAATAAAAAACATCTCCCGGATAAGCTTCACGCCCTCGATTGCTGTCCGCTCCTTTCTACAACTTCACTCGCACCCTCTACCTTGTCTGCCCCCTCAGAGACCTGCCCTTCTCCCTCTTTTGTCGAGCGGCTTTAATATCGAGAAGTAGCAGCCTTCGCTCAACTTCACTCTCCTGCCTCCTTTCTTGCTTGAACCTTCCCGGTCGCCTGTGACTCCAATCCACTCTGCTTCTTGATCCCGCTTTGATCCGCCTCCGCATTTGATGTGATTTCTTTGTGCCAGGGTTCCACTGCTGCTGGAATGGCACGACCCCCCCGCCGACTTAAACAAACCTCCGGAGGGTCATCTCAATTCTGGAGAAGCTCACTCCGTAAGGTCGGGGTGGGCAACATTGATTTCTGGCATGATCTGTGGATTGGTGATACCGGTGCGAAAGGGGCAAGATGAGAGGCTGTCGTAATGGCGCTTAAGTGGTCTTCCGTGGTCAGAAGCTGTTCTGATCCCTCTTGGGTCTGATTGTATCCTGCGACTCGCGAATGAGACTATTGAACCGCTATTTACGCGATGAAAGGAAAGGACGCCTACCACGAGATTGAGACTGCTGACGAGAGTTGCAGAGAATGTTGACTTTCTTCCAGATCAAAATGACATATTATATCGCGTAGCTCGAATGGCATTGATTCACTGCCATGACTTCTTTCTATCTTCCCCAATTTCTGACTCAGAAGTGTCTTTTTTCTTTCCAAAGAGGTTTGGATGTGTCCTGGTTCCGGAGAACTGGGTGCCCCTCTCGGAAAAGTCTACTCGGACGCTTTACTCGGTGACTCCTGTGTGGCGGGATAGGACTCCAAAGGGACAGGAGGATGCTTTGACTACTGAACCATGCCTGTCTGTTGGAGCGAATTGGATGATCGGGCCACGGCTCAGCCAAAAGTCCTTTGCCGGTGCAAGAGTATTATATACAAGTATATTATACCTATGCATTTTGTAAAATTATTATTAATTTATTATTTTCACAATAACACCCCAATTTTATATTTTATTTATTTATGAAATAATTTTTGGAGTATAAAACAATTTTTATTTTATTTTTATTATTTACTTACAAGTGTAAAATAAATATAGAAGGGAATATAAACACTTGTACTATGTAGAAGTGACAGAGAATTTTTATTTTCTTTTTATTTTTATTTTTCTCATTTTTATTTTATTTTTAGAAAAACATATAAGGAGGTAAAAAGAATATTTTATTTTATTTTGGCAAAAAATAATTTATTTACACGTATGGTATATACAATATAAGGTAGGCCCTATATCTCTCTACATATTTTATTTGACGACCAGGACAATGCTTGGCCCTCTCTTGGGGTTCGGGTCACTCTGCAAGTATTCTAAATACCTCCTTCCTTTTTTTTCACTTCCCGTATTCTTTTATTTTTGCACAAATACATGCTAATTATGTATTATTAACACATGCATGCATATTGCTAACTTATTCTATTTACACCTATTTACATGATGCTTTGCTAAGATAATTAGCTAAAATAAAAGAATAAAGAGTGATAAACATGGATTCATCACCCCCCTATACTTTACCTTTTCTAGTCCCTTAGCAAACACTTATTTGAAAAAGAAGTGAAAAGAGAGAAAAGAAAAAAGGAGAATCAAGGTTGATTATTAAACTTGTCTTCATTAAATTGGAGTATGGAGCCCAGTCAGACCTTTGGATTATTAGTTTGTCGGAACCTTATTATGACCTAGGTTTTAGACTCAACAGCCTATAAGTTCCACCAATATATGGTCAAGACTCCTCAATTATCCAGATCAGAACAAGTCTACATACACAAACCCTAATGACCATGGATCTTTTCTTGTACTGTGTAAGTGATGTGTAGCTTCCCACCTCAGAAACCGTAAAGTAACAACCCCCTCAACAAGGTAACTCTAATGCCCTAGTCTAGCAACTCTTTCCTCGAGGAGCAGGGTATTCCCTTCTAAGTTCAAGTTCAACTCGCTCAAGAAGAGGATGAAGAAGAGAATGAACTATGACCAGCGTAGCCAAGTATCCCTGGGAGCCCAACCAATGTAGTTGAGTCTCCCTGCTGCAAGCTTCATGAGATGAGAATGGGTAACATAAGCTTTGCTTTATTTGGCTATATAAACTTCGGTGGGTATTTCATTTTCTATCAGACTCACCACTTTTTTGGAGTTTTTCTTTCTTTTGCATTTTTTTTGTTTGCATATGTACAACATATCTACATGGTGCAGTGTATATACATAAGGAGTTTTTCCTCTTGAGCCTGTAGACTATCCCACTTTTGGAGCATTATTGCAACCCACAACTCCTGTCTTAGACCTCAATGCCACCAGACCAAGTTGAGACGCACTTCCTTCACTAAAAGAAGATGAGAGGTTCTTCCTAGAAGTACTACCCTCGTATGCTACCCCAAGCCAAAGAAAACTTCCTCCTCACCACCTCATCCGTAGAGAGCTATGTGTAAGGTGCTAGTGCAAGTAAAGCCATTGTCTGTGAGAGTCATGTGTGCGTTGTTAAATGTTCTACATAGGTTCATCAAGATGACATATGATCATAGCCTAGTGGACTCAAAGAATTAAGTCACCATGGACTTGAAAAGTCAACCTTACACCGTATAAGGTTCCTCTTAGAATTAGGTTGATTAAGGTCTTAACCGAGCTCCATTTTCCAATTTAATTCCTGGTTAGTTTTAATGTCAATCTATGATTCAGAAAACTTTACAAGTATATACAAAAATCTTTTTATGCACTTTTTTTGAAAGCATTCAAAAATTTTGAAAAATGTTTGAATGAATGAATGCATGGATGCAGAAGTTTTACAAACTGTTTATATACATTTACACAAGGGTTTTTGCAAACATTTGTTTTTCAAATATTTTACAAAAATTTTGTACTATATACATAATTTTGATACGAAACTATTTACAAACTTTTTACAAACAAAACATTTTTTACAAACATTTGTGCAAGAAAGAATTTTATGTACAAGAAAAATTTTGAAAATTTTTACGATTTTTAGATAAAGGATTTCATCCATTTTATTTATTAACACACTCACATAAAGTACACGTTATGTCTAAACTATATATGAAATATATGTGACACCACCCCATCTTTAGCTCGAACGATGTCCTTAGAGTGGATAACGTGCGATGAAGAAGACATAACTCGTGCTTAGTATAGGGAAGTGAAAAGGAAAGCTATACTACAACGACAAATCCAAGAACAGGATGAAGAGATATCAGTGATTCCCCTTATACTTAGGATCAAGTAATCCTAAGTATAGCAGACTGTACATAAAGGGAACTCCCAGCGATCGAATGTACAGGGTCTACCACCCCTATACTTAGGGTAATATATCCCTAAGTATAGGTAGCAAAACATAGGTAAAAAGAATCAAAAGAAAAATCAAAGTCTGACATCCTTCTATACTTAGGGTAAAGTGCACCCTAAGAATAGCATAATCACAAGATGCAGATGGGGTGTTGGACTAAAGATTGAGATGATATGGACATCTGGATCTATACAAGGCGGAAGACAGTGATAATCAGGCATGAGGTGCAATAGATGTGAGTCAAAGACCACACTCATGCAAAATTAATCGGGGCGACGTCAACGATCAGTGGCTCATGATCTAGATATGGTTTGAGCCACTGACCGTTGACACGAAACGTAGAATCAAATGACATTTCAGATATGTCAATACTCCCATTGTCATGTACCTTTCGGACCAGGTATGGTCCCTTCCACTTGCTCTGCAACTTCCCTGGAAATAATCTAAGCCTAGCATCGAACAACCATACTCTCTGATTTGGTTCAAACTTCTTATGGCTGATATGAGAATCATTCCTTTCCTTCACTCGCTCCTTATATTGTAAGCTACTCAAAAAGGTTGTGTCTCTAAGCTCCTCCAGGGCTGCCAATTTTGCCTTCCTTTGATCTCGTACACTCACTGGATCCAATAATATGACTTTGACAACCCAAAGTGACTTGTGCCTAATCTCAACAGGTAAATGGCAGGGCTTGCCATAAACGAGGTAAAAGGGAGATGTACCCAAAGGAGTATTGAAGGAAGTCCGATAGGCCCACAAGACCGAGTCCAAAAGTTCTGACCAATCCTTTCGGTCTGGGCGGACTACCTTCTGCAATATCGTCCTGATCTCCCTGTTCAATACTTTAGCAAGACCATTGGCCTGAGGATGATATGGAGTGGCTACTCGATGGTCTATGTTGAACTCGCTAGCAAGGGCCTTTACCTTATCTTTGACGAAATGAGACCCCCTCAGATATCAAAACTCTAGGCACCCCAAACCGTGAAATGATATTCTTCCTCAAAAATTTGCAAACAGTCCTAGCATCTACGGTTCTGGCGGGGATGGTCTCAACCCAATGACTAAAATAATCCATAGCCAATAGAATGTACTCGAATCCCTGACTCTTAGGGAATGGACCCATGAAATTGATACCCCATGCGTCAAAAACCGCACAGAAGTGAATGGGTTGCATCGACATCATATCACGTTGTCCACAAGTGTCCATCTCTGATAGTCAGTACACCTTTTCACAAATTCATCAGAATCCTTGAAGAGGGTAGGACACCATAGGCCGGATTGGAGCACTTTCTGTGCCGTTCTCCTCCTAGAGTGATGTCCTCCTGCCCCAATCTTGTGGCAGTATGTGAGGACACTATGGTGCTCCTCTTGAGGAATGCACCGACGCCAGACACTATCTCCTCCTTCATGATAAAGGATGGGATCCTCCCAATGATAGAACTTGGCCTTCGCAATGAAGGTCTCAAGTCGCTGCATGGGCCAACCTTGTGGAACTTTCTTGGTAACAAGAAAGTTCACAATGTCGACTTACCACGGGAGCAAGGCGATAGTAAGGATCGCCTCATCTGGGAAGGTCTTAGAAATGGAATCATTCTGCTCAGATTCCTCAAGATGCTCCAAACGAGAGAGATGATCTACCACAACATTCTTAATTCCAGGTTTATGCCTAATCTCAATATCAAACTCCTAAAGTAGAAGGATCCATCTATTCAATCTCGCTTTGGCGTCCTTCTTTGCCATGAGGTACCTGATGGCGGTATGATCAGTAAAGATATTCACTTTTGATCCAATGATGTAAGACCTGAACTTATCCAAGGCAGAAACTACAGCTAGCATCTCCTTCTCAGTGACAGTGTAGTTCCACTGCACGACATCCAATGTATGACTAGCGTAGTGAATGGCAAAAGGCAGTCCATCCCTCCTCTGTCCCAGCACGACTCCTACAGCAAAATCGTAGGCATCCGTCATGATCTCGAATGGGAGAGACCAATCCGGCAGCTGAAGGATAGGAGCCTCAACAACTAGACTCTTGAAAGTCTCAAATGAGGCAAGACACTTATCATCTACAATGAACTTGGTGTCTTTGGTCAGCAAGTCAGTCAACGGTCGGGCAATCTTGCTGAAATCATGAATGAATCGTCGGTAGAAACTGACGTACCCTAGAAAAGACCGTAACTGTCGCAGGTTGGATGGTGGATTGAGTTTCCTGATGATATCCACCTTGGCCAGATCAACCTCCATGCCCCTATTGGAGATGATATGACCAAGCACCGTCCCTTAAGTCACCATGAAGTGACTCTTTTCCCAGGATAGAACAAGATGGACATTGATGCATCGCTTAAGGACATGGTCTAGGCAGTAAAGATAAGCATCAAAACCATCGCCATAGACCGAAAAGTTGTCTATGAAGACCTCTAAGAAATCAACCACCATGTCCGAGAAGATGGATAACATGCACCTTTGGAATGGTTCCAAAGCGTTACATAGACCAAAGGGCATCCGTCTAAAACCATATGTCCCAAACGAATAGGTGAATGTAGTTTTGTCCTGGTCACTGGGCGCAATGGCCACCTGATTGTAGCCGGAGTACCCATCATGGAAACAGTAACGACTCTTCCCATATAGCCTTTCTATAATATGATCAATAAAAGGCAACGAAAAATGATCCTTCTTGCTGTCCTGGTTCAATCGTCTGTAGTCCACACATACCCTCCAAGAAGTGGGTACCCGGGTAGCTATCTCTTCTCCAGACTCGCTCACAACTATGGTGATGCCCATCTTTTTGGGCACCACATGTAATGGACTACCCCACTTGGAGTCGGAGATGGGGTAAATAAAATCGACGCTCCTCCATTTTGAGATTTCCTTCATGGCAACCTCTCGAAGGTTCGGGTTCAGCCGTCACTGGAACTCAGGCGATGGCTTGGCATCTTCTTCGAGATAGATATGGTGGGAGCACAGGGCCAGACTTATTCCCTGGATATCAGCTACACTCCATCCTATGGCCTTGTGGATCTTTTCAAGAACCTCCATCAAACGAGATTCTTGCTCTCCAGTCAAATCTGTTGAGATAATGACTGGGTACATCTCATGCTCGCCTGCAAGGAATCTATACTTCAGCGACTATGGTAAGGGCTTCAGTTCTAGGCAACTGGGAGCTGGCAAATCTATCCTCTGAAAAGTCTGAGTGAAGGTAATCAAATCTACATGGGAGAACTCTTACTGACCATGGAAAGATGGTGTAGACTACTCTGTTGGTTTATCTATACTCTGTATCCGATCAGTCTCCACCCTAGCTGCTGGCCCTGTAGGAATCAGACACGGTATCAACTCATTAAACTCTTCCCAAATGATATCTGACTCTGAGGGATCTGAATCACAAGGGAAAGAAACTGCCTCACTATCCGAAACGCGGTCTGTAGCCTCAAATGTATCCTCTACCAAGAGTATGCCCTCCAAGCTCTCCTCTGCTAGAATTTGGAAATATGTGGCATCTGAATGTGAGAGGATGGCTCGTGAGATGGGATCAGTCAAAGTGGTTTCGTCATCTGTAATCACAAAATCACACTCATGTTTGATGTCTCGCTTTGCCTCTGTCATCTGCTCTGAATCACTGAGCTGCTCAGAGAGGCTGAATCTCGCGCTCTGGTCTCATCGATCGTCTCTATTTGTATACTCTCGACCTCGATGCAAAAGTACTCCTTCCCGCTATCATGATCAGACACCGCCTTGGCTGTGGCCAAGAATGGACGTCCTAAAATGATGGGGGTATCAGTCACAGACTCAGGGATCTCCATGTCCAACACAACGATGTCCATGGGGAATTTCAGGCCCTGAATTGTGACGACCACGTCCTTCAACAACCCCTTCGGCCTCTTGACGGGCCTATCAGCAAACTGAAGGACTATCCTGCTCTGTCGAAGAGGGCAAAACTCAAATCGGTCGAGTAAGGTTGTCAGAAGTAAGTTGATCGAAGAGCCAATGTCTAATAAAGTACGATCGAACCTCTGCTCATGGATATGGCATCTGACATAGGGAGCTTCTGCATCTGGCCTCTTGGCTGGCAGACGGTTCTGAATGGCGAAGCAGGTGGCACGAGTGAGCACATGGATCTCTACATGATGGTTCCTCTTCTTCCTACGAATGGTAGTCTTCTCTCTCAAGTTCCTCTGGAAGAGAGGGATGTGCTCAAGTGCCTCCTGTAGAGTCAGCTAAATCTGGAATCTGTCTATCATCTGTTGGTTGAACTCTAACTGCTGGATCTTTTTTTATTTTCTTTTTTATTCCCCTTAGCCAAGCGGAGTGCTTGAGGGAAGGGGATGGTTGGGTCCTCCTCAGATAAGGGCTAGGAATGGGTCCATGTTGCTGAGATGAAACAGAATCCATACAAACATCACCAGGCATCGCATATGGACTCGAAGCTAAAGAACCCTTTCCTTTATTCATTTTTTTGGATTTTTCTAAACAGTACTGAGATACATAAGAAGTGGGGAATGTAACAGGAATAGAAGGGGTGGCCTCAGTACTACCCACGACATCACGAACCACAGCCTCAGCACCGTTCTCTGGCTCAACATCTGAATGGCTGGTTGCATCAGCATCACCTCCTGCAACTGGTAAAGCGACGACCTCAGTATTATCGGCTGTATCTACATCCTTGGTGGTGTCGGCACCACTGTCATCATCATCATCATGAGCAGCATCAACAGCGCTCTCCTTCTCGTCTGGCGCTCTTGAGTCCTCGTGGTGTCTTCGCTCAGACGAGGCACCGCTGGCTGGCATCCTACCTCTCCTAAGTATAACAAAGTCAGCATCAAACATATATGTAGTAGTATCACCTAATGAGTCACTAGGAGTAGTAACCTCTGTAAACTGTACCTGCTCAGACTTCCTCTTCAAGTTGTTCAGATTCGGCTCGATCCGAGCGGGTATGACGGCCTTACCCTTGACGATCTCCCTCATCTCCTAACGGAACTCATCCATCTCCCGTCTAAAAGTAGCCTGCTGCTTGAAAATAAGGCATGCTAAGTCGTCAAGTGTTGGGTTCTCATATGCTGGATCATGAGAACCAGACAGGTTGCCTCTTTTGAAGTGAGGTTGCTGTTGCTGGGAAGGATGAGGGGGATACTACTGAGAATACTGCTTAGGCTGTTGTTGGTGCTGACTCCACGGTTGTCCTTGCTGATAGGGACGAGGACCCTGCTGGTGCGCGGTTGTGGCTGTGACTGGTGTGGAAATTGGGAATGCTGCTGCTGGTTGTACTGCCCACCCTGAATTAGAGGCTGCTTCTGGGATGAGGCACCCCCAGTGGACCATCGGCATCTGGGATGGTCTCGGTAGATCCCAAGATGAGGTCAGTCGTACCAAATCCTGTTGTCTTCCATCAACAGCTCCTGCTCGTAAGGGATGGGGGTAAGACTGCCAGGGATTGATCCGGCTGGTATACCACCATCTAAGTGTCCTGAGACGGTGGTAGCTGGACGTACTGCTGCTGCGGCTGCTGGAACAGCTCCGCCTGAATGTGGTGAACCTTTCTGTAGTGGGCGGAGGGCTGGGTCGAGCTGCTGCTGCTGGGGTCATCCCGTGACCTGAGACGGGGCTGAGAAGTTGTATGTGCCTTTGTCTTTAGGTCAATCAACGTCTGTGCCATCTTATCGATGTGCGACATACCCTGGCACTACTTCTTCTCGATGATCTCGATGCGGTCCAGCTTCTCGCTGATAATACCCATATCAGCAGCTGATGACTCTACCTGTGCTGGGGCTGCTAAAGATGTGGATGTACCTGTATCGACCCATGCTATCATCTTATAGGACACAGCCTGTGGTGGGGGCTTCCCCTGTGTCTAGAGTCGGGTCTGGGACATGACGGTGTAATTCTCTGCCATCTCCTCATAGATCTCCAGACCCGGTCCTCATCCTGGGTAAAGTATGATCCTTCATAGGATGCATTCAGTAGCCCCTGCAGATCCAATGTCATCCCATAAAAGAAACTCTCCACGAGGTTGGGCTTGGATATGTCATGGTGGGGACACCGGTCGATAAGCTCTCTGAATCAGTCCTATGCTTCATGAAACTACTCGTTGGAAAGCATGGAGAAGTTGTTGATGAGGGCTCTCGCTACATTCATCCGACTGAGTGTGTAGTACTTGTTCAAGTACTCGTTCCTGAGCTGTTCCCATGATGTCACGTATCTCCATAAGTGCTTCATCCAATAGGTTGCTTTATCGACGAGGGAGAACGGAAAGGCCATCATCTTGATGGTATCCTTGTCTACGAGTCTGTCGTGGACCATGCTGCAGATCATCTCGAACTCCTGGAGATGGAGGTACGGCTCCTCGGCGGCTAGCCCGTGAAATCTGGGTAGTAACTGAATAGTCTGAGGAGGGAGTTTGAAATCTCCCAGAATAGCAGGCAGCTGGATCCAACGGTGCATCAGAGTTGCACCAGGGTTGTGCAACTCTCTTATGGGGTGTGCTTGTCGGACTGGCTCCACTAGCTCATCTGGGTCTTGTCCCTCTCCTCCTCCTAACTTTGAAATGTCTCCTCCTCCACTGGCTCTGTTCTGCTCTGCTCTGTCCGCTCGCATCTGAGCCATCTCCCTGTGCATGTCGGCCATGAAAGCTCCCTAGTCTCTGATCTGGCGCTGCATAGTCTCCAATGAAGCTAACATGGTGTGGTTGATGGCTCCTGGTCAAGAACATATGTGTGAGTCTGGTTGGGTCCATCAGTGCGCTCCTTGTTGCTGGCCATGGTCTCTGCAAAGGCAAAAGATCCAAACTCAGGTACCGTCAAATGAATATAAATCTATTGCGGTCTCTACCCTGGCACTTCGGGACTGGTAGAAGGGTGATCGAGTGGAAACAGGGCGGAGTCAAACTCGGGTTCAGAGAGCAGGTCTGGGCTCTCATGAACCAACCTAGATGAATGGGGCGGAGTGCTCAAAAGCAGTGCAACCAAAGGCTGCCTAAGGGACCTCCGGCCCACCATCGTGATGTGGAGAAAAAGGCAAATGAGATCTGGAAACACACAAGATCAGTAAAACAAACCCCCAATTCACCTACTCAACGCTGAGCTGATGACTGTAAAGATTCGGTCTGTTTATCTTGTCAATTTTTTAGGTGATAAATCAGTCTATAAGAGCGATTAAGCGAGATGGTAGGAACCCGATACTCTCACTAGACTTGCTCGATCCCAAGGCTAGATATTTCCTAATCAATACAAGTTGTGGAGCGTTTACCGGATACCCAATCAACTCGCTCTGTTAAGGATATCGCGGCCCGCTTTACTGGAAATCAGAGCGATCCTCACTGAGAATGACTAACTCGAAATCAGTAGTCTGAAAAAAGGCCAGGTATGGCTCTAACCTAGTGTGCGGGTCACTTTCTCTCTCATCCAAACCAAACAAGGATGGGATTGCTCTCCCAAGATAGATTTTTCAGTGAATGTCTTATATGGTCAAGAGTGTTTAGCAGCCCCAATTTTATGGTTTTTCTTTTTAGGTTATTTTTCTATATCAAATAATGCCTAATGAATTTTTCGATTCTCCTGATTATTTTAAGTCCAAAAATAGGGGTAAGAAGTCAAAAAAGCCGACGCATGGTCAAACACAATGATGCATGCAAAATCAGAAATGTGTACCTGACGCCAGCACTCTACATGCAAGGTGATCCGTGCATAAAATAAAGACAGAAATTAAACTACCTATATGATGCACAAAGAAAGTGGCCTTAGACGAAAGATTTCTACACGCAAAGAACAGTAGCTAAAAGGTCAACAAGAGAGGTCGGAGTCCGGTCTCTGATGCCAATCGGTGTCCGCCACAACGGATCCTGCCAGCGCTGTATACGGCCTCTAGCGGCTCATGACCTCTCTGGTGACCAGATTAGTTTTTTCTTTGTGATTTAGTTAATCAAGTTCAATTATCGATCTATAGGTGTAGGCAGATAATTAGGGCTTGGACCTTAATTAATTACATAACAATAAGAATAAAATCCTAAGTCTATGGGTTAAATTCTACGTGAATCAAAAATTAAATAAAAGTACGTCAAAACAAGACCGGTTAAAAACCGCGATGAGGTCCCCCGAGCACACCGATGTTCGGCGAAACAGACCCCGATAAAATACCAAGTCCAAAGAGTCTCTGAGTCCTGTTTTATTATAACTTATAGAAAAATAATGAAATAAAAGCTAAAAATCCTCCAACTCTTCTGCTCCTCCTCTCCTATGCTCTTTTGTGGCTCGATGCTGATACGAGCCGCATCCGCTTCGCTCGGGTGCTCCGACGCTCCTAGGAAAGCTGCCCTCGCTCACCGGGCCCTCGTAAGAAATAAAGAAACAGAAGATGTTAGATTACAGTTATGGAAATTAAAAACAAAAAATAAAAATAAAGAAAAAGAAATAAGACAAAAATAAAAAGCAAATAAAGAAAAGGAGAAATAAAAATGAAAAGAAAAAGAGAACAAAAACAAAAACAGAAAACTGACTACTAAGCCGTGCTCCCTAGCAACGGCACCATTCTAATGAGTCGCCCGAGCGACTAAGGTTAAGTGATATCAAAGTTCGATGCGACTTCAACCACTCGAACCGGGCTCAACGAGAAACTAGAGACAACCAAAAAAATCAAACAAGCATGAAAACAAGGCAAGCGGTCTTGTTATTTATTTTACCTGGTATAGCCACCAGGGTCGAACCCAAGGAGCACGGGAAAATCCTACGAAGTAGCCGAGAAATCCAAAAAGAAAGAAAATCTATATTGGTGGTTTTTAATTTTTAATTTTTTTATATTTTCTATTTAGAAAATGACAAGAAAATTAAAGCAAACGCAACACAACAATTTTTATCAAGGTATAAAAAGCTCAAAAAATCAAAATAAAATTATTTTTGTATTTTTAGAATATTCAAGATTTTTTGGTGTATTTTAAGGGCTTTTTCTGATTTTATAAGATTTTCTAAAAATAAAAGAAAGACAAAAATAGCAAACAATGTATAGCATGGATGAAAAAGCATATTAAAAATAACTAAAATGCCTCTAAAATCCTGACAGCAATTTTATGTGAAAGTACAAAATAAAATCTAACTACATAAATGAAAAACACATTTTTTTAATTTTTAGATAATTTTTAATTTTTTTAGAAGGTTTTTAGTCTTTTGCAATTTTTAGGTTTTTTAGAAATGATAATCAAATGAAAATAACAAAGAAATTAAAGCAACATAAAACTAACATTTACAATTTTTTTTGGAATTTTAATGTATTTTCCTATTTTTTATGGGTTTTCTAAAATATACAGGGACACATTTTAGGGTTTTTGATTTGTAGAAAATAGCAAATAAAATCAAAATGCGTTTAAAAAATTATCAAAAATATTACACAGTAGCAAGAGCTACTTGTAATTTTTTTTGTAATTTTGGAGTAGTTTTGATATTTATTTAATTAGAAAAGCAACACACAGTTCGTAGAGACCTAAGTGCAAATTATTTAGGCCTCTATATTAAACATTAATGCACATAAAAATATGGGGGCAACCATGCAATTTATCCAATCAATTTAGCATATGCGTCAAAAACACATTCACAGGGGTATATTAGCAATTTCAAAAAACATCTATTCAAAAGATAACATCAAACCAGTTCAGGACAGAAACGGCAAAAACAGCAAAGGGCATGTGACGAAGCACGTGTCTCCAGACAAGGGGGACTAAAGTGCAATAACAGAAACTATAGGGGGTAAAATGCAAATAAGTTCAACTACAAATTTATTTTATAGACTAAAATGTAAACTAAAATAATTGTGTGGTAAAAAGGGAAAGGTACCATCGAAGCACCTAAAGTGTGTGTGGGGTGGACGTCTGTCGCCCGCAGGAGCCTAGGATGGACGTGCGACTCTGATGCTGTCAGGCGTCACATCTGACGGTGCCAGGATGGTCAGGAATGTGGGGCATACGTGACCGTCAAATCTGACATCCAACGGTCTGATAAGGCAGCTGGATGGGCGGCTCTGATATGATCTGGTAGGTCCCGGACGATCCAACGAAGGGGAGTGCATCTGGAAGAACATGCTCTAGGCGAACTTCACCAAATCCAGGGAAGATATCCCCAACCCCGATGGACAATCAGAGGGCACAGGCATGACGGTGAGACACTTCTGCGTTGACTGGACGACTTGGATGGATGCTCCAACGGCTGGATGGGTCTGTCGACGGTGAAGGCGATGGAGCTGCTTCGGTGAGCCCCGGTGAGGGTGGAAAGATGGCTCCCAACACGCGAAACAACTTGCAGTCGTTGGTCTCTGGCGAAGGCGATGGAAGGGGACCTCGGGCCTAATCTTGGCTAGATAGGCTAAGATTACGGTGATTAGGGTGCGAAGCTAGATGAAGGGTGGATGTTCGATAATATCGTAGAGGCTGGGATGGGGGAACGGAGCGCCGACCGGTTAGTTAGAGCTGGAGGAGTGACGGCAACACTAAGATGAAAGATTTGATCGAAACGGAAAAGGCAAAGAATAAAAAGCTCACCTGAAGTTCTGGATCAACTCCTGGGCTCCAGGAGAAGGGGTCGTCGGGATAATGGCCTCGATTGAGTAGTGTCAAAAAAGAGAGGCTACTCACGGTAGAACTCGGGCCCCGATGGCTGAGCTGCGGCGTCACTGCACCAAATCGAACGCCAGGCGGCGCTCCAGACGGCTGTCACTCTGCTGGAGGTGGCTAGGGTATCGAGAGAGAGCGAGGCACGAGCTACCGGACTGGGGAAGTGGATGAGATGATTTATAGTGCTCCCAAGTGGCTGGAAAGAGCGGTCGGGCACGTGAACTGAGAAGGATCCACGCCTCCCTAGGGATCCGCAAGAGTCCTGGATCCATGGGGAGGACACGGGCGAAAATTCGGGGCTGAAGTACGCATGACCCGCCCGGGAAAATAGGGAGAAGGAGGTCTGGCCATGCAGTCGGGTCGGGTCAAGCCCTGGAAGAGGGGGTTGACCCGGGTCAACATGCGTACGTGGACCAATCAGAAGTGGCATAGGAAGAGTACAAAAGACGCTACAGGACAAAATAACAATGAAAATAAAAGATAAATAAATTAAAAATAGTAAATGAATTTAAATTAAAAAAATGAATAAAATGAAATATATTTACTATTTTTCAAGGAATTTTTATGTGATTTTATTTATTTTTTACAATATAAAGTATTATATACATATATATTATACCTATGTATTTTGTACAATTATTTTTATCTAATTATTTTCACAACAATACCCCAATTTTATATTTTATTTATTTATGAAATAATTTTTGGAGTATAAAACAATTTTTTTTATTTTTATTATTTACTTACAGGTGTAAAATAAATAGAGAAGGGAATATAAACACATGTACTCTGTACAAGTGAGAGAGAATTTTTATTTTCTTTTTATTTTTATTTTTCTCATTATTATTTTATTTTTAGAAAACAGATAAGGAGGTAAAATGAATATTTTATTTTATTTTGGCAAAAAAGTTTATTTACACACATGGTATATATAATATAGAGTAGGCCCTATCTCACTCTACATATTTTATTTGGCGATCAGGCCAATGCTTGGCCCTCTATTGGGGTTCGGGTCACTCTTTATTTATTCTAAAGACCTCCTTCCTTTCTTTTCTTTCCCTTATTCTTTTTTTTTCACAAATGCATGCTAATTATGTATTATTAACGCATGCATGCATATTGCTAACTTATTCTATTTACACCTATTTACATGATGCTTTGCTAAGCTAATTAGCTAAAATAAAAGAATAAAGAGTGATGAATAAGAATTCATCAACGACCTCATCCCCAACATGGGTATGATAGCTGATAAGCTTACTATGGTAGAGCAGATCCACAAGAGGGTCACCGACCTTGAGGCACTTTCACGATTGCTGAAACAAGTGGAGGAATTGACTGAGAAGGTAGCGAAGATACGACTACCTGCCCCTTCTGCACCACCAGTACCTGTACATTGAGTTCATCTTGTGCAGGATCAGGTACAGGGGCCTCAGAGTAGTTGGGTTGAGGAGCAGCAGTACACTCAGCAGGAGCAGCACACACCCCCACAAGTGGAGACAGTCTACGAGGAACCTCCGCAGGTGTTCAAGATCAACAGGCTGTGGTACAACCAGGACCCCGTCGGCAGACAGTCGGGGGTGTTAGCAATGTGAGCCCGAGGCGAACCATTCCTACAATAAATGTTATTGTAATTAATGAATTATCAATAAAAGTTATTGATTATGTTTCACTCCCTTTCTGATATTGAATGAATAAATGCACTATAAGGTCCCTCTGTACAATAAGGGTTATGTACCATGGCCAACTTGATAATCATACAGTTGTTGATTCATTGATTGAATCATAGAGGTTGATGCTTGGATGAATATCTAAGGAGTTAGATAGAGGACTCATCAAGCATCATGAATGATTGACAAGTAGGGATCTCCAGTCTGAGTAGGAGATGGCAATCCTATCTCATTAGACTGATATCTGATCGACCTCTTGATGCAGGTCCTCTGCATGGGAATAGTGATTCGGAGGTATCAGATTAGTTGAGTCAATGAGTTGACTTACGAGATCGATATAACCAAAAGACCTATAATGAATACTGTCACATCACAGGCAAACATCGTCTGACCAGAGACAGATGTATTACTATATGTCTGAGTATGTACATTTTGCAGACCAATAGGTTGATGACCTAACCAAGGTCTATATGCCGGCGAGCTGGTGTGCATATAAGGGCATATATGTAATATGATCTCTCAAAGGGATCATACAGGTTCACTTGTGAACCGGGAGACATGAGCTCACTCATGAGGTTTTGGGACTGACCAAATTCCATGCATGGTCATCATGCTTTAGAAGCATGATATGAATTTGAAGGTAAGATATATGTTTTGTGAAAGCATATGATCTGTACCATATTCCAAGGACCAAGATTGAGAAACTTAATGATCAGACTATAAAGATGATAGTGTAAAAATGATCTATATCTTCATGATTATCATGAGTCTTCCAGTATGCAGGATGTACAGGTATTGGGAATACCTGAAGGGTCATTTGATCATAAACGATTGTATAACCATGACGCTTCCATTCCGAGGGAGTTCTGAAATAGGTCTGGATTTTAGTGACTCCTCTCATTAGAGAAGTGACCTAATCTTAGTCCATATACTGGACATTGATCTGAATGAGATTCAAATGCAATGAGAAGATTAGGTTTACGGTATTGATTTAGCAAGCATCTATGAGAGGTCCATGGGATCTAGATTTGAGATATGATCTCAATATCCAAGTCACTTTACGTGGAACAATACAATCGCCATGTCCTTATCTCCAAGCATCTGAGGAGAAATAGCATTGTTCTTGAATGGTTCAAGAATAATTCCATAAGATCTAAGCACTGAGAAATTGATAATTAAATATGATTTAATTATCATGATGTATGAGGAATTATCCAATATAATTAAATATGATTTAATTATTATGGATAAGAATAATGTGGATAGTAATATCCAATTATTCATAATATATTATAAATGTATTAGAGAGAGCTAATTGTAATTTATATGTGTTGATTAATTATTATGTGTATTGGATACACATTGTGTAATTAATTGACAATGTAAATTATATATTATTTTGGGTTGTGAATGTGATTCACAATTTCCCAATGTCAAGATTGCAATATTCCCAAAATTAATAGAGAATTATTTTTGATGAATAAAAACCCAAGAAATAGTTGTTGGAAATAAGTATAGAGAAAATCAAGGAGAAGTGCAATCTCATGGGAATCCATGAGATTGCCCTCCCCATATGGGAAGGAGGTGGCGACACCTATTCCTTTATGGAATTGGTGGCCGTCCACTCCCTCTAAAGGGGAAGGTTGATCTCCTTTGTATTTTCACTCCTTATTTGATTGATTTAATTTAGTATTAATATATATTTGATTTATCAAATATATTTAATTAAAATTAAATCACAAGTTGTTGGCTTTTACCAACAACAATCTTTACCATTGGATTGACATAAATCAATCTCAACCATTGATCTTATATGTCCCATGGATCTCAATCCATGGATCCCAAAACCCTATAAATAGAGAGGCATACCATGCTCTCTATTGACATGCTATTGTAGCACACATCTCTCTCTCTCTTTCTCCATACTTGACAACCCTCTCTCCCTCCCTTCTTGGTGGTCGTCCACCATACCTTGGTGGAGAGAATCGTCGACGCCCACGCCATCGTGCTGCCGCTTCGACGCTCTGCGATTCTCCGTCTACTTGGAGTGCTTCTCTCACGAAGGAGACGTTCGATCTCGTACGACGAGATCAGGAGCAACCGTGCTTGAATCAACTTCTTGGATTGCAAGGACTACGCGGTTCATCCCCGTGCTCGCAAGCAATCTCTCCGACGATCGGACTTGAGACAGGAGGTCTCTTCTCTTAGAGACTCGATCAACCACGCTTCAAGAGATATTGCATTATACTTATTGTGGTTATAGATGAAACGATCCGAGAACTATTCTTGGATCATGTGGTTTCATCGAATAAATTTTTTTAAATTCTGCTGCACCGAACAACTAGTACGACTAGTCGTTCTCCGTCGTATCCGATACGACGATCACGCTTCCGTGATGCGTTGAGGATTTCTCCGTATCCTACAAGTGGTATCAGAGCCTTAGGCTGACGTTTTCGAATAATGATTCGCTAACCGAGGATGACTTGGGTTCGTTAAGGTCTCGAAAGTTTTCATGGCATTTGATTTTGCAGATCTGTTTAGTAAATAAATTCGGTACTGTTTAAATTGTTTAAACACGAATTTAATACTTTGATTTTGTTTCCCATTAAATAAGGAAACCATAGGATCTGAGTTTGCGTAAATCGGATTTCATATGCTCGAGATATGGTTGTTTTAATGAACATGTATACACTGTTGCGGGAACTGTAGATCTGAACGTGATTAAAATGTTAATTACTGTTTAGACTTACCTCGAAATCATGAAACATCACTTGGGTTATGATCTAAATCAAATTAGCAATCCATGAAAATTGATTTTGTCTAATTTGGATTTAATATGATTGAGATATGTTAATTTTAGTAAGTAGGGGTCACTGCTAAAATTACAGTCCTAATCAAGAACCATGTAATTGTCAATTAATGAAATTAATTGTTAATTTCAAGAAATAATTATGGAAAATATTTGAGAAATATTGGAAGATGATTATTTCCTTAATTGACTTGGTCTCAACCAATTAATTGATTAGATGTGATCTAGATCATAATTGGAAATACAATCATCAAACTCCTTGTTTGAATAGGATTGGAAATTTGTCTAGCAAATTTCCTTATAATCAAAATTATTTTGATTACTATATGGTATAATTTCGGTTTAAGAACCGATGATTGATGAATACTCATTCATCACTCTTTATTCTTATATTTTAGCTACAAAAACCTTTGCAAATGCATGTATATAGTTGTAAATACAAATAATTACCAAAAGCATGCCTTGTGTAAAAACCTATAATTAGCATGTTTTTGTGCAAAAATAAAAGAATAAAGATTAAAAAGAAAAAGAGGGAAATCTTTAGAATAAATATTGAGCAACCTAACCCAAGGGAGGGCTCAGCATGGGCCTGACCGCATAAAAGCTAAAGTAGAGGGAGATAGGGGCTCATGTGTGTAAATATTTATGTAAAAATATAAGATTATTTTCCTCACAAAAATAGAATCAAATTGGTTTGTAAATACTTGTACATATTTATAAGTATAAAAACAAGATAAAAATGGAAAAAAAATCAAAAAGAACAAAAACATCACTATCACCTTGTATATAGACCCACCTTCATATTTATTTAGCCTTATAAATTAATTTCCAAAATTTTTGTAAATATTCTATATAGTGTGAATAAATAAAATAAAAACAATTAAAACAAAAACAAAATAAAAATAACAAAATTAAAAATACAAAAATATATTGTAAATATATCATGTATATAAATGTATATATGTATTTATTTCACCTATGTAAATAAATAATAAAAATGAAATAAAAATATCCTTTTATTCTTAATTTTATAATTAAAATAAATAAAATATTAAATAGGAATAAAATTGTAGAAAAATAAGAAATTAAAAATCAAAAATTAAAATCCTACATATTGTATATATACCTATATATGAACCTACTATGTAAATACACTATTTTTACTTTGAAAAATTATATAAAAATCACTAAAAAATAGAAAAAAATAAAATAAAAATATTTCATGTTTTAACTTTTTGCTAAATCGGCCCCTAGCTACCTTAATTTTCACTTCTAAGATCCAGCCACGTGGCCGATCCCTATTGGCCTTGGGGATTGTTGACCGCCCGGTCAACTACCCCCCCCCCCCCAGGACCACTTCGCATGGGTCCTTAGCGGGTACCCATCTTCTCGGATTTTTCCCCGCTGAACCCAATCGCCTACCGCCTAAACCCCAGGTCCGACTCCTTAATGCTACATCCGAGACCCTCGCCGGGGTATACACATCGGGATCCGCGCGCCTCCACGCCCTACCCGCGCCTGTCTTCCCGGACCCTCACCCATATTTAGCTCGAGCTCCGCCTCCTCATTTCTCATCTTGGGCCATTCGATTCCACCTCCCGTGAGCTCCATTGCGAAGGCGAGAGTGACAGCTTGTCCCCCGTGGTGTCGAAGCGAGGAGAGGGAGCGAAACCACTGATCCGGCGAAGCTTCGCCGCCTTGCTCCGCCACCAGCAGGAGCATCGAGCCTCGGAGGGAGACGCTCCTCGAGGCGACGACCAGAGCTGCACAAGCTCGTCCCCGGTCTCACCATCCACTCAGGTAGACCCGTAGCCTTCTTTGTTCTTTTAATTTTTAGTTACCCCCAAATCATCACTCCGCCATGTTACGCCGATTCCGACCACTCCCTCGCTTCATTCGATCATCGGGATCCACATTCACCATCGCCTCCTTCTCGCGCACCTTCTCTGTATCCCCATTCAACCCAGCTCGCACAGGAGCTGGGATTCGAGCTCCATCGTCTCCCCCCCTCGCCGGAGCTCGCCCATATCGCTCCACAGTCCACCTTCACCCGCCTAACCGGGTCGAGGCAGTTTGCCCTCGACCCGCGAGCTTTTTAGACTGCTTTGCAGGTTCAAAGAGGGCCATTTGAGGTCCTTCGACATCGAGCCAGGAGGCGCAGCTCCGCTGACCTCGCCGGAGCTCCTTAGAGCTCGGCCGGGTCATCGGAGACTCCCATCAGACGCGGAGGCCCACGCCAGACCTTTTCCGATCACCAGCACCCTGCGAGGAGGTCAGGAGCGCACGCACGAGGCCGGCGAACTTCGTCGGCGACTCGTTCTTCCTCGACCTTCAGCAGTCGTCCGATCAGACCTCCAGCTCCAGTCTGCATCTGGGCCGTTCGTTCAGGAGCCGCATTCACCGTCAGATCTGAGGAGGATTAATCACAGTCGTCCGATGCACGAGGGTTAGCCACTTGCGCCCAACACTGTTCGATCATCCACGTGGAGGAACCCCCGTCGTAGGATTCGCTCGAGGAGCCCAGCTGTGGAGCGCCCGTTGTTCCCAACCGTTAGATGCTCCACGTGGCCTCCATCCAGCCGCTTCATTAATAAAGGTAAACTACCCTTAGGCCCTTCCGTTTATTGCATTTCGTAGTTAGTCCTATAAATACGTAATATAGTTGTTTAGTTTTTGGGATATTTGCAAAGAGGACCCCGTACTCTGTTTAGTTTGCATTTATGCCCCTGTGTATGGTCTGACACGTGCATCGACACGTGATTTTTTGGTTCATTTGCAATACATGCCCTTGTAGTTCTGATTGTTCCTTAATGAATGAAAGTTTTTAATTATTTGCATTTATACCCCTATGCGTGATACATTTGAGCATGTGCGGATATTTTTGGGTATTTTGCAGATAAGCCCCTCGGCTTTTGGTACCTGTTACCAAATAGCCCTCGGGACTTTTTTTCATTACATTTGGGTCCCTGAGTGCCCCAGGCACGCGTGTAGCACGTGTTTCGCTGGGTTAATTGCACCAGACCCCCCAAACTTTCGGGTATTTGCACTTTGGTCCCTGTGCACTATGCCCCTTCTTTATTTTTGGATAAAATCGCAAAACACCTCCAAATCCAACGAAAATTGGATACATGGCTCCTGCCATAGTTTAAAATTTTCGAGGATTTTTGAGGACATTTTTGTTTTCATTATATATTTTTAAAAATTAAAAAACCTCCATTTTCGCTACTGTCTAAGTTTAAAAATCACAAAAAAATATTAAATAGTGTCTAAAAATTACAAAAAAATTGTCTACTATTTGTTTTGTTGTGTTTGATTTTCTAGCTAATTTTGGCTATTTTTCATTACTGAAAACCACTAAAAATTGAAAAACACTCAAAATCTTATAAAAATTCTAGTAAATCAATTAAAAATCCAAAAATAATAAATTAGGTGCCTAAATTTTCCTTGTTTTATTTTCGTTACAAGAAAAATTACCTCCCAGCTAATTAGGGGACTTTAGATATTTTATCTAGGCCCTTTTAGCTCGGCTGGACAGTACCTTTCCTTTTAGTCACTTTTTGATTTTTAGAAAATTAAATAATCATCAGAAAATTCTCAAAAATTCACCAAAAACACTAAAAATTATAAAACACATAAAAATATTTTTGTTAGAATTTTTGGTTGAATTTTAGTGTGTTTAATAATTTGTTGAAGTGTGTAGTTCCTTAGCTTTTATTATTTTCTCAATTCACTAAAAATCCAAAAAATTATAAAATATTTAAAAACCACAAAAAATATTTTCTTCTTTTATTTTATTTCCTTTTTGACTACTTCGTAGGCCACAAGGCCAATCCGTGCTCCTTGTGTTCGACCCTGGTCGCTATACCAGGTTAAACTAATAGCAAGACCGCTTTCGTGTGTTTGATTGATTTTCATCTATTTGGTGGTCTATTTTTCTTGATCGACACGATAGAGTGACCGAGGTCGCGACGACCATCGTAGAGATACCTGATTGCCTTAGTCGCTCGGTTTTTCGTGCCCATCAGAATGGCGCCATTGTCGGGGAGCACGGCTTAGTAGTTTTTGTTTTTGCTTTATTTTTATTTTCGCGGCTTTTCACGGCTTTTTCAGAGTTCGCGGCTTTTCGCGGCTTTTATTTATATCTTATTTTTGTTTTATTTTGTTTTATTTTCTATTCTTTTATTTGTGTTTTTGTTTTATTTTGAGTGTTTATTTTATTTTGCATTTTTGCATATATACCTTCATTTCATTTTCATTTATTTTTCATTTATTATTTGATTATTTTTATTTGGTATGACCACTTGTCTTCTTTCTTGCGAGGGCCCGAGGACCGAGGCGGCCAATCTCGAGAAGCCGGCGCAACCGCGAGACTCGGAGGTGGCTCCCTTCTTTACGGAGCCGCAGGAGAGAGCGAGAGAGAGTTGAGTGGGAGATGTTTTATTTTTATTTTTATTTGACTATTATTTTAATAATACAAGTACTCAGAGACTGGACTTTGGACTTGGTTGACTTAGAGGGTCTGTTTCGCCGAGCACCGGTGTGCTCGGGGGACCCTTAGGTGTTTTCGCAGCTTTCTCGCGGTTTTGTTTTCTTTTCTTTTTAGCTGCCTTTTTCGGTGTTTACGCGGTTTTTATCGAGCCCCTAGACTTAGGATTTTCTGCTTGCTTGTGCCGTAATTAGTAGGGTCCCAACACTTAATTATCTGCCTGTTCCTATAGTGCGCTTAATTGGACTCATTAATAATCAATTAATAAAAATAACTGACTCATCTCCTTTGTAGCCTACGTGCCGCAACCTGCCCCGTAAAGCGCTTTCTCCTACCCCCGATTTGTCGGGCAGAGGAGGGGTGGGCCAAGATCGGACCCTTCGGCTTGGAGGTCGGTGACCAGTTAGACAGTTTTGCGAGTAGAATTGCTGATCTAGGACTCGGTTTTCATCGCTGCATCATTTAGGTAGTTTATTTTCTGTCTTTACATTTGCGTGCGGATCATATTGCATGTAGAGTGCTGGAGACAGGTACGCCTTTCTGACTTTGCATGCATCATTGATTTATCGTGCATCGGCTTTTTCGTCTTCTCGCCCCTGTTTTGGATTAAAAAACTAGGAGAACCGAAAAATTCGTTAGGCGTTTGTTTTTATTTGAAAAATATTAAAAAGAAAAACCATAAAATTGGGACTGGCTAAAACTATTGACCCTAAAAGACACCTCACTTAGAAACTTGTCTTGAGGAGAGCAACCCCCTCATTGTTTGGTTTGCTTGCGCGAGAGAGTGACCCGCACCCTAGGTAGAGCCCTCCGATGCTATTTCCAGCTGACTACTGACTCTTCCGTGCGGGCCAGTCGGTTGGGGTAGTATCGGGTATCCTAACAGGTCACGTAAGCGCTCTGATATCTTGTGTGTTCACCTAATAAAAATTGACAAGATAATTTGACCGAGCTTTTACGGTCTTCAGCTCGTGTTGCGTTGGTGAACCGGGGGTTTGCATTTTGATCATAGATTCTCCAGATCTCATCCGCATTACTCGCCAGATCAAGATGATGGGTAGACGCTCTCTTAGGCAGCCTCTGGCTGCACCGCTTTCGGGCACGTCTACCCAATCATCTAGGTTGGCCTGCAAGAGCCGAGACCAGTTCTCCGAGCCCGAGTATGATTCCACCCTGTTCCCCCTCGACCCCCTTTCTTTCGGTTCTGAGAGATATGAGCCAGAGGAGAGAATAGCAGAT
The DNA here is from genome assembly GCA_037367405.1 of Ottelia alismoides. NCBI lineage: Eukaryota > Viridiplantae > Streptophyta > Magnoliopsida > Alismatales > Hydrocharitaceae > Ottelia > Ottelia alismoides. The sequence continues at coordinate 916,849 of JAZKJV010009287.1, read as the reverse complement.
TTGACAGCACCTGAGTATGGCTCATTTGATTTTGCAGGCGTCCGGTAGTTCAGAGGATCGCTCCAGGACAGAGCACATTGTGATGGACCAGGGAGCGATCAACTCCACCCTGATCGCCTCGTTAGAGACAGTGCAGCAGCAGCTGAGGGATCAGGGAGCTTTCATGATTGAGATGAGGAGAGAGTTGGAGCGACTCAGAGCAGAGAGATATCAGAGCGAGCCTGAGGATGGACCAGATGCAGAGGCACGAGCCGCAGCAGCCGCAGCAGCAGCAGCAGCCACCGCCGCCGCAGCGGCAGCCGCCGCGGCAGGAGGACCACCGAGACCGATGCGGGAGTTGCACAACCCCGGATCTACACTGATGCATCATTGGGTGGTGGTGCCTGCTATCGTGGGGGACTTTAAGTTCCCCCCGAACACCCTGCAGATGCTTCCCTGTTTTCACAGACTTGCCACCGAGGAGCCCCATCTCCACCTCCAGGAGTTCTTGATGATCTGCAGTACTGTCCACGACCGCCATGTGGACCAGGATACGATTCGGATGATCGCCTTCCCCTTTTCCCTAGCAGACAGAGCAACCACCTGACTGAAGCATTTGGGGAAATTTGTTTACACCTGGGAGCAGCTCCGCACCGAGTACTTGAACAAGTACTATCCACTCGGGCGGACCAATGCAGCGAGGGCCCTGATCAGCAACTTCTCCATGCTTCCCAACGAGCAATTCCATGAGGCATGGGAGAGGTTCCGAGAGCTCACAGACCGATGCCCGCACCATGATATCTCGAAGCCGAACCTTGTGCAGAGCTTCTTCAGCGGGCTGGCACCAGAGCTCCAGGGATTGCTGAATGCTTCTTGTGGCGGGTCCTATTTCGCCAAGGATCACGACCAGGTCTGGGCCATCTTCGAGGAGATGGCCGAAAACTATATGGTGATGTCCCAGACCCGGTTGTACACTCAGGGCAGACCCCAGCAGCAGCCAAGACCCGTGCAGTACCAGAGGATAGCACGGGTCGATGCCGGTCCATCCAGTTCATCCGCAGTTGCAGCAGCACAGGCAGAGTCGTCCGTTGCGGATATGGGTATCATCAGCGAGAAGTTGGACCGCATGGATCTGATCGAGAAGAAGCAGTGCCAGGGCATCACACAGATGGAGCAGATGGCACAGACTCTGAGCGACATGAAGACCCAGCTCATGTGTCTCCAGGAGGCACAGACGGCTTCCCAGCCCCATCTTCAGTCGCGAGGCGATATCGGCGGCAGCAACAGCTCGTCCCAGCGCTCCAGCTCCTTTCAGCAGCCTAGACAGGTTCACCTTGTACAGGCGGAGCCGTACCCAGCAGTAGCAACCCTCTTACAAGTCACCACCATCTCCAGACATGCAGATGGTGGTATACCAGCCGGATCAGCCTCTGGCAGTACTCCCGCCAGCCCAGTTCGATGCAAAGCCGTTGATGGATGTCAACGGGATTTGGTATGACCGCCCTCAGCCTGGGATCCGACGAGACCATCCCGGATTCAGGTGGGGGAGTGGAGGTACCCAGCCCTAGCAGCAGTCATCCGGCCAGGGAGGGCAGTATGGCCAGCAGAGGGATCACCAACAGCACAGCCCCCAGCCTACCAGCCGCACCAGCAGTCATCCTTCGTTCCTCGTCCCTTTCAGCAGCAGGGATAGTCTTGAATACGTGAGCAGCAGGCTCACCAGCCACACCAGCAACAACATCCTACCCCTTACCCTCTCAGCACCAGCAGCACCAGTTCCAGCAGCCTCAGCACCAGAGAGGCTACCCGTCGGGCTCGCATGAGAGCCCAGCCTTGGACGACATAGCCCGCCTCCTCACGGATCAGCAGGCTACCTTTAGACGGGAGATGGACGAGTTTCGCTAGGAGATGCGGGACCTGAAGAGAGGGAAGGCCGCCATCCCTGCACAGATAGAGCCGAATCCCAATAGCCTCAAGAGGAAGTCTGAGCAGGTAGTTTACACTGAGCATGCCACTCCTAGTGATCCATTTGATGATATGTCTTCAGATCTGTTTGATGCTGATTTTGTTACACTTAGGAGCGGTAGAGCACCAGCAGGCGGCGCCTCATCTGAGCAACGAAACGAGGATCCATCCAGGGTGCCAGACGAGGGGGAGGAGAGCGGTACTGATGCCGCTCATGATGATGATGGTGGTACTGATGCCACCAAGGATACTGATTCCACCGGCGGTACTGAGGCCACCGGTGTTCATTCTGAGAGAGATGTTGTTTTTCCTTCTGTTGATGTATCTCAGAACACTGTTTTGAATAAAGGAAAAGGTTTAGTTTCTTCTGGTCCCACTGTGGTGATTGATGTATGTGCGGATCCGGCCGTCGAGCCGTCTAGACCTCTTTCTAGTCCTTCATCTGCGAAGGACCCTGTAATCCCCTTCCCTAAAGCCCTTCAGATGGGGAAGGGGAAGAAAAGAGAAAAAGACCCAAAAAAGAGAGAGCAGGAGGAGTTCAACCAGAGCATGATCGACAGATTTCACATACAGCTGACTCTTCAGGAGGCTTTGCAGCACATCTCCCTTCTTCAGCGATCTTTGAGAGATAGGACCACAGTCAGGAGGAGGAGGTGGAATCATCATTCAGAGATACACGTGCTGATGAAAGCCAGGTGCTTCGCGATCCGGAACCGTCTGCCGACCAAGAGGCCAGATTCAGGATCCCCGTATGTCAGATGTCAGATTAGTGAGCAGATGTTCAACCGGACTCTATTGGATAGCAGATCGTCTATCAACCTCCTTCCAGCAGCCCTTCCCGACCGCTTCGAGTTGGGCACTCTTAGACAGAGCAGGACAGTCCTTCAGTTTGCTGATCGATCTGTCAATAGGCCGAAGGGGTTGTTGCGAGACGTTATCGTCACTATTCAGGGCCTGAAATTCCCCGTGGACTTCGTAGTGTTGGACATGGAGATCCCTGATTCAGTGGCCGATACCCCCATCATCCTCGGTCGTCCGTTCTTGGCCACAGCCAAGGCGGTGACTGATCATGACAGCGGGAAGGTATACTTTCGCGTCGAGGGCGAGAGTGTACAAATAGAGACGGTTGAGGACTACAGAGCCAGAGAGAGCATGCTCAGAGACCAGCACAGGTACAGAGCAGCTGACAAATGCTGGGGTAGACATCCACCAGGACTGTGATTTTGTGATCACAGATGATGAGGCAGCATGGGCAGACCCTTCAGCACAGGCCATCCTCTCATTTCCAGACACCACTGATGCAGAGATGACAGCAGAGGAGAGAGAGCACAGCCCTGGTCCAGGATACTACAGAGGCAGCAGAGCCGATTCTCGACCGCGACACGGTTTCTAGTGACGGTGGTACTGATGCCACCTTGTTTGATGCAGATCCCTCGAATTCAGAGTCTGATTGGGAAGATTGTGATGATCAGATGCCAGACCTGAGTCCACTAGAGCCTACAGATGAGGAGGAGGTAGATGCAGAGGAGATCAGAGACAGTACAGTTGAGCAGCCTCCTCCAGATCCAGTTTGCGAGAGCTCGTATTCTTTCTCCCAGGCAGATTTGGCAGACTTAGCAGCATTCACGCACCTTCTTCCGAGGCCAGATTTGCCAGCACCCAGCTGTCCAGAGCTGAAGCTGCTCCCTACTTCGCTGAAGTATCGGTTCCTTGCGGGCGAACCTGAGATGTACCCAGTCATCATCTCCGTCGATCTGACTGGAGAGCAAGAATCCCGTTTGATGGGGGTTCTTGAAAAGAACCGCAAGACAATCGGATGGAGCGTAGCAGATCTCCATGGGATTAGTCCATCAGTGTGCTCCCACCATATTTATCTCGAGGAGGGGGCGAAGCCGTCGCGTGAGTTCCAGCGGCGACTGAACCCCAACCTGAGAGAGGTCGTGATGAAGGAAATATCAAAATGGTGGAGTGCAGATTTTATTTATCCCATTTCCGACTCCAAGTGGGTCAGCCCCTTGCATGTGGTACCCAAGAAGACGGGCATCACGACCGTGATCAGTGAGTCGGGAGAGGAGATTGCTACACGAGTACCCACCTCTTGGAGGGTCTGTGTTGACTACAGGATACTCAACCATGGCACCAAGAAGGACCATTTCCCCCTGCCTTTTATTGACCAGATCATTGAGAGACTGGCAGGGAAGAGCCACTATTGCTTCCTTGATGGGTACTCGGGCTACAACTAGGTGGCCATCGCTCCTGAGGATCAGGAGAAGACCACCTTTATCTATCCCTTTGGTACATATGCCTTTCGACGCATGCCATTTGGACTATGCAACGCCCCTGCGACTTTTCAGAGGTGCATGCTGTCGATCTTTTCAGACATGGTAGGGGAGTGTTTGGAGGTCTTCATGGACGATTTCTCGGTCTACGGCGACGGATTCGACTCCTGTCTTGACTGCCTAGACCGAGTACTCCAGCGATGTATTGAGTACCATTTGGTTCTATCTTGGGAGAAGAGTCACTTCATGGTGACTCAAGGGACGGTGCTTGGCCACATCATCTCCAACAGGGGCATGGAGGTTGATCCGGCCAAGGTTGATGTCATTAGAAAACTCGCACCACCGTCCAATTTGAGGCATCTACGGTCATCCCTAGGGCACGTTGGATTTTATAGGAGATTTATTCAGGATTTCAGTATGATTGCCCGACCGTTGACTGACCTCTTGACGAAAGACACCGAGTTCCTTGTCGATAATAAGTGTCTTTCGTCCTTTGCGACTCTCCAGTAGTGTGTGATTGAGGCTCCTGTCCTCCAGCTGCCTGATTGGTCTCTCCCATTCGAGATCATGACGGACGCCTCCGATTTTGCCGTAGGGGCCGTGCTGGGACAGAGGAGGGATGGGGTTCCATTTGCTATCCACTACGCTAGCCGCACATTGGATTCCGCCCAGCGGAATTACACGGTCACAGAGAAGGAGATGCTAGCCGTAGTGTTCGCCCTAGATAAGTTTCGATCTTATATCATTGGATCTAGAGTGACTTTGTACACAGATCACACCGCCATCAGGTACCTTATGGCAAATAAGGATGCCAAGGCCAGACTCACTAGATGGATCCTTCTACTCCAGGAATTCGACATTGAGATCAAGGACAAGCCTGGAGTCAAGAATGTTGTGGCGGATCATCTCTCCCGTTTAGAGCAGCCTGAGGAGTCTGAGCAGATTGATCCCATTCGAGATACCTTCCCAGATGAGGCGATCCTTGCTATCACCTCACTCCCGTGGTATGCCGATATTGTGAACTTTCTCGTTGCTGGGAAAGTCCCACAAGATTGGCCCAGGCAGAGGCTTGAGACCTTCCATGCGAAGGCCAAGTCCTACCATTGGGAGGATCCCATCCTTTACCACGAAGGAGGGGATAGCGTCTGGTGTCAGTGTATTCCTCAGCAGGAACACCATAGCATCCTCACTTACTGCCACAAGCTTGAGGCAGGAGGACATCATTCTGGGAGGAGAACGGCACAGAAAGTGCTCCAATCCGGCTTGTGTGGCCTACCCTCATCAAGTACTCTGATGAGTTAGTGAAGAGGTGTACTAACTATCAGAGGATGGGCACTTGTGGACAACGTGATATGATGCCGATGCAGCCCATTCACTTCTGTGAGGTTTTTGATGCATGGGGCATCGATTTCATGGGTCCATTCCCTAAGAGTCAGAAATTTGAGTATATTCTGTTGGCCGTAGATTATGTTAGTCGTTGGGTTAAGGCTATCCCCGCCCGAGCCGCTGATGCGAGGACAGTTTGCAGATTTTTGAGGAAACACATCATCACGCGGTTTGGGGTTCCACGAGTTCTGATTTCTGATGGAGGTCTCATTTCATCAACGACCAGGTGAAGGCCCTTGCTAGCGAGTTCGGTATAGACCATCGTGTTGCTACACCTTACCATCCACAGACGAATGGTCTAAAGCCGAGGTATCGAATAGGGAGATCAAGACGATATTGCAGAAAGTCGTCTGCCCTGACCGAAAGGATTGGTAACAGCTTTTGGACTCGGTCTTGTGGGCATATAGGACGTCTTTCAAGACACCATTGGGCACATCTCCCTTTCGCCTCGTATATGGCAAGCCGTGCCATTTACCTGTTGAGCTGAGGCACAAGTCACTATGGGCAGTTACTGATATTCTTATGGATCCAGATGGTGTAGTTGACCAGAGGAGGGAAGAGTTAGCTGCCTTGGAGGAGCTTAGAGATACAGCTTTCTCAAACAGCCTACAGTATAAGGAAAGAGTGAAGGAGTGACATGATTCTCATATCAGCCACAAGCATTTTGAGATTGGACAGAGAGTATGGTTGTTTGATGCGAGGCTTCGTTTGTTTCCAGGGAAGCTAAAGAGCAAATGGAAGGGACCCTACTTGGTCAGAAAGGTACATGACAACGGTAGCATTGATATATCCGAGTTGTCTTCTGAGAGTACCCTTCGAGTGAACGGCCAGCGGCTCAAGCCATTTCTAGATCATGAGTCGCGGGTCGCTGATCTTGCCCCTATTCATTTTGCGTGAGATGTGGTCTTTGACTCACATCTAATGCATCTCATGCCTGATTTTCACTGATCTTCCGCCCTGTATAGATCCAGATGTCTATATCACTACATTCTTTAGTCCCACATCCCTTTCTTCATCTTGTGATTATGCTATACTTAGGGTGTACATTACCCTAAGTATAGGGGGGATGTGAGACCTTCGGGTATTTCTTTTGCTTCTTTCTACCCCTGTTTTGCTGCCTATACTTAGGGATATTTCACCCTAAGTATAGGGGGGTAGACCCTGTACATTTTCCACTCGGTTTTCCCTTAGTATACAGCCTGCTATACTTAGGATTACTTGATCCTAAGTATAGGGGGAAGACCCGAGACCCTCTTGACTTTTCTATTTCATTTATCCGCCTTTGTATATAGCCTTTCTTTTCACTTCCCTATACCTAGCACGAGTTATGTCTTCTTCATCGCTCTTGACTCTGAGGACATCGTTCGAGCTAAGTATAGGGGGGTGTGTATATATTTCATATATACTTTAGCCATAACTCGTACTTTGTGTGAGTGTGTAAATAAATAAAATGGCTAAAAATCACAAAAATTAAAAATTTTCATGTACATAAACTTCTTTTATTTGCACATAAATATCTAGTGTACAAATTATTTTTGTAAAAATGATTTCAAAAATCTTTCGTGTAAAGCTTGTGTAAATATTTTCTTATCAAAAATATGTATATAGTACAAAATTTTTCCAAAATGTTTTGAAAATCAAAAGTTTGCAAAATTATTGTGTAAATATCTTTTTGCAAAACTTGCACTTCATGCATCATCACTCATGATTTCAAAACATTTTTCAAAAATTTTGCATGTTTGTAAAATTTGTGTAAATAGCATCTTTTGTATATATGTATATAGTTTTCCTGGATGATAGTTGACATTTAAACTAGCCTGGAATCAAATTGAGAAATGGAGCTTGATTAAGATCTTAATCCACCTAACTTCTAAGAGGAACCTTATAGGGCTTAGGTTTAAGGCTTTTCAGGTCCATTGTGACTTAATTCTTTGAGTCCACTAGGCTATGATCACATGTCATCTCAATGAGCCTAAGTAGAGCACTTAACAACAACACATGACTCATATAGACAATGGCTTTACTTGGACACCAGCACTATGCACCGAGCTCTCTACGGATGAGGTGGTGAGGAGGCATTCTTCCTTGACTTGGGGTAGCATATGAGGGTAGTACATCTAGGCAGAACCTCTCTTCTTCTTTTAGTGAAGGAAGTGCGTCTCAACTTGATCTGGTTGCCATGAGGTCTAACGACGGGAGTTGTGGGTTGTAATAAAGCTTCAAAAGAGGGATAGTCTACTGGCTCAAGAGGAAAAACTCCTTGTATATATGATGCACGTGTATATGTTGTATAGATGCACTTGAAAAAAAATGTGCAAAAAGAAAATAACTCCAAAAAAGTGGTGGGTCTGAGAGAAAATGATAATCCCACCGGAGTATGTATATAGAGTGCAATAAGTAAAGCTTGGTATCATGATCCACCTGATGTAGCTTGCAGAAACGAGACTTGGCTACACTGGTCAAGCTCCCAAGGGTACTTGGCTACACTGGCCTTGACCCATTCTCTTCTTCCTCCACTTCTTGAGCCGGTTGAACTTGAACTTAGAAGGGAATACCCCGCTCCTCGAGGAAAGAGTGGCCAGATTGAGGTCATAGAGTTACCTTGTTGGGGAGGGTTGTCAAGTTGCCATTTCTGAGGTGGAGAGCTTAAACCTCACATTCACAGGACAAGAAAAGATCCATGGTCTTCAGGGTTTGTGATTGATGACTTGTTCTGACCTGGAGCATTGAGGAGTCTTGGTTATAGAGTAGTGGAACTTAGAGGCTGTTGAGTCTTAGATTTAAGTCCAAATAAGGTTCCGACACATTAATAATCCAAAGATCTGATCGAGCTCCATACCTTAATTTAATGAAGGCAAGTTTAATAATCAGCCTTGATCCATGTACATTCTCTTTTTCTTTTTCTTTATTTCTTTTTCACTTCTTTTTCAAATAAGTGTTTGCTAAGGGACTAGCAAAGTTAAGTATAGGGGGTGATGAATACTCATTCATCACTCTTTATTCTTATATTTTAGCTACAAAAACCTTTGCAAATGCATGTATATAGTTGTAAATACAAATAATTACGAAAAGCATGCCTTGTGTAAAAACCTATAATTAGCATGTTTTTGTGCAAAAATAAAAGAATAAAGATTAAAAAGAAAAAGAGGGAAATATTTAGAATAAATATTGAGCAACCTAACCCAAGGGAGGGCTCAGCATGGGCCTGACCGCATAAAAGCTAAAGTAGAGGGAGATAGGGGCTCATGTGTGTAAATATTTATGTGAATAAATATAAGTATTTTCCTCACAAAAATAGACTCAAATTGGTTTGTAAATACTTGTACATATTTATAAGTATAAAAACAAGATAAAAATGGAAAAAAATCAAAAAGAACAAAAACATCACTATCACCTCGTATATAGACCCACCTTCATATTTATTTAGCCTTATAAATTAATTTCCAAAATTTTTGTAAATATTCTATATAGTGTGAATAAATAAAATAAAAACAATTAAAACAAAAACAAAATAAAAATAACAAAATTAAAAATACAAAAATATATTGTAAATATACAATGTATATAAATGTATATATGTATTTATTTCACCTATGTAAATAAATAATAAAAATGAAATAAAAACATTCTTTTATTCTTAATTTTATAGTGAAAATAAATAAAATATAAAATAGGAATAAAATTGTACAAAAATAAGAAATTAAAAATCAAAAATTAAAATCCTACATATTGTATATATACCTATATATGAACCTACTATGTAAATACACTATTTTTACTTTGAAAAATTAATTAAAAATCACTAAAAAATAGAAAAAAATAAAATAAAAATATTTCATGTTTTAACTTTTTGCTAAATCGGCCCCTAGCTACCCTAATTTTCACTTCTAAGATCCAGCCACGTGGCCGATCCCTATTGGCCATGGGGATTGTTGACCGCCCGGTCAACTATCCCCCAGGACCACTTCGCACGGGTCCTTAGCGGGTACCCATCTTCTCGGATTTTTCCCTGCTAAACCCGATTGCCTACCGCCTAAACCCCGGGTCCGACTCCTTAATGCTACATCCGAGACCCTCGCCGGGGTATCCACATCGGGATCCGCGCGCCTCCACGCCCTACCCGCGCCTGTCTTCCCGGACCCTCACCCATATTTAGCTCGAGCTCCGCCTCCTCATTTCTCATCTTTGGCCATTTGATTCCACCTCCCGTGAGCTCCATTGCGAAGGCGAGAGTGACAGCTTGTCCCCTGTGGTGTCGAAGCGAGGAGAGGGAGCGAAACCAATGATCCGGCGAAGCTTCGCCACCTTGCTCCGCCACCAGTAGGAGCATCGAGCCTCGGAGGGAGACGCTCCTCGAGGCGACGACCCAGAGCTGCGCAAGCTCGTCCCCAGTCTCACCATCCACTCAGGTAGACCCGTAGCCTTCTCTGTTCTTTTAATTTTTAGTTACCCCCAAATCGTCGCTCTGCCGTGTTACGCCGATTCCGACCACTCCCTCGCTTCATTCGATCATCGGGATCCACATTCACCATCGCCTCCTTCTCGCGCACCTTCTCCGTATCCCCATTCAACCCAGCTCGCACAGGAGCTGGGATTCGAGCTCCACCGTCTCCCCCCTCGCCGGAGCTCGCCCATATCACTCCACAGTCCACCTTCACCCGCCTAACCGGGTCGAGGCAGTTTGCCCTCGTCCCGCGAGCTTCCTGGACTGCTTTGCAGGTTCAAAGAGGGCCATCTGAGGTCCTTCGACATCGAGCCAGGAGGCGCAGCTCCGCTGACCTCGCCGGAGCTCCTTAGAGCTCGGCCGGGTCATCCGAGACTCCCACCAGACGCGGAGGCCCACGCCAGACCTTTTCCGATCACCAGCGCCCCGCGAGGAGGTCAGGAGCGCACGCACGAGTCCGGCGAACATCGCCGGCAACTTGTTCTTCCTCGACCTTCAGCAGCCGTCCGATCAGACCTCCAGCTCCAGTCTGCATCTGGGTCGTCCGTTCAGGAGCCGCATTCACCGCCAGATCTGAGGAGGATTGATCACAGCCGTCCGATGCACGAGGGTTAGCCACCTGCGCCCAACACCGTTCGATCATCCACGTGGAGGAACCCCCGTCGTCGGATTCGCTCGAGGAGCCCAGCTGTGGAGCGCCCGTTGTTCCCAACCGTTAGATGCTCCACGTGGCCTCCATCCAGCCGCTCCATTAATAAAGGGTAAACTACCCTTAGGCCCTTCTGTTTATTGAATTTCGTAATTAGTCCTGGAAATACGTAATATAGTTGTTTAGTTTTTTGGATATTTGCATAGAGGACCTCGTACTCTGTTTAGTTTGCATTTATGCCCTGTGTATGGTCTGACACGTGCATCGACATGTGATTTTCTGGTTCATTTGCAATACATGCCCTTATAGTTCTGGTTGTTCCTTAATGAATGAAAGTTTTTAATTATTTGCATTTATACCCTTGTGCGTGATACATTTGAGCATGTGCGGATATTTTTGGGTATTTTGCAGATAAGCCCCTGGGCTTTTGGTAGCTGTTACCAAATAGCCCTCGGGACTTATTTTCATTACACGTGGCTCCCTGAGTGCCCCAGGCACGCGCGTAGCACGTGTTTAGCTGGGTTAATTGCACCAGACCCCCCAGACTTTCATTTGCACTTTGGTCCCTGTGCACTATGCCCCTTCTTTATTTTTGGATAAAATAGCAAAACACCTCCAAATCCAACGAAAATTGGATACATGGCTCCTGCCATAGTGTAAACTTTTCGAGGATTTTTAAGGACATTTTTGTTTTTATTTGTAATTTTAAAAATTTAAAAACCTCCATTTTCGCTACTGTCTAAGTTTAAAAATCACAAAAAAATATTAAATTGTGTCTAAAAATTACAAAAAAATTGTCAACTGTTTGTTTTGTTGTGTTTGATTTTCTAGCCAATTTTGGCTATTTTTCATTACTGAAAACCACTCAAAATTGAAAAACACTCAAAATCTTATAAAAATTCTAGTAAATAAATTAAAAATCCAAAAATAATAAATTAGGTGCCTAAATTTTCCTTGTTTTATTTTCGTTACAGGAAAATTACCTACCAGCTAATTAGGGGCCTTTAGATATTTTATCTAGGCCCTTTTAGCTCGGCTGGACAGTACCTTTCCTTTCAGTCACTTTTTGATTTTTAGAAAATTAAATAAACATCAGAAAATTATCAAAAATTCACCAAAAACACTAAAAATTATAAAACACATAAAACTATTTTTGTTAGAATTTTTGGTTGAATTCTAGTGTGTTTAATAATTTGTTGAAGTGTGTAGTTCCTTAGCTTTTATTATTTTCTCAATTCACTAAAAATCCAAAAAAATTATAAAATATTTAAAAACCACCAAAAATATTTTCTTCTTTTATTTTATTTCCTTTTTGACTACTTCGTAGGCCGCAAGGCCAATCCGTGCTCCTTGTGTTCGGCCCTGGTCGCTATACCAGGTTAAACTAATAGCAAGACCGCTTTCGTGTGTTTGATTGATTTTCATCTATTTGGTGGTCTATTTTTCTTGATCGACACGATCGAGTGACCGAGGTCGCGACGACCATCGTAGAGATACCTGATTGCCTTAGTCGCTCGGTTTTTCGTGCCCATCAATGATCGTCTCAAGTATAAATTAATCAATTTGGAATTATTCCTTTCCCGAGGCGGATATGGTGTCTAGTCGGGGATCGCTGGGGTAGCGAGTTGCAACGTATGTTGTCCGTCCCACTCCCGCCGATATTGGCCATGACAGCGGGTGGGGCCGGGATAATGTCCGAGGGATTAAGATATATTTTTCTAATTATTAAAATACAAATTAATGCGTAATTTGAGAATAATACCATATTATATTCAAGCATAAAAATCGAGTTCGATTGATTGAATTGGATTGATAATTAATTTTATATGATTAAGCTAATTATGTCCAATTAAGATACTCTAATATGATTAGAGTTAATAATTCCCTTGGAAGAATTAATTATATGAATGTGATTCATAGTAATTAATTAAATTTGAATAAGAGGTGGAGGATCACATAAGTGACGTCCATTGTCTCCCGTCAAGGCGAAGGGTTTCCATCGCTAGGATTGTATATAGGAGATGCCTGTACGAAGTGACAGCTCCTATATACAAGCGCATCTGGATCGGATCTTTGCTTCTCGAAAGAGTAAGGTCGTATGCGTAGTGACCCCAATATCGGATCCTCATATTATTGGGGCGATATTGGATTGCGCATAGCGAGTTCTATTCCTATTGACGGTTGGTTCAATTAATGACGGGTCAACATCACCTTAGGGGTGGTGAGCCCGGGCATTAAAGACCGAATTGGGAAATGCAAGTTGGACTTGCAAGTCGGAATGTGTTCCCGCTTCTCTTTATTGGAGTTGCAGTTTCTCATATTATTGGGATGTAACAAAGATAAAGAGGAGATCCCAGTTCTTGCTTGAGATATAGAGGTAAGTATATCTCTTACTTTGAAAGTGATTAAGGGAATGAAATTTCAAAGTTGACATTGCAAGAATAATTTGATATAAAATGCCTTAATCAAATATCATAAAACTGAATATATGATTATATGTTCTAATATAGTGCATTCTCAATTTCAGAAAATGAAGTCCATGAACCCACTGAGCAGGCTTCTGGAGGTCAACCAATTGATCGGACCAAATTACTCGGATTGGATCCGTAATTTGGAGCTTGTACTCTCGGCGGAGCGCATCAGCTATGTGCTCTCAGAAGACAAGCTTGAAAACCCTAAATCTAAGGAAGACAAAGCATATAATGAAAAGTATGATGAAGATCATGTCTTGGCTAGATGCTACATCTTGGGTTCTCTCTCCAATGTTCTTCAGAAGCAACATGTGGAGATGAGTACTTGCCAGGAGATCATGCAGAATCTAAAGGATATGTTTGGTGACATTAACCGCACCCAGCGGTACAATGTTATGAAAGAACATGTTCGCTGCAAAATGCAGGAAGGGACCTCGGTCCGTGAACATGTACTCAAAATGTTTGGGTACTTATCGGAGCTGGAGACTCTAGGGGCAACGATGGATGCAAACATGCAATCTGATTTCATTCTGCTGTCATTGCCCAAGTCTTTCAATAACTTTGTGGTGTCATTCCACATGAATAAGTTGGAATTGACAAATGTTGGGCTTCTAGCTGCATTAAAGTCTACAGAAGATGTAATGAAGAAACATGGTCCCTCTGGCACTACAATGGTTGCACATGTCAAAGGGAAGCGTGCTCGGAAGCATGGTTCTCGGAAGGGCCCGGCCCAGAAGAGAAAGAAGAAGGAATAAAGTGTTGGCTCATCTTCCAATGCAACCACTCTAATGGCGTCGAAGAAAACCGACGTCTGTCATCACTGCAAAAAGTCGGGGCACTGGAGGCGTAATTGCCCGGATTACCTGAAGTCAGTCGACAAAGATAAAGCCCCAGCAGGTATGAAATCTACTTTTATCATTGAAACCAGCTTTCTCGTCGGACGAGAAGGAAGTTGGGTTGTTGATTCTGGTGCTTCTGTTCATGTATGCAATTTATTGCATTTGTTTCAGGAAACTAGAAAACTTGAAGAAGGGGAGATAGTCATCCAGATGGGATCTGATGCAAGTGTTGCAGCAGTCGCCGTCGGGACTTGTTGGCTATCATTATCTAGTGGAAGAGTCCTAGTACTTAAAGAGTGTCATTATGTACCTGAAGTCAGAAGGAATTTAATATCTGTATCTAAGCTAGTTAGAAGTGGATATTCGTTCCTGTTCTGTAATAAATTAGTCATAAATATGATAAATATACTGCAGATAGTATTTTGATTTCTAGAGGATTCTATGAATTGTGCATTGATAAATGTGTTATGAATGTTACAAACACTAATAAAAATCCTAAAAGATCCATGGACGATGAAAATCTTTCAAATGAGATTTGGAATCAAAGGCTTGGTCATTTGTCTGTTGATAAGATCAATAGATTAATTAAGGATGGACCTTCAGATTTTTTATAGTCTCAACGTTTGCCTACTTGCAAGAATTGCATTCAAGGAAAAATGACCAGGATGCCTTTCCGTAACAGGGTTACAAGATGCAAAGGTATTATTGACCTAATACATACTGATGTATCCGGACCCTTCAGTACCGCGACTTGAAATGGATATCGATATTATCTGATGTTTATTGATGACCATTCGCGATACGGGTTTATCTTCCTATTACGTCATAAATCTGAAACCTTTGAAAAGTTCAAAGAATTCAAGGCTTTGGTTGAGAACCAAACCGATAGGAAGATTAAACGGATTCGATCTGATCGAGGTGGCGAGTACCTCTCAGATGAATTCAAGGAATACCTTAAGGAGAGTGGAATCATTTCCAATCTCACTCCTCCTGGAACTCCCCAACATAATGGTGTTGCTGAAAGACGCAACAGAACCATCATGGATATGGTTCGTTCAATGATGAGCAAAGCACATTACCACTTAGTTTCTGGGGATATGCAGTAGAGACTGCAATATATATCCTGAATAAGATTCCAAGCAAATCTGTACCTAAGACTCCTCATGAGCTTTGGTATGGAACCAAACCTAGTGTTAATCACTTGAGGGTTTGGGGTTGCTTGGTCCATGCAAAGAACATGGATGCAAGTAAGCTAGAATCTCGCTCTCGTGAATGTTACTTCATTGGGTATGTTAGAGATGGTATTGGATACCAACTCTATGACCCTGAGACTCAGAAGGTTTTTGTTTCTAGAGATATGAAATTTCTGGAGAATGATTTCCTTAAGGGTCAAGATAAGTATGAAGTAAAGGAACTCATTGAATCCCCTGAAGATTCTAAGCTTCCTGAGCCGAAAACTGAAGAGATAAATAAAGATGAAACACCCATACCTCTTCGAAGGAGTTCGAGGATGGTTGCACCACCTGAAAGGTATGGATTCCATGTGTCAAGTGAAACTAACAATGATCCTACTTCATTTGATGAAGCACTTGCGGATCATGACATGGATAGATGGATGCTAGCAATGAAGTCAGAAATTGACTCCATGCATAAGAATGGTGTATGGACCCTAGAGGATCCACCTAAGGGGGTTAAACCCATTGGGTGTAAATGGATCTTCAAGAGAAAGAGGGGACCTGATGGGAAAGTAGAGACTTTCAAGGCACGACTCGTAGCCAAGGGCTACACACAGAGAGAAGGCATCGACTACGATGAGACATTCTCTCCTGTGGCTATGTTTAAATCCATCAGGGCATTGCTGGCTATAGATGCATATCTTGACTACGACATCTGGCAGATGGACGTCAAGACAGCTTTACTCAATGGATACTCGAGGAGGATATCTACATGGAGCAGCCCCAGGGCTTCATGACTGAGGATGGCAAAGCATGCAAGCTGAAGAAATCCATCTATGGGCTCAAGCAAGCTTCTCGTAGCTGGAACATCAGATTCGACGAAACCGTAAAGAGTTATGATTTTGTGCACAATCCTGATGAACCCTGTCTATACAAGAAGCTTAGTGGGAGTGCCATTGTGTTCATCGTACTTTATGTAGATGACATCCTTATCATTGGAAATGATACAGGGATGATGACCAATGTGAAGATTTGGCTGTCCCATACCTTTGAGATGAAAGATCTTGGAGAAGCCTCTTATATCTTGGGTCTAAAGCTGTTCAGAAATCGAGAGAAGAGGATATTGGGATTGTCACAACATGGATACATTAAGAAAGTTCTTGAACGATTCTGTATGGATAGTTCCAAGAAAGGATTCCTACCCTTAAGAAATGGTATCCACCTGTCTAAAGGAATGGCTCCTCAAACTGTTGAGGAAAAGAAAGCCATGGCTGGATGCCCTTATGCATCAGTTGTAGGAAGTTTAATGTATGCTATGATGTGCACTAGGCCAGATATCTGCCATGCAGTGGGAGTGGTAAGTCGTTACCAATCCTGCTATGGAGAACAACACTGGAATGCAGTAAAGAACATATTCAAATGTCTAAGACGGACGCAAGATTACATCTTGGTCTATGGAGATGGTGATCTCCAAGCCTTGGGATATACAGATTCTGACTTCCAATCGGATATTGATGATCGAAAGTCGACATCAGGGTTTGTGTTCTTGTTGAACGGTGGTGCTGTGAGCTGGAGAAGCAAGAAGCAGGACACTACAGCAGATTCAACAACAGAAGCCGAATACATTGCCGCATCGGATGCTGCAAAGGAGGCGGTGTGGTTGCGCAAGTTCATCCAGGAGCTTGGCGTAGTTTCCTCTGATACTCCCATCCCGCTAATCTGTGATAACACGGGAGCTATTGCCCAGGAGAAGGAACGCAGATGGCATCAGAAAAGCAAGCATGTAGAAAGGAAATACCACATCATTCGGGAGATTCAAAAGCGTGGTGACATCATCATCAACGAGGTGGCGTCCGCCGACAATGTTGTTGATCCTCTTACCAAACCTATGACACAGAAGTTTTTTGACCAGCATGTATTGAGTATGGGTTTAAGGATTGTTCCTGAATGGTTCTGAGGGCTAGTGGGAGATTGTTAGCAATGTGAGCCCGAGGCGAACCATTCCTACAATAAATATTATTGTAATTAATGAATTATCAATAAAAGTTATTGATTTTGTTTCACTCCCTTTCTGATATTGAATGAATGAATGCACTATAAGGTCCCTCTGTACAATAAGGGTTATGTACCATGGCCAACTTGATAATCATACAGCCGTTGATTCATTGATTGAATCATAGAGGCTGATGCTTGGATGAATATCTAAGGAGTTAGATAGAGGACTCATCAAGCATCATCAATGATTGACAAGTAGTGATCTCCAGTCTGAGTAGGATATGGCAATCCTATCTCATTAGACTGATATCTGATCGACCTCTTAATGCATGTCCTCTGTATGGGAATAGTGATTCGGAGATATCAGATTAGTTGAGTCAATGAGTTGACTTAACGAGATCGAGATAACCAAAAGACCTATGATGAATACTGTCACATCACAGGCAAACGTCCTCTGACCAGAGACAGATGTATTACTATATGTCTGAGTATGTACATTTGGCAGACCAATAGGTTGATGACCTAACCAAGGTCTATATGTCGGCGAGCTGGTGTGCATGTAAGGGCATATGAGTAATATGATCTCTCAAAGGGATCATACAGGTTCACTTGTGAATCGGGAGACATGAGCTCACTCATGAGGTTTTAGGACTGACCAAATTCCATGCATGGTCATCATGGTTTAGAAGCATGATATGAATTTGAAGGTAAGATATATGCTTTGTGAAAGCATATGATCTGTACCATATCCCAAGGACCAAGATTGAGAAACTTAATGATCAGACTATGAAGATGACAGTGTAAAAATGATCTATATCTTCATTATGATCATGAGTCTTCCAGTATGCAGGATGTACAGGTATTGGGAATACCTGAAGGGTGATTTGATCATAAACGATTGTATAACCATGACGCTTCTATTCCGAGGGAGTGATGAAACAGGTCTGGATTTTAGTGACTCCTCTCATTAGAGAAGCGACCTAATCTTAGTCCATATACTGGACATTGATCTGAATGAGATTCAGATGCAATGAGAAGATTAGGTTTACGATCTTGATTTAATCAAGCATCTATGAGAGGTCCATGGGCTCTAGATTTGAGATATGATCTCAATATCCAAGTCACTATACGTGGAACAATATAATCGCCCTGTCCTTATCTCCAAGCATCTGAGGAGAAATAGCATTGTTCTTGAATGGTTCAAGAATAATTCCATAAGATCTAAGCAATGAGAATTGATAATTAAATGTGATTTAATTATCATGATGTATGAGGAATTATCCAATATAATTAAATGTGGTTTAATTATTATGGATAAGAATATTGTGGATAGTAATATTTTATTATTCATAATATATTATAAATGTGATTTATAATGTATTAGAGAGAGCTAATTGTAATTTATATGTGTTGATTAATTATTATGTGTATTGGATACACATTGTGTAATTAATTGACAATGTAAATTATATATTGTTTTGGGTTGTGAATGTGATTCACAGTTTTCCAATGTCAAGATTGCAATATTCCCAAAATTAATTGAGAATTATTTTTGGTGAATAAAAACCCAACAAATAGTTGTTGGAAATAAGTAGAGAGAAAATCAAGGAGATGTGCAATCTCATGGGAATCCATGAGATTGCCCTCCCATATGGGAAGGAGGTGGCGGCACCAATTCCTTTATGGAATTGGTGGCCGTCCACTCCCTCTAAAGGGGAAGGTTGATCTCCTTTTGTATTTTCACTCCTTATTTGATTGATTTAATTTGGTATTAATATATATTTGATTTATCAAATATATTTAATTAAAATCAAATCACAAGCTGTTGGCTTATACCAACAACAATCTTGACCATTGGATTGACATAAATCAATCTCAACCATTGATCTTATATGTCCCATGGATTGAGATCCATGGATCCCAAGACACTACAAATAGAGAGGCATACCATGCTCTCTATTTACATGCTATTGTATCACACATTTCTCTCTATTTCTCCATACTTGACAGCCCTCTCCCCCTCCCTTCTTGGTGGCCATCCACCATACCTTGGTGGAGAGAATCATCGACGCCCGCGCCAACGTGTTGCCGCTCCGACGCTCTGTGGTTTTCCGTCTACTTGGAGTGCTTCGCTCACAAAGGAGATGTTCGATCTCGTGTGACGAGATCAGGAGCAACCGTGCTTGGATCAACTTCATGGATTGCGAGGACTACGCGGTTCATCCCCACGCTCTCAAACAATCTCTCCGACGATCGGACTTGAGACATGAGGTCTCTTCTCTTAGAGACTCAATCAACCACACTTCAAGAGGTATTGCATTATACTTGTTGTGGTTATAGATGAAACGATCCGAGAACTGTTCTTGGATCATGTGGTTTCGTCGAATAAATTTTATTAAATTCCGCTGCACCAAACAACTAGTACGACTAGTCATTCTCCGTCGTATCCGATACGAGGATCACGCTTCCGTGATGCGCTTGAGGATTTCTCCGTATCCTTAAGGGGGTAGGGAACGATCAACCACATCGACCTTCCCTTGCTTACCATGAAAGCATCTCCGTTCCCACACCGCGCTTTGTACAGTTCCGACCAGGACAAGGGTACCAACCTCAGCAGCACCAGCAGCAGCGCACGTTCCACTCGGGCCAGCAGGGCCCTCCACCACCTTCCCACCAGCAGCAGTATCAGCATGGCCAGTCGGGCCAATATGGACACTCATCCTCTAGTCAGCAGCAGCAAGCCCCTCCCACAAGCGAATTGGAGTCCCTCACCTTGGCGATCCAAACCCCGACTGATAGGGTCCAGCAGATGCAGAATGATTACATGAAAATCCGAACTGATCTGAACCGTGTTTCATGCACCCAGGATTAGCAGATGGCGCCAAAGACCCCAGTTCCCGCACAGGTTCAGGCCAACCCAAATAGCCTGAATCAGGGTCAGAACCGGCCACGAGATCAGGTATACTATTCAGATGACTCTCTATCTGAACATGAGATCCTTTCGTACGATAATCTTAATCATATGTCCCTCAGGAGCGGAAGGACCGTGATTGTACCTAATCAGGCACATGCATAGGATGAAGACGCCACCAAGTTTCTACCTGAGGAGAACATGGAAGCAGAGGAGAAGCACCACCACCATCAGTAGAAGAAGAGGATTTCCAAGTCCTCGAAGAAGGAGCAGAGCACCAGCAGTGAGACCAATGAAACCGATGAGGAGCTCGCACCTCCATCTGAGCAAGACGTCCCAACAGTCGTGGAATATGCATCACCTGTTTCATCAAAAGAATTTCTTTTTTATCCAAGTCAGAGTCATTGTCAGAGTCAAAGTCGGAGTTTTGTAAAAAAATCAGTTTCCCGCTTTAATGAAAATCCTACAGTTTCATAATCTGAGATATCTTTAATAATCCCTTTCCCCCATGCTCTTAAGGGTGGAAAGAAGAAAACAAAGAAAATCCAAAAAGATTACCCTGAGATGGCAGAGTTCTGCAATAAGTATATCAAGATCACAATCCCCTTTGATAAGTATGTGGACATGACACGTGCATTCCAGAAGGGACACCTACTAGGGTCAGCAGGAAGATCAAAAGCCGTGTTGAGAAGCACGTTCTATCATAAGCCACTACTTGCGCTATAAAGAATGTGTTTCCAAGGAAACGAAGGGACATGGGTGCCCATTATGTGGTGAGTCATGTCAATGACACCGCGTTTGCACGCACTCTCCTATATAATGGATCCTCAATTAACTTGATGCCTACAACCCTCTATGAGTAGCTAAATCTAGGACCTCTTAGGAAATCCATAGCATTGCTCCAGTTTGCAGATAAATCAACCAAGAGGTCCCAGGGAGAATTGAGGAACATTATCATCAAAGTCGAGGGTAAAGAATACATGGTGGACTTTACAGTCCTTGATATGGAGACCCCTCAAAATTGGAGAGATTCCAAGATCATCCTAGGAAGGCCCTTCCTCAGAACAGCAGGGGCCTTATTTGATTACAAGATCGGGAAGATTCAGTTCCAAACTCCTAGAGGAGATGAGGAACTTGAGATGAAGCAGACAAGGTGGCAGAGGCCAGATTCCGAATCCAACACCGAGTACTCTTCATCAGAAGAAGATTGTATTCATGCACACACCATTGGGCCATGGATATAGAACCCTGCTTGCACTGATGACTCCCTCTCCTTTGGAGAAGATCTTGTGCAAGAGTTAGTTTGCGAGTACCTTAGGAACAAGTACAGTGCAGAAAGTGCATCCCCCTACATATTCGATGACGATGAGGCCTAATTGGGCTTGTCCATCCTTCCCTCTTTAAGACAATCAGAAGATGAGGACGATGAGTCAGACGTGGCTTTTGCCGATTGCTTAAAGACTTTTGACGATCCGACTCCGGAGTTGAATGAGTTGGTGGCAGTAACTTCAAAGATAGATCCAACCACTACCAGCACAGAGCCAGAACTGATTGAGCCAGACTTCCTTGACGATCATACCTTACCTGAGCTTGAACTTTTACCCACAACACTTAAATACGCCTTCCTTGCAAGACAAGAGAAGAAATATCCGGTCATCATCAGCTCACGATTGACCAAGGAGCAGGAATCTCGCTTGCTAGATATCCTAGAGAAAAATCGCAGGGCAATAGGTCAGAGCATCTCCGATCTCCACGAGATAAATCCCGTTGTGTTTGCACCATATCAACTTAGAAAATGAAGCTAAACCCTCTCGTGAATTCTAGCATAGGTTGAATCCAAATTTACGAGAGGTCGTGAAGAAGGAGATAGCGAAATGGTATGACGTGGGTTTCATTTACCCCATCTCAGATTCCAAGTGGATGGCACCTATCCATGTTATCCTGAAAAAGTCAGGAATTCACACGACCACCAATGAGGACGGAGAGAAGATCATGACACAAGTACCCACGTCGTGGCGCATCTACATGGATTATAAACGTTTGAATGCCGCGACGAAGAAGGATCATTTTCCCCTTCTATTCATTGATCAGATTATAGAAAGATTAGCGGGAAAAGAATTCTTCTGCTTCTTAGATGGATTCTCGGGCTACAATCAAGTAGCCCTAGCTCCTGAGGACTAGGAGAAAACCACGTTCACATGTCCTTTTGGTACCTATGCTTTCAGATGCATGCCCTTTGGGTTATGCAATGTTCTGGGTACATTTCAAAGGTGCATGATTGCAGTATTCACCAAAATGGTCGGTGAATTACTGTAAGTCTTCATGGATGACTTCTCGATCCATGGCGATTCCTTCAATTCCTGTCTTAGGAATCTGGACCGAGTCCTCAAACGGTGTTGCAAGGTTAATAAGGTGCTCTCCTAGGAGAAAAGTCACTTCATGTTGACGGAGGGCATTGTGTTGGCGCATGTCATCTCCAAAAGAGGAATGGAGGTTGACCCTGCCAAGGTGGACGTGGTCAGATGACTCCAGCCACCAACCAACGTGAAATAGTTGCGGTCATTCCTCAGGCATGTTGGATTTTATCGGAGATTTATCAAGGATTTGTCAAAGATTTCCCGACCGTTAACTGAGCTTTTAGGCAAAGACATGGAGTTTATTATCGATCATAAATATCTTGAGGCCTTTAAACAATTACAAGGGATGATCATGGATGCCCCGATCCTACAAGCCCCAGATTGGTCTCTTCCTTTTGAGATCACGATGGACGCCTCAGAGGGGTTGTGTTAAGAAAGAGGAGGAATGGCATCCCGTTTGCTATACACTACGCAAGCAAAGTGCTTGATACCGCTCAGCGTAACTATACGGTTAAAGAAAAGGAGATGCGTGTGGTAGTGTTTTCCTTGGATAAGTTTAGATCTCAATTTATTGGATCCAAGGTGATTGTGTTCATGTACCATACAACACTACGGTCTTTAATAGAAAAGAAGGACACAAAGGCATATCTTCTTAGGTGGATTTTACTTATCCAGGAATTTGATTTGGACATTCGAGATAAACCTATAAAGAAGAACATAGTAGCTGATCACCTCTCCCGTCTCGAAAATCTTGATGCTTCTGATGATGCGCCTATTTGAGATTCCTTCCCTGACGAGTCGGTTTTTTTTATCGACTCACTCCCATGGTATGCCAATATTGTGAACTATCTTATCTCCAAGAAAGTTCCCGAGGATTGGCCCAAGAGCCACATAGACCGACTTAAGTCGGATGCGAGACATTGCCATTGGGAGGATCCGATCCTTTTCTTCGAAGGACCAAATTGTGTCTGGAGACGGTGTATTCCTCAGGAGGAATATCATAGTATCCTTACTTTATGCCACAGTCTAGAGGTAGGAGGACACCATTTCGGGAAGAGGATCGTATGAAAGGTACTTCAATGTGGCTTATACTGGTCGACTCTGTTTCGCGATGCGCTCACCTTTGCGAAGTCGTGCCCAATATGCCAGTGAATGGGAGGAATCGTTGGTTCCAAGGATGAAATACCGATGCAGCCTGTCATCATTTGTGATGTCTTTGATGCATGGGTCATCAACTTCATGGGTCCATTCCTGGTTAGCCACGGATTCTAATATATCCTTCTTGCGGTAGATTATCTATCAAGGTGGGTGGAGGCCATCTCAATCCGAGCCGCAGACAGTAGGACTGTTTGTAAATTCATTAGAGATCACATCATCTCTAGGTTTGGGATCCCCAAAGTGTTGATATCCGATGGGGGTAACCATTTTGTGAACATTGATGTGAAGAAGCTCTTAAAGGATTACGACATCGAACACCGTGTAGCTAGTCCATACGACCCACAGACCAATGGCATGGCTGAGGTGTCGAATAGGGACATGAAAATCATATTGCAAAAGCTTGTCTGCCTAGACAGAAAGGATTGGTCCCAGATGTTGTATCAAGTCCATTGGGCTTATATGACAACTTACAAGACACCTTTAGGAATCTCCCCATTCAGAATGTTATTTGGGAAGCCGTGCCATTTGCCCGCTGAATTAGTACACAAATCTGAATGGGCAATCAAGAAGGTCAACTAGAACACGCACTTAGGGCAGAAACAAAGAGAGATGGATCTGAATGAGCTTGTGGAAGTCAGAAACCGAGCATATGACAACATTTTGGTGTACAAGGACAAGGCAAAGCATTGGCATGATAGATATATCAGACGAAAGACCTTTGTTCCTGGGCAGAAGGTATGGTCGTTCAATGCGATGCTGAAGATTTTCCAAGGTAAGCTGAAATCCAAGTGGACGGGTCAATTCATAGTCCGTGTTGTGCATGATATTGGATGCGTAGAGATCTCAGATCTTACAGATGGAGCACAGACATCCCTAGTTATTGGACAACTGCTGAAACACTTTGTCGAACCCAATGAACAATTAGTCCATATTGAGGAGATTGTTTTCATGCACGATTTAGACTCAGTATATACACATAGAGCCGCGCATGAGACCTTGAAATAGTGAGCACTCACCATCAGCAACATCTAAAAGATTCATATCGTGATCCTTGTGTAATACTCATCCTTCCTGTATATTCTTTCCCTCCCTCCTGCGAATCTAATCACTCGCCCCGGCTCCATATCTTTTCATGACTATACTTAGGATGACCAGATCCTAAGTATAGGGGGGAGTGTCTCGAGTCCATTCACTATTCATTGTATATCCCCCAGATCCCATCGATCCTCATACTCACTCCTATCCTACACTTAGGCTAACCTGAGCCTAAGTAAAGGGGGACCGATGCCCATCATGTATATATTCTTATCCATTTCCCCTCTCGACCTCGTCCGCCTCATTTTTGATATTCTTTTACACTTAGGCTGCTAGAGCCTAAGTAAAGGGGGGCGGGACGACTTCTATACGTTTTTGTTATTTTAGCTCTCCTACGCTTTGCACGTGCTATGTCTTTTCCGCGCTTTTTGTGCTCTGAGGACATAACACCCGCTATGTATAGGGGGTGCGTGTATATTACATATATACCTACCCATAACTCGTACTTTCATGTATTTTTGTATATATTATACAATAATTATGAGTTGGTAAAAATTGGAAAAAAATTTGTAAAATGCATGTATATTTGTAATACTCTCGGATATTTTTGTGTAAAAAAATCAAAATCAAAGGCTTCTTATTTACTCTTACATATCATCCCTGCATTCAAAAAGAAAGAAAAAAAGTCTTGCATTTGATGAAAGGGATAAATCAAGGGTCGTATTGATCCACAAGGCGGATCAATAATCGATGCGGTGACCGCTCAATAAATCCCCATCAATCAACAATTAACTCACAATCAGAACAAAGCAATTAAATCTCAAAAATGTGGAGGTAAAATTTATTATAACTCTACATGTAAATGTGTATTGGTGTAAGCAGAAGTAGAGGTCGAACACTGGGAGGCGAATGGTTGTTTGGTGGAGTTGAATGCATATTCATTCAATTCAATGTTCATGTCCATTTCTTTATTGTTTTTGGGGGTTTTTAATTTTATATTTTTTTTATTTTTTTTTATTTTTGTTTTTATGATTTTTATTTTATATTTTTTATTTTATATTTTTTTTATTTTTCTTTTTATATGTTTAATTGTATAATATAGATATACATATATATAAAGAGATATATATAAGAGAGGAGAGAGAGAGAGATAATATATGTATACATATATATAGATATATGCATAAATACTCAAAATTAATTGGAAATAATATTTTTTTAGGCTTTTTACATTCTTATAATTTTTTATTATTTTCTGGAATTTTGCTCATTTTTATGTATTTTTAATTCCAAAAATGTCCCTAAAATGGGATTAATTAAATAGGCTGGAAATAATTTGGGTTTTAAAAATACAAAATAAGTGTCAAAATTACCTAACTTAATTTTAATATGTAACTAATAGTATATAGATAATTATAAAATAGAAAAATATATTTTTGGGATCTTTCTAGGGTTTTTATATTTTTTTGTTGGATTTTGGGGCTTTCTGAATTTTATATTTTTCTTTTTCTTATTTTTTAGGTTTTTCAATTTCTAGGACTCAATAAATATATAAATATACCAGATATAATTTTTTTGTAATTTTTCAAAAATATTTTCTATTTTTTTGGTATTTTATAATTTAGACATGGAAAAAAGGACTCCTATTTTAAATTTAGTAAATGGACAAAATGCACAAAAATGCCAAATAAGTATGTGGCGTGGATCTACATGGCATAAAGCATTTATCCTAATTTTTGTGGATTTTTAGGAGCAATATAGATATTTTTAATAAATACATGAAAGTCACAAAAAAATACGAAGCCTGGCAGGGGCATAAATGCAAATAAAATAAAGGACAGGGGTTACATTGTAATTATGCCAACAGAAATAAACATTTATTTAATTTTTCAGAGCTATTTAATAAAAAACAAAAACCACCAGGGAATGGTTGCAATTTTCACGCACCTCATGTGGGACTTCACGTGAGGCGCGGGAGGACCAAAGTGTAATAACAAGAATTGAGGGGGCCCTTTTGCAAAATTTACAATTATTTTACAACGTTACATGTATTTTACAGAATTAAATAGTAATTACAAAAAAGCAGGGGTATTGATCTGTAATTTACCCCTTAAGTGCACGCAAATGGACGGCTGGATTTGGCTCACTTGACACGTGTCACTGCACCCGCGCCCGAGGACGCTTCGCCGATGAACGCACGAGATTAGACCAGCCGATATGATCTGACGGTGCAGGATGGCTGCATCCTACGGTGCTGATCAAAACTGGAAGCCCCCTCTTGATCGGACGGTGATGACGGCAGGTGGAACAATGGGGAAGAATGTCTTCGCTGGCGAGCTTCGACCGAGAATACCGGCCGATTCCGACCTCCTCTGTCGCCGTCGAATGTCTCTTCAGGTTCCTGGAAGGCTTCCGCGTCCAATGATACCTTCAATCGAGCTCCAGGAGCTTGGTGGTGCTCAGGCGAGGTCGCGGAGATGGACGAGCTCCAGGTGCTTGCTTCTTCGTCAAAATCGACCGTACGCGGGTCCTTGGGCTCCCAACACCTGCACGATGGCACGCACAAGCAAAAATGAGGGGCTGGGTGCATTTATTGGGAGGATTGGGTGGAAGATGAGCGCGGTGGAGGTCTCCGGCGAGGGTGGTAGAGTTAGAGACCTGATCCTCAGATCCAAGGGGATCTGAGTGAGATGGAGGTGCCTGGAATGAAGAGAAGGTGATAGGGAGCGAAATGATGGCGTAGTGGTGGTTGGACAGCATCGGTAGCACGATGAATGAGTTCGCCAACTACGACGGTTATTTTTACGCTAAATCTCATATCCTAAAGCTAATTAAACGACAGAAATAACATGCTAAAACAAAAACCTAATTAAAATGAGTGAAATGCGCAGCTCAAACCTAGGGATTGGCCAAGGAGCAGGACCTCCGGCAAGCGGTGGCCGTGGGTGCAACCTCCCCCTCCTCCGACCAATTCAAGGCACCGGAGACCTCCTCCTGTCAAAGGAACGCCTCCAGGACCGAATACGAGGAAGGGAGTTGGATAAAGGCTGACCAAAATGGAAGAGGATACGGAGGCTTTTTATTTATGAACATGTCACGCACCCTTGTTGACAGGGCCATTGGCGGAGCTACAAGCTATGTACAAGGGAATAAAAGATTAGGCGTGGATGTACAATGATCAGAGAACAAATTTTGTGAAGGAAGCAACAGGATTTAAGGGAGAAGATGGGCGAAAAGACATGCGGAGCCATTTCAGCCGCCTGGAGGAGCAGTTGACCAGGCGGTCAACGTTCGCAGGGCTGCGATTGGTCCACGTCAGCTCGAAGTTGACTTATTAATTAAACCTAATAAATGATTTTATTAGTTTTTGCTTATGAAATAAAAAATGTTTATTAATTAATGTAGTATTTATTTATGATTTTTATTTATTTTTTTGATTTATTTTATTATGAGTTTATTTTTAATGATGTATTTATTGGTATATTTACATGCATTTTGTATAATTTATTTTTATTTTGTATATTTAATTTTATTATTTTATTCTATTATTTTATATATTTATAACTCATTTTTGTGAGTATAAGTATATTTTTATTTCATTTTTATGAGTTTATTTGCATAATTAAATAAATACATATATAAACTATGTAGGTATACTTATAGGTATTTTACCTATATTTGATATACATTTTATTTATTTAATGAATTTTATTGGTTTTTATTTTGGATTTTCATTTTTAATGCAATATAGATAATATTTACAATATTATAAAAATATGAAAGAATAAAATAATTAAAGAATGTTTTTCCCTTTTATTTATATACATAGGTGACATAGGTATTTTGCCTATGTGATTCATAGACTTATTTTACTAGAGGTTTTATTTTTGGTTTTCTTTTAATTTCAATATGTACATGTATTATGTATATTTTTTACAGAATTCTAAAAATATAAATTTATAAAAATAATACATAATGAATATAATGAATATTTTAATCAGGTAAACTGTACAATGTGGGCCAAAATCCTAACTTTCACAGACGAACTCCGAAAAATTATGAAACCCCCTTTATTAAATAGCTCTTGAAAAGTTACATACAATTAAAGATGATTTTGGTAGATTTTGAGTTTTTATTTGCAAGATATGGGTCTGTGAAGTTGAGATTCTGGCTTTTTATCCTGTGTATAAAATGTTCGTCGTATATTATTTTTGTACAAACTCAATTTTGTATTTTTATTCACATTATTATCTACAACTTTCATGTACAAAATTCCTTTATTTGATGAATAAAAAATTAAATACAAAATAGGTGTCAAAAATGCATAAATGCATGAATTAATAAATTAGGTATTTATTGTATTATTGGCCCTTATATCCCCCTACTTTATTCTTTGTCGACCAAGACAATTCTTGACTTGGTCTCGG
The DNA here is from genome assembly GCA_037367405.1 of Ottelia alismoides. Classification (NCBI taxonomy): domain Eukaryota; kingdom Viridiplantae; phylum Streptophyta; class Magnoliopsida; order Alismatales; family Hydrocharitaceae; genus Ottelia; species Ottelia alismoides. Next base: position 887,779 of record JAZKJV010009287.1, on the reverse strand, counting down.
GGATCGGGTCATAAAATATTTGCAATATTTTATTACTTTTTCTTGTATTCTCTTTATTCTATAATTTTGGCATTAAAAACCTTATTTTATGTACAAGAAATACAATAAATAATAGATGCTATTATGGATAAATTGATGCTATTTACATGCATTTGCTGGAGTTTTAAGGCCAAAATGATAGAATAAAGGTGATGAAATGGAGATTCATCACCCCCCTATACTTGCCTTTGCTAGTCCCTAGCAAATACTATGCAATAAGTACAAAAAGAATAAAGAATAAGAAGAAAAGAAAAAGCAAAAATAAAGAATAAAGAATAAATTGAATTGATCATGATTATTAAACTCATCTGTACAAAATCAAAGTTTGGAGCTCAGGTTAGACCTTGGTGTGAAAATGTGTGTGGAAACTGGTTGGGAACCAAATTTAAAACACAACAGCCTCCGAGAGTCACAGAACTCGGTTCTAATCACCTCAATAGTCAGGTTAGAACTAACTTACGTCATACGCAAACCCTTATGACTATGAAGCTGACTTATACAGTGTACGTGATGGTGGCTCTCCCCAATTGAAATGACAAAGGAACTGACTTCTCCAGAATGGCAACCCAAAGATTCCCCAATCCAGCCTTCTACCGTCGAGGAGCAGGGTATTCCCTTCTAAGTTCAAGTGGCATCCAACTCAAGAGAAGGAAGAGGAGAAAAGAATGGACGGTAGCCAATATAGCTACCTATCCTGGGATGCAAGACCAGTGTAGTCAAGTCATCCAGCTGCAAGCTCACATGGTATAACTTTGATGCTCAAGCTTGCTTATTTTCTATACAACGTATATACATACTCCGGCAGGCATTTGATTTTTTTTATTTATTTACAAGCCTGACAACTTTTTTGGAGTTTTTTTTTCAACAAACTATTTACAGCAGCATTTACATAAGGGCTTTTTCCTCTTGAGCCAGAAGACTATCCCTCTTTTGAAGCTTTATTGCAACCCACACTCTCCTGTCATTCGACTTCATTGAAACTGGACCAGGTTGGGGTGCACTTCCCTCCCTAGACGAGGACGAATGTTTCCACCCGTGTGCGTCTCAGACTGGCAAATCCAACCCCCTCACCACTCCAGTTGAGTTGAGCCTAGTGAAAGGTGCAAGGTGTCCAAGTAAGGTCACGGCCGACAAAAATCATGTGTGCGTCTCGAAAAGTTCTATTTAGTCAGTTGAGGAGACTTGAACCCAGCCCTGATTTCTCAAAGAATTAAGTCTGAAAAAACCTTAAGTACCTTAAACCTAGTTTCCATAAGGTTCCAATGCAGTTAGGTGGGGTAAGGTCCAACCAAGCTCCAATCTTCGACTTTATTGGACTAGTTTAATCATCAAGCTCAACCAAAGAATATGAACGCTATGCAAATGCCATTTACAAATATGCAAAGAATAATGCAATTTTGTAAAAAATTTGAAAACAAAGAGAGGAATTTTTAAACAAAGAATTTACAAATAAAAGAATTTTGGCACCGAAAATATGTACATCTATTTATACGGGCGTGTCGCTTTATTTTACAAGACTTAATAAATTTACAGGTTTTAACAAAGTGATTTATTTAGGTGTATATACAATTCATAACGAATTTTGTGTATTTTATTTATGATTTATTTTATTTTATTTATTATGATGCTTTTATTCCTCAAATTTATTTGAAAATCATTTTTGAAAACTATAGTACAAAATAATTTTGCAAATATTTACAAACATTTGAAAGCCATTTTGCAAAGATTTTGCAAATACTATATATACATTTTTCAAAATATTTCTACAAAATGTTTTCAAAACCAATTGCAAATAGGTTTCTATATCCTTTATTTCACACAAATATAAAATTTTTGCAATCAAAATATTTTTACAAAGGTTGAAAATATTTCACAAAAAGTTTTCCAAACAGTTCACACCATTTTTCAAATCATTTTGCAAAAATATTTTTAACTTGATTTATTAATCAGTATATACAAAAAGAATCCGAGGAATAAGTAGCATTATTAAGTAATTATATCATATTTTAGCCATATTTATTAATAATTATACGAAAGTACGTGTTATGGCTAAAGTATATACAGAGTATATACGACCCCCCTATACTTAGCATGAGCTATGTCCTCATAGGTCAAAGAGACAAAGAGAAGACATAACTCGTACTGAGTATAGAAAAGCCTTATACTACAATGACTAAAATGAAAGAATAACAAGATAAATGAATAAGAAAAGACCGTCCCCCCTATACTTAGGATCAAATAATACTAAGTATAGCAGACTGTACATAATGCAGGGAGGGTCAAGGGTGTTAATAAACAGATCAATGAATGAATCAGAGGTGCGACCCCTATACTTAGGACAAAGTACATCCTGAGTACAGAAAACAGACACAAAGGGATGACACCTTTTATTTAGATAAAGAAATAGGAAAAGGAAAAGAAGAAAGAAGAAAAGAGATATATATATATATAAGATATATGAGAAGATCATGAAGAATATATGCATCACTCCCCCTATACTTAGAGTGAGATATCCCTAAGAATAGGCAACAGCAGGTGTGACGAAACTGAACGAGGAAAGAACAACGCGGTGTGTACCCCCCTATACTTAGGACAAAGTACGTCCTAAGTATAGTCATAGAGATATGGCGATAGATTTGAGGCACACAAAACATACAAGAGAAAGAATGCACAAAACACACATATATACAAGCGATGAAGAGACTGGTGAAGTACAGGACAATATCTGACAAGTGAATACCGTACTCTCGTCGTCGTCTCCCTGTGAGAACGAGGACACAGCCAGAAGGTGAGAAGACACCTGGATATGCAGTCAGGTGGGTGTCGGCTACCTGGGACAAACAGATCAGAAAGTAAAGCGGGGACTGGTTGCGTGAATCTGATGATCGGCTCAAAATGTGTGCAATGGGTGAACGGAGCCGATGTTGTAAGATCGGGAGGAAGAAGGAACAGTACAGATTCCTCCTAGTCAATCAAGGTCTCAGAAAGATATGAAAGATAGAGAATAGGAGACATCATGGTATCTGATGAACATGAGGTAGGAAGATCATAGGTATACACCGAATACTGTAAGACATGGCTCAACCCTGCGAGGGTCGTCAAGGTGAGCAGGATCAAAGGAGCCAAGGATCATACCATGATCAGAAGGCTTGGTCCCGTGATCTGCGAATCACATAAACAATCAGAGAAGAGACCAAGTACACATATCAGGAAAATCGGCTCCGTGCTCCAATAGAATGGGGACACAATCAGAAGGAGACCGAGTACACAACTCAGAAGACTCGGCTTCGTGCTCCAACAGACAGGAGATACCAGAAATGAAACAGAATACCTACAAGGTGATGTACCCTCCCGCAGATAACCCTTGAGGAGTAGTACATGCTAATCGTCGAATAAGCAAAAAGAGACTCGACTTTGCGAGGGTCGTCAAGGCGAGCAGATGCAAAGGCGTCAGTGATCCATCAGACGGATCATCAGTATCGGTCTCGGTAGGCGATATAACTCCTACAAGCAGAAGAGACCGGAGAGTCTAAAGAATGTGGCAGCGTCCCGCAGACAACCCTTGGGGAACGTGCTGCCAGCTAGGCAAGAAAATAGCAGATATCAGGAGCTCAACCTTGCGAGGACCGTCAAGGCGAGCAAACTCAAAGGAATCTAATCATATGGGTCCTGATAAACCCGAAATTAGATCGGTCTTGTGTTCCACACAAGGCGGGAGCACAGTCGAAGTGCCGACCAATCAAAATCTAAGCTTAATCAACAATTAACCTACACTAAAGATCAATAAATTAGAAATAATGTGGAGTTAAAATTTATTTTTAACTCTGCACAAATGGTGTATAGTGACAAGTATGCAGAGAGTTCGAACACAGGGAGCAAGCAGGGTAATTCAAAAATTGATGCACAAGTGAGTGTGTGTGTTGTGTCTACACTAAGCAAGCAAACCAAGCAATTTTTTGTGGGTTTTTAATTTTTGAATTTTTTTTATTTTAATTTAATTTTTAATTTTGTATTTTGATTTTTAATTTTCTGATTTTTATAATTTTATATTATATTATATATATATATATATTTCTTTTTGAATATTGGAAATTAAAAACAATGTAATGAAAGACAAGATAAAATATTTATAAAAAAGTGCAAAAATAACCAAAAATTCATAAATGAAATGTTTTTAATATTTTTAGGGTTTTTTACTGTTTTTGTGATTTTTGGGGATTTTTCAAAGTGTTTCTGGTATTTTTAAAGACTAAAATAAAGCAAAACAGTGAAATAAGTGCTAGCTGTGAATAAAATGCAAATTAAAATTAGCAAACAACAACCAAAATTTTTCACACTAATTTTCAAATAAAGAAAATAAAATAGAGAACAAACAGGACCTGGGTTTATAATTTTTGGATTTTTCTTTGATTTTATATATTTTTTTGAAGTTTTTGAGTGTTTTTAAATTTGTAGTGTTTTTCTTTTGAGATTTTTAGTGATTTTTGGATTGACGCTAAAATACGTTAAAATAGACACTAGGTAATTTTATTAGAATTTTTCGAAGTGTTTTAATATTTTTTTGGTATTTTCTAAGCTAGACAGTAAGAAAAAGCATGTTTTTTATTTTTAATAAATATAAAAATAAAATAAAATCAAAAACTAAATTGATAGCTCAAAGTACAAGTGTCCAGGAGCTAAACCCTATTTTTGTGGAATTTTTGGATTTAAAATGATATTTCAAATAAATACAACAAGCATCCAATCAATAAACATGCCTGGTAGGGGTATTTATGCAATTTCTCAAACATCCAGGGGCATACATGCAAATTTCCACAAAAGTTTGAACTGAATATTCAATTTATAGCACCAAAATACAATTACAAAACCCGCCTGGGTATCTTAGCAATTTTCCCACAAGGGCGCGTGACTTGCACGCGCCTAGCAGGGACTAAAATGTAATAATCCAAAACCCTGGGGGCTTACTTGCAATATATCCATAAATATAACACATGATGTCACAGTTTTGGTACTAAAACAAAATACAACAAAGACCGAGGGTCCCAGTGCAAAATGCCCACACCTCACGTGTACAGGTTACGTGAGGTGACGTGACGAAGGACCTGGATGCAAATATGGAAAGCTCGGGGGTCTTTGTGCAAATAAACCAAAGTTTTTACACTACAGACGAAAGTTTAAATACTAAATAATAAATACAAAAGGCGCGAGGGTGTAGATGCAAAATACCCTCGACGCGCGATCCGACGGCGATGGAGTTGCCACTTGACACGTGGCGCGTTTAGAACGGCCGATGACGGTTCGTGGATCCGCGACTGAGATTAGATCTCTAGGGATGATCAACGGTCGAGGCATGGCGCGATTCAACGGCGACTGTGCGATCTGGAGGGGCTCCCTCGATCGGACGGTGGCGAAGGCGGTTGGAAGAGCACGGCGGAGCTCCGACTGGGCGAGGTTCCTCGAGCTCCTCCGGCCGACTCCGGTGGCTTCTGGGCTTCAAAATCGGGCTGGAGCCTCCGCTGGTCCTCCTCTATCTCCTGGGGGCGTCAAAAGGCCATGGCGGTGGCCGTGGTGCTCGCTGGTGGCTGGCGGAGCTGGGGGGCTCCGTTAGCTCCGGCGAGCTTCAAAACTCGCCTCCAGATGTTTCCACTTCGGCTTTGACCTGCAAAAATGGTCAAAGGATCCAGGGCAAACTGCCTGGACCCTTGGATGGTCGGGGGAAGGTGCGTATCGAGATGTGGGTGCACGGCCGGAGGTGCGCTCCGGCCAAGGTGCTTGATCGGACGAAATGGTCGATGGAACTCAAAATTTTTTGATGGTTTTCGATCCTTAGACTAACAGGAACCTAAAGATGCAAAGAGATACAAGGGAGAGGGTCCTCGATGGCCGGAGCCAGAGGAAGAAGGATACCTCGACGCCGGCGGTTGGCGGAGGTGGTGGAGACGCCTCGAGCCTCCCTCGACTCGCCTGACGGCAGGGCGGTGGAGCTGTCACCTCCGGCTACCCGAAAAGCACGAAAGGGAGGAGGATGGATGGTCCAAGAGGGTTCAAATTCAAATCAAAAGTTGGGTGCTCAATATATTGGGTTTGACTCCGTGACTGGCGAGGCTCCTAGACCTATGGATATCTTGCGAATCTTGGGTCCAAAAGCCAAGATAAATCATGGGCGAGCGAGAGGGATCAACGAGGAACGATGTTGCAGAAGGATGCAACACCAAAGGGTGAAAGGATTGGCCTTGAGAAATCTGCAAAAACGGGTCAAAAACGAGGCTGTCAGAGTCTACAGGGGCTAGGTCACCTAGTTGACCGGGGTCAACTAGGGTTTGCACCTTGTTGGTCCACGTGGACCAACCAGGAAAAACCCTGGAGAATTCTTTCATTAATTCATTTTAAAATATTAAATGGCCGAATTAAATTATGATTACTAAATGAAAATATTAGTTATTTTATGTAGTATTTTATTCTGAATTTTAATTATTTTTATGAAGTGTATTTTTATAAGTTTACTTTATAGTCCTATATAGGTATAATACCTATGTATTTAAGTGTTTAATTTTTATTTTGTGTATTTTAATTTCATTATTTTTATTTAGTATTTTCTAAAATTATGACATACTTTTATACACTTAATTATATTTTTATTTTATTTTATTGAAGTATTTTGTATATTAAATAAAATCTAAGAGTGTTTTGTATAGGTATATGTATAGGAAGTATACCTATGTATTCTTTATACAAGTATTTTTATTTTGTATTTTCTTTGCATTTTATTTTAATTTTAATGCACATATATATTATAAGTAATATTTACATAATTATAAAAATATAAAAATGAATAAATAATGAATAAAGAATAAATTGAATATTTTATTCAGTACAGGTATACAATAGGGGTCCAAAACTCAACTTTTAAACCGTAGCTCCGCCAAATGTGAGACCACCACCATTGGATAGATTATTTTATTCCATATACAATTAAAAGCGAGTACACTGCATTTGAAGTTGTCAGTTGTGAGATACGGGTCTGGAAAGTCGGGATTCTGGATTCTTATTCAGAACATATCTTTTCATCTGTACATTATTTTTCTGTGAAATCAATTTTGTATTTTTCTTTATTAAATTATCTACAACTTTCATGTACAAAGTTTCTTTATTTGATGTATAAAAAGTGGAACCAAAAATAGGTCCCAAAATGAATAAAGAATGAATAGAATGTATAAGTATTTTCTCTGTTTTTCTGACCTTATCTCCCCCTACTTTATTCCTTGTCGACCTATTCATCAAGATGCCTAGGTCTCGGGGGTTTTGGGTCATAAAATATTTATAATATTTTATTCTTTTTCTTTTCTTTTATTTATTCTATAATTTTGGCTTTAATTACAGTATTTTATACACTAATATGATGCACATGCATGAATGCTAAGATGATGATTTTAATGCTATTTACAGGCATTTGCTAGGGTTTTTGGTGCCAAAATGATAGAATAAAGATGATGAAATGTGGATTCATCATCCCCCTATACTTTACCTTTGCTAGTCCCTAGCAAACACTTATGCAATAAGTGCAAAAAGAAAAGAAAGAAAAGAAAAAGAAGAACTTGCATTTAGTTTGGTTATTAAACTTGTCTTCACAAAATCAAAGTTTGGAGCTTAAGTCGGACCTTTGGAAATTTAGTGCGGGCGGAACCTTAGTGAGAACCGTGTTTGAAATCCAACAGTCCTTGAGAATCCCAAAACTCTGTCCATGTCTCCTCAATAGCCAGGTCAGAAATATATCAATTCATACGCAGACTCTTACGACTATGAATCTGACTTGTACAGTGTAAGTGCTGGTGGCTCTCCCCAACTAGAATGACAAAGAAACTGACTTCTCCTGTATGACAACCCAATGATTCCCCAATCCAGCAACTCCATCCTCGAGGAGCGGGGTATTCCCTTCTAAGTTCAAGTGGCAACCAACTCAAGAGGAGGGGGTGAAGAGAAGAATGGACGGTAGCCAGTGTAGCTACCTATCCCGGGATGCAAGACCAGTGTAGTCAAGTCATCCAGCTGCAGGCTCACATATTTGACTTTGGAACTCAAGCTTGCTTATTGACTTTGTACATACTTGCAGGCTTTTTATTTTTGTACATGCCTGAACTTTTTTTTTTTGAAATACTATTCACAGCAGCATTTACATAAGGAGTTTTTCCTCTTGAGCCAGTAGACTATCCCTCTTTTGAAGCTTTATTGCAACCCACAGCTTCCTGTCTTTAGACTTCCAAATCGCTGGACGGGTTGGGGTGCACTTCCCTCCCTAGAGGAGGACAAGTGTTTCCACTTGTGTGCGTCTCATACCGGCAAATCCAATCCCCTCACCACTCCAACTGAGTTGAGCCATGTGAAAGGTGCAGGTGTCCAAGTTAGGTCATTATCAACAAGAGTCGTGTGTGTGCTCCGAAATACTCTACTTAGGCAATCAAGAATCCATTGAACCAAGTCCCGTGATCCTCAAAGAATTAAGTCAACTAGACCTGAAGTACCTCAAACCTAGTTCCTACAAGGTTCCTGTTATTAGGTAGATTTTAAGGTCCAATCAAGCTCCAATCTTCGGATTTTACTTAGACTTGTTCAATTATCAAACTCAATCCAAAAAATGCTCATGCCATGCAATGCTATGCAGAAAATATTTTTGTGATGCAATTTTCAAGGATTTTGAACTTTTTATGGATTTTTGAAAAGATGATGATGATGCATATGCATTTTTTGTCTTTTTCAAAAAGATTTTTCAAATGTTTTTGGATTTTAATTTTGTAAATGTTTTTGGGCTTTTTTGAAAATAAAAAGATTTTGGCTGAAAAATAGGTTAAAATATGTACACGGGAGTGCTTCTTATATATACAAGAAGTGGATTTTAAGGATTTACAAGGGTAAGTGATCAATTTTATAAGTACATGTATATAGTGGATTTTGGTGTGATGTAGATATTCCTCAAACTTATTTGACACAAGCTTTTCACATAATTTTTGAAAACTATATTCCAAAATAATTTTTACAAACATTTTTGCAAACATGTACACACATTTGAAAATCATTTTGCAAAGGCTTTCAAAAAGTATATATAGGTTTTTCAAATATTTTTGCAACCATTTTTCAAACCATTTGCAAATCATTTTTCAAACATTTTATTTCACACAAAGAAAGTAAATTTTACAATCCACACATTTTACACAGGTTGAAAATATGTAACAAAATATTTTCAAAATAGTTTTCAATAGATGTTCACAAAGATTTTCAAACTATTTTTCAAATATTTTGCAAAAAAAAACATTTTCACCTGATTTATTAATCAGTAAATACAAAAAGAATTTGAGGAACAAAATACCTTTTTATTAAGGATTTTAATGAATTTTTAAAGAATTATTAGCCATATTATTAGTAAGATACGAAAGTACGAGTTATGGCTAAAGTATATGCGTAGTATATACGACCCCCCTATACTTAGCTTGAGCTATGTCCTCATAGATCGGAGAGAAAAGAGAAGACATAACTCGTACTAAGTATAGACAAGTCTAAAGAATAAATAAATGGATGAATCAAACGAAAGAGAAGTTGACCGTCCCCCCTATACTTAGGATTAAATAATCCTAAGTATAGCAGACTGTACACAACGCAGGGAGGGTCAAGGGTGGGAATGAACAGATCGTACTCAGATTGTCTCCCCCTATACTTAGGGTAAAATATCCCTAAGTATAGACAAGAAGAGGAGACAATGGAGAGGATCGAAATGAAAATGATAGAACTCGGGTGCGACCCCCCTATACTTAGGACAAAGTACGTCCTAAGTATGGAAAACTATCTACAAGGGCGGCACCTTTTTGATAGATACAGAAGATAGAAATGTAAAAGAAGAAAAGAAGAAAAGAAGAAAATAAATCAACAGATGGAAGTGATATGAACAGATGGATCTGTACAGCGGAAGATGGAATTGATCACCATGTATGAGATGCAGATGATGAGAGTCAAAGGACACATCTCATACCAGAAGATTGGGGGCAACGTCAATGGTCGGCGGATCATGATCTAGATATAATTTCAGGCGTTGACCATTGACGTGGAAGGTAGCGGAGGATGACGGTTCAGATATATCGATGCTGCCATTGTCATGTACCTTCCTGACCACATACGGACCTTTCCACTTGCTCTGCAACTTTCCTGGGAATAATTTCAGCCTGGAATCAAACAACCATACTTTCTGATCTGGCTCAAACTGTTTATGGCTGATATGCGAATCGTGCCATGTCTTTACTTTTTCCTTGTACTGTAGGCTGTTGGAAAAGGCTGTATCTCTCAATTCTTCCAGGGCTGCCAATTCTGCTCTTCTCTGGTCTCCTATACTCTCGGGATCCAAAAGCAACTCAGTGACTGCCCAAAAAGATTTGTACTTGATCTCCACTGGCAAATGGCACGGCTTGCCATAGACGAGACGAAAGGGAGATGTCCCCAATGGATTCTTGAAAGAAGTCCGATAAGCCCACAAGATCGAGTCCAAAAGCTGTGACCAATCCTTTCGGTCTGGGCGGACAACTTTCTGCAAGATAGTCTTTATCTCCCGATTCGATACTTCGGCAAGACCATTAGTCTGAGGGTGATATGGAGTGGCAACCTGATGGTCAATACCGAACTCGTCTGCAAGGGCCCTAACCTTGTCATTGATGAAATGAGACCCCCCGTCTGAAATCAAGACTCTAGGCACCCCGAACCGTGAAATGATATTTTTCCTCAAAAATTTGCAAACGGTTTTAGCATCTGCGGCTCGGGCGGGGATGGCCTCAACCCATCGGCTGACATAATCCACAGCGGGCAAAATATGCTTGAATCCCCGACTCTTAGGAAATGGGCCCATGATATCAATCCCCCATGCATCAAAAACCTCACAAAAGTGAATGGGTTGCATGGGCATCATGTCTCTCTGTCCGCAGGTTCCCATTTTCTGACAGTCAATACATCTCTTCACGAACTCATCAGAGTCCTTGAAGAGAGTAGGCCACCATAGGCCGGATTGAAGCACCTTCTGTGCTGTTCTTTTTCCAGAATGATGTCCTCCTGCCTCAAGCTTGTGGCAGTATGTGAGGACACTATGATGCTCTTCTTGAGGAATGCACCTCCTCCAGATACTGTCCCCTCCTTCATGATCAAGGACGGGATCCTCCCAATGGTAAAACTTGGCCTTCGCCAGGAAGGTCTCAAGTTTCTGCCTGGGCCAACCTTGTGGAACCGTCTTGGCTACAAGATAGTTCACAATGTCAGCATACCACGGGAGTGAGGTGACAGCCAAGATCGCCTCATCTGGGAATGTCTCTGTGATAGGTGCGCTGGGCTCAGATTCCTCAAGATTCTCCAATCTGGAGAGATGATCCGCCACCACATTCTTAACTCCAGGCTTGTCCTTAATCTCAATATCAAATTCCTGGAGTAGAAGGATCCATCTGGTGAGACGTGCTTTGGCATCCTTCTTAGACATTAGGTACCGGATGGCGGTGTGATCAGTGTAGATGGTTACTCTAGATCCAAGAATGTAAGATCGATACTTATCAAGAGCAAAGACTACGACCAGCATCTCTTTCTCAGTCACAGTGTAATTCCGCTGCGCGGCATCTAAAGTCCGGCTGGCGTAGTGAATGGCAAAGGGTAATCCATCCCTCCTCTGTCCAAGCACAGCCCCAACAGCAAAATCTGAAGCATCCGTCATGATCTCGAATGGGAGAGACCAATCGGGTGGCTGAAGGACAGGAGCTGAGACAACCATATTCTTGAGAGTCTCAAAAGATTCAAGACACTTATCATTGACAATAAACTCGGTGTCTTTTGTCAGCAAGTCAGTGAGCGGTCGGGCAATTCGACTGAAGTCCTGAATGAACCGTCGGTAGAAACCGACATGCCCCAGAAAAGACCGTAACTGACGCAAGTTGGACGGTGGATTGAGTTTTCTGATGATATCCACCTTGGCAGGATCGACCTCCATGCCCCTGTTGGAGACGATATGACCAAGGACCGTCCCCTAAGTCATCATGAAATGACTCTTCTCCCAGGATAAAACAAGGTTGACCTCAATGCAGCGCTTGAGAACACGGTCTAGGCAGTCAAGACAAGCATCGAACCCGTCGCCATAGACCGAGAAGTCGTCCATGAAGACCTCTAAACAGTCACCCACCATGTTCGAGAAGATGGACAACATGCACCTTTGGAATGTCGCCGGAGCGTTACATAGACCAAAGGGCATCCGTCTGAAAGCATAAGTCCCAAAAGGACAGGTGAATGTTGTTTTCTCCTGGTCTTCGGGCGCAATGGCCACTTGATTGTATCCAGAGTACCCATCAAGAAAACAATAATGACTCTTCCCATCTAACCGCTCGATAATCTGATCAATGAAGGGTAGCGGGAAGTGATCCTTCTTGGTGGCCTCATTTAATCGTCTGTAGTCCACACAGACCCTCCAAGAAGTTGGTACTCTAGTGTGATCTCCTCTCCAGACTCGTTGATAACTGTAGTGATACCTGTCTTCTTGGGTACCACATATAGCGGACTTACCCATTTGGAGTCGGAGATGGGATAGATGAAATCGGCTCTCCACCACTTGGAAATTTCTTTCATGACTACGTCTCGAAGATTCGGTTTCAGCCGTCGTTGGAACTCACGCGACGGCTTAGCGTTATCCTCAAGATAGATGTGGTGAGAGCAGAGATTTGGGCTCCGCCCCTGGAGATCAGCTATACTCCACCCGATTGCCTTGCGGTTTCTTTCAAGAACCTCCATCAGACGAGATTCTTGCTCTTCAGTCAAATCTGTTGAGATAATGACTGGGTACATTTCTGGTTCACCCGCAAGGATTCTGTATGTCATCGACTGCGGCAGAGGTTTCCGTTCTGGACAACTGGGAGGTGGCAGATCTGGCTTCTGATATGTCTGTGTAAATGCTACCAGGTCTGAATGGGAGAACTCTCACTCTGCATGAATTTCTGACGAAGGGCGGCCTGCTGAATCATCAATAAACTGCACTGGCTCGCACTCTGTCACGGTTGTTGGCTCAGAAGGAATCAGGCAAGGTAAATAATCATCAAAGTCATCCCAGTCAATGTCTGAATCCGAGGGATCTGAAGAAGATGAACATGATTGAAATTCCTCAGCACCACTCATCACAACACTGTCAACTTCAGATATATCCTCATCTAGGGATGTGCTCTCCTGGCTCTCGACTGCCATGAGCTTGAGATATAGTGAATCTGTAGGCAAGGCGAGAGTCGGTGCTACGGGATCTTTCCAGTTGGATTCATCATCAGTCATCTCAAAATCACAAACCTGGTGGATGTCTAGCTCCTCCTCTGTCATCTGCTCGGCTTCGCTGGATTGCTTTGAGCATGCCAACTCTCTGGCTCTGGTTTCCTCGATCGTCTCTATTTGTATGGTTTCGCCCTCTACGCGAAAACATACCTTCCCACTGTCATGGTCGGTTACCGCCTTGGCTGTGGCCAAGAATGGACGTCCGAGAATGATGGTGGCATCGGTTATCGACTCAAAGATCTCCATGTCCAACACAACGAAGTCCACGGGGAATTTCAGGCCCTGAATGGTAATGACCGCGTCTTTCAATAACCCCTTCGGCCTCTTAGTCGACCTATCAGCAAACTGAAGGACTGTCCTGCTCCTAAGAAGAGAACCAAACTCGAATCGGTCGAGTAAGGCTGCCGGAAGAAGGTTAATTGAAGAGCCGCTGTCTAATAGAGTACGATCAAACTGCTGCTCCTGAATCTCGCATCTGACATAGGGAGCTCCTGCATCTGGTCGCTTAGCTGGCAGCTTGTTCTGGATGGTGCAGCAAGTGGACTGAGTGAGCACATGGATTTGATCTCTGTGATTCCTCTTCTTCCTACGGACGGTAGTCTTCTCTTTCAGGTTCTTCTTGAAGAGGGGGATGTGCTCAAGTGCTTCTTGTAGAGTCAGCTGAATGTGGAATCTGTCTATCATCTGATTGCTGAACTCTACCTGCTGGTCCCTTTTTGGATTTTCTTTTTTATTCCCCTTCGCCCGGCGGAGTGCCTCGGGGAAGGGGATGGTAGGGGCCTCCTCAGATGGAGGACTAGGAATCGGTCTCTGTGTCTGTGAAGAAGGAGAACCCATGCATAATCATCATTCACCACATATGGATCCGCAATTTGAACAGAAACCTTTCCTTTATTCATATTTTTGTTTTTCTTTTTGTTCCCACAGTCTCTAGGTACAAAATGTGGCAACATCACAGATGGTGGCTCAACAAAAGTAGATGCGGTGGCCTCAACACCACCACTAGCACCGGTCTTTGCAGCATCAGCACCGCGCTCTGGTTCATCATCCAAAATGGTGGCTTCAGCACCACCGTCTGCATCTGGTCTCACGACGGCCTCAGCACTGTCGTCTGGATCTCCATCATCGGTGGCATCAGCACCACCATCTTCAACATCATCATTAGCGGCATCAACACCGCTATTTTGCTCCTCTGGCGCTCCTGGTTCAGCATCTGGTTGTCGCTCAGAAGAGGCGCCGCCGGCTGGCATCCTACCGCTCCTGCTCAGACTTCCTTTTCAGATTGTTCGGGTTAGGTTCAATCTGAGCGGGTATGGCGGCCTTGCCTTTTTCTGATGTCCCTCCTCTCCTGCCGGAATTCATCCATTTCTTGCCTGAAACAGGCTCGCTGTTCAGATAGCAAGCGGGCAAGATCATCAAGGGCTGGGTTCTCAAAGGTCGGACCCTGAGAACCGGATGGTTGTCCCTGCTGGAAATGGAGCTGCTGCTGCTGTTGTGCCTGATACTGGGGGGAAGGATGGTGATAAGAATGCTGAGGCTGCTGTCGCTGCCTCGACTGTTGTCCCTGATAGGCGGGACGAGGACCACTCTGGTATTGTTGTTGATGGGCGTACTGGGGCTGCTGGTGTTGCTATTGTGGCTGGCTGCTCTGCTGTCCTTGGGTAGGGTTCTGCTGTTGGGATGAGGATCCACCATTGCCCCAACGGAATCCGGGGTGATCCCGACGAATCCCGGGCTGAGGGTACCGGTCGTACCAAATCCCATTGACTTCCATCAATGGTTCCTGCTCAAAGGAGAGTGGAGGAAGAATTGCCAGTGGCTGCTCCGGCTGATACACCACCATCTGCGTCTCCTGAGACGGCGGTTGCTCTGGATGGTACTGTAGCAGTGGAACCGGCTCTGCCTGGATATGATTCACCTGTCGGTATGAGGTAGAGGGTTGGTTAGAGTTGCTACTGCTGGAGTCAGCCCGTGACCTGGGAGGCTGTTGGGAGTGAGCTTGTGCCTCCTGAATGCATAGGATTTGAGTTTTCAGGTCACTCATGGTTTTGATGAGAAGGTCCATCTGAGCAAGACCTTGGTTCTGCTTCTTTTCGAGGATCTCCATGCGGTCCAACTTCTCACTAACAATGCCCATGTCGGCTGCGGCTGATTCGGCTTGGGCTGTGGCTACCGACGTTGTATTGGGACCGGCATCGATGCGGGCGATCCTCTAAAATGATCCCGCTCCTTGCGGGGGCTTCTGTTGTGTGTAGACTCGGGCCTGGGTCATCACAGTAGAGTTTTCTGCCATGCCTTCGTAGATGGCCCAGACGTCGTCTTCTCCCTTGGAGAAATAAGACCCACCGCAAGAGGCGTTCACTAGCCCCTGCAGCTCCGGCGTCAGCCCACAGAAGAAACTCTACACGAGATTGGGCTTGGAGATGTCATGATGTGGACACCGGTCGATGAGCTCTCTGAATCGATCCCAGGCTTCATGGAACTGTTCATTTGGGATCATGACGAAGTTACTGATCATGGCTCGCGCTGTGTTGGTCCGGCCGAGAGGGTAGTACTTCTTCAGGTACGCGGTCCGGAGATCTGCCCATGTGTCGACGAATCGCCCAAGGTGTTTGAGCCAATATGCGGCTCTATCAACCAAAGAGAACGGAAAGGCGATCATCTTTATTGTGTCCTCGGTCATCAACCGATCATGGATAGTGTTGCAAATCATCTCGAATTCCTGGAGGTGGAGGTGCGGCTCTTCGGTCGGCAACCCATCGAACTTTGGTAGAAGCTGGATAGTGTGGGGCTGAAGCTCGAAATTTCCGTGAATGGGCGGAAGTCTGATCCAACGGTGAGTGAGGGATGCAGCTGGGTTGTGCAACTCCCTCATGATGGTCTGTGGCGATCGCTCAGCGTCTGGATCGCCCCCTCCTGCATCTGGTCCTCCTCCTCCTCCACCGCCACCGCCCCCAGGTCGGTTCTCTCTCATCTGTGCTATCTCTCTCATCAGATCACCCATGAAGGTGCCCTGGTCATGGATCTGTCTCTGCATGGTCTCCAGGGATGCTAACAAAGAGTTGTTGATGGTCACCTGATCAATTATGAATGGAGGGTGATCATGGTCATCTGGGTGCTCGCCTCTGTCTCCCATTGCTGGATTTTCTGAAAAAGCAAAAGAGGCCATCTCAGGTGCTGTCGAATGAGCCAAACTCTGTGATGCACTGAATTCTGAAACAATTGGACTGAGAGAAGGAGAATGGGAAGGGTGGTCGAGGGGGAACATGGTGGATGTAAACTCGGGCTCGGAGAGCGGACTCTCCGAGGTATTCCTAAATGAATGAGGAGGAGTGCTGGATAGCGGTGCCGACAAAGTCGGTCTAAGAGATCTCGGTCCCATCATCTTGATTATTTGTGAAGAGCAGGGAAAATGCAAGAGAAGAAGAAAGGAATGAAATGAGATGCAACAAAATCGTGCACAATTGTGCTGTGTTTTTTATCTTGACCTAAATAAATCTAACAATCAAACACAAGGCGAGGGTGAGTTCACCAACTCAACACGTGAAGCCGTGAAGGTCTGGCTTTTATCTTGTCAATTTTAGCTTGTTTTCAGGAATTTATCTTGTCACGAGTCCTTAGAGCGCTACGCCTAAAGGAGAGAGTACTGCCAGGAAAGTGTCCCCGTACTTGTCCTCCTCCTGTGTAACCTGTAACTTGTGCTTTTTGAGGTCCGTGTAACCCTTCCTGGATCCCTACTCAGCCGAAGAAATAGAGGGAGGAAGCTGATAGGCGAAACCAATACTTCGGACCTCGCTCTTAACGGAATCACCCGTGAGCATGCAAGATCCTACTCGGACGCAGCCGGTGAGACAGACACACCCGTGAAGGCGTGGCCTAAGCTCGGTACTTCGGACAAGGTCGGCGCTCACACAATAGTGAGTCACCAATGGCGACCAAGCCCTACTCGACTACGTACGATAGTAGCGCCAATACTTCGGAAATCCAGGCGATACACAAGGCAGCCACAAGTTGGGTTTTTGGCTCTAATCCTTACGAAGCGCTCACCTCACTTGGAAGGAGACCTTCCCATGCAACCTGAATACAAGTGATGGTGTTACTCTCCCCAAGCACTGAATCCAATTACCGATTTTACTTTTGGTCAAGTTTTCTTTAGCAGTCCCTTTTTTAATTTTTTTGGTGTTATCGCTTCTTCTGAGTAGATTCAAACAAGCGCCTAACGATTTTTGTATTTTTCCTTTATCCTACTTTGTCCAAAAACAGAGGGAGATAGAGTCGGAAAAGTCGTGCAAGTCGACACCAAGGTGGAAATCTCACCTTTGTGCCTAAATGATGTATGCAAAGTAAGAGGACTTACAGTGAATCCCAGCTCTCTCCATGCGGGATGCAAAGCAGAATTTGTAAACCTAAACTACATGGTGGTATGCAAAGCGGAAATCGTCCTAGAACAGGCAACTGCTAGCGTGAAGAACCACAAGCTAGCTACTAACTCCCAATCCGAGTGTCCGGTCTAGGCTCACCCCTCCTCTGCTCAACACATTTGAGTTAGGAGAAAGCGCTTGTTCGGGAATGAGCTCGCGACGCGTGGATCGAAAGCTACTAGCTAACTGTTTAATTAGTCTAAGTCCAACAACGATCTATAGGAACATGCAAAGGTAATTAGGGTGTTTGGACCTATTCTAATCGAATCAAGCAGAACCTATAATCTAAGGGCTCAATCCACAAAAGAAAGAAAAAGGAAAACAAAATCGGAAAATGACGGCGATAAAACGCGATAAAAACCGCGGTGAGCCCCCGGGTGAACAAACACCCGGAAATTAGGCCCGGTAGTCTAAGTGTCCAATGTACCTGTATTATTACAATTAATGAATCACTCTCTCACAAAAATAAAAGAAGAGCTAAACTAATCACTCTCTCTCACTCCTCTTGCTCTCTCCTGCCAGCTTGACCTAGAAGGCCGGCTCCGCTTCCCAAGGTTGCTTCGGGTCACCTAGGCGATCCGCCTTGCTCCGCGGTCCCTCGCAAGAAGACAAAGAAGAGTGGTCAGAATATCTCAATCAAAATATATCAAAAATGTAAGAGATGGAAAATAAAGCAATAGTGGACAACAATCACAAGCAAACAAAAATGAGCTACTCGTTGTTGCTCCCCGGCGACGGCGCCATTTGATAAACCCGAAATTAGATCGGTCTTGTGTTCCACACAAGGCGGGAGCACAGTCGAAGTGTCGACCAATCAAAATCTGAGCTTAATCAACAATTAACCCACACTAAAGATCAATAAATTAGAAATAATGTGGAGTTAAAATTTATTTTTAACTCTGCACAAATGGTGTATAGTGACCAGTATGCAGAGAGTTCGAACACAGGGAGCAAGCAGGGTAATTCAAAAATTGATGCACAAGTGAGTGTGTGTGTTGTGTCTACACTAAGCAAGCAAACCAAGCAATTTTTTGTGGGTTTTAAATTTTTGAAAAATATTTTTTATTTTAATTTAATTTTTAATTTTGTATTTTGATTTTTAATTTTCTGATTTTTATAATTTTATATTATATATATATATTCTTTTTGAATATTGGAAATTCAAAACAATGTAATGAAAGGCAAGAAAAAATATTTATAAAAATGTGCAAAAATAACCAAAAATTCAGAAGTGAAATGTTTTTAATATTTTTAGGTTTTTTTACTGTTTTGTGATTTTTGGGGATTTTTCAAAGTGTTTCTTGTATTTTTAAAGACTAAAATAAAGCAAAACAGTGAAATAAGTGCTGGCTGTGAATAAAATGCAAATTAAAATTAGCAAACAGCAACCAAAATTTTTCACACTAATTTTCAAATAAAGAGAATAAAATAGAGAACAAACAGGACTTAGGTTTATAACTTTTGGATTTTTCTTTGATTTTATATATTTTTTTGAAGTTTTTGAGTGTTTTTAAATTTGTAGTGTTTTTCTTTTGAGATTTTTAGTGATTTTTGGACTGACGCTAAAATAGGTTAAAATTGACACTAGTTAATTTTTTTAGAATTTTTCGAAGTGTTTTAATATTTTTTTGGTATTTTCTAAGCTAGACAGTAAAGAAAAAGCATGTTTTTTATTTTTAATAAATATAAAAATAAAATAAAATCAAAAACTAAATTGATAGCGTCAAATTACAAGTGTCCAGGAGCTAAACCCTATTTTTGTGGAATTTTTGGATTTAAAATAATAGTTCAAATAAATACAACAAGCATCCTATCAATAAACAGGCCTGGCAGGGGTATTTATGCAATTTCTCAAACATCCAGGGGCATACATGCAAATTTCCACAAAATTTTGAACTGAATATTCAATTTATAGCACCAAAATACAATTACAAACCCCGCCTGGGTATCTTAGCAATTTTCCCACCAGGGCGCGTGACTTGCACGCGCCTGGCAGGGACTAAAATGTAATAATCCAAAACCCTGGGGGCTTACTTGCAATATATCCAAAAATATAACACGTGATGTCACAGTTTTGGTACTAAAACAAAATACAACAAAGACCGAGGGTCCCAGTGCAAAATACCCACACCTCACGTGTACAGGTCACGTGAGGTGACGTGGCGAAGGACCTGGATGCAAATATGGAAAGCTCGGGGGTCTTTGTGCAAATAACCTAAAGTTTTTACACTACAGACGAAAGCTTAAATACTAAATAATAAATACAAAAGGCGCGAGGGTGTAGATGCAAAATACCCTCGACGCGCGATCCGACGGCGATGGAGTTGCCACTTGACACGTGGCGCGTTTAGAACGGCCGATGACGGTTCGTGGATCCGCGGCTGAGATTAGATCTCTAGGGACGATCAACGGTCGAGGCGTGGCACGATCCAACGGTGACTGTGCGATCTGGAGGGGCTCCCTTGATCGGACGGTGGCGAAGGCGGTTGGAAGAGCACGGCGGAGCTCCGACTAGGCGAGGTTCCTCGAGCTCCTCCGGCTGACTCCGGTGGCTTCTGGGCTTCAAAATCGGGCTGGAGCCTCCGCTGGTCCTCCTCTATCTCCTGGGGGTGTCAAAAGGCCACGGCGGTGGCCGTGGTGCTCGCTGGTGGCTGGCGGATCTGGGAAGCTCCGTTAGCTCCGACGAGCTTCAAAACTCGCCT
This sequence comes from Ottelia alismoides, assembly GCA_037367405.1. NCBI lineage: Eukaryota > Viridiplantae > Streptophyta > Magnoliopsida > Alismatales > Hydrocharitaceae > Ottelia > Ottelia alismoides. The sequence goes on along the minus strand of JAZKJV010009287.1, from coordinate 867,300 downwards.
CCAAATGTTTCCACTTCGGCTTTGACCTGCAAAAATGGTCAAAGGATCCAGGGCAAACTGCCTGGACCCTTGGATGGTCGGGGGAAGGCGTGTATCGAGATGTGGGTGCACGGCCGGAGGTGCGCTCCGGCCAAGGTGCTTGATCGGACGAAATGGTCGATGGAACTCAAATTTTTTGATGGTTTTCGATCCTTAGACTAACTGGAACCTAAAGATGCAAAGAGATACAAGGGAGAGGGTCCTCGATGGCCGGAGCCAGAGGAAGAAGGATACCTCGATGCCGGCGGTTGGCGGAGGTGGTGGAGATGCCTCGAGCCTCCCTCGACTCGCCTGACGGCAGGGCGGTGGAGCTGTCACCTCCGGCTACCCGAAAAGCACGAAAGGGAGGAGGATGGATGGTCCAAGAGGGTTTAAATTCAAATCGAAAGTTGGGTGCTCAATATATTGGGTTTGACTCCGTGACTGGCGAGGCTCCTAGACTGATGGATATCTTGCGAATCTTGGGTCCAAAAGCCAAGATAAATCATGGGCGAGCGAGAGGGATCAACGAGGAACGATGTTGCAGAAGGATGCAACACCAAAGGGTGAAAGGATTGGCCTCGAGAAATCCGCAAAAACGGGTCAAAAACGAGGTTGTCAGAGTCTACAGGGGCTAGGTCACCTAGTTGACCGGGGTCAACTAGGGTTTGCACCTGGTTGGTCCACGTGGACCAACCAGGAAAAACCCTGGAGAATTCTTTCATTAATTCATTTTAAAATATTAAATGGCCGAACTAAATTATGGTTATTAAATGAAAAATATTAGTTATTTTATGTAGTATTTTATTCTGAATTTTAATTATTTTTATGAAGTGTATTTTTATAAGTTTACTTTATAGTCCTATATAGGTATAATACCTATGTATTTAAGTGTTTTATTTTTATTTTGTGTATTTTAATTTCATTATTTTTATTTAGTATTTTCTAAAATTATGACATACTTTTATACACTTAATTATATTTTTATTTTATTTTATTGAAGTATTTTGTATATTAAATAAAATCTAAGAGTGTATTGTATAGGTTTATGTATAGGCAGTATACCTATGTATTCTTTATACAAGTATTTTTATTTTGTATTTTCTTTGCATTTTATTTTAATTTTAATGCACATATATATTATAAGTAATATTTACATAATTATACAAAATATAAAAATGAATAAAGAATGAATAAAGAATAAATTGAATATTTTATTCAGTACAGGTATACAATAGGGGTCCAAAACTCAACTTTTAAACTGTAGCTCCGCCAAATGCGAAACCACCACCATTGGTAGATTATTTTATTCCATATACAATTAAAGGTGAGTACACTGCATTTGGAGTTGTCAGTTGTGAGATACGAGTCTGGAAATTCGGGATTCTGGATTCTTATTCAGACCATATCTTTTCATCTGTACATTATTTTTCTGTGAAATCAATTTTGTATTTTTCTTTATTAAATTATCTACAACTTTCATGTACAAAGTTTCTTTATTTGATGTATAAAAAGTGGAACCAAAAATAGGTCCCAAAATGAATAAAGAATGAATAGAATGTATAAGTATTTTCTCTGTATTTCTGACCTTATCTCCCCCTACTTTATTCCTTGTCGACCTATTCATCAAGATGCCTAGGTCTCGGGGGTTTTGGGTCATAAAATATTTATAATATTTTATTCTTTTTCTTTTTTTTATTTATTCTATAATTTTGGCTTTAATTACAGTATTTTATACACTAATATGATGCACATGCATGAATGCTAAGATGATGATTTTAATGCTATTTACAGGCATTTGCTAGGCTTTTTGGTGCCAAAATGGTAGAATAAAGATGATGAAATGTGGATTCATCAGGTCCCATGATATGCAGATCGGATATTTATAACACGATATTCCACGAGGGTCACAATAAATGATATATATAAAGGGTCGCTGAAGCGACCGCTCGTAGGATACCGGTGTTAATCAGCCATTAGCCCACAATAAAAGAATGAATAAATTAAGTCCAAAAATGTGAATTAATATTTATTACTCTACCATAAAATGTATAGTGAACAAGCATGTAGAGGTCGAACCACATAGAGCAATACAAAAATGCATAAGCCTAAGATGTGCATATACCACAGAGTCATCCATGTGTGAAGCCTATATTTGTGGGGTTTTTTTAAATATTTCTTTTTTTTATTTTTTTTATTATATTTTTTATTTTTTTATTAAATAATATAGTTATAATATATATATATATATTTATAATTTATAGAATATAAATATATAGAGATATATGTATACCTAGAGGGTAGATATAAAGCATACATACATTATATACATATATATAAGACTATTTTTTTACTTTTAGAATGTCATATATTAATAGATATATAAATATATATATATGTATATAGATATGCATTTTTTATCATTTTCTTTTTTTATAGGATAATATATATAAAGGGGAGTTATAATATTTATAAAAATATACAAAAATCGTCAAAAATTCAGAAATAAAGCCTTTTTAGGATTTTCATAATTTTTTTACCTTTTTAGTGATTTTTGGGTATTTTTTCAAATTGTTTTTGGTATTTTTAAATGCTGAAATAAGAGAAAATAGGGAAATAGGGACTGGTTGTAAGAAAAATAGGAAATAACAACAACAAACAGCCTCAAATTTTTCCACATTATTTTTCTAATAGAGATAATAAAATATAGAAGAAATAGGGAATGAGTTTATATTTTTCTGATTTTTCTTTAATTTTATACATTTTTTTGAAGTTTTTATGTATTTTTGAATTTTTAAGATTATTCTTTTGAGATTTTTAGGGATTTTTGGACTGACACTAAAATAGGTCAAATTACATACTAGGGAATTTTTTTTGGAATTTTTCGAGGTCTTTTAATATTTTTTTGAATTTTATAAGTTAGACAGTAATTAAAAGGCATGTTTTTTATTTTTAATAAATGCAAAAATGCAACAAAATGAAAAACTAACAATATAGCTTGCAAGGGTACACTAACATGAGCTTATATCCATTTTTACAAGTTTTTTCGAATTAATATGAGGCACAAAATAAATGGACAAAGCATACAAAAATGAATGGCCTGGCAGGGGTATTTTTGCAATTAAAATATTTAACAGGGGCATTCATGCAAAAATTACAACATAAATAAACATTTACTTTTATTTTCAGGGCCATTTTACAATTAATAAAACCCGGCGGGGTTTAAATGCAAAAATCACGCGCCTCACTTGGTTGTTGCACGTGAGGCGCGGAGAGACTAAACTGCAAATATAGAAACATCAAGGGTCCTTCTGCAATTTTTACAACTTATCTACAAGTAACTTTTTATTTTTGGTATTAAATTATAAATACAAAAAGCGGGGGGGTATTTTTGAAATTTACCCCCAAGGCGCTCCATCCTACGGCTGCCCTTCTTCCACTTGCCACGCGTCGTGCTCTTGTCGGTCGATGACGGTTCGCAGATGACGGCTGAGATTAAATCAGCCTCGCTGATCGGACGGTTGATGCAGTGCTCCATCTGACGGTGCTAGTTCGATCTGGGCCGACTCCGTTGATCTAACGGCGTTGGAGGTGCCTGGACGAACAAGGAAGAAGCTCGCCCCCGACGAGCTTCGATCTTGAAGCTTTGGCTCGCCCGGGCGTCTCCCTCGCATCTGAAGTGCTCTGCTCGTAGCTGGTGATGTTCCGCGTCGATTGATGGGCTCATCATGGCTCCTGGAGGTCTGAATGGCTCGGACGAGGTCGATGAAGAACCAGACCTCCAGGAACCTCTTCCTGGCTTGAATCGAGCCCAGATGGGCCTCTTCCCTCGTTTGACCGGCATAGGAAGACCCGGGCGAGAGAGGGCTACCTCCTCGACCCGAGGTTTTGAAGCTCTGCAGCGAAATGGAGTGAGGCGGAGGAGCTCCGACGAACGGCGGAGGTGGAGCTCCGATTCGCCAAGACCAGGGGTCCTGGGTTGAGCAAATGTGTGCGATCGATGGAGAATGCGATGGGGTTTGAAATGGGATGAACGTGGCGGTCGGACACAGGCAGGATCACGGTGAAGAAGTCATTGGAGCTGAGCTCCGGCGAACTTTGAATTTTTTGTTTTAAGCTACTATGATTAACTAAAGGCTAAACTAACAACTGGAATTGAAAATTAACATCTAAACCTAACTAAAAAGCATAAAAAGGACAACTCTTATACCTGGGGGCCACCAGGGAGCAGGGCGGACGCCGGAGCTTTGCCGCGACAAAATCCTCCTTCCTCCGGCCGATTCGAAGTGCTAGAACACCCCTCCTGTCACGAGGAACCTTCCAGGGACGAAATCGAGGATTTTGGTTGGACTAAAATTGGCCAAATTTGCGGAAGGGCGCGGAACTTCTTATTTATAGACATTGGCATGGTGCCTTATTGACCGGCGATTATTGCACGATCCAATGAGTATCGGGTCGATCCAAGTTATTGGTGGGCATCATGGATAATCAGAGATCAATTCTTGTGAAGGAAGCGAGCTCGAACGATGGAGGGGATGGCCGTAAAAATGGAAGAAATCCGGGGAGTTGACAGTTCAGAGGCGCCATAGCTTGGATGGGACAGTTGACCAGGCGGTCAACAAAGGCCGGCGCCCCATTAGTCCACGTCGGCCGCTAGACGTCAAAATAGGACCCCTTATTAGAAATTGATTTATTTAGCCTAGTAAATGATTTTATTAATTTTTTCTTATAAAATAAAAACTGTATTATTTCATGTAGTATTTATTTACGATTTTTATTGAATTTTTTGGAGTGTTTTATTATAGTTTTAATTTAATAATATGTGTATGTATGTATGTATTTACATGTATTTTGTTTCTTTTAATTTTTTATTTGTTTATTTTATTTTATTATTTTATTGGCTTATTTTATAAATTTATAATTTATTTTTGTGTGTATATAATTTTTATTTAATTTTTATGAGTTTATTTTTATTTTTAAATAAATAGGTATATGTATATGTAGGTATACTTCTTGGTATTTTACCTGTGTATTTTGTATACTTAATTTATTTAATGTATTTTCTTGATTTTCATTTTAGATTTACATTTTTAATGAGTTATGTATAATGTGTACATTATTATAAAAATATAAAAGAATAAAAGCTCAAAAGAATAAAGTCCTGTTTATTTATATATAGATGGATAACATAGGTATTTTGTCTATGAATTTTATAGACTTATTTTTTTTTATAAATTCTTTTTGGTTTTCCTTAACTTTTAATATGTATATGCATTATATACATTATTTACAAAATTCTAAAAATATAAATTTGTTACAATAATGAATAATGAATAAATGGAATATTTTAATCAATACTATGTACAAGGAGGGCCAAAAACCTAACTTTTGCATATGGACTCCAAAAATTATGAAACTAATTTTATTAAATAGTTCTTGGAAATCTATATACAATTAAAGGTGAGTTTGGGTGAATTGGAGTTTTTATTTGCAAGATATGGGTCTGTGAAGTTGAGATTTGGCTTCTTATTCTGTGTATAAAATGTACACTGAGTATTATTTTTACACAAACTCAATTTTGTATTTTTATTCATATTATTATCTACAACTTTCATGTACAAAGTTTCTTTATTTGATGAATAAATAATTATGTACAAAATAGGTGTCAAAAATGCATAAATAAATGCATGAATAAATGAGATATTTATTATACACTGGCCCTTATCTCCCCCTACTTTATTCCTTGTCGACTAATTCCATGCTGGCCTTGGTCTAGGGGTTTGGGTCATAAAATATCTTCAATATTTTATTCCTTTTTCTTTTCTTTTCTTTATTCTATAATTTTGTCATTAAACACAGTATTTAATGTATAATTAATACAATGAATGATGAATGCTATTATGTACAATTTGATGCTATTTACATGCATTTGCTGGGGTTTTTGAGGCCAAAATGATAGAATAAAGGTGATGAAATGGAGATTCATCACCCCCCTATACTTGCCTTTGCTAGTCCCTAGCAAACACTTATGCAATAAGTAAAAAAAGAATAAAGAAAAGAAAAAGGAGAATTAAAGAAAGATAGAGTGAATACGGGTGCTTTCAGTGCAATGCATGTCTTTACAAAATCTGAATTTGGAGCTCCTGTCAGACCTTAGGTGTAGTTGTGTGTGAACCTAGTCGGGAACCAGCTCTAAAATACAACAGCCTTCGATAGTCACAGAACTCGGTTCAACCCACCACAATAGCCTGGTAAGAACTGGTCTACATCATACGCAAACCCTTATAACTATGAAGCTGACTCGTACAGTGTAAGTGATAGTGGCTCTTCCCAACTGAAATGATAAAGGAACCTTCTTCTCCAGAATGACAACCCAATGATTCCCCAATCCAACAGCTCTTTCCTCGAGGAGCAGGGTATTCCCTTCTAAGTTCAAGTGGCAACCAGCTCAAGAGGAGGGGGTGAAGAGAAGAATGGACGGTAGCCAGTGTAGCTACCTATCATGGGATGCAAGACCAGTGTAGTCAAGTCATCCAGTTGCAGGCTCACATATTTGACTTTGGAACTCAAGCTTAAAAACTTATTGGCTTTACAACATATGTACATACTTTGCAGGCATTTTATTTTTGTACAGGCCTGACCATTTTTTTTCACAATACTATGCACAGCAGCATTTACATAAGGAGTTTTTCCTCTTGAGCCAGTAGACTATCCCTCTTTTGAAGCTTTATCACAACCCAGAATCTCATGTCTTTAGACCTCATGGCTATTGAACCAGGTTGGGGTGCACTTCCCTCCCTAGACGAGGAAGAATGTTTCCACCCGTGTGCGTCTCAGACTGGCAAATCCAACCCCCTCACCACTCTAACTGAGTTGAGCCAAGTGAAAGGTGCAAGTGTCCAAATCAGGTCACGGTTGTCAAGAGTCATGCGTGTGTCTTGAAAAGTTCTAGTTAGTCAGTTGAGGTGACTTGAACCCAGCCCTGATTTCTCACAGAATTAAGTCTGCATAGACCTGAAGTACCTTAAACCTAGTTCCCATAAGGTTCCAGTGCAGTTAGGTGCGGTAAGGTCTAACCAAGCTCCAATTTGAGACTTTATTGGACTGATTCAATCATCAAGCTCACTCAAAAAGAATATGAATGGTATGCTTATGCTATGCACAATGAATGATACAATTTTTCACAAAGAATTTAAAAGAATCAAAGAATCTTTTTACACAAAGAATTTTTGCAAAATAAAAACTTGACACATACAAAGGTATGTACAATTATTTACACGGGCGTGCCACTTTATTTACAAAATGTCTGGATGTATAAAGACTCTACAGGTTTTAATGAAGTAGTTTATTTTGGTTGTTGAGAAAGAATTTTATACATTTTATTTCTGATTTACAAGTATTTGTAATAGTGATCTTATTTTTTCAGGTCTAGTTTTGAAAAAAAATTTGCAGTGTATAGTACATGATAATTTTTGCAATCATTTACACACATTTGAAAACTATTTTTGCCAAGATTTCCACACTATATATACATTTTTCACAATAATTTTGACAAACATTTTTCAAAACATTTGCACATAGGTTTTTCAAATCCTTTCTTTCACACAAAGAAAAATTTTGTAATCCAAACAGTTTCACACAAGTTGAAAATATTTCACAGCAAATTTTTCAAAAAATTCACACTATTTTTCAAATCATACTGTATACGTATCTCCCCCGATTTATTAATCAGTATATACAAAAGAAGAAAAGTTGTATTTGTTATACAATATGGTTTTGGTTTTCTTATAAGCTTTATTTGGGCTTATTCCTTATTTACGAATGAGAGATTTTTGTGCAGACTCCTCAGACTTATTCGAGAATCCTTTTCAAAAGTTTTTTTTTGAGAACTCTAGTCCAAAATAATTTTACAAGCATGTACACACATTTGAAAATGATTTTACAAAGGTTTTACACAGCATAGATAGGTTTTTCAACACAAATTTGACAACCAAATTTTTACAATCATTTGCACACTGATTTTCACACATTTTGATTTTACGTAAAGAAAATAAATTTTACACACAGAACTGATTTTTCAAAGGTTGAATACTTGTACATGCTATTTTCAAACAATTTTCACAAGATTTTTCAAAGAAATCTTTCACAAAACATTTTTCCTGACTTAATAATCAGTATAAGTACAAAGCGTCTGAGGATCTCACAATCATCTTTTATTATAGGACTACTTTTTACATTTTCTATTGAGGTGATGTTTTATTTTTCAGTATGAGTTATGGCTTATAGTATATACATGGTATATACGACCCCCCTATACTTAGCTTGAGCTATGCCCTCATAGATCGAAGAGAAAAGTAGAGACATAACTCGTACCGAGTATAGACAAGTCTAAAGAATATATATGAAATGAATGAATGAGAAGTTGACCGTCCCCCCTGTACTTAGGATCAAGTAATCTTAAGTATAGCAGACTGTAAAAAAAGCAGGGAGGGTCAAGGGTGGGAATACACAGATCGTACTCAGATTGTCTCCCCCTATACTTAGGGTAAGATACTCCTAAGTATAGACAAGAAGAGGAGACAATGGAGAGGATCGGAATGAAATGAAAAACTCTAGGCGCACATCCCCCCTATATTTAGGACAAAGTACGTCCTAAGTATAGAAAACTGTCTTCAAGGGCGGCACCTTTTAGATAGAAAAAGAAAATAGAAAAGGAAAAGAAGAAAAGAAGAAAAGAAGAAAATCAGATAAACAGCGGTTGGAGTATATCGTCTGAATCTTCTGATGCTACCGCAGTTGTGGAGAAGTCATCATGTTGCACGAGCTGGATAGAGTCAACAACGGCCAAGAATGCATCTGGTTCTAAGTAAGGCTTCAGAAGTTGGCCGTTGACGACGAAGGGCTGTGTGTCAGGGGACAATTCTGATATAGCAATGCTTCCATTGTCACGCACTTCACAAACTCTAAATGGCCCTGTCCACTTACTCTTTAATTTTCCCAGGAAGATCCGCAACTTTGCATCAAATAACCACACTTTCTGTCCAACGTCGAAGGTCTTTCGTCTGATGTACCGGTCATGCCAGCGTTTCACCTTCTCCTTGTACATCAAGGTGTTATCGTATGCATAGTCTCGGAATTCCAAGAGCCTGTTCAGATCGTCTTTTCTCTTCTGACCACTTTTGCGTGAGTCTATATTACAACTGTTGATTGCCCAAAGAGACTTGTGAATTAATTCCACGGGCAGATGGCACGGTTTTCCATATACAAGACGATAGGGCGACATGCCCAAGGGAGACTTGTAGGCAGTTCGGTAAGCCCATAGGACCGAGTCCAAGAGTTGAGACCAGTCCTTTCTGTTTGGCCTAACAAGTTTCTACAGGATAGTCCTGATTTCTCTGTTTGATAACTCTGCCATGCCATTGGTCTGAGGATGATAAGGAGATGCAATACGATGGTCGATGTCGTACTCCTTCGTTAACTTCTTGACCTCTTTGTTAATGAAGTGGCTACCCCCGTCTGATATGAGAACTTTCGGTATCCCGAACCGCGAAATGATGTTCTTCTTTAGAAACTGGCATATTGTTCTGCTGTCAGTGGCTCGAGCGGGGATAGCTTCAACCCAACGACTCACGTAGTCGACAGCAAGAAGGATGTGCTCAAAACCTTGACTGTTAGGGAAAGGTCCCATGAAGTCAATGCCCCATGCATCGAAAACATCTGCTATCTGAATGATTTTCAGGGGCATTGAATCTTTGTTAGTAAGTGTACCTTTCATTCTCTGACAGTCAGTACATCGCTTAACAAATTCAACTGCATCCTTGAATAAAGTGGGCCACCAGAAGCCACACTGAAGAACTTTTGTTGCCGTACGATCTCCAGAGTGGTGTTCACCAGATTCGAGCGAGTGACAATGCTCGAGGACACTAGATTGCTCCGTCTGAGGGATGCACCTGCGCCAAATGCAATCTGCTCCTTCCCTGAATAACAGAGGGTTCTCCCATTGGTAGAATCGGATGGTCGTCATGAATTTGTTCTTCTGATTCTTCATCCAATCCAATGGTATTACCCTGGAGACGAGGTAATTGACTATGTCAGCATACTAAGGAAGAGAATCCACTACTAAGATGGCTTCGTCAGGAAAGGTCTCTGTGCTAGGTGCACTGTTCAGAGGAGGCTCGTGTTGTTCAATTCTGGAGAGATGATCTGCTACTATATTCTGAACTCCAGGCTTGTCCTTGATTTCCATATCGAATTCCTGGAGGAGATGGATCCAACGAATCAGTCTCGGCTTGGCATCCTTCTTCTGTTGTAGGTACCGGATAGCAGAGTGGTCTGTGAAAATTGTGACTTTCGATCCAAGCAAATAGGATCTGAACTTCTCTAGGGCGAAAACCACAGCCAGCAATTCTTTCTCTGTCACTGTATAATTTCTCTGTGCTTCATCTAATGTTCTGCTGGCATAGTGAATGGCGTAGGGCGCTCTTTCTTTCCTTTGCCCAAGAACAACCCCGACTGCAAAGTCTGACGCATGGGTCATTATTTCAAAGGGAAGAGTCCAGTCAGGCGGCTGCAAGATTGGAGCTTGAGTGATGAGCTCCTTCAACTGATTGAAAGCAAGGAGAACCGGCTGATCAATAATGAACTCAGTCTCCTTGCACAAGAGTTCTGTCAGAGGTCGGGCAATGCGGCTAAAATCCTTGATGAATCTCCTGTAGAATCCCACATGCCCCAAGAATGACCTCACATTCTTCACTGACTGAGGTGGCTGAAGATTTGAAATGACATCCACCTTTGCCGGGTCGACTTCCATGCCACGTTTGGAAACGACGTGGCCCAGCACAATACCTTCTGTGACCATAAAGTGGCTCTTTCCCCATGAAAGCACTAGATTAACTTCTCGGCATTTCTGAAGCACTCTGTCTAGGTGCACAAGACAAGAATCGAAGCTATCACCATAGACAGAGAAGTCGTCCATGAACACCTCGAGAAAACTGCCCACCATCTCGGCGAAGACTGCTAACATGCACCTTTGGAAAGTTGTAGGTGCATTGCACAAACCAAAGGGCATTCTCTTGAAGGCGTAAGTGCCGAACGGGCAAGTGAAGGTAGTCTTCTCTTGATCTTTAGGGGCGATCTCCACTTGGTTGTACCCAGAATACCCATCCAGAAAACAGAAGAACTCCTTGTCTGTTAATCTTTCCAAAACTTGATCAATAAAGGGCAAGGGAAAGTGGTCCTTCTTGGTTGCTGCATTGAGACAGCGGTAGTCAACACACACCCGCCAGGATGTTGGCACCCGAGTGGAAATTTCCTCTCCTTTGTCATTTGTAACCACGATAAGCCCTGATTTCTTCGGAACTACATGCAGTGGGCTTACCCATTTTGAGTCGGAGATGGGATAGATAAAACCTGCGTCACACCATTTTGTTATCTCCTTCATGACGACGTCCCGAAGGTTAGGGTTCAGCCTTCGTTGGAATTCGCGGGACGACTTGGCATCTTCTTCTAGATAGATGTGGTGTGATCACAAGGCTGGATTTATCCCCCGGAGATCTGATACGCTCCAACCAAGTACCTTGTGGTTCTTTTCTAGTTACTCGAGAAGACGAGTTTCCTGCTCCGGATTCAATCTGCTGCTGATGATGATCGGATACATTTGTTCTTCACCCGTAAGGAAAGCATACTTTAGGCCTGCCGGAAGTGGCTTGAGTTCTGGTTTTGACCTGTCCACTTTATCGGTCACTTCAGAGACTATGCTGGTGGTGGGATGCACTTCTTTGAGATATTTACCATCCTCATCATCTTGTTGAGATCCCAGTGATTTGCCGAACGGTTCTGCGCTAAGCTGATCTTGTTCGGTCTGGAGTGACTGCTCAAGTAGATGCGCCTGCATCTGAGGATCTGTCTCCCAAGAGTCGTTGGAGCATACGCTGACTGCGCTTTCCGAGTCCTCATCAAGAGTGAGGATTTCTCGGGTCCATAGATCGTCCAATGACAAGCATGAATCTCTGATCTCTGCAATAAAATCACAGTCTGCTTCGGATGCTGCCTGGCTCTCATCAGTTGTGGCATTCGGCTCTCTGTTCATGTTTATCGTGATCTGCTGGGTGTTCGAGCTGAAAGTAATCTTGCCGGACCTGTAATCAACCACGGCACCTGAAGTACGAAGGAGTGGTCTGCCAAGGATGATAGGGGTCTAGAGCAGGGGTGCAGGCGAGTCCATATCAAGGACTACAAAATCAGCTGGGAATTTCATCTCCTGCACTTTAACTACTACGTCTTCCAAAAGACCTCGGGGCCGCTTGACGGATCGGTCAACGAACTGAAGGATCATGTGTCTCTGCTTGAGTGGTCCCAGCCCAAATTCTTGCATTACAGACGAGGGCAGAAGGTTGATGGAAGATCCACTATCAAGAAGAGTGCGCTCGAAGACCTGGTTAAAAATCTCACAACTGATCAGAGGTGCTCATGTATCTTGCTTCTTCTGGGGGAGATTGCTGATAGCTGCTACCGTGGCCAAGGTGAGGACATGCCTCTCGACTTGCTGGCGTCTATTTTCTTGCACTGGACGACGCCTGTTAGTACATGCCTCTTTCAGTCCTTTCTTCACAGCTGGCATGTATTCCACGGTCTTCAACAAAGGAATCTCAACAGTCAATTTATCTAAAATCTCCAAAACACCTGGATCAGACAATGCCTTTTTCATTTTGCATTATTGCATGAGGAAAAGGAATATGTACATCACTAGCAGGAAAATCATAGTTCTTATTTACATCAACATCATCACCCATAGAATGTTGTACATCCGAACTACAAAAAGGAGTACAAGTTGTATCTAGACATGCTGGTGCTGCAGGGTGATCAAAAAGTAAAGCGTCTGCTCCGTCGGCTGGTGAGGGATCGGCTGCTGCTGGCGGCTCCTCCAATGCTGGCGCGGCTTCGCTTCGGCTACAAGCTTCTTTTTGTTGTTTTTGTTTTTGCTGATTTTTTTGTATTTTCTGCTAAGGCTGCTGCTGAAGATGCACGATGGTTGGACTGGCTTCTCCTTCTTCTTCCTCCTCACCTGCCCCTGGAGCTGGCACAGCTGATGCGAAAGATGACGATCCACCTATTTCTTTATTCACCCCACTTCTGCTAGCAGGCGGAGGCAAGACCCTACCGCTCCTGAGAGTAACAGCATTAGAATAAGCAGTAATATCATTACCAGACACGGACAGGACATCACATTCTACTTGCTCTTTCTTCCTGAAATTATTTGGGTTGGCTTCCACCTGAGCCGGGATGGTAGTTCGGGTGGCGGTCAGGTCATCAAGTCGTTTGGTCATATCTGCAAGCCCTTTGACAAGCTGGGCTAGGCAATCCATGGTGGGGTTTGCAGGGGGTACTTCTGATGGTTCAGCGTGTAGATCACGCTGCTGTTGGTTGGATGGGTGTGGAGGTTGTTGCTGGTGGTGTTGCGGTGGTGTAGGAAGTTGAAGTTGTTGGTATGAGGGAGGAGGATACTGCTGGTATTGTTGAAAGGGGGCAGCCGCGTACTGGTGATAAGGCTGTGGGTGGCGATACTGCGGCTGCTGTTGGTATGGAAAATTCTGCCTCCACTGATGTGCAAACTGGGGAGGTTGCTGGTACTGTTGGTGAGGCTGAGAGGATTGTCCAAAACGACCACCCTGAGGTTGGTGGTACTACCGATTGGCAAATTGCTGACCCTGGGGTTGTCCCTGAGGACGGGTCGGTTGTGCATCATTAGCCCATACCCCGTTCACTTCCTGAATCAGGGGTGGTGGTGGAAAGACTGGATCAGGTCCGGAGAGAAACTCTGGCTGGTACACGACCATCTGCTGCTGCGGCGGGCCCTGGTTGGGCGCCTGCACGTAGTACACGTGCTGGACTGCCGGTGGATGCTGGCTCGGTTGAGGCTGATGCTGCGGTTGCTGCTCGTCCTTCTTCTCAGCGGGAGCTTCCGATGGTGTAGCCGACTGAACAGAGTTGATGGTGCCCACCAACAGTTCAAGGTACTTGTTGATCTGATCAAGCTTGTCCAGGTTCTGGGTCCTCTTCTCGATCACAGCGAGTTTCTCCAGATCTTGTGATCGCTTTTCGATGATATCGACTTTCGAGAGATGGCCCCCGATGATACTGAGATTGGAGCTCTCATCTCTCTCTGCTTCCTTAGACGCTGCCATGTGCATTTGTTTTTGAAGGATCTGGGGCTGCTTCTGATACGCCTTGGATGAAGAGAGGGCAGCCTCTCCTTCGGCCATTTCTTCAAATATCTGCCAGACTACGTCTTCATACTTATTGAAATGTGAACCCCCACATGCTGCGTCCACGAGCCTTTGGCTTTTTATGTTCAGTCCCCCAAAGAAATGCTGGACCAAGCTGGTCTTCGGAATATCATGATGGGGACACATCTCCTGCAAGTCAGTGAATCTCTCCCACGCTTCATGTATCGACTCATGGGGTCTTTGGGAGAAAATACTGATACGGGCTCGCATCTGGTTGAGCCGACCTAGAGGGTAATATTTGTGCAGAAAGGCGGACTTCAACTCCTCCCAGGTCGTCACAACCTTCCCCATATGATTGACCCAATAGAGTCCCTTGTCCTGTAGGCTGAATGGGAAAGCCATCATCTTGACAATGTCCAGAGGGACATTGGGATAGTGAGTAGTACGGCAAATGCGGGAAAACTGTTGCAGGTGAATGTACGGCTCCTCGCTGGTGTTTCCATGAAATGCAGGGAGAAGGGCAATGAATTGGGGCTTCAGCTCAAAGTGAGCGTGTATCGGTGGAATGAGAATCCACTCGGTCATCTGGCTGTCTCCCGGATTGTATGTTTCTTTAAGGGTTGGCTTTGGTGGTGGTGGAAATTCTACATCATCATCTGCACCACCACCTCCACCTCCACCTCCTCCTCCCCTGCCTCCTCTGCCTCTGCCTCCTCATCCATCGTCTTGGATCATCATATCATTCAACATGTCCTGGAAGGCTGTCTGTGTGAGGGCATGTTCGGTCAGCTGCTGCTGGATGGCCTAGATAGATGCCAGTAGCTGCGCATTGACTTGGTTCTTATCTGGCAACTGTCCCTCTAGTTGGGGTGGCTGTTGACCCTTGCCCTTTCCTCCTGGAGCCATGTCAGGGTCTGAGTCGGATGAGATGAACTCCAGAGTAGTCTTCAGGGCTCGCACTGTTCTTCTATCTGCATAATGAGATAGTCCTGATCAGACCGCTTGCAATTAATGTTCAACTGCTGTGATGAAGCTGGAATTCAGGTCAACCCCAGCATGTTGTGAATGGAAAAGGATGTAGACTGTAATCGACTTCCATTCACAACGGCGGAAGTGGGATAAAAGTGATCCCAGTTTATTGGGTGGCCAAGAGAAAGGTAGAAAATGAGGAGTCTGGAGATCGATCCGCAAAGTCCGGATCGGGTTCCCGGGAATCGCCTCGAACTTATTGGCGGAGTTGAGTTCATGGAATCGATGTGGGTCTCGGCATGGTCCCGACGGAAACCATCCATGGATCAACTTCGCGAAGTACAAGAGAAGATCGGATGTTAGATGAAAGATACGATGGTCAACGATAAATAAAAGGAAAGTAAAACAGTAGAGAGGTTCGGTTGAGCGGGGTGGTCAAAGGGAGAAACAACAAAATGTGCGCAAAGGTGCGGGACTTGATCTTTGAACCTTAATCTAGATCCATACAAATGCAATATAAAATCAGGTTCACCAATTCACGCCATGTGAAGCCGTGAAAGCTCGGCTATTTATTTTCTTTTCATTTTTAGAGTTGTGATTTCAGGCATATCTTATAACAAGTCCTTAGTACGCTACCCTATAGGAGAGAGAGTACTGCCAGAAGAGTATCCCGTACTTGTCCTCCTCCGGTGTAACATGTAGTCTGTACTTTTTGGATTCCATGTAACCCTTCTTAGATCCCTACTCAGCCAAAGAAAAGAGAGAGGAAGCCGATAGGCAAAACCAATACTTCGGTTCTCGCTCGCAACAGAATCACCCGTGAGCGTGCAAGAACCTACTCGGACGCAGGACAATGAGACAGACACCGCTGTGAAGGCGTGGCCTATGCTCAATACTTCAGACCGGGTCGATGCTCCACACAATAGGGAGTCATCATTGGTAACCAAGCCCTACTCGCCTACATACAATAGAAGCACCATTACTTCGGAAATCTAGGCGATACACAAGGCAGTTGCAGACTGGGTTTTTGGCTTTAATCCTTAGGGGGTCGCATTCGCTTAAGGGAGTAGGGTTTTGGTCCCCCTCCAAGGTACCTGAAAACAATGAGGGCTTTATGAACCCGGTACAATGATAGTCCATTACAGATTTTAATTAAGGTCAAAGTTTATTTAGCAGTCCCCTTGTTTTAATTTTTGGGTTTTCACCTTTTTTGAGTCTGTTTTCATACCAGCGCCTAACGTTTTTGTAGATTTCCATTTAAGTCCTAGGGGCTCAAAATCAGAGGGAGATAGCGGAAAAGCCGTGCAAGTGGTTCCATGATGGAAATCTCACTATTGAACCGAATGATGCATGCTGAGTTAGAAGACTTACAGTGCATCCCAGCTCTCTCCATGCGGTATGCAAAACAGAATTTTTAAACCTATCTACATGTCAGTATGCAAGGCACAAAATCGCCCTAAACATTAGCTGCTATTAGCGTGAAGAACCATAAGTTGCTCATTCATCTCTAGCCCAAAAGGTCCGATCTTGGCTCACCCCTCCTCTGCTCAACACACTTGAGGGTAGGAAAAAGCACTTTATAGGGCTCGCTGCGGCACAAGGGCTAAGAGACAAATGAGCGGCTTGTTTAAATTTGACTAGATCCATACGAAGTAGACTATAGGAACATGCATTCTTATTAATGTGTGGACCTAGCTACTGAGTCAAGCAACCTACATCTAGGGGCTCCAAGCACACAAAACAAAGTAAAAGAAAGGCGGAAAGCTCAAAACTTCGGAAAACAAAGAAAAGAAAGCGATGAAAAACTCGAAAGCCGCGATGAGGCCCCCAGGTGAACAATCACCCGGGCACTGGACCTCATTGTGAAGAGTAGAGTCATGTTTAATTACATGCCAAAATTGTCTCTCTCTCACCATAAATTACAAAAATAATCTTATCTAATCCCCATCTCCTTGCTTCCTTGATGCTCTCTCCAAGTGGTCATGCGGTGAAGACCACCCTCCTCCAAGCTTGGCTGCCTTGGCTCCCTAAGAAGCCATCCTTGCGTGGCAGGCCCTCACATCAAAGTCACAAAAAGATTGCATTAGAATAGCTCAATCAATCAAATAGAGCAGATAAAATAATCACAATAAATGAATCAATGAAGCATGGTGATTAATGGCAATAAAAATAGCTGCTCACAAAATAACATCAATAATGAATCAAATTTTACACAAGAATGACAAAAATAAAGTAGGCTATGCTCATTGCTCCCGGCAACGATGCCATCTGATAACACGATATTCCACGAGGGTCACAATAAATGATATGTATAAAGTGTCGCTGAAGCGACCGCTCGCAGGATACCGATGTTAATCAGCCATTAACCCACAATAAAAGAATGAATAAATTAAATCCAAAAATGTGAATTAATATTTATTACTCTACCATAAAATGTATAGTGAACAAGCATGTAGAGGTCGAACCACAGAGAGCAATACAAAAATGCATAAGCCTAAGATGTGCATATACCATAGAGTCATCCATGTGTGAAGCATATTTTTGTGGGTTTTTTTTAATATTTATTTTTTTTATTTTTGTTTATTATATTTTTTTATTAAATAATATAGTTATAATATATATAGATTTATAATTTATAGAATATAAATATATAGAGATATATGTATACCTAGAGGGTAGATATAAAGCATACATACATTATATACATAGATATATATAAGAATATTTTTTTTTTACTTTTAGAATGTCATATATTATAGATATATAAATATATATATGTATATAGATATGCATTTTTTATCATTTTCTTTTTTTTTTAGGATAATATATATATATAAAGGGAAGTTATAATATTTATAAAAATATACAAAAATGGTCAAAAATTCAGAAATAAAGCCTTTTTAGGATTTTCATAATTTTATACCTTTTTAGTGATTTTTGGGTATTTTTTCAAATTGTTTTTGGTATTTTTAAATGCTGAAATAAGAGAAAACAGGGAAATAGGGACTGGCTGTAAGAAAAATAGGAAATAACAACAGCAAACAGCCTCAAAATTTTCCACACTATTTTTCTAATAGAGATAATAAAATATAGAAGAAATAGGGACTGAGTTTATATTTTTCTGATTTTTCTTAAATTTTATACATTTTTTTGAAGTTTTTGTGTATTTTTGAATTTTTAAGGTTTTTCTTTTGAGATTTTTAGGGAGTTTTGGATTGACACTAAAATAGATCAAATTACATACTAGGGATTTTTTTTGGAATTTTTCAAGGTCTTTTAATATTTTTTTGGAATTTTATAAGTTAGACAATAATTAAAAGGCATGTTTTTTATTTTTAATAAATGCAAAAATGCAACAAAATGAAAAACTAACAATATAGCATGCAAGGTACACTAACATGAGCTTATATCCATTTTTGCAAGATTTTTCGAATTAATATGAGGCACAAAATAAATGGACAAAGCATACAAAAATGAATGGCCTGGCAGGGGTATTTTTGCAATTAAAATATTTATCAGGGGCATTCATGCAAAAATTACAACATAAATAAACATTTACTTTTATTTTTGGGGCCATTTTACAATTAATAAAACCCTGTGGGGTTTAAATGCAAAAATCACGCACCTCACGTGGTTGCTGCACGTGAGGCGCGGAGGGACTAAACTACAAATATAGAAACATCAAGGGTCCTTCTGTAATTTTTACAACTTATCTACAACGTAACTTTTTATTTTTGGTATTAAACTATAAATACAAACAGCGGGGGGATATGTTTGAAATTTACCCCCTTAGGCGCTTCATCCTACGGCTGCCCTTCTTCCACTTGCCACGCGTCGCGCTCTCGTCGGTCGATGACGGTTTGCAGATGACGGCTGAGATTAGATCAGCCTCGCTGATCGGACGGTTGATGCAGTGCTCCATCTGACGGTGTTGGTTCGATCTGGGCCGACTCCGTTGATCTAACGGCGCTGGAGGTGCCTGGACGAACAAGGAAGAAGCTCTCCCCCGGTGAGCTTCGATCTTAAAGCTTTGGCTCGCCCGGGCATCTCCCTCGCATCTGAAGTGCTCCACTCGTAGCTGGTGATGTTCCGCGTCGATTGATGGGCTCATCATGGCTCCTGGAGGTCTGAATGGCTCGGACGAGGTCGATGAAGAACAAGACCTCCAGGAACCTCTTCCTGGCTTGAATCGAGCCCAGATGGGCCTCTTCCCTCGTTTGACCTCCATAGAAAGACCCGGGCAAGAGAGGGCTACCTCCTCGACCCGGGGTTTTGAAGCTCTGCAGCGAAATGGAGTGAGGCGGAGGAGCTCCGACGAACGGCGGAGGTGGAGCTCCGATTCGCCAGGACCAGGGGTCCTGGGTTGAGCAAATGTGTGCGATCGATGGAGAATACGATGGGGTTTGAAATGGGATGAACGTGGCGGTCGGACACAGGTAGGATCACGGTGAAGAAGTCGCCGGAGCTGAGCTCCGGCGAACTTCGATTTTTTTTAAGCTACTATGATTAACTAAAGGCTAAACTAACAACTGGAATTGAAAACTAACATCTAAACCTTACTAAAAAGCATAAAAAGGATAACTCTTATACTTGGGGGCCACCAGGGAGCAGGGCGGACGCCGGAGCTCCGCCGCGACAAAATCCTCCTTCCTCCGGCCGATTCAAAGTGTTGGAACACCCCTCCTGTCACGAGGAACCTTCTAGGGATGAAATCGAGGCTTTTGGTTGGACTAAAATTGGCCAAATTTGCGGAAGGGGGCGGAGCTTCTTATTTATAGACATTGGCATGGTGTCTTATTGACCGGCGATTATTGCATGATCCAATGAATATCGGGTCGATCCAAGTGATTGGCGGGCATCATGGATAATCAGAGATCGATTCTTAAAAAGGAAGCGAGCTCGAACGATGGACGGGATGGCCGTAAAAAATGGAAGAAATCCGGGGAGTTGATAGTTTAGAGGCGCTAGAGCTTGGATGGGACAGTTGACCAGGCGGTCAACAAAGGCCGGCGCCCCATTGGTCCACGTCGGCCGCTAGACGCCTAAATAGGACCCCTTATTAGAAATTGATTTATTTAGCCTAGTAAATGATTTTATTAATTTTTTTCTTATAAAATAAAAAATGTGTATTATTTCATGTAGTATTTATTTACGATTTTTATTGAATTTTTTGGAGTGTTTTATTATAGTTTTAATTTAATAATATGTGTATGTATGTATTTACATGTATTTTGTTTCTTTTAATTTTTTATTTGTTTATTTTATTTTATTATTTTATTGGCTTATTTTATAAATTTATAATTTATTTTTGTGAGTATGGGGGTATTTTTTATTTAATTTTTATGAGTTTATTTTTGTTTTAAAATAAATAGGTATATGTATATGTAGGTATACTTCTTGGTATTTTACCTATGTATTTTGTATACTTAATTTATTTAATGTTTTTTCTTGATTTTTATTTTGGATTTACATTTTTAATGAGTTATGTATAATGTGTACATTATTATAAAAATATAAAAGAATAAAAGCTCAAAAGAATAAAGTCCTGTTTATTTATTTATAGATGGATAACATAGGTATTTTGTCTATGAATTTTATAGACTTATTTTTTTTATAAATTCTTTTTGGTTTTCCTTTACTTTTAATATGTACATGCATTATATACATTATTTACAAAATTCTTAAAATATAAATTTGTTACAATAATGAATAATGGATAAATGGAATATTTTAATCAATACTATGTACAAGGAGGGCCAAAAACCTAACTTTTATATATGGACTCCAAAAATTATGAAACTAATTTTATTTAATAGTTCTTGGAAAGCTAACAATTAAAGGTGAGTTTGGGTGATTTGGAGTTTTTATTTGCAAGATATGGGTCTGTGAAGTTAAGATTTTGGCTTCTTATTCTGTGTATAAAATGTACACTGAGTATTATTTTTACACAAACTCAATTTTGTATTTATATTCATATTATTATCTACAACTTTTGTACAAAGTTTCTTTATTTGATGAATAAATAATTATGTACAAAATAGGTGTCAAAAATGCATAAATAAATGCATGAATAAATGAGATATTTATTATACACTGGCCCTTATCTCCCCCTACTTTATTCCTTGTCGACCAATTCCATGCTGGCCTTGGTCTCGGGGTTTGGGTCATAAAATATCTTCAATATTTTATTCCTTTTTCTTTTCTTTTCTTTATTCTATAATTTTGGCATTAAACACAGTATTTAATGTATAATTAATATAATGAATGATGAATGATATTATGTACAATTTGATGTTATTTACATGCATTTGCTGGGGTTTTTGAGGCCAAAATGATAGAATAAAGGTGATGAAATGGAGATTCATCAGATATGCAACTCAAGATGGGACCAAAATCATATATATCAGATGACTCGATTCCGTGCTCCGCAGATCGGAGACACAGTCTAGCAGGGGGAACCGAGCGTAAAGAGAGTGTTGCATGCTCCCGCAGATAGTCCTCGTGGAGTAATGCAATCTAGGCAAAGAATAGTCAGAATGTGTCTCTACCTTGCGAGGGTCGTCAAGGAGAGAGAAGGGCTCGAAGGAGCCGGATCCATCAGACAGACCCACATAATGGTCTCAGTAGTCGACAAGTCGGCTACCAATAGAGGAGACCAATCAGATCGGAAATATGTCGTAGTCTCCCGCAGACAACCCTCGGGGAGCTACGAGCTAGTCAAGGAATAATCAGAAAAGATCTCATCCTTACAAGGACCATCAAGGAGAGCGGACTCAAAGAAGTCTGAGCAAGTCGGTCTCATGCCAAAACAGATCGGGTGCATAATCAGAAAGGGAGACCAACTGCCCATATCAGACAAATCGGCAACTTGCCCCAATAGACGGAGGCACCAGAAGTGAGTGATGTCGATCATAAAGAAAGTGTCACATCCATCCGCAGATAGTCCTCGAGAAGTGATGTGATCTACATAGTGAATATTCAGAGTACATCTCATCCTTGCGAGGGTCGTCAAGGAGAGAGGAGGGCTCAAAGGAGCTGGATCCATCCGACGGATCCACAGAGAATCTGGTCTTGGTAGACGACAGACAGCCTACCATCAGAAGAGACCATCATAGCTATAATGTGTCATAGCCTCTCGTAGATTACCCTCGGAGAGCTATGAACTAGGCGGTGAATAATTGTAATATCAAGGCTAGTCCTTGCGAGGACCGTCAAGGAGAGAAATCAGTCTATTGTCCTCGAGTACTAACAGGTCGGGTACACAATCACAGGGGGAGGCCAATCAAGCATATCATCTGACTCGGTTCCGGGTCCCACCACAATGGCGACCCAAAAAGAGATCATTAAATCGAAGTTCGAGAAAGTGCCGCATTCTCCCGCAGATAGTCCTCGGGGAGTAATGCAAGCTAAGTCAATGAAATCTTGGGATTGCTGGCAAGTCATCTCAGGTCCTCAAAAGCATTCAATCATTCAATCATCCGGAGGGCATAAGACCAAGTGGAGGGACAAAAGAACAAAATATCAATCATAATGCAATCCTCGAAGTCAATCCAATCAACTGAGATGGCACAATCTTATCGGGAATCCTCTACGTGCCATGGGTGGATCAAAGAGTCAGGAGATCAAGGATGGGTCAATCAAGAAGATGAGGAGGTTCATGGGGGTTCAGGGCACCGTCATCATAAAGCATATATCAAGATAGTCAATCCAAAATCCGAATCCAGATGGGTCGAACTGAATGGGTAGATCAATCAATCATGTCACATGAATTCCTCATCAAAGCATCAAAATACATCACACCCTCAATCTGGTGTGCGAGACCAAAAATTCCTCAATAATGCATCACACCTATGCTTGTGCCCAAAATCAAATAACCTCAAAAACATGCACGTATCTGATCACAATCCCATGGCATGCTCATCACAAAATCCTAAATCATTGACCTGGCTTACACAAATAATCCAGGTAATCATAAAATCCTCGATGCGGGCCTCATCGATGTGCACAACATTCCCGGGTAATAGAAAAGTGATACGGAGGGGACGAGGAGGGCGGGCGAGAAGATCGAGACATAGAGAAAATTGGGTGTTCCACACAAGGAGGGAACACCGTCAAAATGGTGGTCCAAAGAGCATGCTCTCCTTGAACCTGAGAAGATGGGGATGGTACGGTGGATACGAGGAAGGTGGTGAAGAAGCAGGAAACGAAGGACTTGGTGAAGAATGATTGAGCTCAAGCGCCAATATCACGACTCGATGCAGATGAGAAGAGACATATATATAAGAGACGTAGAAAGACTTAAAGATAAAAAAGATGACTCACACGATGGGACCGACTACTCTAATAATGAATGAAAAACGCAACGGACTCCAAGTCACATTCAATACACAAGGCAAACCCCTGATTCACCTACTCGACACAGTGAAGACCGTCAGGTGACGATCATTTATCTTTTCATTTTTAGAGTGAGGTGAGAATCACAAAGTTGTACAAACACTTAGGAGGCTTGATGGGATTTGGGCTCTACTCCTTAGTATGTACGTGAGCAACTAAAACGCATGCAATGAGGGGGTTGCTCTCCCCAAGACAAGGAAGTCCATTATGTTTTATTTTTAGGTTCAAGTGGAGTTAGCAGTCCCTGTTTTATTTTTGTTATCACTTTTTTGGGTATTTTCAATGCACGTGCATATCAAGGTTTCAATTTCCATTAAGCATCCTAGGTTGACAAAAACAGAGGGAGAAGGTTGGAAAAAGCCATGCAAGTCAAAAATCGATGATGCATGCTAAGTACGAAAACTTACAGTGCCTCCAGCTCTCTCCATGCGGGATGCAGAACAGAATTTGAAACCTATGCTATATAGAAATGCAAGTCGTGGAAATCGCCCTAGGATAGTAACTGCTATTATCATGAAGCACCACAAGTCGGTCACTGATCTTCAATCAAGGAATCCGGTCTAGGCTCACCCCTCCTCCTCTCGACACATCGAGTTCAGGAGCAGCGCTTGGCAGGGTGGGCTCACGACGCGAAGGCTCGAAGATGATGAGGTCGAATGTTTAAAGTTTAAACTATGTCCAAAGCCCACTATAGGTACATGCAAGATATTAAGGTGTTTAGACCTAATTTACTCGATCAAGCAAGCCTAAGCCTAGGGCTCATTCACACAAAATAATAAAAATAAAATAAATAATAAAAAAGAAAAAGCGTCAAAACCGTCGAACAATCCCTCGGGCACTGGACCTCGGAAGTCAGAGTGTACTTGTGAGAGTCCTGAACTATTACAAGTTTTTAAGTCTCTCTCTCACATAAATATGCATAATAAAATAAAATGCATAAAAATAGAGACAGTCTTCAAAATTCCTTCTCCCTCTGTCTTTAATCCTCTCTCCTACCGGCTAGGTCCGAATGTCGGCTCCGCCTCGCTCGAGTGCATTGGTCCTCCTAGGAGGTCCTCCGTTGCTTGGCGGTCCCTCGCATCAAAGACAAAGAAAGAAGGAGATGGGTTAGAACAGTCTCAATAATCTCAATAATAATCAAACAAATAAATGAATACTGGACATGAGCAAAGAATTAAATAAATGAATTAATATCCACACAAAATCCGTTACCTCCCCGGCAACGGCGCCATTTTATGAAAGGGATAAATCAAGGGTCGTATTGATCCACAGGGCGGATCAATAGTCGATGCGGTGACCGCTCAATAAATCTCGATCAATCAATAATTAACCCACAATCAGAATAAAGCAATTAAATCTCAAAAATGTGGAGTTAAAATTTATTATAACTTTACATGTAAATGTGTATAAGTGTAAGCACAAGTAGAGGTCAAACACTGGGAGGCGAATGGTTGTGTGGTGGAGTTGAATGCATATTCATTCATTTCAATGTTCATGTCCATTTCTTTATTGTTTTTGTGGGTTTTTAATTTTATATTTTTTTTATTTTTTATTTTTGTTTTTAATATTTTTATTTTATTTTTTATATTTTTTATATTTTTTATTTTCTTTTTTATATGTTTAATTTATAATATATATATACATATATATAAAGAGATATATATATAAGAGAAGAGAGAGAGAGAGAATATATAGATACGTATATATATGCATAAATACTCAAAATTTATTGGAAATAATATTTTTTAGGCTATTATATTTTTTTATAATTTTTTATTATTTTTTTGTAATTTTGCTATATTTTAGGTATTTTTATTCCAAAAATGTCCCTAAAATGGGATTAATTAAATAGACCGGAAATAATTTGGGTTTAAAAAATCAAAATAAGTGTCAAAATTACCCAACTTAATTTTAATATGTAACTAATAGTATATAGATAATTATAAAATACAAAAATATATTTTTGGGATTTTTCTAGGGTTTTTATATTTTTTTGTTGGATTTTGGGGCTTTCTGATTTTTATATTTTTCTTTTTATTATTTTTAGGGTTTTTCATTTTCTATACTCAATAGATATATAAATATACCAGATATAATTTTTTTGTAATTTTTCAAAAACATTTTCTATTTTTTCGGTATTTTATAATTTAGACAGGGCAAAAAAGGCTCCTATTTTAATTTTAATAAATGGACAAAATGCACAAAATGCCAAATAAGTATGTGGCGTGTATCTACATGGCATAAAGCATTTATCCTAAATTTTTTGGATTTTTTGGAGCATTATAGGTATTTTTAATAAATACATGAAAGTCACAAAAAAATACGAAGCCTGGCAGGGGCATAAATGCAAATAAAATAAAGGACGGGGGTTACATTGTAATTATGCCAATCGAAATAAACATTTATTTAGTTTTTCAGAGCTATTTAATAAAAAACAAAAACCACCAGGGCATGGTTGCAATTTTCACGTGCCTTACGTGAGACTGCACGTGAGGCGCGGGAGGACCAAAGTGTAATAACAAGAATTGAGGGGGTCCTTTTGCAAAATTTACAATTATTTTACAATGTTACATGTATTTTATAGAATTAAATAGTAATTACAAAAATGCAAGGGTATAGATCTGCAATTTACCCCTTAAGTGTGCGTGAATGGACGGCTGGATTTGGCTCACTTGACACGCATCGCTCCACCCGCGCCCGATGACGCTTCGCTGATGAACGCACGAGATTAGACCAGCCAATATCATCTGAAGGTGGAGGATGGCTGCATCGTACGTCGCTGATCAAAACTGGAAGCCCCCTCTTGATGGGACGGTGATGAAGGCAGGTGGAAGAACAGGGAAGAATCTCATCGCTGGCGAGCTTCGACCGAGAATACCGGCCGATTCCGACCTCCTCTGTTGCTGTTGAATGTCTCTTCAGGTTCCTGGAAGGCTTCCGCGACCAATGATACCTTCAATCGAGCTCCTGGAGCTTGGTGGTGCTCAGGAGAGGTCGCGGAGATGGACGAGCTCCAGGTGCTTGCTTCTTCGTCAAAATCGACCCTACGCGGGTCCTTGGGCTCCCAGCACTTGCACGATGGCACGCACAAGCAAAAACGACGGGCTGGGGGCATTTATTGGGCGGATTGGGTGGAAGATAAGCATGGCGGAGGTCTATGGCGAGGGTGGTAGAGTTGGAGACCTGATCCTCCGATCCAAGGGGATCTGAGTGAGATGGAGGTGTCTGGGATGAAGAGAAGGTGATAGGGAGCGAAATGATGGCGTAGTCATGGTCGGACAACATCGGTAACACGATGAATGAGTTCGTTGGAGCGAAGCTCCGGCGAACTACGAGGGTGATTTTTACGCTAAATCTCATATCCTAAAGCTAATTAAACGACAGAAATAACATGTTAATACAAAATCCTAATTAAAATGAGTGAAATGCGCAGCTCAAACCTGGGGATTGGCCAAGGAGCAGGACCTCCGGCAAGCGGTGGCCGTGGGTGCAACCTCCCTCTCCTCCGACCGATTCAAGGCGCTGGAGACCTCCTCTTATCATGAGGAATGCCTCCAGGACTGAATACGAGGAAGGGAGTTGGATAAAGGCTGACCAAAATGGAAGAGGAAGCGGAGGATTTTTATTTATGAACATGTCGCGCACCCTTGTTGATCAGGCCATTGGCGGAGCTACAACCTATGTACAAGGGAATAAAAGATTGGGCGTGGATATACAATGATCAGAGAACAAATTTTGTGAAGGAAGCAATGTCAGAAGATGCCTGTGGTGAGCGGGATTTAAGGGAGAAGATGGGAGAAAAGACAGGCAGAGTCATTTCAGCCGCCTGGAGGAGTAGTTGACCAGGCGGTCAACGTTCGCAGGGCTGCGATTGGTCCACGTCAGCTCGAAGTTGACTTATTAATTAAACCTAATAAACGATTTTATTAATTTTTGCTTATAAAATAAAAAATGTGTATTAATTAATGTAGTATTTATTTATGATTTTTATTTATTTTTTATGCATTTTATTATGAGTTTTTTTATGATGTATTTATAGGTATATTTACATGTATTTTGTATAATTTATTTTTATCTTGTATATTTTATTTTATTAATTTATTCTATTATTTTATATATTTATAACTCATTTTTGTAAGTATAAGTATATTTTTATTTGATTTTTATGAGTTTATTTGCATAATTAAATAAATACATATATAAACTATGTAGGTATACTTATAGGTATTTTACCTATATTTTATATAGATTTTATTTATTTAATGAATTTATTGGTTTTTATTTTGTACTTTCATTTTTAATGCAATATAGATAATATTTACAAAATTATAAAAATATGAAAGAACAAAATAATTAAAGAATGTATTTCCCTTTTATTTATATACATAGGTGACATAGGTATTTTGCCTATGTGATTCATAGACTTATTTTATTAGAGGTTTTCTTTTTGATTTTCTTTTAATTTCAATATGTACATGTATTATGTATATTATTTACAGAATTCTAAAATTATAAATTTATAAAAATAATGAATAATGAATATAATGAATATTTTAATCAGGTAAACTGTACAATGTGGGCCAAAAACCTAACTTTCACAGACGAACTCCAAAAATTATGAAACCCACTTTATTAAATAGCTCTCGAAAAGTTATATACAATTAAAGGTGATTTTGTAGATTTTGAGTTTTTATTTGCAAGATATGGGTCTGTGAAGTTGAGATTCTAGCTTTTTATTCTGTGTATAAAATGTACATCGTATATTATTTTTGTACAAACTCAATTTTGTATTTTTATTCACATTATTATCTACAACTTTCATGTACAAAATTTTTTTATTTGATGAATAAATAATTAAATACAAAATAGGTGTCAAAAATGCATAAATGCATGAATCAATAAATGAGGTATTTATTATATTATTGGCCCTTATCTCCCCCTACTTTATTCCTTATCGACCAAGACAATTCTTTACTTGGTCTCGGGGTTCGGGTCATAAAATATTTGCAATATTTTATTCCTTTTTCTCTTCTTCTCTTTATTCTATAATTTTGGCATTGAAAACCTTATTTTATGTAGAAGAAATACAATAAATAATAGATGCTATTATGGACAAATTGATGCTATTTACATGCATTTTCTGGGTTTTATGGCCAAAATGATAGAATAAAGGTGATGAAATGGAGATTCATCTGCATTTCATCTACATAGCATGTCATCTACATCTCACCTGCATATCTTGCATATGCAATGTGAAAAGTTAGGAGGGACTTGATTTGACCTTAATCCACCTAATTTCAGAGGAACCTTATAGGAACTGGAGTTAAGATTTCTCAGGTCAAGTGACTTAATTCTTTGAGTCCACAAGTCTATGTCCACATGTCATCTTGTTTAGTCTTAATAGAATATCTCGTGCACACGCATGATTCTTTTAGATAATGACCTAACTTGGACAAACTCCATGCACGTAGCTCTTCATTGATGAGGTGGTGAGAAGGTAGAATCCTTTAGCTCGGAGTAGCACGCGGGTGGAAACATCCGTCCTCCTCTAGGGAGGGTAGTGCATCTCAACCTAGTCTGGTGGTGTTGACATCTAAAAATGGGATGTTGTGGGTTGCAATAATGCTTCAAAAGAGGGATAGTCTACTGGCTTAAGAGGAAAAACTCCTGATGTACATGCTGCACCTTGTATATATTTAGAAAAAAAATTGCAAGAACTCCAAAAAAATAAGACAGGCCTGAGTGAAAATAAAATACATGTCAGAGTATGTATATTAGCACGAGGTCTGCAGCTGGATGACTTGACTACACTGGTCACGCATCCTGGCATAGGTAGCTACACTGTCTACCGTCCATTCTTTTCTCCACCCCCTCCTCTTGAGCTGGTTGCACTTGACTTAGAAGGTAATACCCTGCTCCTCGAGGAAAGAGTTACTGGACTGGATTATTAGAGTTACCTTGTTAGAGGAGGTTGCTTCTTAGCCATTTCTTACGTGGAGAGCTATCTTTCACTTACACAGTACAAGTAAGAATCATAGTCATCAGAAATTTGCATTTAAGGATTTATTTTGATCTGACTATTAAGGTGTCTTGAATAGAAGACTTGTAGAACTTAAATTCTGTTAGGTCTTAAGTTCAGATCCCAATAAGATTCCATTACACAAGTAATCCAAAGGTCGAGTCAAGCTCTATTTTCAACTTTTGTTCATGACCTTGGTATGGAACCCAAAATCATTTCACTCTTGCATTTCATTTTAGTTGCTCGGGGATGAGCAAGGTTTAAGTATAGGGGGTTGATGAATCTAAGATTCATCACTCTAAAAGTTGAAAATAGAGCCTTGTTCCGAAGTAATTAGAGGAATATATCCACCAATGTTGCATAATTAGCATTCCTGCATGCACTGATAACATTTGCATTTTAGCATTTACATCTGCATTAAATAAGAAGCCAAAGTCACTTGTAAAAATCACCAACTTGTATATATTTTACAATAATTCTAAATCCCAGAAATTCACTCTATACTGTATATATTACTAGCAATAATACAAGAAAAATACCAAAAATTTGCTAACTTGAATAATTGACCAATAAAACCCCAATCCAAGTTTGAGACCATGGACCTTAGAATGCACATATCTCTCTCATACAACCTCTGATTTAGGTCTACTTATTTTAAAATAATATACATTCAGAGACCTTCAAAATGAGAACAATTTCGTTAAAATCGGAGCCCGTATGCAAAACTTGGGTTTTGGGCCCCCATTGTATACTATGTATATTTGTACCCTTGTATTTTATCACTTTATTCGATCTCGTTTCCATTTTTGGTCAACATGAAACTTGTAGATCGCATCGAGATCTACAACTTTCACATTTTGAGTTTTTCCAAATTCGACCATTTGCCCCCTCTTATTTCACCTTCTTTCTCGACCACTCTAATTGGGCCATATGGCGCCCTCTGGTTGCGCCACGCGGCCCACTCATCCACTCGCCATGCGTCTCTTATTCTCCACCATTCGAGGGCTCCCCCTTCCTCCAGATCTCGGCCGTTCACACCGCATCAGCTCACAACTGTCTGATCTGGGCCTAGATCTCATCTAGATCGTCGGCCAGCGCCTTCTTCTCAGCCAACCATGTGTCTACACCCTCACCACACGATGATCGCCAAGCGCTTTAATCGTCACCGACCAGTCCTGCCTATACCCCGACCTTTGTATCATCATCCCAGATCTCATCTCCATCATCTGTTAGAGCCATCATCCCATCACACCATGTGGCGCTTTCTGAGCCCTTCGATTGCATCACAAGGATTTAATCCTACCCGCTCCCTCGCGCCCACCTCCTGGCTATTGGATCGCGAGATCCAATGGCTACGATGTCGTCTTCTTCCTCCTGAGGAAGCCTCGCCCACATCGCCCACCTCGCACTTCCTCTCCACCCTTTCTATTTTTGTCACCATACCTGCCACCTTCTCCACCCATTGATCAACCCACGATGAAGCTCGAACCTCCTTTGTCCTCACCAGCACCCACGCGCACCATGATTCCCTTTTCCCTCGCTCCACAAACTCCACGAACACCACACCTCCATCACCTGGACCTCCACCTTTTTCCTATAAATACCCCACTTCCGACCACCTTGAACTCTATCCGCCCTAGCACGAGGTACCCTAGAGCTCTTCTAAACCTATCTGTGATAGAGATTTGGACTAAGAGAGAGCAACGATGGTGGTCTACCTCCGACGAGATTCGTGGCGTATCTTCACCGTGTAGCAGCTCCTCCGATGAGCTGCTTGAGCTCAGGTTGCTACCGGCCCTCGAGTGACGACCATAGTCTCCACCGCGAGCCTCTGATCCCTGGTATCCTCCTCCATTCCTTCTCCGATCTTCATCTTCGTCCCCCTTCGATTTTTTTGCCTTTTCCCTGCCTTCACCGATCGATTCCACCCTCCACTAACTATCGCCTGAGCTCCGTCCTGGAGATCTCATCTTCGCGCACCCCTTCGTTCGCCCCCGCGACCTGTCACACCACTTCCGGTCACAGCTCCACTGGCCATGGCGGAAGACCACCACCGCTCGATCGTCACTCCGTCTCACAGACCTCACTTCACTCACTGCACTCCCACGAGCATGAGCACTCGATTTCTAGCAGTCTCTAACCCTGCAGGCACATCTTTCATCATTGGTCGGACATCACGCCGGAGATGCTTCGAGCTCCATCGTCCCCGGCCGACAGACTACCACAGCCGCTTTCAAACGCTCCGGCATCTCCCAACGCTCCCACGAGCACTTCTAGCTGCTCAAGAGCCTCCCGTGACCTTCATCGAGAGAGATCAAGGTGATGGAGCCAGGAGGGCCTCGCCGAAGCCCCGCCAAGTCCACCGTAGGAGGCGGCAGCCCGGAGGAACATGACAAGCAGCCACCGTCCGATCGTCTTGATCGGACGGTCTAGATCGAGCCACGTCGCAAGCTCTAGCCTCTGTTGGATCAAGAGGATCTAACAATTCATACTTTGCCACATCGCCTCGCTAGAAGCAGCATATACCGTTGGATCCATCTTGATCCAACAACCCGCATCACACCACGCCTTCCACCATCGCCACCGTTGGATCATCTTGATCTGACGATTCTCAGGCAGCTATGTTGCGCCCTTCGAGCCTTTTCCCCGGCTCTAGGATCGGAGCACCCGAAGCAAGACCCAAAGTATGCTCGAGTCTCTAGAGCATCTGAGCCACCGCCCGAGCCTTTGATGCCTCTCCAGCCTAGCATCTCATGTGTCTCTCACGTGAGGATTGGGTAAATTGCATCGAGTCCCTACAAGTTTCCAGAATTGTAAATCAGTCCCTACCGAGCACGTCACGTGAGGCGCATGTGTTCTTGTGGACATTTTGCATGCATGTCCTCAACATTATAGGTATTTGAACTTTAGTCCCTGTACGCATGTTTTAATTTAAGAAATTTTAATTTCTGTTTGCATTTTGGTCCTTGTGTTTGCATGCACATTTAGGCATTCATTCATCATCATTTTTAAATTCCAAAAATTGCATGTTGTAGAGTAACTTGTGCTTTATCTTTGTGACACGTGTCATATTTTTTTGAGCATTGAAGAATTTAATATATTTATTTTTATGGAAATTGATAAAGTTTGCCCACTGTGAGACTTTTTTCCATATTAAATTATTTGCTCCAAAAATCACCATAAAATCACAATAGGTTTAGTTTAAGTTGTTCTTCACTGTGCCCAAAAATCAAACCATTTGCATGCATCACGACGCCTGAATAAATTAATTAGTCTTTTGCTAAATTTATTTTTAATAGGTATAATATACATAATTTTTAGTCTGATAATTTTCCTGGATTCCTTTCAATAGATCCATCTAGGATATTGTTTTATCTGAAAATGATGTACTTTGGTATTGATTAAAATTAATTTTACAAAAACTACCCTGCATTCATATTTAATTCATAATCAGTTCATTTAGAGTCTAAAAATTCCAAAATAAATTGCAGTAGCTTAGTTTCATCACACTTCATATTCTGGCCAAGTTTCATTATTTTTTTACTTAGTTTGACCATCTTTCAAATTTAACCTTAAAATTTGGCTCGAATTGCATTGTATTTTCCTTAATTCCATAAAAAAGACCCAAAAAATTCTATTGAAAATCTGACATCGAAATTGACTTCAAATTAACCTAAGGAGAAAGCTGCCTCCCTGAATTCGACCTTGGTCTTACCTAAGTAGAATAAAAAAAATGCCGCTTGTGTTAATCGAACATTAATCTGAGTGGCTTTTGAATAGTCTTGATTACCCGACTACAATGAACGACGTATTTAATTCGATCATCAATCCGATTGAATTAACAAGGGTAGTCTAAGGTTCTTCAACGACCATTCCTGTAAAAGGCCAGTACAATATTGAATTGTGGAACTGGAGAGATCACCTTCGGCTCCAACAATGATAAAATCAAGATTGAGACCATGTCTGATGCAAGACCGACAAAGGGAGCATCTGCATCGTGAGAAAGGTTGGTCGGCCACTCCGAAGACTACGACTTTTTAGCAGAAATTCAAGACACCAACCTCTCTACGGATGATAACGAGATCCATGAATTCCTCTGCCTCGAGGACGGATCGGAGAACGCAGTTGAATTTCACCTTATCGATCATTATGAGACTTTTGCTGATTCACTTGATGAGATTCAGGTGGCGATGATGTGCCTTCAAGACCAAGAGCAGATCATTGAAGATTTCTGCAATGAAGAAGAAATCAATGAAGCCTTTTGTGAATTAGTGAATGACGAGGCAGAACAGAGCATGATGGACACCGAACAAATGAAAGAACCACCACCTGCGATGATAGCCGAAATCACCAATGAAGCAACTCCTACTGCACCTGAGCTGAAACAATTGCCCTCCAATATGAAATATGCCTTCCTTGTGGGAGAACCAAAAGTGTACCCAGTCATCATCAATGTGCATATGAATGAAGAACAAAAATCTCGTCTGATGGAGGTTCTTGAACGTAATCGCAAGACAATAGGCTGGAAAACTTCATATCTCCGTGGGATCAATCCTTCCTTGTGATCACATCACATTTCCTTAAGATGATAGCAGACCTTCCCTCGAATTTTAGAGGAGACTAAATCTAAACATGTGGGAGGTTGCCATGAAAGAAATTCAGAAATGGTGCGATGCACGATTCATATATCCCATCTCTGACTGCATATGGTTGAGCCATCTAAATGTAGTACCAAAGAAATTAGGGTTCACCATCATGAAGAGTGATAAGGGAGAGGAAATCGCGGCCAGAGTACCCACTTCGTGGCGAATGTATGTAGATTACAGAAGACTTAATCTCGCAACCAAGAAGGACCACTTTCCCTTACCCTTCATTGACCATATTCTTTAGAGACTGGCCGCGAAGGAATACTTTTTCTTCTGGGATGGCTACTCTGGATATAATCAAGTTTCTATAGCTCCTGAAGATCAAGAGAAGACCACATTCACTTGTCCTTTTGGCACGTACGCCTTCAGACGGATGTCGTTCGGGCTATGCAAATCCCCAGCCACATTTTAGAGGTGTATGCTTGTAGTTTTCATTGATATGGGGGAAATTTTGTTGAGGTCTTTATGGGCGATTTCTCGGTCTACAGGGACTCCTTTGATCAATGCCTTGACTATTTAGACTGAGTCTTACGGAGGTGTTGCAAAGTAAGTCAGGTGTTCTCGTGGGAGAAGAGCAACTTCATGATGATAGAGGGAATTGTGATGGGTCACATTGTATCTAAACGTGGCATGGAAATCAACCCATCCAAGGTGGAGGTAATTTCCAAGCTAGAGCCACCTACAACCATCAATCAGGTCAGGTAATTCTTAGGCCATGTCAGTTTTTACCGACGGTTTATCAAACATTTTAATAAGTTGGCCCGACCGTTGACCAAATTGCTTGGCAAGGAGAATGATTTTATTGTTGATGATCGTGTGCTCCTTGCCTTTAATCAGTTGAAAGAACTTATCACTCAGGCCCCTATCTTGCAGCTGTCGATTTGGACAGAACCTTTCGAAATAATGACTGATGCGTCAAATTATGCCATCGGTGTTGTGCAGAGGAAAGATAATGTACCGTTTGCTACTCTCTACGCTAGCTGAACGCTCAATGAAGATCAAAGAAATTACACATCCACTAAGAAGGAGCTTCTTCCTGTAGTTTTTACGTTGGAAAAATTCAGATCCCATCTCCTCTGATCAAAGGTTATCATCTACACAGATCATTCAGCCATCCGGTATTTACAACAAAAGAAGGACGTCAAACCACGTCTCATCCGATGGATCCTTCTCCTGCAGGAATTTGACCTTGAAATTCAAGATAAATATGCAGTTAAGAATGTGGCGGCACCATAGGAATGAGAGACACGATGCCTCTGAAGTTCATTCAGATATCAGGCGTCTTCGACGCATGGGGCATCAACTTTTGGGTCTGTTTTCAAATAGTCAGGGCTACGAATATATTCTACTTGCTATCGACTATGTGAGTCGCTGGGTGGAGGCTATTCCCGCCTGAACTGCCGACAGTCGGGCTGTCTATCCGTTCCTTAGAGATCACATCATTATATGATTCAGGATTCCCAAAATTCTAATATATAATGGGGGTAGTCATTTCATAAATAGAGAGGTGAAGAAGCTAACTCAGGAATTCTACATAGAACATCATGTTGCTTCACCATACCACCCATACTCCAATGGCTAACCCGAATGTTCAAATAGAGAGATAAAGATAATTCTATAGAAGCTTATGCGTCTGGATCACAAGAACTGGTCTCAGCTTCTTGATTCAGTTCTTTGGGCTTACAAGACCACGTACAAATCTCCACTAGGAATGCCTCCCTACCATATTGAGTATGGCAAGACATGTCATCTGCCCGTTGAG
Organism: Ottelia alismoides; assembly: GCA_037367405.1. NCBI lineage: Eukaryota > Viridiplantae > Streptophyta > Magnoliopsida > Alismatales > Hydrocharitaceae > Ottelia > Ottelia alismoides. The sequence goes on along the minus strand of JAZKJV010009287.1, from coordinate 831,267 downwards.
CTGATTCACAAATCTTTGTGGGCCATCAACATCTGCAACTAGGATTCTGAGAAAGCTGGGAAGAAACGAAAAGTAGACCTGAACAGATTATTAGAATTCAGAGATTATGCATATGATAATAGTCTGATGTACAAGAAGAAGGTCAAGAAGTGGCTCGAAAAGCATATCTGCCGCAAATCCTTCAATCCGGGTCAGAAGGTGTGGTTGTTCGATAAAAAATTAAAGATCTTTCTAGGCAAACTGAAGAGCAAATGGATTGATCCGTTCAAAGTGAGGCATGTGCGTGACAATGGAGGCATAATGATATCTGATTTGTCAGCTGACGCACAACCGTTTGTGGTCAATGGACAGCTTCTAAAGCCTTATATGGAATATGACACATTTCTGCATGTTTTTGACTCTGTTCAAGTGATCTATGATGATGAACTGAATACTTCGCTAGCTACAATCGAAGACAAAGTAAATCAAAATATTTTTGAATGATTTTTCTTCCTTTCTTCTTTTCCTCCTTTTATCTCTTATTCTACCGAAAATGTGTCATCCCCTTCATCATTGCTACACTTAGGATGTACTTTGTCCCTAGTATAGGGGGGATGTGCACCCCGAGTTGTTCAAATTCCTTAGTCTATCTTTACCTATCTTTTCTCATTTTCTTCTTTTCTTCTTTTTCTTTTCATTTCTCTTTTTCTATCAAAAAGGTGTCGCCCCTTTGTGTCAGTCTTCTATACTTAGGACGTACTTTGTTCTAAGTATCGGGGATGTGCACCCCGATTTCTTTCATTCTTTGATCCTCTCCATTGTCTACCTCTTGTCGATACTTAGGGATATTTTACCCTAAGTATAGGGCAGACAGTCTGAGTACGATCTGTTCATTCCCACCCTTGATCCTCCACGCTTTATGTACAATCTACTATACTTAGGATTATTTGATCCTAAGTATAGGGGGAAGGTCAACTTCTCATGCGTTCATTCATTTATTCATTCATTTATTCTTTAGACTTTTCTATACTCAGTACGAGTTATGTCTTCTCTTTGATCTATGAGGCATAGCTCAAGCTAAGTATAGGGGGTCGTATATATTACGTATATACTTTAACCATAACTCATACTTTTGTATTTTTAATAATAATTTTGGCAAAAATTACTAGTAAAATTAATTAAAATCACCAAATGAAAGATGTTGATTATTCCTCACATTATTTTTATGTATTGATTAATAAATCAGGTAAAAAGATTTTTTGAAAAATGTTTGAAAGATAGTTTGAAAATATTTTTAAAAAATCTTTTGAAAACTATTTGGAAAATATTTTGTCAAATATTTTAAACCTATATAAATTATTTTGTTTGAAAAAAATATTTCCTTTGTGTGAAATAAAATGTTTGAAAAACAATTTGTAAATATTAGGAAAATGGTTGCAAAAATATTTTGAAATCTATATATACTGTTTGAAAAACCTCGCAAAATTATTTTCAACTGTGTGTAAATGTTTGTAAAAATTCTTTGTAAAATTTATTTTGGACTATAGTTTTCAAAACTGTTTGAAAAATGATTTTCAATAAAATTGGAGGAATATTTACATCACACCAAAATTCATTAATTGTATATAAAATTGATCACTTACCCTTCGTAAATTCTTAAAAACCTAAATTCTTGTAAATAATAAAATGCATCCTTGTGTAAATATTTGTTCCTCGTTTTTGAGCCAAAATCTTTTGTTTTCAAAAATCATTGCAAAATCTTTTTGAAAAATATAAAAAATGCATATACATCATCATTTTCAAAAATTCATAAAAAGTTTAAAATCTTAAGAAAAATTGGATCACAAAAATATTTTCTGCATAGCATTTGCATAGCATTCACATTTTTTGGATTTAGTTTGATAATTGAACAAGTCTAAGTAAAATCCGAAGATTAGAGCTTGGTTGGACCTTAAATCTACCTAATAACAAGAACCTTATAGGAGATAGAATTGAGGTACTTCAGGTCTAGTTGACTTAATTCTTTGAGGATCACGGGACTTGGTTCAATGAATTCTTAACTACGTAAGTAGAGTATTTCGGATCACATGCATGACTCTTGATTGATAATGACCTAACTTGGACACCTGCACCTTTCACATGACTCAACTCGGTTGGAATGGTGAGGGGATTGGATTTGCTGGTATGAGATGCACACAAGTGGAAACATTTATCCTCATCTAGGGAGGGAAGTGCACTCCAACCCCTCCACGGGCATTGATTTCTAAAGACAGGAGAGTGTGGGTTGCAATAATGCTTCAAAAGAGGGATAGTCTACTGGCTCAAGAGGAAAAGTCCTTATGTAAATGTTGTTGTTTCAAAAAAAAATAGCAAAAAGCAAAAACTCCAAAAAAGTGGACAAACTTATTGAAAATGTCTGCCGGAGTGTATATATTTGTATAGTCAATAAGCAAGCGGGAGCTTCAAAGTCAGACCTTGTAAGCATGCAGCTAGATGACTTGACCACACTGGTCTTGCATCCTAGGATAGGTGGATACACTATCTACCATCCATTCTTCTCTTTACCCCCTCCTCTCAAGCTGGTTGTCACTTGAACTTAGAAGGGAATACCCCGCTCCTCAAGGAAGGAGTTGCTGGATTGGGGAATTAGTGGGTTGTCATGCTGGAGAAGTCAGTCTCTTTGTCATTTCAATTGGGGAGAGTCGCTATCACTTCCACTGTACGAGTAAAATTCATAGTCGTAAGGGTTTTCATATGAGTCGAAGTATTCTGACCTGGTCATCGAGGAGACGTGAGCAGAGTATTGGGATTCTCGAAGGCTATTGGATAAAAAAATTCTTTTCTCATTAAGGTTCCGCCCGTACTAAAATTACAATGGTCCAACTTCAGCTCCAAACTTTGATTTTGTGAAGATAAGTTTGATAATAATATTTAATCCAATTTCTTTCTTTTTGTTTTCTTTGTTTCTCTTTTTCTGCACTTATTGCATAAGTGTTTGTTAGGGACTAGCAAAGGCATGTATAGGGGGTGATGAATCTCCATTTCATCACCTTTATTCTATCATTTTGTCCCTAAAAACCCTAGCAAATGAGTGTAAATACCCTTAATTTGCATAATTTAACATCCATGCATTGCTATACAAATTGTGTATAAAATATTGTTTTTATTACCAAAAATATAGAACAAATAAAAGAAAATAAAAAGAATAAAATATTAAAGATATTTTATGACCCTAAACCCCGAGACCTCAGCATCTTGATGATTAAGTTGACAAGAAATAAAGAAGGTGGAGATAAGGGTCCAAAATACAATAAAAATCTATTTTATTTATTCATTCATTTATTATTCATTTTCGGGACCTATTTTCATTTCCACTTTTATACCTCAAATAAAGAAACTTTGAATATGAAAGTTGTAGATAATAAAATATAGAAAAGTACAAAATTGATTCATACAAAAATCATATACAGTGTACAAGCCACAGTCTGAATAAGTTTCCAAAATCCCAACTTCTGAGATCCATATCTCTCAAATAAAAACTCAAAATATATCAAAATCATTTTTAATTATATATACTATTTAATGAAGGTGGTTTCATATTTTTTGGAGTTAAGATATGAAAGTTAGGTTTTGGACCCCCTATTATATAATATGCTCGATTAAAAAATCAATTTATTTATTCTTTATTATTTTTATAAATTTTTATTTTTATAATTTTGTAAATATTATTTTTAATATATGTACATATTAAAAATAAGAATAAAACAATAAAGAAAATAATAAAATAAAATAAGTATAGAAAATACATAGGTAAAATACCAATCTATACCTATATAATAAATAGATTTATTTATTTAAGTGTACATATTATATCATAAAGTATAATAAACCTATATTTAAGTATCTAAAAATAAGTTATAATTTTATAAAATAATAAATCAAATTAATAAAATCAAAAATACAAAATAAAAATAAAAGACCAAAGTACATAGATAAATATACATATATAACCCCTAAAAAGTAAATTGTTATTAAAAAGCCCAAAAAATAAATAAAAATCATGATAAATAATTTATAAAATAACAGATATTTTTATTTTATAATCTAAAATTAATAAAATCATTTTATAATTAATAATGAATTTACAAGTATTTTTGGGCAGTGTTTTTTCTAGTTGGTTCATGTGGACCAACTAGAGTCTCTGGATGGTTGACCACAGGTCAATTGTCTGACCTGCTACCCTAGCCGTTGTCAGACCTTGCTTTTGCCCCGATTCGTGATTTTTTGAAGCCTGATCCTTTCATCCTTTTGTGTCGAGTCTTTGACAACTTTTCTTCCTCAATCTATGTTGATTCACGTCGTGACGTTACCTTGCACTTTGGATCGCCGCGCCATCTGATACGCCTCGTTCTTCCACCCCGTTCCACCACGTGTATAAGAAACCACATCCGTCCAAAATTTGATTTTGATCCCTCTTCCACATGTGAACTCTAAATCTATGGTGTGGACTTCCTTCCTGGTGACAACTGGAAGACAAGGACACCTTCAATGTGTTGTTCGGTGTTGAATCGAGGCATATCTAGCCGTCGCCGCCCCCCTCCGCTGCGAGGTCGCTCCGATCCAGTCCAGGCAAGGTATATTTTCTTTTCGTCATTTTTTTGTTCCCTAGACTCGTATTAGCTAGGGGTACTCGTTTACTTCCTTTGATTCTGTCAAGCGTAGCGTGAAATCCAAATTTCTCGATCGTCGGAGCCTCAGCCCCGCCACCCCATTCCGACCACCTTAGCCATGCTCCGACTCCTCTAGCACCTCCATCATCTCCCTTGTCTCTCTTTGATCACCTGACACTCCCCATCCAACTTGCTCTCGCATAGAGGAAGGATGTCGCCTCTCCTCCTCCACCACTCGCTAGAGAGGCTCTGCCCACTCCCCCTTTCGCTTCCCATCGCATTCTTGAGGGTCGAGGCAGTTTGATCTCAACCCTCTTAACCTTTTTGTGCAGGAACATGTGCTTCCTGCATAGTTAGGGTGATTTTGTCCTTCACTAGAGGTTCCTGGAGCTACAAAGCTCCGTCTCCCTCTCGTGCTTGCTCCGGCCATCGCTAGAGCCTTTTGATGTAACTAGCCATCGAAGAAACCCTGCAGGAGCGTGTAGGTCCATTTTGGAACTTCAGAGAAGGTCGAAGGAGGGAGATCTTGACGGGGAAAACTCACCTCGCTGGTGATTCTTCCCTGTTCTTACTAGTCTCCTCACGATCGTTGGATTCGACACTGATCTTAGAGATGTACATCAGTCGTTGAATCGTTGGAAGCTTCCCCCGTTGATACAACGACCATGATCTAATCTTGGTCGTGGATCGCGAAACATTTCGCTGCATCTAGGAGCGCCACGTGTCAAGTGAAGAGCCTCGCACCGTTGGATCACGCCTTAGGGCTAGGTATTTTGCATGTTCAACCCGTTCTCCTTCTGTATTTATTAAATAGTTTATAAACATTCATCGGTCACTTTAATAGTTTATGTAATATTTGCAGCTAGGCCCCCGAGCTATTTTTATTTACATCTGTGTCCTTGCCAGCATAGCTCACCTGCATGTGTACGTGGGCTTGGCCATTTTGCAGAAAGGCCCTCGTGGGACTTAGATTTGGTATAAGGTCCCAGAACATTATTATTTTGGTAAAATTGCAGAGAGGCCATTGGATTTATTTCTAATTACATTTGTGCCCTTGTTAGTAGTATAATTTCTTTTTGTTGTCTTTATTTATTGTAAATAGAAATTAAACTCAAAAAAATCTAACAAAAATAGTTGTAGAATCCTGTTGCATTGTACTTTCATATACTTATTTTAGTTTGCAATTTTAGCACCTTTTATTATTTATTAAAAATAAAAAAGAACCTATTTTGCCCCTATCCAAACTAGAAAATACATAAAAAATATAAATTTTTTTTAGAAATTCCCCCAAAAATATTTTTTTATCTATTTATGTATTTTTAACCATCAGATCAAAATCATTAAAAAATACAAAAGAAAACTCAAAAAATAGAAAAACCTATAAAACTCTTATAAAAATCTATAAAATTATCTAAAAACCCAAAAATTATGTTTCCTATTTTCTATTTTTCTTTATATTATTATCTTTATATTGAAATTATTTTGGAGAATTTTTTATTATGTTTTCTATTTTATATCTCTATTTTAATTTTAGGTATATAATTAAACCTTGTTTAGTGCATTTTCGACTTTAAAATTATAAAAAAATTAGCAAAAATTCCAAAAAACATAAAAATATTAAAAAATTCTTAAAAACCTAAAAATATTTTATTTGTTTTATTTTGAGCCATTTCGTTATTATTAGCCTATTTTTTATATATTTTCTGTATATAGCCTTATATATAATTTATCTCTTTTATAAAAATATATATATAAATAAAATATAAAACTAGAAAATTACAAAAATCAAAATACAAAAATATAAAAAAAATAAAAAAACCCACAAAAATTGCATCTTAGCTAAGTAGTTGAGTGATAATTTGTGCTTTGATTTCATATCTTGCCTACTCTATTCCCTTGCTTCCTGTGTACGACCCCTACTTGCTTTCCATTATAAATTTTTTGTAGGGTATAATAAATTTTAACTCATGCCCTTAATTGTTTTATTATCTCTGTCTGTTAATTTTGAAACGACAAGAAGATTCGAGTAGTCGCCTCAGCGACATTGAGCCTGATTTGTCAGACCATTAATTATCGACTCAAATCTTCTCGTTTTTCACTTATCATGATCGATAAACATCACATACTGAGAAGTACGATAGCGAGATGATGGTTGATGTGCCCTCCCAGATCTCCTGACCTGAGACTCCGCTTCATCTACTTCTCGATGAGGTTGCTCCCCCTGCCCATGATCCCCTGGACCTGCAATAGTAGGGTCTGCATCTGGTTCATGTTGTTCTGGCTAGGCATTTTCTCCATCTGTACCTAGTACTGGGGAAGGATCTGAGTCCTCATCATTGTAATCATCCATAGAAATCCCATTCGAGTCAACATCACCACTATCGTCCTCAGCCAAAGTTTGGTTCTCATAGAAAATCACATTTCTATTCATGGTGATGGTCTTCTTCCTTAGATCCCAAAGTCAGTATCCAAACTCTTGATCTCCATAGCAAACAAAAATACAAGGCACTACCTTGTCATCAAGCTTATTCCTTTGTTCCTTCGGTATAAATACATAAGCTTTGCATCTGAATACCCTCATATAAGCATATGAGGGATCCTTTACAGACCAAATGTGCTCAGATTCTGAAAATTCAAGGGACGAATGGAGATCGATTAATCAAGTAGCAGGCAGCCTGAACCGCCTTAGCCCAAAAGATCTTGGGCAGCTTCGTTGTCTTCAGCATGCAGCAAACTCTTTCCACAATGGTCTATTCATCCTTTCAGCGACATCATTGTGCTGGGGTGTGCCGTGCTCTGTCCTTTCATGCTTGATCATGTGCTTTGCACAGTAACTCTGGAAGCTGTAAGAGGTGTACTCCCCTCCATTGTCTTTGTGCAGATACTTAAACACTTTGCTTGTCTCACTCTCCACCATCGCATGAAATTTCTTGAAGAAATCAAAGACTTGATCCTTCGTCCTCAACATATAAATCCACACCTTCCTTGATGCATCATCAATGAAGGTAAGAAAATATTTGTTTCCACCCAAAGACGTTGTGTCCATTGGTCCACACACATCAGAGTTAATCAACTACAGAAGATCTTCCTTCACCTTTGATCTGGTCTTGAAAGGTACACTCTTGTTCTTTGCAATCTCACATGAATTACAAGGTGACAGCGTTATGTCAGTGTGACATGGTATCAACTCCTTCCTTCTCAAAAGTTGTAAGCCCTTTTGGCTCTTGTGTCCGAGCAGATGATGTCAGAGATCCGATGTGTCAACCTCACTAGCATGTATGCTACCATCCATGACCTTCATCCGAATCATGTAGGGCATGCAACACAACCTACCTCTGGCCATGATAAGAGAGCCCTTGCTAATCTTGCATCTGATGTTGTCCAACTTTAGATGGTAGCCCTCCCTATCTAGTTGAGATCCGAATATGAGGCTCAGTCGCAATTCAGGAACGTCCCTTACATCCTGCAGAGTAATTGTACATTTAATATTAGTTTGAACTGAGATGGTTCCCATGCCAATGATCTTGGAGTAATTGTTGTTCCCCATCTCGACTCTCCCAAAATCTCCCTGTATAAGAAGTGAAGAACTCCCTGTGTGGAGTCACGTGGTAGGAGGTGACCGTGTCAACGACCCACTCGGAGTCATCGCCTACATGTAGACACTGCTCCTAAATAGTGAGAACCAACTGATGATCCTCATTGTCATCAGCTATTGCTGCAGCAACGTTCTCATCTTCATCTTTCTTTTGATTCTTTTTGGCTTATGCTTGCTTTCTTTTCAAGATCTAAAGTCTCTCTTCCGGTGACCAGGCTTGTTGTAATGAAGGCACTTTCCTTTATCCTTGGACCTCTTCCCGGGTCTCTCTCATGGTTTTCCCCTGCTGCTTGACCTGCTTCTTCTTTCAACTGCGTACACATGTTAAGAAGATGACTCTCCAGATGATCGTTGTCTGATTTCTTCATTTAGGAGACTACTCTTGACCATAGGAATGGTCAGCTTGCCGTCTGTTGTAGAGTTGCTCATGATAGTCACCAAGGTTTCCCAATGATCTAGCATGGAACCCAGTAGAAGAAGGGCCTACAGTTCGTACTCAATTGATTGATGAGTATCTGAAACTCATTCAAGTGCTCAGCAACTTTCATCTCGTCTTTGTACTTTAGATTCACCAACCTCCAAATCAAGAACGCCTTGTTGGTAGCCTTCTTCTGCTCACAGAGCTCTATCAATTTCACCCATGGTTTCTTCACATATGTCTCTTCTTCGACATGGTGGAATATTGATAAGTCCAGCCATTTTCAGATGGCATCGACTGGTTTCCTGTTCAGCTTCGTTAAGTTGCCTACAGACATGTACTTGGGTTTGACTATTTCTCCTTCCACCGGATCATGGAGGTCTTTGCAATACAAGATGTCCTCCATCTTGGCCTTCTATATTTGTCAATTTATGCTCTCCAGCTTGATCATTGTGCCTTCATCATCCTTCCTCATCTCAACAACGCGAGCTCTGATACCACTTGTTAGGAAATTGAGGGATTCCCTTAACCTGTCCTGCAAAGGATGACTAGCAGCGGAATGTTCCCCACATGGGAATAAAGAAAAATAATCGTAGTACAATAATCAAGCAACCACATAGATATGAAAAATTGTATGTGGGAAAACACTCCTCAACGTAAGAGAGGGGAAAAACCCACGACGTATGACGACCCGCAACAAAATTCACTAGGTCGGAAAAATAAGATGACAAATATCTTCTCGATTTTGTTTCCCAATAAAACTGAGGCTCGGTTACAAGAATAAAATCAGATAACTGTCACCTTGTACTTGGAGAACACGATACCGTTGCTTCTCATCGTCATGAGTTGTCACTTTGCGTGATTCTTCCTAGCGCATATGCACCTCACGCCTTTACGGGCTGCTCTTCACGCTCCTGTGGGTTGCTCTTCGTGCCTTGCGTGGACTACTCCTCACGTCTTGCATGGGCTACTTCTCTCCTTGCTTGGGGAGAGAGAACTAAGAGAGAAGAGAGGGAGAGATGCTTGAGTTGGGATGATCCCCAATGCCATGCATGAGGCCTTATTTATACTACTCTTTCCTCCTCTCTCTCCTCCTGGTCCTATTTGGAATAGGAAGCACACATCCCACTCCTATTGCAAATAGGACCCCAAGGGGATAATTATTCAATAACCTCCCTCTCCTTTTTTCTTTGTTTTTGGGAACGGATAATAACCAATAGAAAGTATCCAAAGTACCCCTAAAGAAAGGACTAGTCCACCCTATCAAAAGTTTTTTTCATATCATGCTAGTAACCCATGTTAGCACCATGAACTTTATAATCAAAATGTGTGTGTAAGTTAGGGAGAATACCAAAACCCAAGAAAGAAAAACAAAGAAAGCAAGAAAAAAGAAAGAACTCTCGGCAAGAGAAGAACCAAAATCCTAAATCAAGAAGAATTTGATACACCTTGTCCAAACGGTATTCATAACAATACCTTGTGATGTAGCCATTAGAAGAGGTACCCACTGCAGACATTTCATTCAGGAAGAACTAAACCATGAGCTTAGTGAACTAGAAAAGATAATCAAATAATTCTCGAATAACCAGCATTAAACAAGTCATCAGTGAAGGTAAGGCAAGCAGAAGCTTCGAGAAGGGATATACCTCTTCCATATCAATAATTCTCAACAGGGGCCATCATATTATGCAACTGAATGATCGCAACGTCGCCACCAACATTTATCAGCATCTCTACACTCTGTCATGCCAGTTCTCATCCTTCAATCGAATTTAACTCTGTGTTCCCTCATTTATAGCCCTATTAACTATTGATACTTGTAGCCTAGCGTGATGGATACTACAAGAGCTAGTGGACGCTGTGTCCATCTCGACAGATTTAATTAAGATGATCATCATCACTACAGGATTTCCTGGTTCTAATGGGAATCGGGAATCAGATTCCACTGTTATATATATCCATGCAGCTGGCTCTCTTAACTTATTCTCCCATCCTTATTGCGTTCCGTAATTACATGTGGTGAACCGTGAACATGACATCTGTGTCTTTGGATTGTTGGGAAGAATGTGGCCCTGATGTTAAGCATAACCTATGGGTTGTCTTCCAAGCTATATAATCTAAGTGTGAACATTGGATTAACGTCGCTTCATGCTGATGATGATGCCCATGCCCACCCGATGGAGACAAACCCAATGATTGTTAGGTAGGGAGAGGAGACACATATTGGAGAGGGGATACTCCTCTTCTCTCAAACGTATGAAAATGAAAGAGTATTTAATTTTCGTTTGACTGACATTTAATATGGGACATGGACATTCGCCAATTTTCTCTAGTTCCATTACATCTCCATCCCATTTACTTCCATCCTGTGTGAATAGGTTTCTCCCCCTCTGTCTAGTATTTTCTTTCGAATATATTTAGTTTTTATATGCTCATAGATATAGATATTTCAATGTCGTCCGAATTTTGTTACAAACGGAAATATACAAATTTATTTTCTAGGATTTTGCTATCGTGGAATTAACATATGGATATTGGATTATGTTAAAATGTACTTCATTTGTATTCAGTTATCTTTCTCTTTAAAATACTAATCGCTTGAACTAAATCTGTAACGACTTTGATTTTTCCAGCCCAACTTTCCTTTAATTACCTCAATTACTAGCCTGAATTCTTTTCTGTATTAATGACTCATTAATTCTCCAATAAGTGGATTAAAATCCTAAGGATTTTCCCCTCGCATCACAATTCCCTTGCAATTTGAGAGATAGGGGAGAGAGAGAGTTGGAGAGAGAGAGAGGAAGTGAGATCTTACCGGACGTCCTTTTTTGTTGCAGGAGAAGGCATCATCAAATTGTTAGGGGAGGATAATTCGGATCTATGACTGGAAGGAGGCACGATGATCACGTCTGGGAGAGTTACACATCGGATATAAGGTATGTGGCGGATTACGCTTATACATACGGACAATGATCAAATCTGAATTACGATACTTAAATGTAGTTGTGGGTTCATAGGCTGAGGCGTGCAAATAATGAATCAATCTATACTACAAATGTATGTGTCAGATGTAGGATAATATGCATGGATATTGATTTTACATATACAATGAGACCTCCAGATGTACTTGTTGAAACCCTAAAATTATATATATGTATGCCGATTCTAACTCGAAAAAAAACACCGCCCTCTCAAGCCTATTGGATGAAGGGAATGCACCTCGAATTAACATATCTTATTCTCTTAAAGGTTCTGTTATTTTTTTATACGCAAACTTTTTTTTTTATCTTGTTTTTGGAGGCCAAAACATGAGTTGCCTGCTCACGTCTATTACCAAGTTGCATTATATTGCCATACACAGATTATGCAAATGGTGCCTTGTATCTGGACCTTTTTACATGTAAATGGTGTATTACACTCTTTCATGTTAGTTATCTCATGGCAAATAAATACGACATGTTATATTAAAAAAAATAACACTCAACTTGAAGATAAGAGAGTGATAATTAATTATAAAGACTATTCATACATAAATATATTATAAGATGCTTGTTATTTTTTTGACATATCCACCATAAAGAACTCAGATTATGCTAATAATTGGCTTTATACGACTAAGTTTACAATGGTGATTCATTAGTCCAAAGACTTGTATTTTATACTGCATGATATGCATTGAATTTGAGACTAGCTAGATATAAAGCATGGATAATATAGTGACAGGAGATTCTAATTGATTGGCTAAATATATAATACCGCATAGGTCATTGTCTGATTTAGCAAAATCATACATGTTTCATCCACTGTAATCTCTAGTTAAAAGAAATCATTAAGTAGATGCAACTAGAGAATGTTGTTAATTTGGTTTATATATATATCTTAATAGGATATTCTTTTCCATGATAAATTGAGAGTATTTTGATAATCTTAAAAAAGATTAAGGTGCGTAATCATAAAGAGCTACATGGACGACTGCAAGGGATTGTGTTAGCCAAGGGGTAGCAAGGAACCACTGTGGCAAAAACTAAGTCCTCTACGGTTGTAGCTACTATGTCATGTCATGTCATGGACTACAAGTGCAAACTGTTGAAAACAGATAACTAGATACGTACATGAAAGTCATGCAAGAAAATAGTTTAATAAAGAGTAAACCATTACATGTTTTACAAGAATTGATTTAAGCAAAGTAAACCACCAAAGTCATGGGGCTAAAATGCAAAGTGATTTATATGATAAAAAATATGTACTTGCTATCAATCGTATGAAATATGCCTTACAAAATGAAAGAAATGTATGCAATATCTTCTTATGTAATTTACAGATGTATACCTATGGTTATGAAAGATTCCAAATTACACATGTTAGGGATCGAATTTAGACATGCATGGGAACAATTAGGCACGTAATGATGTTTTATCCATAAAAACTCAAATGCATGATTTATAATGGATTAAAAGACCGTTAACATTCCCATGCACGGATCCCGATGCATACTAGACACTAAGCTCATGAAAAATTATGTTTGTCAATTTTAGGTGAAGAATAGGGTTGATTGCATATTCAGGATCGTGCTACGGGCTCCTCGGCATTCTTGACATGGTATGATTCAACTTATGAAGTTTTAGAGGATATATGTATGTCCACAAGAACTATTGAGGTGTTGTTTTAATTCTTAGAGAAGTTTTTCCAAAAATACCCTAGTTGGAGTTATAATAATGGAACTCTTATTTGAATGTATTTTTCGAAGTAATATTATCTCTGCTCATTGATTGTCATTCATCTTTTTGGTAACGGTTTGGTCATGCGATCTATTATTGCATGCTTCCGTCGATCGATGCGACTGATAACTCGGATTTTGCGAGGGTCAAAATAGTCCACACAAGGCGGGACTACAGTGTCGCTGAGCGACCGCTCACGAAACCCGAATTAATCAACAATTAACCCACGACAAATAAATCAAGCAATGAAAGTAAATGTGCGGAGTAAAAATTTATTATAACTCTACAGCAAGATGTGTATAGTGCAAGTATGTGTAGAGGTCGAACACAGGGAGCAGACATGTAGAACGGGGCAAAAATTGCTCAAAATGTGTGATTTGTGATCAAGTGTCTACTTAAGTTATTTTTTGTGGGTTTTTAATTTCTATAATTTTTTATTTAATTTTTAATTTTTAATTTTGTATTTTGATTTTTAATTTTTCTGATTTATATTTTCTTTTTATATTTTTTATTTCTTTTATATTTTCTTTTTTCAATATTGGAATATATACAATATAAGAAAAGAGTGGCTATGGTATTTATAAAAATAAGTAAAAATACTCAAAAATTAGGAAATAACATGTTTTTGAACTTCTTATATTTTTTTACTATTTTTGTGATTTTTGGGGAATTTTCAGAATATTTTTGGTATTTTTAAATGATAAAATACAAGAAAACAGTGAATATAAATGCTGGCCGAAATTAAAGTGAGGATGAAAAATATCAAATGGTGTCCAAAATTCCTCAAATTAATTTTAATTGAAAGGTAATAAATCACAGAAGATACAGAAACTGAAATTGCATTTTTTGTGTTTTTATAGAATTTTTAAGATTTTTATGAAGGTTTTTAGAGTTTTATAATTTTTAGGAGTTTTCTTTTGTATTTTTTAATGATTTTTGAAGCTAAATGTTACTAAAATACACAAAATATATTTTTTTGGGAATTTTCTGAGTAGTTTTTATAATTTTTTGGTATTTTATGACGCAAACAGTATTGAAAATGAGTATTTTTGATTTTTTATAAATACTATAATGCAATAATTATGAAAAATAAAAATAGGCCATTAAACTACTATGCAACATGACTCTACTATGATTTTTGGAGATTTTATTGGATTTTATGGACACGTGCAAAAATTACTAGAAGCTTAAGGAAAAATCATGTTTGCAGGGGCGTTTTTGGAAATATCAGAAACTTGCAGGACCAAAATGTAAGTTTTCAAATACTGATCAACACACAATAATATTTCTGGCCTAAACAATAACCAACCAAAGCCCAGGAGTATTCGCACAAAAAGCCTGAGGCCCTCGTGAGTCGCACGTGGGGCAGCAGGGACCTAGACGCTATTCATGAAAGTTGCAGGAGCTCTTAAGCAAAATGACCAGAAAATATAGAGCTTTAAATAAAAGTTCTTGGAAGGAAAACTAAATACAGAAATCCCCAGGACATTAATGCAAAATTACCAAGCCACGTGCGCAAAGCACGTGGCCTGGCAGGGGTCGGAATGAAATAGCGCAAAGATCTGGGGGCTATTGCTAAATGTTACAACATTAATGACACTGCAATTAAAAGTTTATGTAGTGAAAGCAAAGTAACAAAATCGCTGGGAAATTACTGCAAAAGAAGCGATAACACCAAAAAAAATTAAAAATGGGACTGCTAAGAAAACTTGGACCTAAATAAAATTGGTAATTGGACTCATTGATTGGGGAGAGTAACACCCTCACTTGTTTTCAGGTTGCATGGGAAGGTCTCCTTCCAAATGAGGTGAGCGCATCGTAAGGATTAGAGCCAAAAACCCAACTTGTGGCTGCCTTGTGTATCGCCTGGATTTCCGAAGTATTGGCGCTACTATCGTACGTAGTCGAGTAGGGCTTGGTCGCCATTGGTGAGTCACTATTGTGTGAGCATCGACCTTGTCCGAAGTACCGAGCATAGGCCACGCCTTCACGGGGGTGTCTGTCTCACCGGCTGCGTTCGAGTAGGATCTTGCACGCTCACGGGTGATTCCGTTGCGAGCGAGGTTCGAAGTATCGGTTTCGCCTATCGGCTTCCTCCCTCTATTTCTTTGGCTGAGTAGGGATCTAGGAAGGGTTACAAGGACCTTAAAAAGCGCAAGTTACAGGTTACACAGGAGGAGGACAAGTACGGGAATACTTTTCCGGCAGTACTCTCGCTCCTATAGGCGTAGCGCTCTAAGGACTCGTTGAAAGATAAATTCCTGAAATCAAGATAAAAATTACAAAGATAAAAGCCGAACCTTCACGGCTTCACGCGTTGAGTTGGTGAACTCCCTTGTCTTGTGTTTGATTGCTAGTTACATTTAGGTCAAGATCAAAAATATCGCGACGTTGCACAATTTTGTTCCCCCTCCAGTTGACCCTCGCTCATTGTGAGCCTTCTACTGTTTTACATTCCAATTGTTTCTTGTTGACCCCCGTATCCTTCATCCACATCGATCTTCCTCTTGATCTTCGAGATGGCGACAAATGGACAGTTTAGTCGAGGCTCTGTCGGCACCCACATCAGTTCCATTCGCTTGCCCTCTCCAATAATTCAGGGCGATTCCCGAGAACCCGGTTCAAACCCTATGAACCGATCTCCAGACTCCCTGTCTTCTTCAAACCAGGGTCACTCTCGTCCCGAACTCTGTCTGTTATGGATGGCAATTGATTTTACTCCTTACACATCGCCATCCTTAACAAAGTTCTGTGTTGACCTTGACACAGACCGCATCTCTCTATCTGGCGCTGCAATTCAGACTGATCGGGGCATTTCTACCATGTGCAGATTTAGAGCCCGAGCCAGCCAACCAAGCAGAATTAGAGATGGCAGGAGGAAGAGGGAAGGGACCACAGGCACCACCTGAACCAGAGGTCAATACAGGGGAAGGACAATATACCACGCAGGGCGAAGTTAACAGTCAGCTATTGGCTTCCATCTAAGCCATTCAGCAGCAGTTAACTAATCAGGCCCTGGCACAGACAGCCTTCCAGGACCATGCTGAACGATCTGAGGAGGAGGGCCGATGCGAGAGACGACCGACGAGAGGAAGATCCGAATGTTGATCCCAATTTCCATGAAGTCAATGATGAGTTTTCAGTGGGACCCGAATATGAAGCAGCAGAAGAAGATCCACCGCAGCCCAAGCCCACACTCAAGGAGACATACAACCCAGGCGCAGGGCGCATCACTGAGTGGATTCAAATTCCACGGATGCATGCTCACTTCGAGCTAAAGCCGCAGTTTCTGTCATTGCTTCCTACTTTTCATGGGAACACCACTGAAGAACCATATATTTTTCTCAAGAAGTTCGGCCGCATCTGTTCCACTGCTCACTACCCCGGAGTCCCCCTAGATGTGATCAAGATGACCGCGTTCTCTTTCAGCCTTCAAGACAAGGCCCTTTACTGGGTCGACCATCTCGGGAAGGTCGTTACCACCTGGGAGGTATTGAAATCTGCCTTTCTCCATAAATTCTATCCTCTTGGGAGATTAAATCAGATGCGCGCCCGGATCTCCAGTTTCTGCCAGCAGCCCCACGAGACTATCCATGAAGCGTGGGAGAGATTCAAAGATCTCCAGGAAAAGTGCCCCACCATGAAATACCAAAGACCAGTCTCGTACAACACTTCTTTGGGGGGCTATCATTCGAGAGCCAAAAGCTCGTGGATGCAGATTGCGGCGGTTCACATTTTAATAAGGACGAGGACGTAGTATGGAACGTCTTCGAAGAAATGGCTGAGGGAGAAGCAGCCCAATCCTCGTCTAGAATTTACATGAAGCCACCAACCGCCATCAGCAAGCCAGTTAACATGGCTTCTCATACCGAGGACAAAGATGAGAGCTCCAACTTGAGCATCATTGGGAGCCACTTGTCCAAAGTGGATATCATCGAGAAGAGGTCGCAGGACCTCGAAAAACTGGAAGTCATAGAGAAGAGGACCCAAGGTCTGGAAAAGCTCGACCAAATTTCCCAACAGCTGGAGCAGCTCGTTCACGCTTTGAATGCAAACATGTGCAACGCTGTGTCTACTTCTGTAGAGCCGAATGCTGAGAAGAAGGAGCCTACAATGCAGCAAAACCCTCAGCCGACTCCACCGCAGCCCCAGCCTGTTCAGCACGTGTACTACGTGCAGGTTCCGAAGCAGCCCCCGCAGCCTCAGACGCAGATGGTTGTATACCAACCAGAGCACCATCCCACATACTCCGAGCAGTTCTCTCCACCCCCGCCACTGATCCAGGAGATCAATGGCGTCTGGAACAATGAAGCGCAACTGACCCGTCCTCAGGGACACTCTCAGGGTCAGAAACATGGGCAACCGGCCCTATCATCAACAGCAGCAGGGTGGGAGACCATTCCAGCAGCCTTACCAGTACCAGCCTCCCTTACACGGGAACACTTGGAGGCAGAATTACCAACATGGTCCTCAGCAGTCCGGATATTGTGGACAAGGATATCACCAGCAACCAGCTGCTCAATACAATCAGCACAATTCGCAGTACATCTCCAATCCTCCTTCTCAACAATTTTCACAAGGATATCAGTCGCAATCTCAGCCGTCATACCAGCATTCTAGACCCCAGCAGGCGAATCCTCTGAGATTGTACCAGCCAATCCGACCCTGGCCTATTTGGAGCAGTTGATAAAGAACATGGCTGAGATGAACCAGAAGATTGACGACCTGACGGCAGCAAAAATCGTCATACCAGCCCAGGTCGAAGCTAATCCTAACAATTTCCGACGCAAGGAGCAGGTAGCCGGCAGTGTCCAACCTGAATCAGGTGAAATTAATTGTTTTTTATCTAACACTGTTACCCTCAGAAGCGGTAGGACACTTCGGCCATCGGTGACGGCGAAGGGAAAGCATATTGCATCTGACGGGGAATCGTTAGTCCAGCCAACACCAGGGCCAGCCAGTATTTTGGGAGCAGCACCAGCATCCAGAAAACCACAAAAAAATGAGGAAATCAAAAAACACAAAAGATAGCAGCAACCTCGGTGGAGATCAGCCAGCATTGGAGACGTCTGCACCCGCATCACAGCCAGCTCCTGACAGGAGGAGCATCGCACCTGCAGCGAGTCCAACGCCAGCACCTGAAGCCAAGCCTGTCATTTTTGGTCCGCAAATTGTAGATGAATCCATTCCTTTTTGTCATCTACCTGTAAACAACAATACGGACACTATTTTGAATGATATTGGTGAAGAGTTTGTAAATATTCCTTTTCCTGAAGCAATGAAAAAACAAAAAAATGTAAATTTTAAAAAGTGCTCTGTCTGACCCCGCTATCATAGAAATCATTCAGAATTTGGTGCTGAATATGCCATTGATGAAAGCTCTTGAGTACATGCCCGTTGTAAAGAAAGGATTGAAAGAGGCATGCACAACCAAGCGCAGGCCGAACCCCCACAATTCTAGAAGCAAAGGTGGCAAGTCCGAAAAACACATTCTCACAATGGACACAGTTAATGCCATCAGCAACCTCCCGGATAAAAAGCCAGATATGGGAGCACCTCTTGTACGTTGCCAGATGTTTAATCAGGAATTCGAGCGAACACTTCTCGACAGTGGATCGTCTGTCAATTTGATGCCAGCCTCACTACTCACGGAGTTTAGGTTAGGACCGCTCAAGCCTACAAAGATGATTCTGCAGTTTGCAGACAAGTCAGTCAAGCGGCCTAGGGGCCTGTTGGAGGACGTGATCGTCACGGTTCAGGGAAAGTCATTCCCGGCCGATTTTGTAGTCTTAGATATGGACGTCCCCGCTCCGTTGCTCCTTACCCCGATCATACTCGGAAGACCATTTCTGCGGACATCAAACGCAGTGGTGAATTATGGGACGGGAGAAATCACTTTTGGAGCTGGGAATGAAACTATCAGAGTAGAGACCCTGTCTGAGAGAACACCAGCTGAACAGACATCTGCGTCATGCGTAAGGGTGATCGAACATGATGAAGTCTGCGATTTTCTAGCAGAAATTCAAGATACCAACCTATTTCTGGATGACAAGGAGATCCATGGATTCCTCTATCCTGAGGAGGAAGTGGAGACCGCAGTCGAATTTCCTTGTATCAATCAAGATGAGGAATGTGCTTATGTGCTACAAGATACTGCCGTGGGGGTGATATGCCTTCAGGATCAAGAGCCGAGGTTTGAAGCATTGTCTGATGAAGATGACATCATTGAGGAATTCTGTCAGGATCTGAGAGATGAAACAGAGCAGATTATGGTGAACACTGAACAGTTGAAAGAATCACCACCTGCACTGATAGCTGAGGTCACCACTGAAGCAGCTCAGACCCCGCCAGAGCTTAAACCCTTGCCCTCCAACATGAAGTATGCCTTCCTTGCGGGAGAACCTAATATGCACCCGGTCATCATCAATGCCCATCTGACCGAAGACCAAGAATCTCGTCTGATGGAGGTTCTTGAACGCAACCGTAAGGCAATAGGCTGGCAAACTTCTGATCTCCATGGGATTAATCCGCCACTTTGCTCACACCGCATCTTTCTGGAAGAAGATTGCAGGCCCTCTCGGGAATTGCAGAGAAGATTAAATCCGAACCTGCGTGAAGTTGTTATGAAAGAGATCCAGAAATGGTGCGATGCGGGATTTATCTATCCCATCTCCGACAGCAAATGGGTGAGCCCGCTGCATGTTGTGCCCAAGAAATCAGGAATCACCATTGTGAAAAATGACAAAGGAGAGGAGAATGCTACCAGAGTACCCACTTCTTGGCGAGTGTGCGTAGACTACAGAAGACTCAATCTCGCCACCAAGAAGGATCATTTTCCGCTACCCTTCATCGACCAGATCTTGGAGAGATTGGCCGCGAAGGAATATTTTTGTTTCTTGGATGGATACTCTGGGTATAATCAAGTTTCTATTGCTCCTGAAGATCAAGAGAAGACCACGTTCACCTGTCCTTTTGGCACATATGCCTTCAGACGGATGCCGTTCGGGCTTTGCAACGCCCCAGCCACATTTCAGAGGTGTATGCTTGTAGTCTTTGCCGATATGGTGGGTAACTTTCTCGAGGTCTTTATGGACGATTTTTCGGTCTACGGGGATTCATTTGATCAATGTCTGGATTATCTAGACCGAGTCTTGCGGAGATGCTGCGAAGTCAATCTTGTGCTCTCCTGGGAGAAGAGCAATTTCATGATGACCGAAGGAATTGTGTTGGGTCACGTTGTTTCTAAACGTGGCATGGAGGTTGACCCATCCAAGGTGGATGTAATTTCAAAACTTGAACCACCTACAAATATCAAGCAAGTCCGGTCGTTCTTGGGCCATGTCGGATTTTACCGACGATTTATCAAAGATTTCAGCAAGCTGGCCAGACCGTTGACTGAGTTGCTCGGCAAGGACAATGAATTCATTGTGGACGACCGTGTGCTCCTTGCCTTTAATCAGTTGAAAGAGCTCATCACGCAGGCCCCTGTCCTACAGCCACCGATTTGGACTCAGCCTTTCGAGATTATGACCGACGCGTCAGATTATGCCATCGGAGCTGTACTGGGACAGAGGAAAGACAATGTACCATTTGCGATTCACTACGCTAGCCGAACGCTCGATGAAGCCCAGAGAAACTACACTGTCACTGAAAAGGAGCTGCTAGCGGTAGTCTTTGCTTTGGAGAAGTTTAGATCTTACCTCCTTGGGTCCAAAAGTTATCATTTACACTGATCATTCGGCCATTCGGTATTTACAGCAGAAGAAGGATGCCAAACCACGTCTCATCCGGTGGATCCTTCTCCTCCAGGAGTTTGACTTGGAAAATTAGAGATAAACCTGGGGTAAAGAATGTAGTGGCCGATAATCTGTCGAGACTTCCTGAACCAGTGTCTCCTGAGCTGAACCTGCAGCCTATCACAGAGACCTTTCCAGATGAGTCGATTCTATCTGTCGCCTCACTTCCTTGGTATGCGGACATTGTGAATTATCTAGTCGCCAAGAAAATCCCACAGGACTGGCCTAAGTTGAAAATAGACAGATTTTTGTCTAAAATCCATTTCTACCAGTGGGAAGACTCGTATCTGTTTCGTGAGGGAGCAGATTGCATCTGGAGAAGGTGCATTCCTCAGGAGGAAGTTCCAAGTGTCCTAGCTTTATATCATGATCAAGATTCTGGAGGACATCATTCAGGCAAATGGACGGCAGCAAAAGTTCTTCAAGTGGCCTCTGGTGGCCTTCATTATTCAAAGATGCATATGAGTATGTCAAATGTTGCACTGACTGTCAGAAGATGGGTGGAACCATAGGAATGAGAGATACGATGCCTCTGAAGTACATTCAGATCTCAGATGTCTTTGACGCATGGGGCATCGACTTTATGGGCCCGTTTCCTAACAGTCAGGGTTATGAGTATATTCTGCTTGCTGTCGATTATGTCAGCCGATGGGTGGAGGCTATCCCCGCTCCAGCCGTCGACAGTAGGACTGTTTGTCGATTCTTGCGAGATCACATCATAGCACGGTTCGGGATTCCCAAGATTCTCATATCTGACGGGGGCAGTCATTTCATAAACAGAGAGGTGAAGAAGCTGACCCAAGAATTCTGCATTGAACATCGTGTTGCTTCACCCTACTACCCGCAGTCCAATGGCTTAGCTGAATGTTCAAACAGGGAGATCAAGACAATTATACAGAAACTTGTGCGTCCGGATCGCAAGAACTGGTCTCAGCTGCTTGATTCCGTTCTTTGGGCTTACAGAACAGCGTACAAGTCACCCTTGGGAATGTCTCCCTACCGCCTGGTGTATGGCAAGCCATGTCCATTTGCCCGTGGAACTTATTCACAAATATTTATGGGCTATTAATATCTGTAATTTGGACTCCAAGCAAGCAGGAAAGAACAGAAAACTAGATCTGAACAGATTACTGGAATTCATAGATTATGCATATGACGACAGCCTGATGTACCAAGGAGAAGGTCAAAACATGGCAAGACAAGCACATCCGCCACAAGTCCTTTGATCCAGGTCAGAAGGTATGGTTGTTCGATGCGAAATTAAAGATCTTTCCAGGCAAATTGAAGAGCAAATGGACCGGGCCATTCATGGTTAGGCAGGTGCGTGACAACGGAAGTGTATCGATATCCAATCTGTCAGCTGACGCACAACCTTTTGTAGTCAATGGACAGCTTCTGAAGCCATACCTTGAACATGACACATTCATGGCCGTCGTTGACTCAATTCAAGTAATCTATGAGGATGAGCTGAATATCTCGAAAGAGGCAGAGGAAGGCAAAGCGCATCAAAACATTTTTGAATGATTTCCCTTTTCGTCTTTTCTTCTTTTCTTCTTTTCAATTTCTTTTATCTTATTCTACCAAATTGATGCCATCCCTTTCATCACTGCTACACTTAGAATATACTCTATCCTAAGTATAGGGGGGATGTGCATCCCGAGTTGTTCATACCCGATCTCATTTTCTTTTTCTTCTTTTCTTCTTTTCTTCTTTTCCTCTTCTACCTTCTTCATCTACCGAAAAGGTGCCGCCCCTTGTAGACAGTCTTCTATACTTAGGATGTACTTTGTCCTAAGTATAGGGGGTGAGCACCCCGAGTTTCTTCATTTATCTCGATCCTCTCTATTGTCTCCACTTCTTGTCTATACTTAGGGATATCTTACCCCAAGTATAGGGGGAGACAACCCGAGTACGATCTGTTCATTCCCACCCTTGACCCTCCCTGCTTTGTGTACAGTATGCTATACTTAGGATTATTTGATCCCTAAGTATAGGGGGGACGGTCAACTTCTCATTCGTTTGTTCATCCATTCCTTTATTTATTTATTCTTTAGACTTATCTATACTTAGTACGAGTTATGTCTTCTCTTTTCTCTCCGATCTATGAGGACATAGCTCAAGCTAAGTATAGGGGGGTCGTATATACTACGTATATACTTTAGCCATAACTCGTACTTTTGTATTTTCCTAATAATATGGCTAATCATTCATTAAAATTCATTGAAAATTCTTAATAAAAAGATGTGGTTATTCCTCGGATTCTTTTTCTATTTACTGATTAATAAATCAGGTGAAAATGTTTTTTGCAAAATATTTGAAAAAATAGTTTGAAAATTCTAGTGAACATTTATTGAAAACTATTTTGAAAATATTTTGTTACATGTTTTCAACCTGTGTAAAAATGTGTGGTTTGTAAAATTTCTTTTCTTTGTGTGAAATAAAATGTTTGAAAAATGATTTGCAAATGGTTTGAAAAGTGGTTGCAAAAATATTTGAAAAACCTATATATACTGTTTTGAAAGCCTTTGCAAAATGATTTTCAAATGTGTGTACATGTTTTCAAAAATGTTTGTAAAAACTATTTTGGACTATAGTTTTCAAAAATTGTGTGAAAAGCTTGTGTCAAATAAGTTTGAGGAATACTGACATCACACCAAAATTCGCTATATGTATATATCTATATGTATAAAATTGACCACTTACCCTGTAAATTCTTAAAATCTACTTCTTGTATATATAAGAAGCACTCCCGTGTATACATTTTTCACCTAGTTTTTAGCCAAAACTTTTTGTTTTCAAAAATCCCAAAAACATTTGCAAAATTAAAATCCAAAAACATTTGAAAAAAAAAATCTTTTTGAAAAAGACAAAAAAAATGCATATGCATCATCGTCATCATCATCTTTTCAAAAATCCATAAAAAGTTCAAAACCTTTGAAAATTACATCACAAAAATATTTTCGGCATCGCATTGCATAGCATGAGCATTTTTCGGATTGAGTTTGATAGTTGAACAAGTCTAAGTAAAATCCGGAGATTGGAGCTTGATTGGACCTTAAAATCTACCTAATAACAGGAACCTTATAGGAACTGGGTTTGAGGTACTTCAGGTCTAGTTGACTTAATTCTTTGAGGATCACGAGACTTGGTTCAATGGATTCTTGACTGCCTAAGTAGAGTATTTCGGAGCACACGCACGACTCTTGTTGATAATGACCTAACTTGGACACCTGCACCTTTGACATGGCTCAACTCAGTTGGAGTGGTGAGGGGATTGGATTTGCCGGTATGAGACGCACACAAGTGGAAACATTTGTCCTCCTCTAGGGAGGGAAGTGCACCCCAACCCGTCCAGTGATTAGGAAGTCTAAAGACAGGAGGCTGTGGGTTGCAATAAAGCTTCAAAAGAGGGATAGTCTACTGGCTCAAGAGGAAAAACTCCCTATGTAAATGCTGCTGTGAATAGTATTTCAAAAAAAAAAGTTCAGGCATGTACAAAAATAAAAAGCCTGCAAGTATTTACAAAGTCAATAAGCAAGCTTGAGTTCCAAAGTCATATCATGTGAGCGTGCAGCAGGATGACTTGACTACGCTGGTCTTGCATCCCGGGATAGGTAGCTACACTGGCTACTGTCCATTCTTCTCTTCACCCCCTCCTCTTGAGTTGGTTGCCACTTGAACTTAGAAGGGAATACCCCTCTCCTCGAGGATGGAGTTATTGGATTGGGGAATCATTGGGTTGTCATACTGGAGAAGTCAGTTTCTTTGTCATTCTAGTTGGGGAGAGCCACCATCACTTACACTGTACGAGTCAGACTCATAGTCGTAAGAGTTTGCGTATGAGTTGAGATATTTCTGACCTGGCTATTGTGGAGACTTGAACAGAGTTTTGGGATTCTCAAGGACTGTTGGATTTCAAATTCGGCTCTCAATAAGGTTCCGCCCGCACTAAAATTTCGAAGGTCCAACTTAAGCTCCAAACTTTGATTTTGTGAAGACAAGTTTGATAATTAAATTTAGTCCATCTTTCTTCTTTTTC
The DNA here is from genome assembly GCA_037367405.1 of Ottelia alismoides. Lineage (NCBI taxonomy): Eukaryota > Viridiplantae > Streptophyta > Magnoliopsida > Alismatales > Hydrocharitaceae > Ottelia > Ottelia alismoides. The sequence goes on along the minus strand of JAZKJV010009287.1, from coordinate 806,052 downwards.
TTTTCTTTATTTTTCTTTTTCTACACTTATTGCATAAGTATTTGCTAGGGACTAGCAAAGGCAAGTATAGGGGGATGATGAATCCACATTTCATCATCTTTATTCTATCATTTTGGCCGTAAAAACCCTAGTAGATGTGTGTAAATAGCATTAATTTATGCATTTTAGCATTCATGTATATGTGTGTAAAATTGTATAAAATGCGGTTTTTAGTGCCAAAATTATAGAATAAAGAAAAGAAAAGAAAAAGAATAAAATATTGTAAATATTTTATGACCCGAAACCCTGAGACCTAGGCATCTTGATGAATAGGTCGACAAGTAATAAAGTAGGGGGAGATAAGGGCCAAATACCTATAACTATTAATTCATTCTTCATTCATTTTGGGACCTATTTTTGGGTCCACTTTTTATACATCAAATAAAGAAACTTTGTACATGTAAGTTGTAGATAATTTTATAAAGAAAAATACAGAATTGATTTCACAGAAAAATAATATACAGATAAAAAGTTATGGTCTGAATAAAAATCCAGAATCCCAACTTCCCAGACCCGTATCTCACAAATAAAAACTCCAAATGCAGAATACTCACCTTTAATTGTATATAGAAGAAAATAAGCTATTTAATGGCGGTGGTTTCTCATTTGGCGGAGCTACGGTTTGAAAGTTGACTTTTGGACCCTCATTGTACAGTGTACCGAATAAAATATTCAATTTATTATTTATTCAATATTTTTATATTTTTATATTTTTATAATGTTATAAATATTACTTATAATAATTATGTACATTAAAATTGGCATAAAAACATGAATAAAACCCCAAATAAAAATAAATACATATTTGATACATAGGTATAATACCTGTGTCTATACCTATACAAATAACACTTTTATTTTATTACATGTATAAAATATATCATAAAATTAAAATAAAAATATATTTGTGTAGATAAAATTATTTTATAATTTTATAAAATCATAAATAAAAATAACAATATTGGAAATTCCTAAATAAAAATAAAATACTAAAAGATATAGATATATATACCTATAAAGGGCATAAATGCAAACTTGTAAAAATATACCTCAAAAAATAAATAAAAATTACAATAAAATAATTTATAAAATTATAAACATTTTTTATTTTGTAACCATGACTAAATAAGTTAGTTTACTTTTTTATTTTGACTTTTTAAATATTTTTCCAGGCTTTTTTCCTGGTTGGTCCACGTGGACCAACCAGGTGGGCTGGAGAGTTGACCTCGGGTCAACTCTCTGACCCCAGCCTGGATTGTGTCAGAAGTGACTTTTTGTTGTTTTTCTCGATTTTTTCGAGGCATAGTCTTTCACCTTTTCATGTCGAGGTCTTCAGCAAAGTTGTTCCTCGTTGCATGGGCTTGCACGCCCTGGGTTTGTCACAGGCTGAGGATCATCGACTCGCGAGATGCGCCTCGTTCTTCGAGCCCTCTCGGCCAAGTTTCAAAACCACACCTCTTCCCTCCATTCCACTTTGACCACTCTTCCACCTCCAAACCCCTAACCTGGACCCCTGGCGTGACTCTTGGTGACAGCAGGAGTTCGGAGGGCGTTTCAACGGGGCGAATCGGTGTCGAATCGAGGCAGGTCCCCTCGCCGGAGTTCTCGCCGGAGAGCTTCTTGTGCAAGCACGGGTGAGGCCCCCTTTTCCCTCCTTTTCCTTGATGTTTTAGTGTTAGAAAGCCATAGTGGCATTTCCCTTGTCGAAACATTCGTCCAGTAGACATCATTCCTTCCCGATTTAACCGCGGCCGGCATCGAGTTTCGCCGGTCGTCTTCGCGCTGCCGCAGATCCGTTCCCCTTGTGAAAGACTCCACGAGGTTGGGGCACTTTGCCCCCAACTTCTTCACCCATTTTTTTGCAGGTACCCAGCGCCGAAGTGTCGCCGTCTGAAGGGTACCTTGAAGCTCGTCGGAGGAGGACGCGGCCGCCCGCACGCCGCCGCTGCGCGCGCACCTGTGCAGAACAAGAACGAGGGGGAGGGGACGTGCTACAAGTGCCGTCGATTTCGCCCCCTCCTCTTCGATCTAGGCCGTCCGCTGACTGAGGGGAGGTCAACCGTTCATCTCCCCACATCCACACGCATCCACGCATGCCACGTGGATAAGTGGGGAGTTTTGCGCTCAAGCACCCACGTCTTCATATTATTGCTGAGTAATTTACAAACATTCCTCTGCTGTTTAAAATTTGTGTAACATTTGCAGACTACCCCCCTCATTTTTGTAATACTATAAGCTAGTCCCCGCCAGGCGCGTGCCTTGCACGAGGTGCTTGGCGATTTTGCGGGATAACCCCCCCCTGACTTTTGCCAATGTATTTTTAATGTTAAAACAATAGACTGCAGCATAAAAAATTTTGGACTTTTGCATTCAAGCCCTCCATAGTTCTGATAAGTGCAAGTTCATCCTTGCCAGGCGCGTGCATATCACGCGCGCCTTGGCGAATTTCGCTAGAAGCCCTTGCGGCTTTAGGGTATTTGTGTTTGGTCTGAAAGTATTCAATTCAGTGTTAGTTTTCGTAGGAAAATTGCATGTAGGTACATGGAGTTTTGTCTATTTGCAGAAAAGCCCCTGCTAGGCCTTTGATCTTTGCTTGCTTGATATAATTAATTAAGGCATCATTTTGACTCCAAAAATTCTCAAATTTTGAACTTAAGCTCCTGTGCATGTGTTCTTCCACGCCAACATTTTAGTTTTTGATTTTCTTTTATTTTTATATTTATTAAATATCAAAAACATGTTGTTTCAGCACTGTCTAGCTTATAAAATACCAAAAAAATATTAAAACATCTCGAAAAATTCCAAAAAAAATTCCCTGGTGTCTATTTTATCATATTCTAGTGTTAGTCCAAAAATCACTAAAAATCTCAAAAGAAAAACTTTAAAAATTTAAAAACACTCAAAAACTTCAAAAAAATATATAAAATCAAAGAAAACTCCAAAAAATACAAACTCAGTTCATGTTTGTTCTACATTTCATTCTCTTTATTTGAAAATTAGTGTGAAAAATTTTGGTTGCTGTTTGCTAGTTTTAATTCCTCTTTTACTCACAGCCAGCACATTTTTCACTGTTTTGACTTGTTTTGCTATTTAAAAATACAAAAACACCTTGAAAAATCCTCAAAAATCACAAAAACAGTAAAAAATCATAAAAATATCAAAAACATTTTATTTTTGAATTTTTTTTATTTTAGCACACTTTTATAAATACTTTATCTAGTCTTTTATTATTTTGTCTCTATATTACAATATTAAAAAAAAGAAGTAAAAAAATTATAAAATATAAAATTATAAAAATCAGAAAAGCAAAAATCAAAGTACAAAATTAAAAATTAAAAATTAAATAAAAAAATATATAAAATTAAAAACCCACAAAAAGAAATTAGATTGGCTAAGTAGTGTATTAGACCTAGGATTGGATTTTTATCTATGCTCTACACCCTTGCTTCCTGAGTTCGACCCCTATTGCTTGCCATTGTACATCTTTAGTAGGGTATAATAAATTTTAGTCCTTGCTATTCATTCGTCGATTGATTGTGTGGGTTAATTGTTGAAGAACGAAGAGGCTTGAGTAGTCGCATCAGCAACAGTGAGTCTGATTTGTCAGACCACTATTTAGCGGCTCTCGCTCTCTCGCTTTTCAAATACCCAGACAATAGGCAGCCACGGACGGCGGATATCTCTTTACTTGTCCACGTGTCACGTCCGAGGCGCGCGATGCCCCTTCGGCGTTGACGGCCGAGATTATATTATCTCTGACTGATCCGATGGTCGTTGACGTGCGGAATCCAACGGCTGCTGCAAGCTAGGATGATCAGAGCAGATCTGACGGCAATGGATGGGTTTGGAAGAACACACGAGGAACTCGACCTGGGCGAGTTTGGATTCGCCGAAGCTTGAGCTTCCGTTCTCCTGGATCTCCTCCGACACGTTCTCGGTGTTCCTGCAGCAATGTCAAAGCTCCCAGGTGGTGTGGATAGGGCCGTGGGACGTCGAAGGACCTCCGGCACACGATGATGCTCCGGCGTCCCGGGGGGGCTGTTCTTTGCAAAAATGAGGCACAGTTGCCTTTCCTGAGACCTGCAAGTGAAGAATAAAAAAAACGCAGCAGCACCTACTTGCACGACCAGGTCTTATTGGCGGGAGATAGAGGCGTGACGTGGTGGAAGTGGTCGCCGGAGCTCAAACGCTCCGGCAAGGTGTTCGAGGATGGGACTGGGTTGCTAATGCGATTTAATACAAAGAAAAATACACGGAATAGACGCTAGAGGTTACAGCTTCGCAATAAACAAGGAAAATGAGAAGAAAACGACCTCAAACAGTGGTGTACTGCGAGATGTATACCTCAAGGCCAACTTGGCCGGAGATGGTGGAAACGCCCAAGAGACGCGTCAAGCTTCTCCCAGCTTGGCTGGAGGTGGTGCTGTCACCGCCACCGGTCCGGAGCGCAGGCCAAAAGGAGGAGAAACGGTCAAAATGAGGTTCAAACTGAAATGGGGGAAATGGGTGCGGTTTTGAAACTTGGCCAAGGGGCGAACTTCGAGACGCGATCACGGGCGAAACAACGACCCAAGGGTCGAAAAAATCCTCTGGCGTGATTCATCTAAGATCGAGGAACAACTTTGAAGAAGACGCCATCATGAAAGGAGTAACGGAGTGGCCTCAAGAATTGGGTGAAAGTGGGTCAACGGCCACTTCTGACATACCACAGGTGTTGGGCAGAGAGTTGACCGAGGTCAACTCTCCAGCCCTCCTGGTTGGTCCACGTGGACCAACCAGGAAAAAACCTGAGAAAAATGTTTTAAAAATCGAAATAAAATAGCAAACTATTTTATTTAATTATGGTTATAAAAAAATGCTTATAATTTTATAAATTATTTTATTATGATTTTTAATTATTTTTATGATATTTATTTTTACAAGTTGCTTTTATACCCCTATATAGGTATATAATTCTATATATTGTATTCTTTTATTTTTATTGTATGTATTTAGTTTATTTATTTTTTATTATTAATTTATATAATTATAACATACTTTTATACACATAATTATATTTTTATTTTATTTTTCTGATTTATTTTGTATATTTAATAAAATAGAAGTGTATTTTTTATAGGTATAAGTATATGTATAATACCTATGTATCAAATATGTATGTATATTACTTTAAGTTTTATTTAGGTTTTTATTCCAATTTTAATGTACATAATTATTATAAGTATTAATTACAACATTATAAAATATAAAATTATAAAAATAATAAATAAATAATAAATTGAATATTTTCTTCTGTACAAGTATACAATGAGGGTCCAAAACTCAACTTTCAAACCGTAGCTCCGCCAAATGCGAAACCACCGCCATTAAATAGCTTATTTTCTTCTATATACAATTAAAGGTGAGTATGCTACATTTGGAATTTTTATTTGTGAGATACGGGTCTGGGAAGTTGGGATTCTGGATTTTTATTCAGACCATAACTTTTTATCTGTACATTATTTTTCTATGAAATCAATTTTGTATTTTTCTTTATAAAAGTATCTACAACTTTCATGTACAAAGTTTCTTTATTTGATGAATAAAAAGTGGAACCAAAAATAGGTCCCAAAATGAATAAAGAATAAATAAAAACTATAGGTATTTTATCTGTATTTTGGCCCTTATCTCCCCCTACTTTATTCCTTGTCGACCAATTCATCAAGATGCCTAGGTCTCGGGGTTTTGGGTCATAAAATATTTACAATATTTTATTCGTTTTCTTTTCTTTTCTTTTCTTTATTCTATAATTTAGGCTTTAAAAACCGCAATTTATACAATATTTATACACATATACACAAATGCTAAAATGCATGAATAAAGCCTATTTACACGCATTTACTAGGGTTTTTAAGGCTAAAATGATAGAATAAAGATGATGAAACGTAGATTCATCAGCGACCCATTCCGTTACATAATCTTAGTCCCTTAGAGAATAAAATTGGTTCAACTTGAGTCGGAGTCCCTTAGGGCCTTTTTGGTTGCTGGGTTGGACTGGGTTGGGTTGGGTTGGGGGACCCCTGTGAATAGTAAACTGTACCCCTGTGAATAGTAAACTGTGAGGAGGATTGAGAGGGTTGGAAGGAGGGGTACACCGGTGTACAAACGTCCTACGATTTTATTAGTAAATATCAATTGTCCTAAGCTTTTGTTAATAAATATTCTCACATGTTTATTTGTGCAATGATGAAAGTGTTTTTTCAAGAAATCCCCGCCCCTTAGAGATAGGGGTGTCTATTGAGTTGAATGGGCCGAGTCAACCTCGAATTGAACTTAAACATGATACTCAAGCTCAGATTTGAGCTCAAACTCAATAAGCTTCAAGTCCACATTACTGACTCGAACTCTTACTCATTGAGTTTAAGTTAGCTCACCAGCCTCTTATTAGCCATGTAAGTCTAGGACAAACCATTTCTACAATAAATATTATTGTAATCTTTGATATATCACTAAAGTTTATTGATTTATTCCACTCATTGTATTAGATTAAATGAATGAATGCATTTATACATCCCATTAGTACAATTAGAGTTATGTACCATCATTATCTTAATAATCATACATCTATAGATTAAATGGTTGGATCACAGAGGTTGGTGCTTAGAAGATATGTAAAGAGTTAGATTGATGACTCATCAAGCACCGTCAGATGATTGTTAATAAAGGATCTCTAGCCAAAGAAGGAATCTTTCTCTAAAGACAGCTATCTGACCAATGTTGAACCGGAAAATAGAGGGTCGTACGGTTTCACAAGGCGAAACCGCAGTCGATGCGGTGACCGCTCGAAATCCCGATTCAAACAACAATTAACCCACAACAAGTAAATCAAACAATGAATGTAAATGTGCGGAGTTAAAATTAATTATAACTCTACAACAAGATGTGTATAGGTGCAAGTATTGTAGAGGTCGAACACAGGGAGCAGACAGGTAGAACGGGGCACAAGTGCACAAAATGTGTATGAAAGTGATCAAGTGTCTATTGTGCTAATTTTTTTTGTGGGTTTTTGATTTTATAATTTTTATTTGATTTTTAATTTTTGTATTTTTGTATTTTGATTTTTAATTTACTGATTTTATATTTTCTTTCTGTATTTTATATTTTTTTTGTATTTTCTTTTTCAATATTGGAATATAAAAGCAAGGTAATAAAAGGCAAGCTAGAGTATTTATAAAAATGGATAAAAATGCTCAAAAATGAGGAAATAAAGTCTCTTTGGTCTTTTTATACTTTTTTACTGTTTTTGTGATTTTTGGGTAATTTTTAGAATGTTTTTGGTATTTTTAATTATCAAAATAAAGAAAACAGTAGTAAAAAGCAAGGCTGAAACTAAAATGGAGAAATAAAATGGCCAACAGTAACAAAAATTCTCCAAATTAACTTTCTCTTAAAGATAATAAAACAAAGAAAATTTAGGAAAAGCAAACACTATTTTTGGATTTTTTATGGATTTTATAAATTTTTATGAAGGTTTTTAGAGTTTTGCAATTTTTAGGAGTTTGGTTTTGTATTTTTTAATGATTTTAGCTGGAAGTTAAACAAACTAAAAGACACAAAATATAATTTTTTGGGATTTTTCTGGAGTGTTTTTATATTTTTTATGGATTTTATAAGCTAGACAGTGCACAAAAAAAATGTTTTTGATTTTTAATAATTATAAAAATAAAATAAAAACAAAAACTAAAACTGTGGCGTGGAATAGCAAGTGTCCAGGAACTTAAGCTCAAAATTTGAGGATTTTTGGAGTTAAGATGAACCTCCAAATAAATATTACAAGCATGCAAAATTTCAAGGACTGGCAGGGACCTTTGCGTAAATATGCGAAACTATAAGGACAAGCTAGCAATTTTCCCACAAAATTTGAACTGAGACAAAAAGTTTCGGGGCCAAACAACAAAAACCAGAGCCGCTAGTGCGAAAATGTAAAAGGGGCAGGGTCTGAATCGCAAAATACCCAAAAGTTTATACCTGCATACAAAAGTTTCTAGGCTAAATTACAATAACCCGAACCTCAGGGGAGTTCGTGCAAAAATGTCAAGTCATGTGCGTAAAGCACGTGACCTGGCAAGGACGAATCCGCAAAATGCAATACCCAGCGGGATAAAAATGCAAAATGACCCAAAGTGTTAAAGGGCGGTCGACAGTTAAGATGTTAATTGAATATTACAAAAAGGAACGGGGGGTGTCTCGCAAAATACCCAAGTATCGGGGTGCATCCAACGGCCAGGCGCGTTTACTTAGGCCACGTGTCGCAGCAGGAGAGGCCGATACCCCTTCATCGTGTGGTCGTGATTAAGTCATGCATCTGCGATCTACGGCTGGAGGAGATGCTGCATCCGACAGCGCCTGTACACCCGTGCGGGTGTTCTTGATCCTACGGTGTGAGATGCGGCTGGACTATCCGTTGAAGAACTCGGCCTGGCCGAGTTGGGTTCACGCGCAGGGGCTCGCTCCAGCCATCAAATCCTCGGCCGACGGTCGCGTTCTCCTCCAGCTGCCCTCCCCAACGCCCAGGCTGCTCATATGGGGGCCAAAGACCACGACGTGGATTGCGGCCGTGCGAGGTTGCGCCGGCAGACCTGGAGCGTTCACGGCAAAAAGGTGAGGCGTGAGTGCCTCTCCTGGGACCTGTAAGGGAGAAAAAAGTGCAACAGTAAAAGTATGCAGTCCCGGGCCTTATTGGCGGAAGAAGACGGCGATGGATGGTGCAGGTGGTCGCCGGAGCTCTTGAGCTCCGGCAAGGTGTTTGATGGCGAAAGCGAGGGGATGATGTGATTAACAACCTTAGAAACACCAGAACTAAAGAGAACTACGGATACCTAGATAAACTGCAAGGAAAAACAAAGAAAATACAACCTCAAGCGGCTGTTCACCGCAAGGATAGAACCTCGACGGCCAAGCGTGGCCGGAGATGATGGAATCGCCTCCACCTCCTCGACTGAGCTCCGCGCAAGGGCTGGAGGAAGCCTGTCACTCTTCCCGTCCAGAGCCCAGCAGCCAGGAGTTGAATCAAGGGGTAAAAAGGGTTCAAAAGTTGGAGGATGTGTTTGGGTCGTTTTTGAAACAAGGTTCTGGCGCGATGTTCGAGGGAAGATCACGGGCGGCATGATGATCCAATCCCCGAGATGAAGGCTAGGCGTGATAGACCTATAGTAGGGCTACAAATTTCGTGAAGAGGCCGACCCCATTCGGTGAAAGGGGCGACCTCCAAAAAAAGGAGAAAGTGGGTCAACAACCACTTCTGACATGAACAGGAGCTGGCTCAGACAGTTGACCCGAGGTCAACTGTCAGAGCCTCATGGTTGGTCCACGTGGACCAACTAGGAAAAACCTACAAAAAAGAATTTATTAATTCATTTAAAAATAGGAAATGATTTTATTGATTTTTAATTATAAAGTAAAAAATTTTTATTATTTTATGAATTAATTTATGGTGATTTTTATTTATTTTTATGGAGTATATTTTTACAAGTTTGCATTTATACCCTTATAGGTATCTATATCTATGTATTTAAGTATTCTATTTTTATTTAGGTATTTTTAATTTATTTTATTTTGGTTTTTATTTTCTAAAATTATAAAATACTTTTATAGACATAAATATATTTTTATTTTGATTTTCTGATATATTTTATACACTTAATAAAATGAAAGTGTTATTTGTATAGGTATAGCTTCATGTATTATACCTATATATTAGATATATACAAGTATTTTTATTTGAGTTTTAATGATGTTTTTATTCTGATTTTAATATACATAATTATTATAAGTATTATTGACAACATTATAAAAATATAAAATTATAAAAATAATAAATAAATAATAAATTGAATATTTTAATATGTACAAGTATACAATGAGGGTCCAAAAGTCAACTTTCAAACCGTAGCTCCGCCAAATGCGAAACCACCACTATTAATTAGATTATTTTCTTCTATATACAATTAAAGGTGAGTACGCTGCATTTGGAGTTTTTATTTGTGAGATACGAGTCTGGGAAGTTGGCATTCTGGAATTTTATTCAGACCATAACTTTTTATCTGTACATTATTTTTCTGTGAAATCAATTTTGTATTTTTCTTTATAAAATTATCTACAACTTTCATGTACAAAGTTTCTTTATTTGATGTACAAAAAGTGGAACCAAAAATAGGTCCCGAAATGAATAAAGAATGAATATGCTGTATAGGTATTTTATCTGTATTTCGGCCCTTATCTCCCCCTACTTTATTCCTTGTCGACCTATTCATCAAGATGCCTAGGTCTCGGGGTTTCGGGTCATAAAATATTTACAATATTTTATTCTTTTTCTTTTCTTTTCTTTATTCTATTATTTTGGCTTTAAAAACCGCATTTTATACAATATTTACACACATATGCATGAATGCTAAAATGCATGAATAAGGCCTATTTACACGCATTTACTAGGGTTTTTAAGGCCAAAATGATAGAATAAAGATGATGAAATGTGGATTCATCATCCCCCTATACTTGCCTTTGCTAGTCCCTAGCAAACACTTATGCAATAAGTGCAGAAAAAGAAAAATAAAGAAAAGAAAAAGAAGAAAGATGGACTAAATTTAATTATCAAACTTGTCTTCACAAAATCAAAGTTTGGAGCTTAAGTCGGACCTTTGGAATTTTAGTGCGGGCGGAACCTTAGTGAGAACCAAATTTGAAATCCAACAGTCCCTGAGAATCCCAAAACTCTGTCCAAGTCTCCTTAATAGCCAGGTCAAAAATACTTCAACTCATACGCAAACTCTTATGACTATGAATCTGACTTGTACAGTGTAAGTGATGGTGGCTCTCCCCAACTAGAATGACAAAGAAACTGACTTCTCCAATATGACAACCCAATGATTCCCCAATCCAGCAACTCCATCCTCGAGGAGCGGGGTATTCCCTTCTAAGTTCAAGTGGCAACCAGCTCAAGAGGAGGGGGTGAAGAGAAGAATGGACGGTAGCCAGTGTAGCTACCTATCCTTGGATGCAAGACCAGTGTAGTCAAGTCATCCTGCTGCAGGCTCACATGATATGACTTTGGAACTCAAGCTTGCTTATTGACTTTACAACATATGTACATACTTTGCAGGCTTTTTATTTTTGTACATGCCTGAACATTTTTTTTTTGAAATACTATTCACAGCAGTATTTACATAAGGAGTTTTTCCTCTTGAGCCAGTAGACTATCCCTCTTTTGAAGCTTTATCGCAACCCACAGCCTCCTGTCTTTAGACTTCCTAATCACTGGACGGGTTGGGGTGCACTTCCCTCCCTAGAGGAGGACAAATGTTTCCACTTGTGTGCGTCTCATACCGGCAAATCCAATCCCCTCACCACTCTAACTGAGTTGAGCCATGTGAAAGGTGCAGGTGTCCAAGTTAGGTCATTATCAACAAGAGTCGTACGTGTGCTCCGAAATACTCTACTTAGGCAGTCAAGAATCCATTGAACCAAGTCTCGTGATCCTCAAAGAATTAAGTCAACTAGACCTGAAGTACCTCAAACCCAGTTCCTATAAGGTTCCTTTTATTAGGTAAATTATAAGGTCCAATCAAGCTCCAATCTCCGGATTTTACTTAGACTCGTTCAACTATCAAACTCAATCCGAAAAATGCGAATGCTATGCAATGCAATGCAGAAAATATTTTTGTGATGCAATTTTCAAGATTTTGAACTTTTTATGATTTTTGAAAAGATGATGCATGCAGATGCAATTTTTTTGTATTTTTCAAAAAGATTTTTCAAATGTTTTTTTGGATTTTAATTTTTGCAAATGTTTTTGGGAATTTTGAAAACAAAAAGATTTTGGCTAAAAACTAGGTGAAAATTATGTACACGGAAGTACTTCTTTATATACAAGAAGTGGATTTTAAGAATTTACAGGGTAAGTGGTCAATTTTATACATATATACATAAGATGGATTTTGGTGTGATGTTAGTATTCCTCAAACTTATTTGAAAAAAAGCTTTTCACACAATTTTTGAAAACTATAGTCCAAAATAATTTTTACAAACATTTTACACACATTTGAAAATCATTTTGCAAAGGCTTTCAAAACAGTATATATAGGTTTTTCAATTCATTTTTGCAACCATTTTTCAAACCATTTGCAAATCATTTTTCAAACATTTTTATTTCACACAAAGAAAAGAAATTTTACAAACCACACAATTTTTACACAGGTTGAAAACACGAAACAAAATATCTTCAAAATAGTTTTCAATAGATGTTCACAAAGATTTTCAAACTATTTTTCAAACATTTTGCAAAAAACATTTTCACCTGATTTATTAATCAGTAAATACAGAAAAAGAATTTGAGGAATAATCACATCTTTTTATTAAGAATTTTTAATGAATTTTAAAGAATTATTAGCCATATTATTAGGACAATACGAAAGTACGAGTTATGGCTAAAGTATATACGTAGTATATACGACCCCCCTATACTTAGCTTGAGCTATGTCCTCATAGATCGGAGAGAAAAGAGAAGACATAACTCGTACTAAGTATAGGAAAATCAATGAATAAAGGAATGAAGTAATGAATCAATGAATGAGAAGTTGACCGTCCCCCCTATACTTAGGATCAACTAATCCTAAGTATAGCAGACTGTACACAAAGCAGGGAGGGTCAAGGGTGGGAATGAACAGATCGTACTCGGATTGTCTCCCCCTATACTTAGGGTAAGATATCCCTAAGTATAGACAAGAAGAAGAGACAATGGAGAGGATCGAAATGAAAATGAAAGAAACTCGGGGTGCCAACCCCCCTATACTTAGGACAAAGTACGTCCTAAGTATGGAAAACTGTCTACAAGGGCGGCACCTTTTTGATAGAAGAGGAAAAGAAGAAAAGAAGAAAAGAAGAAAAGAAGAAAATAAATCGGAAGATGGCAGACGATAGAGAAGGATATACACATCACTCCCCCTATACTTAGGGTAAAAGAAGCCCTAAGTATAGGCGACAACAGGAGTAATGAAACGGAACGAAGAAAGAACACTCGGCTCATCCACCCCCCTATACTTATGACAAAGTACGTCCTAAGCTAGGCAGACACGAGAATGGGTGAACGAGCAATACGGTAGAGAGAACAGAGGTATACAAAAGTGAATATACAACAGAGATGGATATACAGATGATCAAGAAGGTTGAAAGCGAACCTTCTTGCGAGACCGCTGAGGGATAGATCTAGTGTGGTGCAAGTCGACATCGGGGTCCACAGTGGACGGAATCCGATTAGGGTCGACGGGGTGTAAGTCCTCAGTGGTCCTAGGGTGTAAAGGCACAGACAGAGTAGTGGAAGAAGTACGGCTAGGTCCGGCCTTGGGAGTCTCGCTGATATCAAAGTGAAATGGGACGAACTCATCCTCATCGGAAGAAGTGTACTCAAAGTCATCCAGCGAGGTGTCATCCAGGTCAAAATCAAAAGGCACGAACTCATCGGTGGAAGTAGTCGAACTCTGGTCGTCCTCTATAATCTCAACCGGATCATCTTTCTCATCAAAAGGCCCGAATCTCTGAAGAAAAGCAACTAAATCAAATTCGGCCTTAGTCTCATCAGTATCTTCATGGACAGGAGCGGACTCATCAGTGGAAGTAGTCAAAGCATGTCCGTCCTGTATAGTCTCTAAATCTGCCCTCCGCTCAACGGTATCAATCGTGTAAATCCCGCGGATGTCATCAACACATCGCCAAGTCCCAGAAGAAGGAACGTCGAGGTCCATGCTTTCCGAGTTTTCCTCGACCGGGAGGAATTCTCGGGTCTCAGTGGAATCCAATAGACAGCAAAATTCTCTGATAGTATCATCAAGGTCATGGTCCTAGAGGTCAGCCAAGATAGGTGAGGTCACATTAGGTGCATGTCTCTGGTCAGCAGTAGGTGCGGTGATCAACGCTTCGCTCTCATCAGCAGGACGGAAGCGAATCTCTCCTGATCCGTAATCAATAACGACCCTCGCAGAGGCGAGGAATGGTCGTCCCAGGATGATTGGAGAGTGCTCCCCTGTGGAGGTCTCCATGGGTAATACGACAAAATCAACATGATAACTCATGCCCTGAATCGATACGACGGCGTTTTCAAGGATACCCTTCGGCCTCTTAATTGATCCATCAGCAAACTGTACGATCATCCTGGTCTTCTTGAGAGGCCCTAGGTGAAGAGACTGTACCAGCGAGAAGGGTATGATGCTAATAGAAGCACCGCCGTCTAGGAGAGTGCGATCACATGTGTGGTCAGAGATGGTGCAGCTAATGAAAGGTGTAACAGTGTTCCTCTTCTTAGGAATGGGACGGTGTGTGATGGCGTGGGCAGTGGCCATGGTCAAGATATGACGCTCAGATCTGTTCCTCCGCTTTCTCTTCTTGGGAAGAGGAGCAGATAAATCGGTCATGGCCTGCTGAAGTGGGGCACGGATAATCTCATGTATGGTGGCCACCACTTCGGGTTCAGTCAGCATTTTTTTGAATTTTTGGACCTCCTCCATACAAGGGAGGAAGTCGGAATCAACATATACACGAGGCATGCCAAGAGCAGTCTGTACAACGGCATCCTCGGGGTCAAAGATGGGACCGGGTGTGAATGTATGTGTGGACCAAGGATCTGGCAAGTGGGCACTCTCCTCACAGTCCGACTCAATCGTGTGTCTCCCAAAATCTTTTTGTGTTTTTACATTTTTCTCATTTTTTTGTATTTTTGGCGATTGCAAGCTCTCATGGTCGTCCTCAAATGATTCCATATCCTCAAAGACTGGAGCAGCATTTTGGTTCTTATTTAAACTAGTTAGATCAGTGATCCTTGAGTTCATATGCTCCATCATCTGATTCAAGGTCTCAAGTGTGGATATCATGAAAGGTGACTCCAAAATCTCAGGATCGGGTGAGTCGAATGTGGGCGGTGGGTGTGGATAAAAATCACATTCCGGATCAGGATACTCAAGGAAGAGTGGGTTGTCGAAATGTGTAGGAGATGGTGGTGGGAATGACTGGCGAAGGTCAAAGTCCGAATCCTGAAATAGTGGGTTGGTCGGATATGTACAAAAATCAGGAGCAAAGTCCTCCTGGAAAAAGTGAGGTGGACCGGCTGGAGCGGACGAGGGATCCGCAAAGTCCGGATAGAAAATGCTCCAGGGGTCCATCTCGAAAACAAAAGAAAATAATCGGGAGAGCACGACGGTCAAGTTAAGAGAGTAGAAAAGAAGGCGCAAGTGCGCAGCGATGATCTAGGACACACACAAAACAACCACAACCAAAAATGAAAAGAATACAAACCCTCAATTCACCTACTCAACTCGGTGAAGACCACAAATGCGGTCTTTTTATCTTGTCTGTTTTAGAGTTAGGTGAGAAGTCCAAAATTGCGCAAACACTTAGGGGGCTGAATGGGATTTTGGGCTCTAACCTTAGTGTGTGCGCGAGCAGATAAAAGCGAAGACAATGAGGGGATTACTCGCCCCAATACAAAATTTTTCTTTTTGGTGAATTTTAGGGTCAAGTAATGTTAGCAGTCCCAATTTTATTTGGTTATCACTTTTTTTGGATTTTTAATAAAAAATGCACGAGCCTATCGGGGCTTCAATTCCTTTAAGATCCTAGGTTGGCAAAATCAGAGGTAGAGTCGGAAAAGCAATGCAAGCGGTCAAAACGATGATGGATGCTAAAGCGTAAATGCTCACCTTGCCACCAGCACTCTACATGCAAGGATGCTCAGCAGAATTGAAACCTGTCTATATGCAAATGCAAAGCCGATGAAATCGCCCTAAGTTCAAAAATTGCTATTAGCGGGAAGAACCACAAGTTAACCGTCAATCCTCAACCCTAGAGTCCGGTCTAGGCTCACCCCTCCTCTGCTCAACAAATTGAGGGTAGGAGAAAGCGCTTTGCGGGGAGAGCTCGCGGCGCGATGGATTGAAGGTGATGATCAACTGTTTAAAATTTGACTAAGTCCAAACGAAACTATAGGTACATGCAAGATATTAGGTGTTTGGCCTTAGTCTATCGCAAGCAATCCTAAAACTATGGGCTCAATCACACAAAATAAATAAAATCGAAAAACAAAACAAAATAAAAAGAATGCGAGAAAAAACCGACAAAAACCGTGTCGAGCCCCCAAGTGAACAATCACTTGGAAATTAGGCTCAAAAGTCCTAAGTCCGGGGGTACCTGTATTATTACAAATTAAGAGTCTCTCACTAACTTAAATTACAAAATACAATGCAAGAAAATAAATGCTAAGAAATTGTCCTGCAAAATCCTCCAAGTTCTTCTTCGTGCTCAGCTAGAGCCGCTTCACGTGGGTGCCAAGGTGCTCCAAGAGGGGCTCCTTCCTCGATCCACGTACCTCGCACGGAATCCAAACAAGGAGAGTGGTTAGACAATTCAAAAGATATATCAAAAATAAATAAATAAAATAGCAAAAAGAAAAGCCGTGAATAAACAATCAATCACAATCACAAACAAGACCCGAACTACGCGCTGTTACTCCCCGGAAACGGCGTCATTTGTTGAACGGAAAATAGAGGGTCGTACGGTTTCACAAGGCGAAACCGCAGTCGATGCGGTGACACCGCTCGAAATCCCGATTCAAACAACAATTAACCCACAACAAGTAAATCAAACAATGAATGTAAATGTGCGGAGTTAAAATTTATTATAACTCTACAAAAAGATGTGTATAGGTGCAAGTATTGTAGAGGTCGAACACAGGGAGCAGACAGGTAGAACGGGGCACAAGTGCACAAAATGTGTATGAAAGTGATCAAGTGTCTATTGTGCTAATTTTTTTTGTGGGTTTTTGATTTTATAATTTTTATTTGATTTTTAATTTTTGTATTTTTGTATTTTGATTTTTAATTTACTGATTTTATATTTTCTTTCTGTATTTTATATTTTTTTTGTATTTTCTTTTTCAATATTGGAATATAAAAGCAAGGTAATAAAAGGCAAGCTAGAGTATTTATAAAAATGGATAAAAATGCTCAAAAATGAGGAAATAAAGTCTCTTTGGTCTTTTTATACTTTTTACTGTTTTTGTGATTTTTGGGTAATTTTTAGAATATTTTTGGTATTTTTAATTATCAAAATAAAGAAAACAGTAGTAAAAAGCAAGGCTGAAACTAAAATGGAGAAATAAAATGGCCAACAGTAACAAAAATTCTCCAAATTAACTTTCTCTTAAAGATAATAAAACAAAGAAAATTTAGGAAAAGCAAACACTATTTTTGGATTTTTTATGGATTTTATAAATTTTTATGAAGGTTTTTAGAGTTTTGCAATTTTTAGGAGTTTGGTTTTGTATTTTTTAATGATTTTTAGCTGGAAGTTAAAACAAACTAAAAGACACAAAATATAATTTTTTGGGATTTTTTCTGGAGTGTTTTTATATTTTTTATGGATTTTATAAGCTAGACAGTGCACAAAAAAATGTTTTTGATTTTAATAATTATAAAAATAAAATAAAAACAAAAACTAAAATTGTGGCGTGGAATAGCAAGTGTCCAGGAACTTAAGCTCAAAATTTGAGGATTTTTGGAGTTAA
The DNA here is from genome assembly GCA_037367405.1 of Ottelia alismoides. Classification (NCBI taxonomy): domain Eukaryota; kingdom Viridiplantae; phylum Streptophyta; class Magnoliopsida; order Alismatales; family Hydrocharitaceae; genus Ottelia; species Ottelia alismoides. Next base: position 788,429 of record JAZKJV010009287.1, on the reverse strand, counting down.
GATGAACCTCCAAATAAATATTACAAGCATGCAAAATTTCAAGGACTGGCAGGGACCTTTGCGTAAATATGCGAAACTATAAGGACAAGCTAGCAATTTTCCCACAAAATTTGGACTGAGACAAAAAGTTTCGGGGCCAAACAACAAAAACCAGAGCCGCAGGGGGCTTTAATGCAAAACTTCCTAGGCTCACGTGACGCGCCGGCGTCTGGGAAGGGCACTAGTGCGAAAATGTAAAAGGGGCAGGGTCTGAATCGCTAAATACCCAAAAGTTTATACCTGCATACAAAAGTTTCTAGGCTAAATTACAATAACCCGAACCTCAGGGGAGTTCGTGCAAAAATGTCAAGTCACGTGCGTAAAGCACGTGACCTGGCAAGGACGAATCCGCAAAATGCAATACCCAGCGGGATAAAAATGCAAAATGACCAAAGTGTTAAAGGGCGGTCGACAGTTAAGATGTTAATTGAATATTACAAAAAGGAACGGGGGGTGTCTCGCAAAATACCTAAGTATCGGGGTGCATCCAACGGCCAGGCGCGTTTACTTAGGCCACGTGTCGCAGCAGGAGAGGCCGATACCCCTTCATCGTGTGGTCGTGATTAAGTCTTGCATCTGCGATCTACGGCTGGAGGAGATGCTGCATCCGACGGCGCCTGTACACCCGTGCGGGTGTTCTTGATCCTACGGTGTGAGATGCGGCTGGACGATCCGTTGAAGAACTCGGCCTGGCCGAGTTGGGTTCAGGCGCAGGGGCTCGCTCCAGCCATCAAATCCTTGGCTGACGGTCGCGTTCTCCTCCAGCTACCCTCCCCAACGCCCAGGCTGCTCAGATGGGGGCCAAAGACCACGGCGTGGACTGCGGCCGTGCGAGGTTGCGCCGGCAGACCTGGAGCGTTCACGGCAAAAAGGTGAGGCGTGAGTGCCTCTCCTGGGACCTGCAAGGGAGAAAAAAAGTGCAACAGTAAAAGTATGCAGTCCCGGGCCTTATTGGCAGAAGAAGACGGCGATGGATGGTGCAGGTGGTCGCCGGAGCTCTTGAGCTCCGGCAAGGTGTTTGATGGCGAAAGCGAGGGGATGATGTGATTAACAACCTCAGAAACACCAGAACTAAAGAGAACTACGGATACCTAGATAAACTGCAAGGAAAAACAAAGAAAATAGAACCTCAAGCGGCTGTTCACCGCAAGGATAGAACCTCGACGGCCAAGCGTGGCCGGAGATGATGGAATCGCCTCCGCCGCCTCGACTGAGCTCCGCGCAAGGGATGGAGGAAGCCTGTCACTCTTCTCGTCCAGAGCCCAGCAGCCAGGAGTTGAATCAAGGGGTAAAAAGGGTTCAAAAGTTGGAGGATGTGTTTGGGTCGTTTTTGAAACAAGGTTCTGGCGCGATGTTCGAGGGAAGATCACGGGCGGCATGATGATCCAATCCCCGAGATGAAGGCTAGGCGTGATAGACCTATAGTAGGGCTACAAATTTCGTGAAGAGGCCGACCCCATTCGGTGAAAGGGGCGACCTCCAAAAAAAGGAGAAAGTGGGTCAACAACCACTTCTGACATGAACAGGAGCTGGCTCAGACAGTTGACCCGAGGTCAACTGTCAGAGCCTCCTGGTTGGTCCACGTGGACCAACCAGGAAAAACCTGCAAAAAAGATTTTATTAATTCATTTAAAAATAGGAAATGATTTTATTGATTTTTAATTATAAATTAAAAAATGTTCATTATTTTATGAATTAATTTATGGTGATTTTTATTTATTTTTATGGAGTATATTTTTACAAGTTTGCATTTATACCCTTATAGGTATCTATATCTATGTATTTAAGTATTCTATTTTTATTTAGGTATTTTTAATTTATTTTATTTTGGCTTTTATTTTCTAAAATTATAAAATACTTTTATAGACATAAATATATTTTTATTTTGATTTTATGATATATTTTATACACTTAATAAAATGAAAGTGTTATTTGTATAGGTATAGCTTCATGTATTATACCTATATATTAGATATATACAAGTATTTTTATTTGAGTTTTAATGATGTTTTTATTCTGATTTTAATATACATAATTATTATAAGTATTATTGACAACATTATAAAAATATAAAATTATAAAAATAATAAATAAATAATAAATTGAATATTTTAATATGTACAAGTATACAATGAGGGTCCAAAAGTCAACTTTCAAACCGTAGCTCCGCCAAATGCGAAACCACCACTATTAATTAGATTATTTTCTTCTATATACAATTAAAGGTGAGTACGCTGCATTTGGAGTTTTTATTTGTGAGATACGGGTCTGGGAAGTTGGCATTCTGGAATTTTATTCAGACCATAACTTTTTATCTGTACATTATTTTTCTGTGAAATCAATTTTGTATTTTTCTTTATAAAATTATCTACAACTTTCATGTACAAAGTTTCTTTATTTGATGTACAAAAAGTGGAACCAAAAATAGGTCCCCAAATGAATAAAGAATGAATATGCTGTATAGGTATTTTATCTGTATTTCGGCCCTTATCTCCCCCTACTTTATTCCTTGTCGACCTATTCATCAAGATGCCTAGGTCTCGGGGTTTCGGGTCATAAAATATTTGCAATATTTTATTCTTTTTCTTTTCTTTTCTTTATTCTATTATTTTGGCTTTAAAAACCGCATTTTATACAATATTTACACACATATGCATGAATGCTAAAATGCATGAATAAGGCCTATTTACACGCATTTACTAGGGTTTTTAAGGCCAAAATGATAGAATAAAGATGATGAAACGTGGATTCATCAACCAACCTCTTGACACTTGTCCTCTACAAAGGAATAAAGATTCGAGGGTTAAGTTAGGTCAAATAGTTGACTTAACTATATCAAGATAATCAAGACCTATGTCATATACGGTCACAATATAGACACGCATCCTCCGACCAGAGACGAATGTGCTATAATAAATCTTAGTATGTAAATTTGGCAGACCATTTGCTTGATGACATAATCAAGGTCTATACACCAGCGAGCTGGTGTGCCTACAAAGGCATATGAGTAATGTGATCTCTCAAAGAGCATGACCTCACTCATGAGGTATTGAGATCGATCGAATTCAATACATAGTCATCTTGCTTTGGAAGCATGACGAGAATTTATAGGTATGATATATGCTTTTGGAAAAGCTTATGATCGATACCAACTGTCAATGATCAAATAAGAAACTTAATGATATAACCTTGAAGAAGAAAACTTAAACATGAAATAAAATTTCGAGTTTATTCTAGGTCTTCCAGTATGCAGGATTTACGAGTATTTGGAATACTCTCGGGTGATGTGATCGTAGACGATTGTATAGTCATGACACTTCTATTCCAAGGGAGTGATGAAACATCTTTGAATTTTAGTGATTCCTCTCAGTATATTAGTAATCCAATCTTAGTCCAAATGTTGGACATTGATCTAAATGTGATTCTTATGAACGAGAAGATTAGATTTACAGTTCGATTTAATTAAACATCTTTGAGAGGTCCTTAAGATCTAGATTTTAGAGACGGCCTCAATATCCAAGTCACTATACATGGAATGTACAATCGCCATGTCCTTATCTCCAAGTATCTGCAGAGAAAGCACATTATTCTTGAAATAGTTCAAAATTAATTCAATTGTTGATAATGTACATGAGCAATGGGAAAAAGATGATTAAATATGATTTAATTATCATGAATAATATGAATATGATTCATATTATTTAGACACATGAGAATAGTCATCTTAGATAATTAAATATGATTTAATTATCAAAGATATGATTAATGTGGATATTATTATCCATAATAATCATGAATATTATAAATATGATTTATAATATATTAGAGATAGTTAATTGTAGATGGTATTTATAAATTAAATGTTGATGTGAATTGGATTCACATTGAACAATTAATTGTAAATACAATTTACATTTTATATTGGATGTATGAATATGACTCATAATTATCAATGACATGCTTAAAATTATCACAAAATAATTTGTAATTATTTTGGTGAATAATTATGCAAAAAAAGTTGTTGCACATATGGAATATATGATGTTGGATTGATCGAGAAAGATCTCTTATTCTTATTCTAAGATCGTGATTTGATCCAGAAGCTATTCCTCTTTTGATCATAATCCAAAATGGAAAGTGTTCAATTGGAACATGAAAACGTGAATGAATTGAGATCTCAACATAATTGGAACGAGAGAGCTTCCTTACCATACTATGAGTGGATGGTCACCTTGAGTCCTAAATCTCGGTGGCCATCCACCTTATGTATGAAAGGAGGCTTGCTCTCCTTTTAAGTAATTCCATATTTGTTGATTTAATTTAAATTTTATTATATTATTGGATCTTCAATATATTTACTTTATTTTTAAATTAATTATTTATTGTTGCAAATTTATGCAACAAAATCATGGTCATTACTGAAAGAATAAAATAATCTACACTATTGATTATGTGTGCACATGGATTGAGATCCATAGACATCCAATTTGATATAGAAAGGCTAGACTTATCTCTTTTTTTACAATAATTGCAAGATCAATAACTCTCTCTGTCTCATCTCTACCATATGTACAAGCCTCTCTCTCTCTCTCTCCAAATATTATGGCCATCCACATATTTTGTTGAGAGATCCCGTTGTCGTCGCAACGTCGTTGTGCTGCCGAATCGACTGCACTTGAATCTCATTTTCTTCGGTGTTTCTTACTCGTGAAGAAGGATTCGTATTTCGTGAGATGAAATCAAGAGATCCCAACCTCGAAACATCAACTCAGATTGCAGGAACTATGCAGCTTAACCACATGCCCGCAAGTGCATCCATCGTCAGATCGAACTTGTGACAAGAGGTCTCTTCACTTAGAGACACGCGATGGTAATCACGCTTCAAAAGGTAATCATTTGACTTATTTGTGATCTTGATGAAATGATTTGAGAAGTGTTCTCATATCACGTGGTTTCATCTATTTAAAAAATTTAAATTTGCTTGCCCATTGCAAATAGTATGATTAGTTGTCTTAGATCACATTTAATGCAATATTCACGATTTTGTGATGTGTTAAGGCCTAAATTCTAGCCTTCACCTCTTAACAAGGAATTTGTTGGTTTATTTTATATTCCTTATTTGTCAAATTTATTTAAATAGTTAGCAACTAAATTCATTACGAATGTCATTAAAAATAAAAATAATTGTGTTTTTTAACAGTATGTATAAATATATTTATTCATGTATTTGATAAAAATGTTAAAATTTTGATTTGTAGTACAAGTACAATTGCAAAATATGAAGAAAGACATCCAATATACCCAACATATTTCCTTCCCACCATTAGCATGAACTTTTTATTAGCATGATTTCCCCATCCCTTTTAATAAGAAAATGATCCAAGGATGTGTGAACAAGCCATCCATTCTATGAAATCACGTAGTCAGAAGTGTTGCTCTAAAATTCATAAGTTACATACTTTTAACGTTACTATGCCATAGGAAGGAAAATGATGGAGACATGTGGAACAACCTAGGTGTCGTGGTGGCATTGGAGGCACCATGACATTGATCTCATCGGTAGCATCACAGGGATGGATATGGAAGGAAATAAAATGAGATGACATTGGCGGTGTTGGTGGTGTCACAGTTTCATGAAGTTGGTGCCTAGTGGTGTGGGTGGCGTTACAATCTCAAGCATCGGGTAACGTTGGTGGCACCATGTGCTCATAGCACGACGTGATAGCTTTGCATCCATATGGAAAATGGAAAAAATTTAGGGATTAGTAGAGAGAATAGGTAAACTTTGCATACCTCCAAGGAGCTGCACCACTTTCTCCTCCTATTCTTACATCATGTATGCTTATATGGAATAGAAAAAATATTAAATAAATAACAGAATAAAATCAAGTTATCAAGAAGTTAGCGAATTGAGTACGACTCGACACAAACTCGACTATATAACCCTAAGGATAGGGTTAATGAGTCATTTATCGGACTCAAACTCGAGCTGAATAGTTTTCCGATCTTTGCTCACGAGTTTTTATTGACTTGAGTCCGAGTTGAGCTCATCGAGCTCGAACTTTGCTGATACCTCTAGTTACAGCTGATCAACTCTGTGTTTTCTTTTCCTGGTAGTGCCAACATTGTGAGAGCGAACAATGTACCATGGTACTGCTTATCAAATAATTAGGTTTTACTTACAGCCGCATTGATCCAGGATCTATATATGCCCAAAATACTCAGTCGCATAATGCATGGCTGCAAGACTTTGCATATTAAAATATAATGCCAACTCAAAGATTACCCATCGTCGTTGTTCTATTTGGTATAAGATGGAATGGCACTGTTGCGAGTTGGCAGGGACGAAGCCAGAAAATTCATCTTGGGGGGCTAAATTATTTAGATGTTATTTATCTGTCATTTTAGTTGTTAATATTTGGGGAATGGTTCCTCTGATGTAACGTGAGTTACAAAAGAGGTGCTGTAATTATTTTTTGTTCAATTTTGTTTCTTAAAATCCAACCTTATAGATAGAATCTTCGAATAATGTTATACATATCCTCCAAATTTCATTTAAATCCAAGATCATTTGCTATTTTTTATCATTAGCTAAAATTTGTTTCTCTTTTAAACGAGACTTAAATTTCTTAAATATTGATTGGACTTTTAACCACTAAGATAAAATAAGAAATGACATCAGATTTGAGTGAAATTTGAAGGATATATAGAACATTAATAGAAGTTTAAATCTATAAAGCTGGATTCCTGGAAACGAATTCAATCTATAAGGTGAGTTTCCAATAATTCCGTAATTGATCGAAACTAATATTGGGAATAGATTTTTGTAAAAGTACCTATATAAACTTATAATCGGATATAAATAATCTCTATAAACATTGTATTGACAAAAAGATCCCTACAAAACTCTTCATATCACTGAAATATACATTTATTAATGTGATATTAAGTAATATCACTAAATTTAATATTTTCAAACAAGTAACACTATACAATACTTTTTACTTACATGGATGCAAACAAATATAGATATATGTACCAATCTTTTATCGTATTTGTTATATATATTTTGACATGTGTACGCTTATATGCATATTTATTTTAAAATGGATGCAGATACAAATAGGGTTGCAAACATGCAGATACAAATAGGTATATGTATCCATATATATATATACACTAGAAAAATATGTACCATATATTTTTTACAATCCTAGAAATGAAAGAGTTATTCAAATCCATATCCGTATATGCAAAGGAAATAAAAAGAAAAATCATTATCTATATAATATATCATAAAATAAAAAATACATATTTGTGACGGTTTACAAACGTATATGATGATGGACATATACAGATGAATCAATAGAGATGAAAACGGATACGGATATATTCGAATATCCACTTAACGTATTCCATTTGAATACGGATCGAATATGGATATGGACTGTAAAATTTTTCCGAATACGGATACGGATGTGGTAATGGCTTGAATATCTGGATCCGGATATCTGAATACAATATTTAATATTATTATATATATTAGTTAACATAATATAAGCCACAACTATGTGTTATTGTATTAGTATTATACATTATAAAATATAATATATTAATGATATTAATAAACTTCCGTTTGTTTGGGGATGACACGAATAAAAGTTACAAAATCATATCCCCTTTGCTTCCTGTTAAGAACGCAGGTCACCTTGATGCTCCCTTTTGTTATGATGCAACTTATTTTTCATTGCTATTTTTTAAAATTATGAACTTTGATAGAAATTCAATTCGTTTTCGTATGTAGTCTTTATTCGATCTGTATTCGGATTCCATGTTTATTGGATTCATATTTGGATTTCATTCTTTATTCGATTCATATATATATTAACTCTTCTTCGATCCGTATTCGTATTAAATAAATATCCAATTCGGATTCGTATTCGTATTTTTAAGGATATGATTTCCTTAATGTATATCCGAATCATATCCATATTCGTATTTGATAGAGATGGAGCGAATATTGATATGAAAATAGGCATATCCGATCTGTATCCGATCCGTTTTCATCCCTATGTATCAGTATATTTTTATGCACATCATGTATTGTTAATGGTTAATTATTGTAATTAGATTTTATATATGGGTCCAATAGGATTGCCCATGCCCTATTTTCTTATTTTTTTTATTTTTTTGAAAAATGTCACCATGTATATGCATCTATATATCCCGCATATATGTCATTCGAATTTTGTCGGAAACAGAGACTCATATGCCCTCCATCTAGAACAAGTTAATTACAACAATGTTTAGACCGTTAAAATTACATGTTCTAGATTAAGGGCAAAGGAGTATCTATTTCTGACGAAATTTGAATGACATGTTGGAGGGATATATAGATGAATATACATTGTGATATTTTTCAAAAAAATAAAAAATTTCACAAAAAAATGAGGTGAGGACAGCCCCTTTATTCCATATATATATTATTTTTTTAGATGTGGGGGGGGGGGGGCTATTATACATAACATGCAAATCTTATTTATTAAATAATATATTTGGATTAGATATAGTACTATATATTAAACATATATACGGATGTTGGTCGAGAGCCGGGGGCTAAGCCCCCACCCGCTCCCGCCCTTCCTCCCTCGGTCACTGCCTTTACTCCCATCTGATGAACACCTTCACTCCCATCTGATGCACCACCGACTTCTAACCCTATACTTGTAACAACCTCTTACTGTCAAATTTGAGGTTTCTTTTTATCCTGTCTTCATGAACAGTTCTCACATTCTCTTTATCTATGTTACGACATAATGGAGAAGTATGAAGCAATGTGCTTATATCTCCATGTCTTGGTGGAATATACTAACAATTCTGAGAAGGGACTGTTTGGGGTCTTGGTTTTGGGGCTGGTAGGTGGTGATGGCATATAAAGGTACTGCAACAGCCACAGGGACCTTGTGAAAGCACTAACAAGGCACAGGCTTACCGGACAACTCTTATTAAAAGAGTAATTTATTACCCCAAACAACCATCCCCATTGGATCTTTGGTTGATAGCCAAGATAGAAATGGAACATATATTTTCTTCTTTTATTGTCAATGCCTGCAAAAATGAAAAGAAGTCTCATTTATTTGATCACTTGACTTTTTTTGAACTTCACTTTTCTTGATCCTTTCACCGCATTTATTCTGTACTTCAGATGTATATATACTTTGATCTTCCTTGATAGGGCTTTGTCTTCAGTGAAAATTCCACCAATCGGTTAATTTGCAATAAGTCGTTGGTTGCATGGATTTATCACCGTTTGTTATGTTTACCAAACTCCTACCCTTTTATAGAGATAGGCCAAGAAGAGAATTACGCCCACCCTATTATTTTTTTTGAATCAGAAAAAGGGGGAAACACGCGTAGATGTCCGCCCATTAGATTAAAAAAATATAATTACAACATCCAGGACTCAAGGAGAATCCAAGCATAATGGATTACATTTTCAACATAGAATCTCTTAGAGCGGAAAATCACCCCATTCTTGACAAGCCATAAGCCCATAAGCCTGCAATCAGTACAAATCTCTCCATAGTTAGTCGGAATCGAGAGTTGTGGAGGGATTCCCAGAAGGAAGAAATGCTACTATGATCAATCCAAGCCACATCCATTGCCAGCCAAAGCTCCTTTGCCTTTTCACAGCCAAGAAACAAATGCTTAGCGGACTCCTCCATTGACCTGCAGAGAGAACAAGAACTATCCTCCAAGCGGAGGATGCGAGCCCGTCTCTCTCTTGTGGACAGTCTTCCATGTCTTAAGAGCCACATAAAAACTTTAATCCGTGTCGGGATCATCAACTCCCAAATGATCCTACAATCCCTAACCAGATTCCCCTGAGGCGGCGTCGTTCTATCGATCAAAAGATTGTAGGTCTTCTTGACAGTGCATTCACCCTCAGACCAAATCCAGTGGCCTCTACGGATAGTTGGTCCCTCAGCCGCAACCAGATATTCCATCATATGCAGAGCATCTTGTCTACGTCGCTCAGATGAGCCGGCAGTAAAGGCAGGACTCCACATACCATTATCCCATGAATCAGCAACACGCCCCCTATTACAAGGTAAGTACTATGTAAATCAAAATAAAAGAACAATAAACCAAAGAAATCTATGGTGTCAAGAAATTCTAAGTGGCCCGTGATTTTTTCCTTTAGTTGAAATTTCAATGGAGTATAGTATATGTGTGAGTTATATTGTCTTATCAGCTTGAGAGATATGCACATCATCTGAAAATCATGAATAGCCACAAGGATACATCTATTTGACCCATGTTGGCTTAGTGCTTAGGGATCTTATATGATTTTAATTAGAGTATTAAGATCAACGGTAAAGACAAATAATCCAATAAGGAGAGGCATGCCTCTTTGGAAACACGGACAGAGACTTGGACAATTGTAATAATCTGATCAAGAGATTAATGCTACTTTAGCTCATTGTGTGTTGTGTGCACTGCTTAGTGCTTCTTTTTGTATCGTAGTGATTTTTCTACCATGGCATCGAGCAGCTTTGTGCTTCTAGTTACACGCCTTATGGTTTGTGTTGCTTGATGTGTTCTTTGTATCCGTCGCCTAGCGATGAGGCCTATGAGCTGCATGTGACTCCTCTTAAGATTGTGTGTTACTAACAGGGATAGTGAGGGGTGACCTTAAGCATCATTAAACTACGGTCCAAGTTCATATTTTCTTAACGACGTGACTTCTATGTACTTATATGTGTTGGCCCCATATACAAGTACTCAGATTCATCCTTGTGAGGAAAGAACCGAGACTATTAAATAAAAACCGTAAGACTATGTGATTAGTAACGATTATCTATGATCAAATGTATTGAATGGGATCGTGTCCATTCATCGGGAACTCTATCGATGGAATATGGACTTGCGCAGTTTGCAATGATTTGAGGGTGAAATCTGAATTGGGAATCGAAATTATAGTTTGTTAAGTGAACCTAGTGGACGTATTGGGAACTTAGTTAGAATGCATTTTACCCCACTGCACGTCTACGGAGGCACCCCAATCCTAATGCCTTCTTTCTACCTTAGAGTCATAATGTGAGGTCTCACCCAGACCAAGACCACGAACTATCCACAAAGTTTGGATTATATTTTTGTTGTGGTCTTATTCTCTTATAAGTTGGAATTGGTGTACAATACATATCCATATCTGGATTGAAAATTATAAGTCAAGTAATTAGAAAGTCACTTTGTGTGGGATAGTTGTTTTTTGGGAGGTGGCATTTCTTAGTGGATGTTGGGAACATGGAAGTTGATTACACTTTGTGGGTTTTCACAATTGTTTCTTATACACTTTCTGTTTACCTTTCTAGTTGATGTTTTATATATGTACTGGACACTGTGCTCATAAACCTATTTGTTTGAATTCGACAATTTCATAGAAGCAGCGACAACAATAGTAGGAGGCCAATGGTTGACTTCCTGTGTCTTTTGTTTTATTGTAGATGTATTTCTTTTTTGAGAGACATGATGTATCCATACATATTGCTATATCTCTATGTCATTGTACAATTTTTTTGGTGGACATGGTGTTATGAATGAAAATGAAATAAATAAATATGGTTCTTTTATCTTTATTGTTCTCCCACATGTTTGTGAGAGCTTGGTATTTCGAATGTAGAATCATATGTATGGATGTATATTGCTTAGTATATGGGCCATGAGGGTGTCACAAGATCAGATTTATAGAGTATAATTCAGGAAAATTCTTGAAGTGTGTGATAGTTCCGCTCTACTATTCCATTCTGATATGTTGTTCTCGGCGTTGAGAATTCGTACTTGATTCTTGTTTTGAACATTATTCAAAGAAATATCCATTTTCAAATTCATCATCGTAATCACTTCTTAACTTACTGCTAGTAGATCCTACTTCAGTTTAAATCTGTTTGGATAGTTTTTCAAACTCTGAGAAAGCTAACTTTTGGTTGTAAGCTCAAGAAACAAAAATCCAAGTGAAATGACAATAATCATTACTACGATAAAACATTAACGACACCCGCTTAAACTTGTACATTTTGTAGGTCCTAACAAATATTTAGATGTAGAAGTTATAAATGTCGTGAAGTTAGGATGAAGTTCTTATGTTTGGATGGGGTTCATTATAATGTTCCTAACTCACATGTTGTACACATGTTCCCCTTCTTGTAGGATAGCTTCGGAGGTCCTTTGATTGTGTTAAGTTTACTAAGTCTATGAATTTGCTTGAAGTGAATGCAAACTAGCCATTTATTCCATAGTACATATTCTTTTTTATGCCAGAGTATATATTCTTCTTGTGCTATCAACATTTTAGAGACAAACCTTCATCGAATCTAATTTTATACATTTTTGCGTTTATCTCCTCTTAACAAAATGTCTAATGTGTCTTATTTAACAACCTCAAAATACTGTTTTAGAGAAAGCAACTTTGAAATCTTTTGTCACAGATCCATGATACACTCAACATGTTGTGCTTCAGGCCTTTAACTACATTAACAAAATCAATATTGATGGTAGGGGTTGCAATCATAACTTGAATAATAATTATAATTATATATATATGGTTGTTTCCAAAAAAAGTGATTGTGCCTCCATCCCTAATTTCCAGGTGTAGGAAGAGGTCCTTGCCTCTAGTCACTGATGAATTCTCATTCATCACTCTTTATTCTTTTATTTTACCTAAAAATCTTTGCAAAACACCTTGTAGATACTTGTAAATATAATAAATTACCAAAATGCATGCTTTTGTTATTATTGAATAATTAACATATTTTTGTGCAAAAATAAAAGAATAAAGTAATAAAGAAAAATAAGAAGATATTTAGAATAAATATCTAATGACCCGAACCCAAGGGAGGGCCAAGCATTGGCCTGACCGTAAAAGAAATCAAGTAGAGAGAGATAGGGCCATTCATCCATGAATACACTCCTTCTTATATATATATATTCTATTTTCATAAATCAAAAATAAAAATGGGTTTTTATTTATTTGTATATATTTCTAAAAATAAAAAAAATAAAAAAATAAAATAAAAGCCAAAATCATTTCTTTCTCTCTCTTCATTGTACATATACCATGTATATATCAATAAAAGATCTATTTATTTCACCCTTGTACATAAACAAAAAAAATCAAATAAAAATTATTTTATACTCTTAATTTTATATTGTAAATAAATAAAATATAAAATTAGAGTATTTATACACAAATAAAATAATAAAAATAAAAATAAAAATACATAGGTATTTTATACCTGTATATAATATAATATAATGTATATAATATAATTTATTTTTCAAAAAAATAAATAAATATCACTAAAAATAATTTGAAAATAAATAAACATTTTTCATTTTGTAAATCTTTTTAAATAAAATCATTTTCTATTTTTAATTTAATTTATAAATAATTTTAATTTCCTGGATTCTGATTGGTCCACGGGGGATTGTTGACCCCATGTCAACTCCCCCCTGGACCACTTCCTTCACGGATCTTGGTTTCGACCCGTCTTCGCTGATTTCTCCCGCATTGATCCGCCCACCATTCGCATTGATCCAGGGCTCCGACTACCGAGGGTTGACCCGCGATTCACGCCCGACATCATCCTTAGGGGTCCACTCATTGGATTGTGCGCTTCACGCCCATCTTCTCAGACCCTGCAAAGTATATAATCCATCGGAGCCGCAACTTTTCACGCATCTTTGGCCATCGCCTTCGGCTCCAGTGACCTCCATCCTCCTTCCTTGAGTGACAGATAGCGATGGAGCGTGTAGCAGCGAGGGACCGAGGCCTCTAGCCTCGGATCCGACGAACTTCTCGCCGTGCTCCGCTGCCGGCGAGCTCGAACCTCTGGACGCGTCGAGAAAAGATCCCTGGAGGTCCAGCACGTCCAGCCCATACGATCTCCTCCATCAGGTAGCGTAGTTAGCCATTAGTTTTCATTAGATTTAGATTTTTCGATTCACGGGCAGAACCATTCATCAGACCACCGTGCGTCCTCCGAACATCCATTTTCCATTCCGACTAGCCATTCACCTTCGCCGAACTCCTCTCCACGTTCTTCACCCCTTCACTCCTCCTGGTTCATCCTAGAACAGTACCATCGCTCTCCTCCGCCGTCGCCTTGCTGGAGAGCATCGCTCCGCCTCACCCAGCCATCCATCCGCCCGTAACCGGGTCGAGGCAATTTGCCCTCGACCCAGTGATCTTCTTGTGCAGGTTTGACCATGAATGGACTTCATCTGGGAGTCCAAGCACCCAAGCACAGCCTCTCCAGGTCCTTGACGTCGCTGGGGTCTTCTAGGACTCCTCGGCCCCATCGGAGCAGACTATCAACTACAGACGTCTTCGAGCTTCTTTTCGCCCTTCAGAGCAGCACCGGAGGAGCCCCCAGGCGTGCGTATTGGCCGGTCGAAGTTCGCCGACGAGCTGTTCTTCCAGGGGCCCTCCCAGCTGTCCGATCGAGCATCCTCACCAGTTTTGATCCCAATCGTCCATCATCTGAGGATCGCAGCCGTTGGATCCATCCGAGGATCTAATCTTGAGCGTCCATCGTCGAAGGGGTACAGCACAATCACAGCCGTCCGATCTCACGCGAAGCCCCTTGGCCGTTGGATCTCTAATAAGATGGTAATTTACACTTAGGCCCTCCTTAGTTTTTGCATTTATTTTATAGTCCTGTAAATATTTTTGTAGTTATTTTAGTTTGGATATTTTGCACTTAGAATCTCATTTTTTTGGATTTTGCATTTGAGTCCCTCTGAATGTAGCTCACGTGGTTTTGTCACGTGCTTTCTGGCATATTTGCACATTTGCTCCTGAACTTTATTGCTGTTATCTTTTGAAGGTTTATAAATAGGAATTACATTTATGCCCCCCTGTGTCTGAATCACGTGCTGACATCTTGCGTGCCTGGGCTTTTTGCATTTTCAGCCCCGCATTTCTTTCACGTATTATGAATTGGCTGATTAGTTTTCACTATTTGCACTTAGGTCAGTGTGTGTTGTGCATGTTTGATTGGTTGAATAAAATAGAATTCTTCATCCAAATCTCCTGAAATTTGGACACGTGGCTCTTGCCTTTGTGTAAAAATTTCAACGAATTTTTGGAACATTTTTGCTTTGATTTTCTATTTTTAAAAAGTCAAAAACCCCTATTTTTGCTATTGTCTAATTCTATAATTTTTCATGTATTTTTGGTAATTTTCTCATATTTTTAGGATTTTTAGTTGATTTTATAAAAATAAAATAATGCAAAAACTAGAAACCAGTGCGCAGCCAGCCTCTAAAGGCAATTTAAAAATATAAAAAGAGCCTATAAAAATCTAGCAATAATTTTCTAAGAAATTAAATAAAATCCTAACTACAGAAAAAGTAATTATATTTTTTTCAATATTTGTTAATTTTTGATGATTTTTATGAGTTTTTTAGGGTTTTTAAATTTGTATAGGTTTTCTTTATCCAAATCAAACAAAACTTGCACAGATTCAAAAAGACAACAAAACAAACAAACCACAATTTTTTTAGAATTTTTAGAGGCTTTTTAATATTTAAATGGGTTTTTCATTCAAAAATATTTTTACTTTAATTTTCTGACTTGTTTTGTGCTGTTAAATAATTTGTTGTTTGTGACTTGTTGCCTTTCTTTTATATTTTCTTTATAATAAAAAATCATAAAAAGTTTAAAAAGATAAAAATACACCAAAAATATTTGTTTTATTTTATTTTGATTCTCGGCTACTTCGTAGGCTCTTAGCCAATCCGTGCTCCTTGAGTTCGACCCTGGTCACTATACCAAGTTAAATAAAATAGCGAGACCGCTATTTGTCTTGATTTGTTGATTTCTTTTATTTGGTGGTCTTGATTTTCTTATTGAGTCCGAATCGAGAGGTTGAGGTCGCAACGACCCTTGATACCTTCTCACCTTAGCCACTCGGTTTTTCGGCTCATCATAATGGCGCCGTTGCCGGGGAGCACGGCTTAGTAGTCATTTTCTTTTTCGATTTTCGTTTCGCGGCTTTTTCACGATTTTTGTTTCTTTTGTAGTTTTTGCGGCTTTTTCTTTTTTCTTATATTATCTTTTATTTTTCTTTATTTGTTTTCTTTTTAATTTTTCTTTCTTTTTTTGTGTTTTTGTTTTTATTTTTGTTTTTGTTTCTTTTTATTTGCTTTCTTTTTATTTTTGCATATATTTTTGCATTTTATGTTATTTTCATTATTATAATAACTGTGGACTGATGCACCTCTGTTGACTTCTTTGTAAGGGCCCGAGGATCGAGGCGACTTTCTTGGGATGTCGGTGCAACCGCGACACTTGGAGGCGACTCTTTTCTGTATAGAGCCGCATGAGAGAGCGAGGGAGGAAGTAGAAGTGTTCGGGAGCTTAGTTGTAGCTTAGTGTAGTTTAGATTTGTTTCATTTTTAGTCCATTATCATTGTAATAATACAGGTACAAACAGGACTCTCAGAGACTTTGTGGTGATTGTCGGGGTCTGTTTCGTCGAGCACCGATGTGCTCGGGGGACCTCACCGCGTTTTGGTTTTCTCGCTTTTATTTTCTTTTGTTCCTTATGGATTTCTGTGCTTGAGCCCCTAGACTTAGGTTTTTATTTGACTGAGCCAGGTAGCATTAGGTCCAAAGCCCCTAATAGAATATCCATTCCTATAGAACACGCTTGGACTTAGACAAATAAACCGGTGCTTCACGATAATAAGAGTTTCTGTTTAGGACGGTTCTCGCACTACATTGCATAAAGAATAGTTTAAATTTATACGTGGATCATATTGCATGTAGACTGTTGGAGAAAGGTACGCCTTCTATCTCGTGCATGCATTTATAGATTTCACCGTGCATCGGATTTTCCATCTTTCTCCCTCTGTTTTCTGGACTTAGGAATAAAAAGAAAATCAGAAAATTCGTTAGACGATTGTTTGATTTTTTAAAAATACCTAAAAACAAAAACAATAAAATCGGGACTGTTAATCAAACTAGATCTTAAAAGACATCGACTTAATAACTTGTCTTGGGGAGAGCAATCCCCTCATTGCTTGGTTTAGATGAGCAAGAGAGTGACATGCACCCTAGGTTAGAGCCATATCCGACCCTTCTTCAGACTACTTATTCCGAGTTAGTCGTTCTCCAGTAAGGATCGCTCCGATCTCTGGTAAAGTGGGTCGCGATATCCTTAACAGAGCGAGCCGATCGGGTAGTCGGTAAAGGATCCGCGGCTTGTACTGGCTGGGAAAGATCTAGCTTTGGATCGGGACAGTCTCCTGGGGGTGTTGGATTCCTAACAGCTCGCTAATCGCTCTGATAGATTGTCTTATCACCTAAATGAAAATGACAAGATAAAAGACCGAACTCCTACGGTCATCAGCTCTGTGTTGAGTAGGTGAATTGGGGGTATTGCTTAACCGATCATGTTTGTGTTTTCAGATCCCATCCACCTTCTTCTCCATCTATCTTCTCCTCCAGTCATCTATCTTTCTCCCTCCCACCCTCCCTTCAGTCTTCTTCTACTTCTTCTTCTCTACCCCAGGATGATGGATCGCACTACTTTCTTGTTGACTCTTGCGGTTTCTTCTTCTCATATCCATCATTCCAGTCCACCTTCGAGGGAGGCCGGATCTCCGACCGACCTTCCGTTCTCTTCTTCCCCTCCCCTTCATTCTTCTAGGCATGTTGCGCTAGACGTCTGCGGAGATCAGATTGAGAAGATGCGAGACCCGGATGATGCCATTACTGAGATGAGAGTACACTCCATACGCTAGCACAGAGAGCAGATGCGAGTATCAGATATCTCCGACGACAGGATGATGGATGAGCATACAGGCCATGGAACTCAGACAGCTTCTACATTCGGTCCATTCATTCTAGACTTGGACTACATTCAGAGACTGCCAACATTCTTAGCGGAGGTGCACGAGGAGCCGTATCTTTATTTATCAGAGTTCTAGGAGTTCTGGGAGAGCCAGACATATTTGGATATCACTACGGAAGAGCTGATGCTAAAGACCTTCCCATTTTCACTTCAGGGCAGAGCCATGAAATGGCAAAAAAGATTAGGAAGGAAATTCGCTACGTGGGGAGAACTTCGCCTAGAGTTTCTACAGAGATATTATCCCCCGCATAGAGCAGATATGATGCGGTCTTTGATCACAGAGTTTACAGTAGACCCCCATGAGCCAATGCATGATGCATGGCTGAAGTTTCTTGACCTCTTGAGAAGATTTCCCGACCACGAACTTTGACCAACCGACCTTATTGAGATCTCCATGAGGGGGATGACCGCGGATCAGATCACATTAGTCGTGACCTCGTGTGGTGGTTCACACCACAGTTCTGACATTGAGATACTTGAGGTCATCTCGATATCACTTTCATAAAGACCATCTTCACGAGATGCAGTAGTCGAAACGACACACGAGGATGATGCAGTACCAGTTGGGTGTGCTGCACATCATGAGGATACCATTTATGCACACCTGATCGAGGACATCGATGCTTCTATAGCATAAATGATAGAGGAGATGACTGCCACAGTGGAGGTTCTGACCCAGAGTCTGATCGAGTTCCCGTTGATCTTCCAGCTGAAGTTTGAGTCAGCCCCACACTTTTCAGTTGACGAGTCTTGGATATATGATCTTCTGATATTCCAAGAGATAGAGGAGCCCGCGCTGTCACAGCCATCAGTCCAGACTTTTCAGTGTCCATTCCCAGACGACTCAGCTTCGACCTTGCAGAGATACTTCTCTGACTTAGACAGACATCAGGACTCAGCCCAATAGCCACAGCTAGATACGGGACACCACTTTTGGATGACTGATATAGATAGTCCCGTATTTGAGCCTAGTGTCCTCCACTTTGATGAGACGGCTACATTTGATGAGGACTAGATTATAGCCAGCATTGGCGCAACTCGAGCATCAGTCTCAGATACTTCGACAGCTTCCACGATGTTGACCAGCACTATTTTAGGTTTCCAAATCATTCAGAAGCAGACTTTAGCTGAGGAATTGTTCTGGCGCGAGGAGTGGATGCTTTCCAGTAGCGCAAATGCCCTTATAGATTCTGATATTCTCTTTCTCACCGATGATCTTGCATTACTCCCCAAGGGTTATCTGCGGGAGAATTCCCACACGATGTCTACTCGGTTTCACCTTCTGAGAGTATATCCAATCTGTCGGATCACGAAACCGAGTCTTATGATTTGTCTGATTCTGAGTTGCCTCATCTCAATGATCCTCACGAGGATGAGCCGATCTTTGTGATATTCGATGATCTATCTAATTTTTCTCCATTATGTGCATCGGATATCAGTTTTCTTAGTAATTCTTCTGATCCTGACTTTCCACACCTTTTTGAGACGGTGATTAGCATGGAGGACTCGATGACTGATCCTTTTTTCTCCACGTTTGATTTCTTCGGCTCTACACTTCCACTCTATTTTGATCCTGAGCTGATGATATCTTTTGTGCTACTAGATCCTGATCATATCTTCCCATATCCTTGCCCGTTAGCTGACACTCGCCTGATTGATTATTTGAGGGTCTTCATTTACACTGTGTATTTTGTCGTTGTTCTCAGACCGAGACTGCGACGATAGTATGACATTTGCCTTACAGATGCCATCCTGAACCTTGACACTGCATTATCCTAGCCTTTGCGCCCAGCTAGGGGCGTAAAATCTAGTGCTTGTTGAGAGGCACCTCAACATTGTCCACTTTGTATATACGTGTTTTGTCTTCATTTGTTCCCTGTTTCTTCCGTTTTTGTTTTCACCCCAGGTCTCGTTTAGGATTATCTTTGCTATACTTAGGATAGACCTCATCCTAAGTATAGGGGGTGTAAACACCGAGTTGTTTCTTTCGTTCTGTTTCATTACTCATGTCGTTTCCTATACTTAAGGATCCTTCACCTTAAGTATAGGGGGAGTGATGCCCTTCCATCTTGTATCTATTTGTCTTCTTCGTCTTTTTTCTACCTCTGTTTTGCTGCCTATACTTAGGGATATTTTACCCTAAGTATAGGGGATGTAGACCATGTACATTCTCCACTCAGATTTCCTTTTGTGTACAGCCTACTATACTTAGGATTACTTGATCCTAAGCATAGGGTGAAACCCTGAGAGTCTCTTCATTTCTATTCTTTCATTCTTCTTTGTATATAGCCTTTCTTTTCACTTCCCTATATTAAGCACGAGTTATGTCTTCTTCATCGCTCTTGATTCACTCTGAGGACATCGTTCGAGCTAAGTATAGGGGGTGTCGTGTAAATTTCATATATACTTTAGCCATAACTCGTCCTTTTGTGTGAGTGTGTTAAAAAATAAAAATGGCTAAAAACCCTAAAAATCCATAAAAATTTAAAAATTGTTTTTGTAAATAAAAATTCTTTATTGCACATACATAGCTATTTATACAAATTAGTTTTGTACAAATATTTGTCAAAATCTTTTGTGTAAAGAGTTTGTAAATATTTTTCATATCAAAATTATGTATAGAGTACAATTTTTTTGTAAAATGTTTGAAAAAAAAAGTTTGCAAAAACCTTGTGTAAATTTGTGTAAATATTTTGCAAAACTTCTGCATTCATGCATGCATCCATGTTTTCAAACTCTTTCAAAAATTTTGCATACTTTCAAAAAAAATTTGTTAAAATTGCATCTTTGTAAATATTTGTATGGTTTTTGGAATCATAGTTGACATTTAAACTAGCCTGGAATTAAATTGAAAAATGGAGCTTGGTTAAGATCTTAATCCACCTAATTCTAAGAGGAACCATATAGGGCTTAGGGTTGAGACTTTTCAGGTCTATGGTGACTTAGTTCTTTGAGTCCATTAGGCTATGATCATATGTCATCTTGATAAGCCTAAGTAGAACACTTAACGACGCACACATGACTCTCACAGACAATGGCTTTACTTGGACCAGCACTTTACACCTAGCTCTCTACGGATGAGGTAATGAGGAGGCAATCTTCTTTGACTTGGGGTAGCATATGAGGGTAGTACTTGTAGGCGGAACCTCTCTTCTTCTTATAGTGAAGGAAGTGCATCTCAACTTGGTGGTAGCAATGAGGTCTAACGACAGGAGTTGTGGGTTGCAATAAAGCTTCAAAAGAGGGATAGTCTACTGGCTCAAGAGGAAAAAACTCCTTATGTACATATGTTGCACCATGTAGATATGTTGTATATACGCACATAAAAAAAATGTGTGCAAAAGAAAAGAATAACTCCAAAAAAGTGGTGGGTCTGAGAGAAAATGATAATCCCACCGGAGTGTATATAGTGCAATAAAGCAAAGCTTATGTTATCCATGTTCCATCTCGTGAAGCTTGCAGCAGGGAGACTTAGCTACACTGGTTGAGCTCCAAGGATACATGGCTACACTGACCATGGTCCATTCTCTTCTTCCTCCTCTTCTTGAACCGGTTGAACTTGAACTTAGAAGGGAATACCCCGCTCCTCGAAGAAAGAGTTGCCAGACTAGGGTATTAGAGTTACTTTGTTGGGGAGGGTTGTCACTTTGCTATTTCTAAGGTGGAGAGCTATACCTCACTTACACCGTACAAGGAAAGACTCATGGTCATCAGAGTTTGTGTATGTAGACTTGTTCTGATTTGGATTGTTGAGGAGTCTTGACTATAGATTAGTGGAACTTAGAGGTTGTTGAGTTTCGAACCTAAGTCCTTATGGTTCTGACAAATCAATAATCCAAAGATCTGACCGAGCTCCATACTTTAATTTAATGAAGACAAGCTTAATAATCAGCATTTATTCATTTTTCTTCCCTTCTTTTTATTTTCTTTTCTTTTTCACTTCTTTTTCAAATAAGTGTTTGCTAAGGGACTAGCAAAGTAAAGTATAGGGGGCTGATGAATCCTCATTCATCACTCTTTATTCTTTTATTTTAGCTAAAATTCTTTGCAAAACACCATGTAGATACTTGTAAATATAATAAATTATCAAAATGTATGCTTTTATTAATACTGAATAATTAGCATGCTTTTGTGAAAAAATAAAAGAATAAAGAAATAAAGAAAAAGAAGGAGATATTTAGAATAAATATCGAGTGACCCGAACCCAAAGGAGGGCCAAGCATTGGCCTGACCGCAAAAGAAACCAAGTAGAGAGAGATAGGGCCATTCATCCATAAATACACTCCTTATATATATTCTATTTTCATAAATCAAAAATAAAAATGGGTTTTTATTAATTTTATATATTTCTAAAAATAAAATAAAAATGAGAAAAATAAAATAAAACCAAAATCATTTCTTTCTCTCTCTTCATTATGCATATACCATGTATACATCAATAAAAGATCTATTCATTTCACCCTTGTACATAAACAATAAAAATCAAATAAAAATTATTTTATACTCTCAATTTTATGTTGTAATAAATAAAATATGAAATTAGAGTATTTGTACAAAAATAAAATAATAAAAATAAAAATATAAAATACATAGGTATTTTATACCTATATATTATAGGGATATTTACACCCATAACCCTGAGTAGTTCCATAATTACCCCAAGAACTCTCGATAAACACGAATTACATCGAAAACCTCGAATAACCATTCCGTTTTACACCCATAACCTCTCGTTAATTTAGTCCATTAACTCAACCATATGGCTGAGTTAATCTAACCAATCAGTGATTCAACGGCTAAGATTAATAAAAAAAGAAAGAGGAGGACTCCGAATAGGGGAAGAAGAGGAGCTGGGTATGGGGCGGTGGGGCTCAGGGGAGTGGGAGGGCTTCGAGCAATCAGGGGCGGGCGAGGGGAGGGGGGCCTGAGCAGGAGGAGCAGGATCTTGGCTCCTCGGCGGCGGGACTCTGAGAGGTGGAGGAGGAGGCTTCGAGGAGGAGGTACCATGTGCGCTAGCATCGTCCTCACC
Organism: Ottelia alismoides; assembly: GCA_037367405.1. Classification (NCBI taxonomy): domain Eukaryota; kingdom Viridiplantae; phylum Streptophyta; class Magnoliopsida; order Alismatales; family Hydrocharitaceae; genus Ottelia; species Ottelia alismoides. The sequence continues at coordinate 765,440 of JAZKJV010009287.1, read as the reverse complement.
AGTTTCCCGAACCCTCCCCTGCAGCCACCCACCGCAGCATCGGGTGGTGCAAAGATCGTGAAGAGAACTGCCGGGCCCAGCTGCAACCCCAGGAACGCCACTGCCGCTGGAGGACGACGACGCGATGGAGGCAGGAAGTTGGGGGTGAAGGGGGGCATTGTCAGAAGCTTCAAGCGAGGGAGTGCTTCATCAGAGGATTGAAGATTGGGTGAGGGGTGCTGGGGGTTTCCAGGAATGTTGGCACAGCCGGGGGGGGGGGGGGGGGGGGGGGGGTTAGGCGATGGGGGCCGGGGGGGTCGGGTATGCAGGCGTAACCGGGTTTGGGGTTCGGGGATTACAGGTCGGAGCTCGGGACTGCAGCTCGGGAGGCAGGGGAGGGGATTTCCGGGACTGTAGGCGCGATCGTGGGTTGGGGTTCGGGGATTGCAGGTGCTTGCGGGGAGGGAGGCGATGGAGGCAGGGGACCGAGATGTGGGGTTCGAGGACTGCAGGCGCTTGGAGCAGAGAGGTCGGGACCCGAGACTGCAGGCGCGGCCGGGGGGGCGAGGGGTCGTGCGGGTTGTTGGAGCTTGCGGGAAGGGGGATGGATGTAGGGTGGAGGCACGCACGCAGGTGGGTGGAGGCAGCGCATCGAGCGGGGGGCGGAGGCACGAAGGCGGTGGGAGGGCTGCAAGGCGGTGGGAGCTCGGACCCTAAGCGGATGGGTTCCCAGGCGGGGGGGGGGGGGGGGGGGGTGGGTGGGGGAGGGAGGGTCGGGTGTGTGGCGGCACAGGCGATGGGTTGCTGGGGGGCGGTTTGGGTGTGTGGCAGCGCGGACGATGGGTTGGGGGGGGGGATGGGTTCGACCAGGTCTCGAGGTTTTGCCGGTGAGAGGCGGGGGGAGCTCACGGGCGGAGGTGGGGGAGCTCGTAGCGGAGGCTTTGCCGGGGGTTGGATGGGTTCGGCCAGGTCTCGAGGTGGGCGCAACCACGCTGGGAAGGGGTACTCGATCTTGCAGGGGGGGAGGGGGAGGGGGAGGGGGGAGGGGGGAATGGCATCATTTTGTAAATATGATGGGTTTGGAAGGGCAAAATTGACTATTTCTATTAGAATTAACAGAGAAATAAGACGTAGGTTGACACAGGGTTATGCCATGTAAAGGTTAGCCATTACTCGGGGTTTTGTATGTAATTCGCTATTACGCAGGGTTCTTGGGGTAATTACCATATTACTCAGGGTTATGGGTGTAAATATCCCTATATAATATAATATAATGTATATAACATAATTTTTTTTCAAAAAAATAAATAAAAATCACTAAAAAAATAATTTGAAAATAAATAAACATTTTTCATATTGTAAACATTTTCAAATAAAATCGTTTTCTATTTTTAATTTAATTTATAAATGATTTTAATTTCCTGGATTTTGATTGGTCCACGGGGGATTGTTGACCCACGGTCAACTCCCCCCTCGACCACTTCCTTCGCGGATCTTGGTTTCGACCCGTCTTCGCCGATTTCTCCCGCACTTATCCGCCCACCATTCGCATTGATCCAGGGCTCCGACTACCGAGGATTAACCCACGATTCACGCCCGACATCATCCTTAGGGGTCCGCTCATCGGATTGCGCACTTCACGCCTATCTTCTCGGGCCATGCGAAGTATATAATCCATCGGAGCCGCAACTTTTCACGCATCTTTGGCCATCACCTTCGGCTCCAGTGACCTCCATCCTCCTTCCTTGAGTGACAGCTAGCGAGGGAGCGTGTAGCAGTGAGGGACCGAGGCCTCTAGCCTTAGATCCGGCGAGCTTCTCACCGTGCTCCGCCGTCGGTGAGTTCAAGCTTCTGGACGCGTCGCCCCTTTGAGGCAAAGACCCTCGGAGGTCCGACACCTCCAGCTCAGACGATCTCCATCAAGTAGCGTAGTTAGCCATTAGTTTTCCTTAGATTTAGATTTTTCGATTCACGACCAAAACCTTTCATTGGACCACCGTGCGTCCTCTGACCATCCATCTGCCATTCCGACTAGCCATTCACCTTCGCCGGACTCCTCTCCACGTTCTTCACCCCTTCACTCCTCCTGGTTCATCCCATAATAGGACCATCGCTCTCCTCTGTCGTCGCCTCACCGGAGAGCATCGCTCCACCTCGCCCAGCCACCCATTCCACCCGTAACCGGGTCGAGGCAATTTGCCATCGACCCAGTGATCTTCTTATGCTGGTTTGACCGCGAATGGACTTCATCTGGGAGTCCAGGGACCCAGGCACAGCTGCTCCAGGTCCTTGACGTCGCCAGGTTCTTCCAAGACTCCTCGGCCCCATCGGAGCAGACCATCGGTTGCGTACGTCTTCGAGCTTCGTTTCGCCCTTCAGAGCAGCATCGGAGGAGCCCTCAGGCGCTTGTATTGGCCGGTCGAAGTTCGCCGGCGAGTTGTTCTTCCAGGGGCCCTCCCAGCCGTCCGATCAAGCATCCTCACCCGTTCTGATCCTAATTGTCCATCATCCGAGGATCGCAGCCATTGGATCCATCTGAGGATCTAATCATGAGCACCCATCATCGAAGGGGTATAGCCCAATCACTGCCGTCCGATCTCACGCGAAGCCCCTTGGTCGTTGGATCTCTAATCAGAGGGTAATATATACTTAGGACCTCCTTAGTTTTTGCATTTATTTTGTCGTCCTGTAAATATTTTTCGTAGTTATTTTAGTTTGAACATTTTGCACTTAGGACCTTATCTTTTTGGATTTTGCATTTGAGTCCCTCTTAATGTAGCTCACGTGGTTTGTTACGTGCTTTCTGGCATATTTGCACATTTGCTCCTGAACTTTATTGTTGTTATCTTTTGAAGGTTTATAAATAGGAATTATATTTATACCCCTCTATATCTGAATCACGTGCTGACCTCGTGCTTGCTTGGGCTTTTTGCATTTTCAGGCCCGCATTTCCTTAACATGTTATTAATTGGCTGATTAGTTTTCACTATTTGCACTTAGGTCCCTGTGTGCTATGCATGTTTGATTGGTTGAATAAAATAGCAATTTTCACCCAAATCTCATGAAATTTGGAAACATGGCTCCTGCCACTGTGTAAAAATTTCAACGACTTTTTGAAACATTTTTGTTTTGATTTTCTATTTTTAAATTCAAAAACCCCTATTTGTGCTACTGCCTAATTTAAAAAATACATTAAAAATATTAAAAAGCATCTAAAAATTCTGAAAAAATTATGGTTTGTTTGTTTTGTTGTCTATTTGAATCTGTGAAAGTTTTGTTTGATTTGGATAAAGAATACCCAAAAAAATTTAAAAACCCTAAAAGACTCATAAAAACATCAAAAATTAACGAAAATTCAAAAAATATTACTCCTTTTTTCTGTAGTTAGGATTTTATTTGTAGTTTCTCATAAAATTGTTGCAATATTTTTATTAGCTATTTTTATATTTTTAAATAGCCTTTAGAGTCTCGCTGCACACTGGTTTCTAGTTTTTACCTTATTATATTTTTATAAAATCAATTAAAAATCCAAAAAATCTTAGAAAATTACCAAAATTACTCAGAAAATTAAAAAATCCAAAAATATTTTTACTTAATTTTCTGACTTGTTTTGTGTTGTTAACTAATTTGTTGTTTGTGACTTGTTGCCTTTCTTTTATATTTTCTTTATAATTAAAAATCATAAAAAAGTTTAAAAAGATAAAAATCCACCAAAAATATTTGATTTATTTTATTTCGATTCTGGGCTACTTCGTAGGCTCTTAGCCAATCCGTGCTCCTTGAGTTCGACCCTGTTTGCTATACTAGGTTAAATAAAACATCGAGATCGCTATTTGGCTTGATTTGTTGATTTCTTTTATTTGGTGGTCTTGATTTTCTTGTTGAGTCCGACTCAAGAGGTTGAGGTAGCAACGACCCTTGATACCTTCTCATCTTAGCCACTCAGTTTTTCAGCTCATTAGTCACATGCATGGAACATTAACTATCTATGATCTAGTAATCTCTCTTTCCTTTTGTTTGTTCCTACAAAATAGTGCTTGTCATTTTTCTCTAAGAATGAGCTTTTTTCTTTGTTTCTGCTAAATAATGAACAAAGTTCTTTGGTACTCATATCTTTCGGGTCTTTAGTTTGTTAGATTGGTTTGAAAGGATTTCTCCTTGATTTCAGTACTCTTTTAGATGATTTTTAACTAAGTAAAACTTGGGCATAAATAACATATTTAGATATGCTAGCTTCACAGTTGTTATGACCTATACCATAATTAGTTGTGCTTCGGTAATTACTAGCTAATAGCTTTACCTTTTGTGAACTTAGCTAGATCATTAACAAGAGTATTAGTTTTCTTCTTTAGTGTAGAGAAAATGTTCTTTAAGTTATTTATGTTTGATTTAAGAGACTTAATTTCTATTTCAAGCTATTTTTCAAAAGTTGGTAAACTTTCTTAAGTTCAACTATGTGCTGCTCTACGAAGGCTTTTATTTGTGAGATATGACTTTGTAGTATAGTGCATGCATTTTGTTTGAGAATCTTATTTTCTCTTTTTAGTTTAACAACTAGATCATGGTATTAATAAATAGCTTCTTCTATTTCATCAGTAGAGTTTTCAATTTACATGATCATTACCGACCATGAGTCCTACAAAGAGCTTATTCGTCGTTGGATGAATCTGAATCACTATCCGAGTTGTCAGAGGAATCCAAAGAGTCATCCCAAGTTTCATTGAGAGTTTCTTTGAATGCTTTCTTTGAAATTTCTTTAGACGGAAGCTCTTCTTTTATTCTCAAAGTTCTCTCTTCATGATTTCAGTTTTCTGACTCCTTTTGAGAAGTCGATAATCCTTCTTAAAGTGTCCTTTTGTCTTACAATTGTAGCAAATCAGATTCTTGTCTTTCTTATACTCTTTGTTTCTAAGGAATATCTTGAACTTTCAAGTTATCATAGCAAAATCCTCATTTGAGCTAGCGTATGAGTCTTTGGTAGCATGGAGAGCAAGATTTTTCCTTCTTGTTGTTTCATAATCATTTTCTTCAGCTTGTTCCTTTTCAACTTCATAGGATAGGAGTTTACCTATTAGATCATCAATGGGAAACGGTACATGTGTTGTTGTCTTCTTTGATGATCGTTGTTGTAGTGCTCCACTCAGGGGTTGATGGTCAAGGATCTTGCGAGGGTCTAGAGTAGTCTACACAAGGCGAGAACTACAATATCGCTGAAGCGACCGCTTACGAGACTCGGGTCATTCAACATTTAACCCACGATATATATCAAGTAATAAATGGCAAAAATGTGGAGTTAAAATTTATTCCCTACAAAATTGAGTGTATATAAAGTAAGCATATAGAGGTCGAACTACAGAGAGCAAAATTGGTAGCCTACGATTATTGCTAATCCAAGTATATTATGTACAAACATGTTCTTTATACATATTTATCTATATACATTTTTTTGTGAGTCTTTAATTTTGTGTGAGTGTGTATTTGATTTTTTATTTTATATTTTTGTCTTCTCTTTTTAGATATTTTTTAATTTACTTTTCTTTTAAATACATAAAATATATAAGGCTATATTTCCCATAGAGAGTAATATGATTATAAATACTAGTTAAAATAGATGAAATGTATGGGGCTTTATATATTTTTTCTAATATTTTGTGTTGTTTTTGGAGTTTTGCTAATTTTTATGAATATTCGAAGTCAAAGAATGTCCCAAATCAGGGATTAAATAAATAGGTCGAGATTGAAATGAAGATAAAAAATAGCAAAATACATCCGAAATTATTCAAATCAATTTTAATAATTATATATTAACATAAATAAAAATTAGAAACAATAAAAATATATTTTGGATTTTTAATGATTTTTAACATTTGTTGTTGTATTTTAGAGCATTTTAATTTTAGCCTTTTTCTTTTTCTATTTTTAAAGATTTTTGGACTGGAGTCAAAACATTATAAAATAGACAGCATATATTTTTTTAGAATTTTTCAAAATGTTTTAATAATTTTTTGGTATTTTATAATACAAACAGGGATAAAAACATGCTCATTTTATTTTTAATAAATAGTTAAATGTTAAAATGCTAAAATAATAATGGGGTGTGAAAACACATGCTAGTAAGCATATAACACTATTTTTGAACAACTTTTTAGCATGGGTGCTATTTTTAATAAATGAAATTCAAGCACTAAAATAATAAATTGGGAGGGTTATATTTGCAAATAAAATAAAGCTCAGGAACATACATGCAATTTTCCCATAAGTATACAACGTACAGTTGATTTTAATGGACTAAAATTAATACAAAAAACTGTAAGCGTACTCCTGCAATTTCACCATCTCACATGTGATGACACGTGAGGTGACGTGTACTGGATCCATAAGCAATATTCAATAAATACAAGGGTTTGTCTGCAAAATTTCTAAATTTATTTAAACTTGAAATTTTATTTACATGGTTAATAAATAAATACAAAAATTATGGGGTGAGATTAGTAATTTACCCCTTCCTTTGCGTGGAGACGGATGCCAGGATGCGAGCCACTTATACACATGGCATCATCCGCGTGGCTGGTACCCCTTCACATCTTGACATCTGGGATTAGATCACGGGGTGCAATCAAACGGTGCGGGCTCTAAAGGTTTGATGCCTCTAGTGCAATCTGGAGCAGAGGGCTCCATCCAACGGTGTTGCATCCATCTCCAAGAACAGGAAGAACACGAGCATGTTCTTCCTTGTTTAGCTAATTCCTCGTGCTCCGAAGCTCCTCCTAAAACGCTGAGGTGGTCTCCACATCACCGTTGTTATTCCACGTCCAATGGTGCCATTCTCAAGGTTTAGGACCCACTGATGAGTCATGGTGAGTCGATGGCGCTCAAGGCACCTGGGGAGTCAAACTTTGAGTTGATTCACCCCCAATAGGGGCCTATTCAACCTGGGACCTGCACAAGGGTGTTATTGGGTCTGAGACGATGAAGCTTGACCCATTTCGAAGATGTTCTGCATCGAAATGGAGGTGGGCAGTGAAGGTCCGATGAGCGATGGAGTGGGACCTTCGATTCGTGGATCATGAGTCAATCCAATTGATCGGATGGTCAGATCAGATGAAGAAGGTGCATGGGAAGATAGTGGACATGTTGTCAGGGTTGGAGATCAGCTGGATCATGGTGAAATCAGGCCAGAGCTCAAGAGCTCCAGCGAAGGGATTTGACTAATCTAAACTAAACTACTGATTGAAAAGCAAAACTAATGACTAGAATTATAATATGGGAATTAAAACTACCTATGATAGGAAAGAAATCAGCTCTTATACCTGAGAGGGGGCTCAGGGAGCAGGGCGGACAGAGCTGCCTGTGGAGCTCCTCCTCTCCTTACTCTGATGTACTCCAGGCACGGGGAACACTCAGATGTCACTTTACCTTCACTCACGAACACCTAGACACGATCAAGGGCTCTAGGATGGATTAAGAAGGGAAGGAGGACCCAATAGAGTTATTTATAGACAATGGGTTCTGGTGGACTTTGATGTCGATTACTGCCACGCTCGAGGAAGATTAGAAGGACCTGAAGATTTGGTGTGAGAGAGGATCATGATGGGAATCGGATCCATGAAGAGCTCAAGGTGGAAGTAGCAACAGGGCAACCTGGAAAAATCGTAGAAGGCAGGTCACTCATGACTTCTGACAAAAGTCATATGAAAGATGGGGAGTTGACCAAAGTCGACAATCCCTGAAAGCCCATTGGGCGACGTCAGACCACAACAGGATAAAAAGAGCTCCTTTATTCGAAAATAATTAATTAAAAATAGTAAATAATTTTATTAAATTTTGATTATAAAATAAAAATATTTATTATTTTATGTAGTAGTTTAATATGATCTGGATTTGTTTTTTTATTATTACTTATTTCAAATTACGTTTTAGGAATGTATTTATAACTATATTCATCTATGTTTGTAATTTTTATTTTTATTTTGTGTTTTTGATTTTATTATTTCTTTCTCTTATTTTATATATTTACAACTTATTTTTATGTTTATAAATATATTTTTATTATATTTTTATGATGTCATTTGTACACTTCAAGAAATAGGGGTGTAAATTATACAGATATAAGTATAGGTATTTCATCTATGTATTTTATATACATATGTTATTTTTAATATCTTATTTATGGTTTTATTCTAGTTTTAATATGTGTATATGCTATAAATAATACTTACACAATTGTAAAAATATAAAATTATAAAAATAATAAAGAATAAATGAAAGAAATTGTTTTATTTGGGTCTATTGTACAATAGGAGTCTAAAACCTAACTTTCACACCTTAAATCCAAAAAATATAAAACCGCCTTCATTAAATAGCTTATTAAAAGTTATATACAATTAAAGGTGATTATATAGTTTGATTTTTTATTTGAGAGATATGGATCTAGGAAGTTGGGATTTTGGAATCTTATTTAGAGTATAAAAAGTACATTGTATCTTGTTTTTGTATAAAATCAATTTTGCATTTTTCTATATATTATTATCTATAATTTTTATGTACAAGGTTTCTTTATTTGAGGTATAAAAAGTAGAAAATAAAATGAGTCCCAAAAATACATTATTGATGAATTAATAAATGGGATTTTTATTGTATTTTTGGCCCTTATCTCCTCTTACTTTATTCCTCATTGACCCCAAATCATCAAGATGCCTAGGTATTGGGATTTAGGGTCATAAAATACCCTTGGTATTTTTTTCTTTTTTTTTTCTTTTCTTTATTCTATAATATTATCATTAAAAAATAGTATTTTATACATAACTCATACAACAAAGAATGAATGTTAATTTGTGTAAATTAAGGCTATTTACGTGCATTAGCTAAGATTTTTAAGGTCAAAATGATAGAATAAAGGTAATGAAATGGCGATTCATCACCCCTCTATACTTTCCTTTCCTGGTCCCTAGCAAACATTTACGCAATAAGTGCATCAAATGAAAAATAAAGAAAAGAAAAGAAATAAAGTGGAGTAAATTTAATTCTCAAACTTGTCTTCAAAAAATCAAAGTTTGGAGCTCAAGTCGTACCTTTAGAATTTTAGTGTGGTCAAAATGTTATTAGGAATCGGATTTGAAATACAACAGCCTTCGAGAATCCCAAAACTCTGCTCAAGTCTCCTCAATAGTTAGGTCAGAATATTTCAAATCATACGCAAACCCTTATGACTATGAATATCACTTGTACAACATATGTGATAGTGGCTCCTCTCAATTGAAATGACAAAGAAATTGACTTCTCCAGCATGAAAACCCAATTATTCCCCAATATAAACTTCTTCTTCGAGGAGCAGGGTGTTCCCTTCTAAGTTCAAGTGGCAACCTTGTCAAGAGGAGGGGTGAAGAGAAGAATGGACGATAGCTAGTGTAGCTACCTATCCTAGGATGCATAACCGGTGTAGTCAAATCATCCAGCTACAGGCTCACAAGATATGACTTTGAAGCTCAAGCTTGCTTATTGACTATACAAATATATACACTCTGACAGGCATTTTATTTCATGTCCACTTTTTTTGGAGTTTTTGCTTTTTTTGACTTTTTTAAATACTATATAAAAAAGCATTTACACAAGGAGTTTTTCCTCTTGAGGTAGGAGACTATCTCTCTTTTGAAGCATTATTGCAACCCAAACTCTCATGTCTTTAGACGTCTTTACTACTGGATGGGTTGGGGTACAATTCCCTCCCTAGACGAGGACAAATGCTTCCACTTGTGTGCGTCTCATACCGACGAATCCAATCCCCTCACCACTCCAATTGAGTTGAGCCAAGTGAAAGGTGCATGTGTCCAAGTTAGGTCATTATCAACAAGAGCCATGTGTGTGCTCAAAAATACTCTCCATAGGCAGTCAAGAATACATTGAACCAAGTCTCACGATTCTCAAAGAATTAAGTCAACTAGACCTGAAGTACCTCAATTCCAGTTCCTATAAGGTTCCTGTGATTAGGTAGATTTACGGTCCAATCAAGCTCCTATCTTCGGACTTTACTTAGACTTGTTCAATTATCAAACTCAGTCCAAAAATTACGAATGTTATGTAAATGCTATGTACAATGCAGAAAATATTTTTGTGATGCAATTTTCGAAGTTTTAAACTTTTTATGGATTTTTGAAAAAAAGTTTTTGCAAATTTTTATGCAATTTTTCAAAAATATTTTACAAATGTTTTTGGTATTTTTGGTTTTGCAAATGTTTTTGTGATTTTTGAAAACAAAAGATTTTGGATAAAATTATGTAAAACTATTTACATGGGGATGCATCTGATATTTACAAAAGTTGGTTTTTTAAGAATTTACAAGAGATATGTCATTTTTACAGATATATTTATACTATTAATAAAGAATTTTGGTGTGATGTACATATTCCTCAAACTTAATTGAAAATTATTTTACAAATAATTTTGAAAACTATAGTCTAAAATAAATTTTACAAATAAATTTTACAAACATTTACAACTATTTGAAAATCTTTTGCAAAGGTTTTTCAAACAGTAGATACATGTTTTCCAAAATATTTTTGCAACCATTTTCCAAATCATTTGCATATCAGTTTTCAAAAGATTTTTATTTCACACAATGAAAAGAAATTTTTACAAACAATATAATTTTACAAAGGTTGAAAATATTTAACAAAACATTTTCCAAATAGTTTTCAAAAGATTTTTCAAAAAGATTTCTAAACTATTTTTCATATATTTTGCAAAAATATTTTTACCTCATTTATTAATCAGTAAATAAAAAAAGTATTTGAGGAATCATATGCATCTTCTTATTAAGTGATTTTAATGAATTTTATAGTATATATACAGTATTTTATCCATATTTATTATTAAAAATACAAAAGTATGAGTTATGTCTAAAAGTATATATGCAATATATACGACCCCCCTATACTTAGCTTGAGCTATGTCCTCATAGATCGAAAGAAGAAGAGAAGACATAACTCGTACTGGGCATAGAAAAAGCCTAAAGAATAAACGAACGAATGAGGAAATAAATGAATGAGAAGTCAACCATCCCCCCGTACTTAGCATCAAATAATTCTAGGTATAGCAGACTGTGCCCAAGGTAGGGAGGGTCAAGGGTGGGAATGAACAGATCACAACTCTGACTATCTCCCCCTATACTTTGGGTAAGATATCCCTAAGTATAGACAAGAAGAGGACATAGTGGAGGGGATCAAGGAATGAATGAACTCGAGGTCCCATCAAATACATCTGGAATCTGAATGATCTTCAGGGGCATTGATAACACGAATATATTGCGAGGGTCACCATAAATAATATGAAAAGTGTCGCTGAGGCGACCTCTCACAAAACACCCGAGTTGATCAGCAATTAACCCACAATCCAAAGAATACAACAATCTAGCTCAAAAATAAATGTGAATTAATCTTTATTTACTCTACCATAAAATGTATATGGAACAACCGCGGGCGAGAGAGCTATCTCCTCGACCCGGGGTTTTGAAACTGTGATGCAAGATGAAGGTGGGCAGAGGGGCTCCGGCGAACGACGGAGGAGGAGCCTTGATTCGCTAAGACCGAGGGTCCTGGGTTGGTCCAAGATGATAGAACGATGGAGAAGGCGACGAGGAACGAGATGGGATACGAATGGCGGGCGGAAACAGTGGGGTTTACGGTGAAGAAGTCGCTAGAGCGGAGCTCCGACGAACTTCGAATTTTGGTTTTTAAACTACAAGAGTTAACTAAGACCTAATCTAATGACTGGAATGGGAAACTAACATTAAAAGCGAACTAAAAATGCATAAAAGAGCACCTCTTATACCTGGGGGCCTCCAGGGAGCAGGGCGGACGCCGGAGCTCCGCCTCGTCAAAATTCTCCGTCCTCCGGCCAAGTCGAGGCGCTGGGCGACTCCCCCTATCACGAGGAATGGTCCAGGAGCAAGATCAAGGCGTTTGGGTGGAATGAAAATGGCCAAATCTGAGGAAGGAGGCGGAGCTAATTATTTATAAACATTGGCAAGAGGCCTTATTACCCGGCGATTATTGACTGATCCAATGAATATCTCGTTGATCTATGATTTTGGCGGGCATCATGGATGATCAGAGGACAAATCTTGTGAAGGAAGCGAGCCAGGATGATGGAAGGGATGGCCGCGAAAAATGGAGGAAAATCAGGGATTTGATAGTTCAGAGGCGCCAGGCGAGGGATGGGACAGTTGACCAGGGAGTCAACGAAGGCCGGCGCCTCATTGGGCCACGTCAGCCACTACAAGACAAAACAGAAAATTTGATTGGGAATTGATTTATTTGACACCTTAAACGATTTTATTAATTTTTTCTTATAATATAAAAAATGTGTATTATTTCATCTAGTATTTATTAATGATTTTTATTGAATTTTTCGAGGTGTTTTATTATTTTTTTATTTGAATAATGTGTATATCATGTATTTACATGTATTTTTATGTATTTTATTTTTAATTTGTTTATTTTCTTTTATTATTTTATTGGCTTATTTTATAAATTTATAATTTATTTTTGTGAGTATAAAGGTATTTTTATTTAATTTTTAGGAGTTTATTTATATTTTTAAAGAAATAGGTATAGGTATGTTGTAGGTATCCTTATAGGTATTTTACCTATGTATTTTGTATACTTAATTTATTTATTGTATTTTCTTGATTTTTATTTTGGATTAACATTTTTTAATGAGTTATGTATAATGTATACATTATTATAAAAATATAAAAGAATAAAAGAACCAAGGAATAAAATCCTTTTTATTTTTATATATAGGTATATAGCATAGGTATTTTGTTTATGAATTTGTAGACTTATTTTATTTTACAAATTAACTTTGGTTTTCTTTAACTTCTCTTATGTGTATGCATTATATACATTATTTACAAAATTCTAAAAATATGAATTTATACAAATAATGAATATTGAATAAAATGCATATTTTAATCAGTCCTATATACAAGGAGGGCCAAAAACCTAACTTCTGCATATGGACTCCAAAAATTATGAAACCAATTTTATAAAATAGTTCTTGGAATGCTATATACAATTAAAGGTGAGTTTGGGTGATTTGGAGTTTTTATTTGCAAGATATGGGCCTGTGAAGTTGAGATTTTGGCTTTTTATTCTGTGTATAAAATGTACATTGGGTATTATTTTTGCACAAACTCAATTTTGTGTTTTTATTTACATTATTGTCTACAAGGGTGGCACCTTTTAGATAGAAAAAGAAAATAGAAAAGGAAAAGAAGAAAAGAAGAAAAGGAGAAAATCAGAGAAACAATGGTTGGAGTACATCGTCTGAATCTTTCGATGCCGCAGGTGCTGTGGAGATGTCATCGTGGTGCACTAGCTGAATAGAGTCTACAACGGCCAAGAATGCATCTGGTTCGAGGTAAGGCTTCAGTAGTTGGTCGTTGACGACGAAGGGCTGTGCGTCAGGGGACAATTCTGATATAGCGATGCTTCCATTGTCACACACTTCACATACTCGGAATGGCCCTGTCCACTTACTCTTTAATTTGCCTGGGAATATCCGCAACTTTGCATCAAATAACCACACTTTCTGTCCAACATCGAAGGTCTTTCGTCTGATGTGCCGGTCATGCCAGCGTTTCACCTTCTCCTTGTACATCAAGGTGTTATCGTATGCACAGTCTCGGAATTCAAAGAGCTTGTTCAGATCGTCTTTTCTCTTCTGACCACTTCTTCGTGAGTCCAAATTACAATTGTTGATTGCCCAAAGAGATTTGTGAATTAATTCCACGGGCAGATGGCATGGTTTCCCATATACAAGACGGTAGGGCGACATGCCCAAGGGAGACTTGTAGGCGGTTCGGTAAGCCCATAGAACTGAGTCCAAGAGTTGAGACCAGTCTTTTCTGTTTGGCCTAACAAGTTTCTGCAATATGGTCTTGATTTCTCTGTTTGATAACTTGGCCATGCCATTGGTCTGCGGATGATAAGGAGATGCGACTCGATGATTGATGTCGTACTCCTTCGTTAATTTCTTGACCTCTTTGTTGATGAAGTGACTACCCCCGTCGGAGATGAGAATCTTTGGTATCCCAAACTGCAAAATGATATTCTTCTTCAGAAACTGGCAAATTGTTTTGCTGTCGGCGGCTCGGGCGAGAATAGCTTCAACCCAACGACTCACGTAATCGACGACAAGAAGGATGTGCTCAAAACCTTTACTGTTAGGGAAAGGTCCCATGAAATCAATGCCCCAATGCATCGAAAACGGCTGCTATCTGAATGATTTTCAGAGGCATTGAATCTTTGGCAGTGAGTGTACCTTTCAGTCGCTGACAGTCAATACATCTTTTAACAAACTCTGCTGCATCCTTGAATAATGTGGGCCACCAGAAGCCACATTGCAATACTTTCGCTGCCGTACGATCTCCAGAATGGTTTCCACCAGATTCAAGCGAATGACAATGCTCGAAGACACTAGATTGCTCCGTCTGAGGGATGCACCTGCGCCAAATACAATCTACTCCTTCTCTAAATAAAAGAGGATCCTCCCATTGGTAGAAGCGGATGGTCGACATGAATTTGTTCTTCGGATTCTTCGTCCAATCCGAAGTTATTATCCCAGAGGCGAGGTAATTGACAATATCAGCGTACCAAGGGAGAGAATCCACAGCTAAGATGGCTTCGTCAGGGAAGGTTTCTGTGATAGGTGCATTGCTCAGAGGAGGCTCATGTTGCTCTATTTTGGAGAGATGATCTGCTACCACATTCTGAACTCCAGGCTTGTCCTTGATTTCCAGATCGAATTCCTGGAGGAGAAGGATCCAATGAATCAGTCTTGGCTTAGCATCCTTCTTCTGCTGTAGGTACCGGATAGCAGAGTGGTCCGTGAAAATTGTGACTTTTGATCCCAACAAATAGGATCTGAACTTCTCTAGGGCGAAAACCACAACCAGCAGTTCTTTCTCTATCACTGTATATTTTCTTTGTGCTTCGTCTAATGTTCTGCTGGCATAGTGAATGGCATAGGCGCCTTGTCTTTTCTCTGCCCCAGAACAGCTCCGACTGCAAAATCTGACGCATCGGTCATTATCTCAAATGGAAGAGTCCAGTTGGGAGGCTGCAAGATTGGAGCCTGAGTGATAAGCTCCTTCAATTGAATGAAAGCAAGGAGAACCGGCTGATCAACAATGAACTTGGTTTCCTTGCACAGAAGTTCTGTCAGAGGTCGGGCGATGCGGCTGAAATCCTTGATGAATCGTCTGTAAAATCCCACATGCCCCAGGAATGACCTCACATTCTTCACTGACTGAGGTGGCTGAAGATTTGAAATGACATCCACTCTTGCTGGGTCGACTTCCATGCCACGTTTGGAAACGACGTGGCCAAGCACAATACTTCAGTGACCATAAAGTGGATCTTTTCCCATGAGAGCACTAAATTGACTTCCCGGCACTTCTGAAGCACTCTGTCTAGGTGCTCAAGATAAGAATCAAAGCTATCACCGTAGACAGAGAAATCATCCATGAACACCTCGAGAAAACTGCCTACCATCTCGGCGAAGACTGCTAACATGCATCTTTGGAAGGTTGCAGGAGCATTGCATAATCCAAAGGACATCCTCTTGAAGGCGTAGGTGCCGAACGGGCAAGTGAAGGTAGTCTTCTCTTGATCCTCATGGGCGATCGCCACTTGGTTGTACCCGGAGTACCCATCCAGAAAGCAGAAGAACTCCTTGCCTGCTAATCTCTCCAAGACTTGATCAATGAATGGCAAGGGGAAGTGGTCCTTCTTGGTTGCTGCATTAAGCCGACGGTAGTCAACACACACCCGCCAGGATGTCGGTACCTGAGTTGAAATTTCCTCTCCTTTATCATTTGTAACCACGGTAAGCCCAGATTTCTTTGGAACTACATGCAGTGGGCTTGGCATCTTCTTCTAGATAGATATGATGTGAACACAGAGCTGGATTTATCCCTCGGAGATCTGATACGCTCCAACCAAGTGCCTTGCGGTTCTTTTCTAGAACCTCGAGAAGTCGAGATTCCTGATCCGGATTCAGCCTGCTGCTGATGATGACCAGATACATTTGCTCTTCACCCGCAAGGAATGCATATTTCAGGCCTGCAGGAAGTGGCTTGAGTTCTGGCTTTGATCTGTCCACTTTATCTGTCACTTCAGATATCATGCTGGTGGTGGAATGCACTTTGAGGCTACTACCATTTTCATCATCCTGTTGAGATCCCGGAGATGCACCGAACGGTTCTGCACTAAGATGATCATGTTCGGTCTGGAGTGAATGCTCAAGAAGATGTGTCTGCATCTGAGAATCTGTCTCCCAAGAATCATCGGAGCATATGCTGACTGCGCTTTCCAAGTCCTCCTCAAGAGTGAGGATTTCTCGGGTCCATGGATCGTCCAATGATAACTCTGAATCTCTGATCGCCGCGATGAAATCACAGTCTGCTTCTGATGCTGCCTGGCTCTCATCAGTCGTGGCATTCTGCTCTTTGTTCATGTTTATCGTGATTTACTGGGTGTTCGAGCTGAAAGTGATCTTCCCAGACCCGTAATCAACCACGGCACCTGAAGTACGGAGGAATGGTCTGCCAAGGATGATAGGGGTCTGGAGCAGGGGTGCAGGTGAGTCCATATCAAGGACTACAAAGTCAGCTGGGAATTTCATCTCCTGCATGGTAACTATCACGTCTTCCAACAGACCTCGGGGCCGCTTGACGGATCGGTCAGCGAACTGAAGGATCATGCGTGCCTGCTTGAGCGGTCCCGGCCCGAATTATTGCATTATGGACGAGGGCAGAAGGTTGATGGAAGAACCACTGTCAAGAAGAGTACGCTCGAAGACCTGGTCAAAAATCACACAACTGATCAGAGGTGCTCATGTATCATGCTTTTTCTGGGGGAGGTTGCTGATAGCTGCAACTGTGGCCATGGAGAGAACGTGTTTTTCTACTTCTCGGCGTCTGTTGTCTTGCGCTGGGCGACGCCTGTTAGTACATGCCTCTTTCAGTCCTTTCTTTACAGCTGGCATGTATTCCACGGCCTTCAACAAGGGAATCTCAACAGTCAATTTATCCAAAATATCCACAACACCTGGATCAGACAATGCCTTTTTTCATTTTGCAATTTTTTTGGATTTTTGTATTGCATGCGGAAAAGGAATATTTACACCACTAGAAGGAAAATGAGAGTTCTTATTTACATCAAAATCATTGCCCACAGAATGTTGTACATCCGGACTACAAAAAGGAGTACAAGCTGGATCTGAAAATGCTGGTGCTGCGGGGCGATCAAAAAGGGTAGCGTCGGCTCCATCGGTTGGCGAGGGATCGGATGTTGCTGGCGGCTCCTCCAAGGCTGGCGCGGCTTCGCTTTTGCTACAAGCTTCTTTTTGGTGTTTTTGCTTTTGCTGATTTTTTTGTGTTTTTGGCTGGAGTTGCTTCTGGCAAGGCACGACGGCTGGACTGGCTTCTCCTTCTTCTTCCTCCTCACCCGCCCCTGGAGCTGGCACGGCTGATGCGGAAGATGACGATCCACCTGTTTCTTTATTCACCCCACTGGTAGTAGCAGGCGGAGGCAAGTCCCTACCGCTCCTGAGAGTAACAACATTAGAAAAAAACAGTAATATCGTTACCAGACACGGACAGGACATCACATTCTACCTGCTCTTTCTTCTTGAAATTGTTGGGGTTGGCTTCGACCTGCGCCGGAATAGTGGTTCGGGTGGTGGTCAGGTCATCAAGCCGTTTTGTCATCTCCGCTAGCCCTTTAACAATCTGGGCTAGACACTCCATGGTGGGATTTGCAGGGGACATTTCAGAAGATTCAGCGTGCAGACCACGCTGCTGTTGGGTAGATGGGTGGGGAGGCTGTTGCTGGTGGTGTTGCTGTGGCGGTGTAGGAAGTTGAAGCTGTTGGTAAGACGGAGGAGGATACTGCTGATATTGCGGAGAGGGGGCAACCGCGTACTGGTGATACGGCTATGGGTGGCGGTACTGCGGCTGCTGCTGATAAGGAAAATTCTGCCTCCACTGATGTGTAAACTGGGGAGGCTGCTTGTGTTGCTGGTGAGGCTGAGAGGTTTGACCAAAACGACCACCCTGAGGTTGGTGGTACTGCCGGTTGGCAAATTGCTGACCCTGGGGTTGTCCCTGAGGACGGGTCGGCAGTGCATCATTACTCCATACCCCATTGACTTCTTGAATCAGGGGTGGTGGTGGGAAGACTGGATCAGGAATAGAAAGGAACTCTGGCTGGTATACGACCATCTACTGCTGCGGCGGGCCCTGGTCGGGCACCTGCACGTAGTACACGTGCTGGACTGTCGGTGGCTGCTGGCTCGGCTGAGGCTGATGCTGCGGTTGCTGCTCGTCCTTCTTCTCAGCGGGAGCGTCTGATGGTGTAGCCGACTGGACAGAGTTGATCGTGCCGACCAACAGTTCGAGGTACTTGTTGATCTGATCTAGCTTATCCAGGTTCTGGGTCCTCTTCTCGATCACAGCGAGTTTCTCGAGGTCCTGTGATCGCTTCTCAAAGATATCTACTTTAGAGAGATGGCCCCCAATGATGCTGAGGTTGGAGCTCTCATCTCTCTCTGCTTTCTTGGATGCAGCCATGTGAACTTGTTTCTGGAGGATCTGGGGCTGCTTCTGGTATGCCTTGGATGAAGAGAGGGCGGCCTCTCCTTCGGCCATTTCTTCAAAAATGTGCCAGACAACATCTTCATCCTTGTTGAAATGGGAGCCCCCACATGCTGCGTCCACGAACCTTTGGCTTTCAATGTTTAGTCCCCCAAAAAAATGTTGGACCAAGCTGGTCTTAGGGATCTCATGGTGGGGACACTTCTCCTGCAGTTCAGTAAATCTCTCCCACGTCTCGTGTACTGACTCATGTGCTCCTTGGGAGAAATTACTGATATGGGCTCGCATCTAGTTGAGCCGACCGAGAGGGTAATATTTGTGCAGGAAGGCGGACTTCAACTCCTCCCAGGTCGTCACGACCTTTCCCAAATGATTGAACCAATAGTGGGCCTTGTCCGTAGACTGAAGGGGAAAGCCATCATCTTTACAATGTCCAGAGGGACATTGGGATAGTGTGTGGTACGACAAATGCGGGAGAATTGTTGCAGGTGAATGTACGGCTCTTCGTTTGTGTTTCCATGAAAGGCAGGGAGAAGGGCTATGAACTGGGGCTTCAGCTCAAAGTGAGCATGTACCGGTGGAATGAGAATCCACTCGGTCATCTGGCTGTCTCTCGGATTGTAGGTTTCTTTGAGTGTCAGCTTCGGTGGTGGTAATTCAAGGTCATCATCAGGAGGATCACCACCTCCACCTCCACCTCCTCCTCTGCCTCCTCTGCCTCTGCCTCCTCCTCCATCGTCACGGTTCATCATGTCATTCAACATATCCTGGAATGCGGTCTGTGTGAGAGCCTGCTCGGTCAACTGCTGCTGTATGGCCTGGATAGATGCCAGCAACTGTGCATTGACTTGGTTCTGATCTAGCACCTGTCCCTCTGGTGGTGGCTGCTGACCCTTGCCCTTTCCTCCTGGCGCCATGTCAAGGTCTGAGTCGGACGAAATGAACTCCGGAGTAGTCTCTAGGGCTCGCACTGTCTTCTATCTGCATAATGAGATGGTCCGAATCAGATCACTTGCCATTAATGTTCAGTTGCCGTGACGAAGCTGGAATTCAGGTCAACCCCAGCATGTTGTGAATGGGAAAGGGATGTAGACTGTAATCGACTCCCATTCACAACGGCGAAAGCGGGACAAAAGTGATCCCAGTTTATTGGGTGGCCAAGAGAAGGGTAGAAAACGAGAGTCTGGAGATCGATTCGCAAAGTCCGGATCGGGTTCTCGGGAATCGCCTCGAAATTATTGGCGGAGTTGAGTCTATGGAATCGATGTAGGTGTCGGCATGGTCCCGACGAAACCATCCATGGATCAACTTCGCGAAGCACAAGAGAATGTCGGATTGTTGGAAGAATGATACGATGGTCAACGAGGAATAAAAGGAGTGTAAAACAGTAGAAAGGCTCGGTTGAGCGGGGTGGTCAAAGGGAGAAACAACAAAATGTGCGCAAATGCGCGGTGTTGATCTTTGAACCTTAATCTAGATCCATTCAAACACAATACAAAATCGGGTTCACCAACTCACGCCATGTGAAGCCGTGAAAGTTCGGCTATTTATTATCTTTTCATTTTTAGAGTTGTGATTTTCAGGCATATCTTATAACAAGTCCTCAGTACGCTACCCTATAGGAGAGAGAGTACTGCCGGAAGAGTATCCCGTACTTATCCTCCTCTTGTGTAACCTATAGTCTGTACTTTTTGGAGTCCTTGTAACCCTTCCTGGATCCCTACTCAGCCAAAGAAAAGAGAGAGGAAGCCGATAGGCGAAACTAATACTTCGGTTCTCGCTCGCAACGGAATCACTCGTGAGCGTGCAAGAACCTACTCGGACGCAGGACAATGAGACAGACACCCCCGTGAAGGCGTGGCCTATGCTCAATACTTCGGACAGGGTCGATGCTCTCACAACAGAGAGTCGCCATTGGTGACCAAGTCCTACTCGCCTACATACGATAGAAGCGCCATTACTTCGGTAATCCATGCGATACACAAGGCAGTTGCAGACTGGGTTTTGGGCTTTAATCCTTAGGGGTCGCATTCGCTCAAGGGAGTAGGGTTTTGGTCCCCCTCCAAGGTACCTGAAAACAATGAGGGCTTTATGAACCCGGTACAATGATAGTCCATTACGAATTTTAATTAAGGTCAAAGTTTATTTAGCAGTCTCCTTGTTTTAATTTTTGGGGTTTTCACTTTTTTTGGATCTGTTTTCATACCAACGCCTAACGTTTTTGTAGATTTTCATTTAAGTCCTAGGTGCTCAAAATCAGAGGGAGATAGCGGAAAAGCCGTGCAAGTGGTTCCATGATGGAAATCTCACCATTGAACTGAATGATGCATGCTGAGTTAGAAGACTTACAGTGCATCCCAACTCTCTCCATGTGGTATGCAAAATAGAATTTTTAAACCTATCTACATGTCGGTATGCAAGGCACAAAATTGCCATAAACATAAGCTGCTATTAGCGTAAAGAACCATAAGTCACTCATTCATCTCTAGCCCGAAGGGTCCGGTCTTGGCTCACCCCTCCTCTATACTCAACACACTTGAGCTTAGGAGAAAGCGCTTTACAGGGCTTGTTGCGGCACAAGGGCTAAGAGATAAATGAACGGCTTGTTTAAGTTTGACTAGATCCAAGCGAAGTAGACTATAGGAACATGCATTCTTATTAATGTTTGGACCTAGCTACCGAGTCAAGCAACCTATATCTAGGGGCTCCAAGCACACAAAACAAAGTAAAAGAAAGGCGGAAAGCTCAAAACTCCGGAAAACAAAATAAAAGAAGGCGATGAAAACTCGAAAAAGCCGCGATGAGGCCCCCAACTGAACAATCACCCAGGCACTGGACCTCATTGTGAAGAGTAGAGTCATGTTTAATTACATGCCAAAAATGTCTCTCTCTCACCATAAATTATAAAAATAATCCTAAGTGTCTAGCTCTAACTAATGCCCATCTCTTTGCTTCCTTGGTGCTCTCTCCAGATGGTCATGACAAGAAGACCATCCTCCTCCAAGATTGGCTGCATTGGCCTCCTAAGAAGCCATCCTTGCATGGCGGGCCCTCACATCAAAGTCACAAAAAGAATGCATTAGTAGAGCTCAATCAATCAAATGGAGCAGATGTAATAATCATAATAAATAAATGAAGCATGGTGATTAATAACAATAAAAATAGCTGCTCACAAAAAGGAATGATAAATCAAGATTTTTTTTATACAAGAATGACAAAATAAATTAGGCTATGCTCATTGCTCCCCGGCAACGGCGCCATCTGATAACACGAATATATTACGAGGGTCACCATAAATAATATGAAAAGTGTCGCTGAGGCGACCTCTCATAAAACACACGAGTTGATCAGCAATTAACCCACAATCCAAAGAATACAACAATCTAGCTCAAAAATAAATGTGAATTAATCTTTATTTACTCTACCATAAAATGTATAGGGAACAAGCATGTAGAGGTCGAACCACAGAGAGCAATACAAAAATGCAATAGCCTACATGTATCTCAGAGTCATCCTTGAGTGGGTTTTTTTCTTTCTTTATATATATATATATTTTATATTATTATTATTATTTTTAATAATATAATTAGGTAATATATATATTTAATATAATTATAAATATATGTATACCCATAGAGGGTTAGTATGTAGCGTATAATACATACAATATATATATAGGTATATATAAATATAAAAAAATAAATATATATTTTTTTCCTTTTTTTTATATTAAGGTTAGTAAATAGATATAAGAATACATATAAATAATTAGATATATATATATATACATTAATTTTTTTCTTTTTTTCTTTTTAGGAAATATATATATACATAAAGGGATATTATAATATTTACAAAAATACTCAAAAATAAACAAAAATGCAGGAACAAAGTCTTTTTGGGATTTTCATGGGTTTTTACTATTTTTGTGATTTTTGGGCATTTTTGAAAATATTTTTAGTATTTTTAAATAGCTAAATAATAGCAAACAGTGGAATAGGTTCTGGCTGTTACAAAAATAGACCTTAAAAATAGCTAACGGCCTCAAAAATTTTCCACACTATTTTTCTAATAAAGATAATAAAACAAAGCATAAATAGGGCCTGGGTTTATAATTTTCTGATTTTCTTTGATTTTTTATATTTTTTTGAAGTTTTTGGGTATTTTTGAATTTTTAAGGTTTTCCTTTTGAGATTTTTAGGGGTTTTTGGACTGACACTAGAATAGGTCAAAATACACCATAGGTAATTTTTTTGGAGTTTTTCGAGGCTTTTTCATATTTTTTTAGGATTTTATAAGTTAGACAGTGAATAAAAGACATGTTTTTTATTTTTAATAAATGCAAAAATGCAACAAAATGAAAAACTAAAAATATAGCATGCAAGCACAACCAAACAGGAGCTTAAGTCTATTTTTGCAAGATTTTTCAAGTTAATATGGATCACAAAATAAATAGACAAAGCATTCAAAAATAAATGGCCTGGCAGGGGTAGTTTTGCAAATAACATAGTTCGCAGGGGCATACATGCAAAAATCACAATAAAAATACACGTGGACTTTTATTTTCAGGACCATTTATTTATTACAGGAACCCGGCGGGGTTTAAATGTAAAATTTCACGCGCCTCACGTGGGTGCTGCACGTGAGGCGCGAAGGGACTAAAAAGTAAATAACCAAACATAAGGGGGTTTTCTGCAATTTTTACAACTTATTTACATCTAAAACTTTTATTTTTGGGATTAAACTCTAAATACAAAAAGCGGGGGGTGAGATGTGAAATTTACCCCCAAATGAGGCGTGTCATCCAACGGCGCTGGAGGCGCCACTTATCCACGCGTAAAGCATCCGACGGTGGGTACCGGTTCGATGATGAAGGGCCTGGATTAGACGATCCAGGCTGATCTGACGGTTGGGACGTGGCTTCATCGGACGGCTCTCCTTTGATCTGGGCCGACTCCTTCGATCTGACGGTGCTGAAGCTGCCTGGAGGAACAAGGAAGAAGTTCGCCCCCGGCGAGCTTCGATCGGGCTGCTCAGGCTCCTCCGGGCACCTTCCTCGCCTCTGACACGCTCTACTCGAAACTGATGACCTCCCGCGTTGACTGATGGTGCTTTCATGGCTCCTGGGGGCCCGAGTCGATGGAGCGGGGTCGGAGAAGAAAGGGACCCCCAGGAATTTCTTCCTGGGTCAATGCAAGCCCAGAAGGGCTCGATTCCTCGATGTACCTGCATAGGAAGAACCGCGGGCGAGAGAGCTATCTCCTCGACCCGGGGTTTTGAAGCTGCGATGCAAGATGAAGGTGGGCGGAGGGGCTCCGACGAACGGCGGAGGAGGAGCCCCGATTCGCCAAGACCGAGGGTCCTGGGTTGGTCCAAGATGATAGAACGATGGAGAAGGCGACGAGGAACGAGATGGGATGCGAATGGCGGGCGGAAACAGTGGGGTTTACGGTGAAGAAGTCGCCGGAGCGGAGCTCCGGCGAACTTCGAATTTTGGTTTTTAAACTACATGAGTTAACTAAGACCTAATCTAATGACTGGAATGGGAAAGTAACATTAAAAGCGAACTAAAAATGCATAAAAGAGCAGCTCTTATACCTGGGGGCCTCCAGGGAGTAGGGCGGACGGCGGAGCTCCGCCGCGTCAAAATTCTCCGTCCTCCGGCCAAGTCGAGGCGCTGGGCGACTCCCCCTGTCACGAGGAATGGTCCAGGAGCAAGATCAAGGCGTTTGGGTGGAATAAAAATGGCCAAATCTGAGGAAGGAGGCGGAGCTAATTATTTATAAACATTGGCAAGAGGCCTTATTACCCGGCGATTATTGACTGATCCAATGAATATCTCGTTGATCTATGATTTTGGCGGGCATCATGGATGATCAGAGGACAAATCTTGTGAAGGAAGAGAGCCAGGATGATGGAAGGGATGGCCGTGAAAAATGGAGGAAAATCGGGGATTTGATAGTTCAGAGGCGCCAGGCGAGGGATGGGACAGTTGACCAGGGAGTCAACGAAGGCCGGCGCCTCATTGGGCCACGTCAGCCGCTACAAGACAAAACAGAAAATTTGATTGGGAATTGATTTATTTAACACCTTAAACGATTTTATTAATTTTTTCTTATAAAATAAAAAATGTGTATTATTTCATCTAGTATTTATTTATGATTTTTATTGAATTTTTCGAGGTGTTTTATTATAGTTTTATTTGAATAATGTGTATATGTATGTATTTACATGTATTTTTATGTATTTTATTTTTAATTTGTTTATTTTCTTTTATTATTTTATTGGCTTATTTTATAAATTTATAATTTATTTTTGTGAGTATAAAGGTATTTTTATTTAATTTTTAGGAGTTTGTTTATATTTTTAAAGAAATAGGTATAGGTATGTTGTAGGTATCCTAATAGGTCTTTTACCTATGTATTTTGTATACTTAATTTATTTATTGTATTTTATTGATTTTTATTTTGGATTTACATTTTTTAATGAGTTATGTATAATGTATACATTATTATAAAAATATAAAAGAATAAAAGAACCAAGGAATAAAATCCTTTTTATTTTTATATATAGGTATATAGCATAGGTATTTTATCTATGAATTTGTAGACTTATTTTATTTTACAAATTAACTTTGGTTTTCTTTAACTTCTCTTGTGTGTGTGCATTATATACATTATTTACAAAATTCTAAAAATATGAATTTATACAAATAATGAATATTGAATAAAATGCATATTTTAATCAGTCCTATATACAAGGAGGGCCAAAAACCTAACTTCTGCATATGGACTCCAAAAATTATGAAACCAATTTTATAAAATAGTTCTTGGAATGCTATATAAATTAAAGGTGAGTTTGGGTGATTTGGAGTTTTTATTTGCAAGATATGGGCCTGTGAAGTTGAGATTTTGGCTTTTTATTCTGTGTATAAAATGTACATTGGGTATTATTTTTGCACAAACTCAATTTTGTGTTTTTATTTACATTATTATCTACAATTTTCATGTACAAAGTTTCTTTATTTGATGAAGAAATAATTATGTACAAAATAGATGCCAAAAATGCATAAATGAATGAATTAATAAATGAGGTATTTATTGTACACTGGCCCTTATCTCCCCCTACTTTATTCCTTGTCGACCAATACCATGCTGGCCTTGGTCTCGGGGTTTGGGTCATAAAATATTTACAATATTTTATTCCTTTTTCTTTTCTCCTCTTTATTCTATAATTTTGGCATTAAAACCTTATTTAATGTGGGATTAGTACAATGAATCATGAATGCTATTATATACAATTTGATGCTATTTACATGCATTTGCTGGGGTTTTTGAGGCCAAAATGATAGAATAAAGGTGATGAAATGGAGATTCATCAGGCATTGAATCTTTAGCTGTAAGGGTACCTTTCAATCTCTGACAGTTAGTGCAACGCTTAACATATACTGCAGCATCCTTAAATAGTGTTGGCCACCAGAGGCCACACTGTAGTACTTTCGTTGTCATTCTATCTCCAAAGTGATGCCCACCAGATTCGAGCGAATGACAATGGTTGAGGACACTATGTTGCTCCACCTGGAGAATGCACCTGCGCCAAATATAATCCATTCCTTATCTGAATAAGAGAGGATCTTCCCATTGGTAGAAATGGATAGTTGACAAGAATTTGTCATTCTAAATCTTACAAGAATTTGTCATTCTAAATCTTTGTCCAATCTTGTGGAACTACGCCTGAGACGAGGTAGTTGACAATATTGGCATGCTAAGGGAGTGAATCCATGGCCAAAATTGACTCATCAGGAAAGGTGTTTGTGATGGGTGCACTACTCCGTGGAGGCTCTTGCTGTTTGATTCTGGAGAGGTGATCTGCTACCACGTTCTGAACCCCAAGATTGTCCTTGATCTCCAAATCAAACGCCTGGAGGAAAAGGATCCATATGATAAGTCTAGGCTTGGCATCCTTCTTCTACTGTAAATATCTGATAGTAGAGTGGTCAGTATAGATAGTGACTTTTGATCGAAGCAGATAGGACCTGAACTTCTCAAGGGTGAATACCACAGCCAGTAAATTCTTTCTCTATCACAGTGTAATTTCTTTGAGCTTCATCTAATGTCTTACTGGAATAATTAATGGCATAGTGCGCCTTGTCTTTCCTCTATCCTAGAACAGCTCCAACTAGAAAATCTGACGCATCTGTCATGATCTCAAAAGGAAGAGACCAATCTGGTAGCTGTAGGACTGGAACTTGAGTGATTAGCTCCTTCAGCTGATTAAATGACATGAGAACCTACTTATCAACATTGAATTCGATCTCCTTGCACAATAATTCTGTAAGAGGTCGGGTGATGCGACTGAAATCATGGATGAACCTTTTATAGAATCCCACCTTCCCCAGGAATGGCCTCACATTTTGACTATCCAAGGTGGCTCTAGATTGTCAATCACATACACCTTCGCCGTGTCAACTTCCATGCCACATTTGGAAATAAGTGACCCAGCACAATCCCCTCTGTGACCATGAAGTGGCTATTTTCCCATGATAACACCATTGACTTCATGGAATTTTTGAAGCACTCCGTCTAAGTGTTCAAGATAAGAATCAAAGCTGTCACCATAGATGGAGAAATCATCCATAAATACCTTGAGAAAGCTGCCTACCATCTTGTTAAAAACTACAAGCACACATCTCTGGAATGTCACTGGTGCATTGCATAGTCCAAAGGGCATTCTTCTGAAAGCACATGTACCGAACGAGCAAGTGAAGGTAGTGTTCTCTTGATTTTCAGGGACGAATGCCACTTGATTATACCTAGAGTATCCATCCAGAAAGTAGAAGAACTCCTTGCCGGTCAGTCTTTCAAATACTTGATCAATGAATGACAAGGGAAAGTGGTCTTTCTTGGTTGTTGCATTAAGATGGCAGTGGTCGACACATACTCACCAAGATGTCGATACCCGAGTAGAAATCTCCTCTTCTCTACCATTTGTAACCATGGCGAGTCCTGATTTTTTTGGAACAACATGTAGATGGCTCACCCATTTTGAATCAGAGATAGGATAAATGAAGCATGTTTCACACTATTTTGTGATTTCCTTCATTACAACATCCCACAAATTTGGGTTCAGTCTTCGTTGGAATTCTTGGGATGTCTTGGAATCTTCTTCCAAATAAATGTAGTGTGAACACACAGCATGATTTATCTCTCAAAGGTTTGAGACGTGCCAACCAAGTGTCTTGCGGTTTTTTTCTAAAACCTTGAGAAGTTGAGATTCTTGAACCAAGGTCAGCCTGCTGCTGATGATGATCGGATACATGTTCTCTGCACCCGCAAAGAAGGCATACTTAAGTCCTACCGGAAGTGGCTATAATTGAGGTTCTGATCTGGCCTGCTTCTCGATCACTTCGGACACGGTGCTGGTTGGGGGATGATCTGTCTGAATCTCGGAGGAAGTTTTGCTCATCTCAGTCAGTTGTTGTTCAACAGATAATGTGTCGAATAAATCTACAACGAACTCATCGTGTTCGGGCTGGAATGAATTATCATAGTCGAAGAGATGCAACAACGAATATGGTTCTGTCTCCCACATGCCATCGGAGTTTGTGTCGACTGTGCTTTCCCAGTCTTCCTTAGGAGAGAGGAGTTCTAGGGTCAAAGTGTCATTCAAGAGAGGTGGGTATCTCTTATTTCTGCAATGAAATCACAGTCTTCTTCAAGTGGTGTTGTAGAACTTTCATCAGATACGATTTTAGGTTTGTTGACCATGTCTATTGTAATGTTGTGATTACTCGAGAATATACATGCTAGACCGACTGATGCTGCCCTTGACTCGACTAAGGTGGTTGTGGCGATGATGGTTCCTTCGACTCAACGGGAGCCACGACTGATAGGCCCGTAGACTGTCAGAGCTGATTGTACTAACTAGCAGCTCTAGTTGTATGGCAATCTGATCAAGCTTGTCCAGATGTTGGTTTTTTTGTTCGATCATAGATAGTTTCTCCAGGTCCTATGATTATTTTTCTAAGATGTTCACTTTGGACATGTGTCTCTCAATGAAGCTAAGGTTGGAGCTCTCTTACTTGTCCACTTCATGAGATGTCACCTTATTGACGGGCTTGTGGTGGATCCGTGGTTGGCACTGATAATCATGAGATGACGACAAGGTGGCCTCTCCGTCGACCATTTCCTCGAAAATCTGCCATACCATGTTTTCATCCTTGTTGAAATGAGATTCACTACATGTGGCATCTACAAGCCTTTGACTCTCTATAGTCAGGTCCCCAAAGAAATGTTGGACCAGGCTGGTCCGAGGAATGTCATGGTAAGGGCACTTCTATTGATGATCTTTAAATCTCTCACATGTTTCATGTATGGACTTGTATGGTCCATGGGAGAAGTTGCTAATACTATCTCGCATGAGACGACCCAATGTATAGATCTTGTGGAGGAATGCAGATTTCAATTCCTCCATGGTTGTCACGACCATCCCCAAATGACTGATCCAATATAAAGCATTGTCTTGAAGGAAGAATGGGAAGGCGGTCATTTTAACTACACCTAATGGGATGCTAGAGTATTACGTTGTTCAGCAGATGCAGGAAAACTGTTGGAGATGGATATAAGATTCCTCGTTCGTGTTCCCATGGAAGATGGGAGAAGAACCAAGAAATGTGGCTTGAGCTCAAAATGTCCCTAGACCTGAGGAATTTGGATCCACTCTGTCATCTAACCAGTGCTAGAATTGTAAGTTTCTTTGAGTGTAGGCTTAGGTGCCTCTCTTATTGGTTCATCTGCCCCTCCATGGGGTCCATCTCTCTATCCATCTTAATCACCTTTACCTCCATGGTTCTCCCTGTCTCTCCTCGGCTCATTAAGAATATCAATGCAGTAGACCTAGGCGAGAGCCTAATTTATGAGTTACCGCTGAATAGACTGAATGGAGGCAAGTAGTTGAGCATTTATGGCATTCTGATCTGGTTGGGGGCCCTAATTCTGTTGTTGTCGACCCTTCCTTTTCCTTGACGATCCATCCCTAAATCAAACTCAAAGAAAGGGATCTGATTGGGGTCCAAGTTTAGCTCTTGATCTGCGTAATGAAATTCATCCCATTCAGACTGTTAATATTGAGCACCAGATGAAATGATAAGTATCACATCAGGGTCAATTCTAGACAGATGTGAATGTACTTGATATGAAAAGAAATCGATCCCCATCTACAAGGGGAGAATCCTAGGATAAGAGTGATCTCGATTTATTGAAGAATGAGAAGACAAGGAGTCTGGAGAGTGGTTCACAAAATCTGGACCAGTCTCTCGAGAATTGACTCGAATTATTGGAGATGTCAGCTCCATGGAATCGATGTGGGTGTCGGCGGGTCCAGTCTAAACCATCCATGAATCGAATTATTGGAGATGTCGGCTACATGGAATAGATGTGGGTGCCGACGGGATCCTCGACAACGACACCATTTGTTTAATAAGAACGATCAAGGTACCTAACGTACAGTCTCGGAGGAGCCTGCGTTTTCTGACATACGTTGTATCGGCCCTCTCTTGGCTCTCGGTACTCAATCACTCTGAATAAGTCAACAATCAACCCACGAATAATATGCAATGAAGAATAAGCGAGGTGAAATTTATTATATCCAACAAAATGTGTCTATAATGTGCAAGTATAGGGGGCGAACCACTGAGAGTAATAAAGGATATGTATAATTCCCACCAATTAACTATAATCAATAGTAATTATTTTTGTACTTTTTATCTTTTTCTAATTTTTGTGGGTTATTAATTACGTTGAATTTTTATACATTTTCAATGGTTTTTTAATTTTTATATATTTAAAATTTATATTTTTTATTTTCTATTTAATTTTACAAATTTTAATTTCTTTTTTATGTTAAAATATTATATATATTTATAAGTAGGAAAAAATGAGGCTGCCCCTGCGACCGTTAAAAATGATTAGCTAGATAGAGGTCGTACGAGTCTATATTTCTGACGAAATTTCAATGACATATAGGAGGAATATAGGGATGAATATACCTGGTGATATTTTTCCAAAAAAATAAAAAAATTTTGTGGAAAAAATGGGGCGGGGCAGCCATGTTGGATGCCCGCAAGGGGCAGCCCCATCATACCCTTATAAGTAATAATAATATGTATTATATAAGCATTATACATAGTATAAAAAGTATAAATCAGGTTATATATTTCTAAGGGATTTTATCACTTGTGCCCCTCCGAGATATCGCAATATCAGTTATGCCCCTATCTTTTTGGTAATATCAGTTGTGCCCCTCACTTCTTTCTCCGTCATCAGTTGTGCCCTTCCGTCAGATTAACCGTCAAAAAATTGAAATAACCATAGTTGACTCAAACCATGGTGTGGTTAAGAGGGGTATTATGGTCAAAATAAAATCAAATGAGAAGGAGGGTTGGGGAGGAGGTGTGGGCTGGTGGCAGGGGCTGGGGGAAATGCGTGGTTGCGGGAGGTCGGGGGGTTGACGATGGTTGCGCAGTTGCACGGTTGCGCGGTGCGGAGCAAGGGAGGTGGCGGTGCGGGGCAGGGGGGAGGGGGAGCAGGGGGTGTGCGTGTGAGGGAGGGAGTGCAGCCCAGGGGGAGGGGGAGCAGGGGGCGGCATCGGCGAGGTGAGGAGGTGCGGGGGGAGGTCAGGGCAGGGGGCGGAGGGGCGGTCTGGGCTGAGGGAGGTTGGGGCAGAGGGAGGCGAGGGCAGGGGGCGGGGGGAGGTCTGGGCGAAGGGAGGTTCGGGCGGAGGGAGGCGAGGGCAGGGGGCGGGGGGAGGTCTGGGCGGAGGGAGGTGAGGGCACAGGGGGCGGAGGGGTGGTCTGAGCGGTGGGAGGTGAGGGCACAGGGGGAGGAGGGCGGTCTGGGCGGAGGGAGGTTGGGGCGGAGGGAGGCGAGGGCAGGGGCGGGGGGAGGTCTGGGAGGAGGGAGGCGAGGGCAGGGGACGGGGGGAGGTTGATGAATCCACATTTCATCATCTTTATTTTATCATTTTGGCCTCAAAAACCCTAGTAAATGCCTGAAAATAGCATTAAATAGAGCAATTTAGCATTCATGCATATGTGTGCAAAAAGTGTATAAAATACTATTTTTAATGCCAAAATTATAGAATAAAGAAAAGAAAAGAAAAAGAATAAAATATTGTAAATATTTTATGACCCAAAACCTCGAGACCTAGGCATCTTGATGAATAGGTCGACAAGGAATAAAGTAGGGGGAGATAAGGGCCAAAATACAATATAAATTCCTTTTATTTTATTCATTATTTATTCATTTTGGGACCTATTTTTGGTTCCACTTTTTATACATCAAATAAAGAAAATTTGTACATAAAAGTTGTAGATAATTGAATAAAGGAAAATACAAAATTGATTTCACAGAAAAATAATGTACAGATAAAAAGTTATGGTCTGAATAAAAATCTAGAATCCCAACTTCCCAGACCTGTATCTCATACATAAAAACTCCAAATGCAGCAAACTCACCTTTAATTGTATATAGAATAAAATAATCTATTTAATGGTGGTGGTTTA
Organism: Ottelia alismoides; assembly: GCA_037367405.1. NCBI lineage: Eukaryota > Viridiplantae > Streptophyta > Magnoliopsida > Alismatales > Hydrocharitaceae > Ottelia > Ottelia alismoides. Next base: position 733,242 of record JAZKJV010009287.1, on the reverse strand, counting down.
CGCATTCGACGGATCTACGGTTTGAAAGTTGAGTTTTGGACCCACATTGTATACTTGTACAACTTAAAATATTCAATTTATTCTTTAATCATTATTTTTATATTTTTATATTTTTATAATTTTGTGAATATTATTTATAATAATTATGTACATTAAAACATGAATAAAAACCCAAATAAAACTCAAAATAAATAAATAAATAAATATATATAATATACAGGTATTATACCTATATACATACCTATACAATAACTACTGAGATTTTATTTAATATATAAACATATCAATAAATTAAAAAAAAATATATATTTATGTGTGTAAAAGTATTTTATATTTATATAAAATAAGAAATAAAAATAATAAAATTAAAATACACAAAATAAAAATAAAAGAATAAAATATATAGGTAATATACCTATAAGGGGTATAAAAGTACACTAGTAAAAATATATTCCATAAAAATAATTATAAATCAAAATAAAATACTACATAAAATAATAAATATTTTTTATTTAATAACCTAATTAAAATAATATTATTTATTATTTTTTATTGATTTTACAAAATATTTTTTAGAGGTTTTTCCTAGTTGGTCCACGTGGACCAACCAGATGGTCTGGATTGTTGACCAAGGTCAACAGTCTGACCTTCATCTCTGGCCTGTCAGAATAGCTTTTTGACCCCGGTTTCACCTATTTTTCGAGGACGCCTCGATCACCCTTTGGTGATGGCATCTTCATGACATCTCTTCCTCGAATAGTGGTGAATTACGCCCAAGTGATTCCTTGGGATGTGGAGCACTGCATCGAGCTGATCGCCTCCTTGAACCTCACGCTCCGACCACAGTTCAAAAGCCACCCCCCGACTTCCCTTTGACCTTTGATCCTTCTTCCGCCAAAATAACCCGAAAACCCATAGCCCATCGCGTTCCTGGTGACATCAGGAGGCGAATCGAGCCGGGGTTCGAGTCATCTGGTGTCGAATTGAAGCTGATCCAGCCCTCGCCGGAGTTCCGTCGCGACCTCCATCCCGACGTCTCTGGTGAGTCTGACCCCCTTCTCTTTCCATTTTCTTGTAGCCTTAGCGTAGTATAGATTAGCATTGCAGCAATTTAGATTTTCCTCGTGTAAATCGCCGTGAATCCCCGATCAAAGATCACAGCGGAGCTTAGCTCCGCCTCCACTTTTCGGCCACCTCCATCTTCGATAGCCGCCAAGATCACCCCCATCTTCTTCCTCGTCGCTCTGTCATCACGCTTCACCCTTCCATCTCCCTCGATCTTGCCCAGATCGAGCCACCGAGCTCCACTCTCTGCCGCTCGCCGGAGCTCCTCGCCCGAGCCACCTTCCGCCTCCATCGCATCATCAGAACCCCCCTATTTTCCTTGCCTGGTTTTTGCGCGTCTCACCTGCAGGTCAGAGCCCAAGAGGAGGCTCTATCGAGCCCCGACCATTCGGAGAAGCAACGCCCAGGTCGCCGCCGCCGTCTGCTGTCATCTCACCATCTCAGGCACGCCTAAGACCACCTTCAGACGCGGAGAGGCCCCAGGATCGTTTTGCCCTTGATCCTAGGGCCGGAGGGGCCATGTGTCGGCCGGATTCGCTCGCCAAAGCTCGCCGGGGGGAGTGTTCTTCGTGAACCTCTCCCCACCGTTGGATCAGAAGCCCCTCCAGACGCCACAGTCACCGTTGGATCTTAGCATCTCATCACCGTCCGATTGCACCGCCAGATCTAATCCTAGCCGTCCCGGCCGAAGCGTAATCGCGCGTCCCTTAGCTGACACGTGTCCAAGTAAAGCTCCCTCGGCCGCACGATCAGCATCGTGGGTATTTGGCATCTTAAACCCACGTGTTTTTGTATTTACGTTTTAGCCCTAAAACTTTCATCTGCAGTTTAAAAGTTTTTGTAATAATTGCACTAAGGTCCCTGAACTTATTTTATTTACACTTCAGTCCTCGGCCACGTCACCTCACGTGACGGGGGCGCGTGCCTTTTGGGTATTTTGCATTTTTGATCCCAAACTTTCATGTATTTGCAGTTCTACCCCTGTGCGTAGTGATTTAAATATATTTCTGGGATAATTGCACTTTTACCTTGCCGATTTTTAATATTTACAAATATGCCCCTGTGAACGACAGAACACATGCTTCGCGCGTGTACTTTGGTGAAATTTGCACCTAAGCCCCTGGATGTTCTTATAATTGCATATATACCCCTGCTAGGCTTAGGATTTTCGCTTGCTTAATCCATTTATTTGGAGCCTCATATTAACTTGAAAAATTCTCAAAAATTAAACTTAAGCTCCTATTAACTTGTACTTTAACGCCATATTTTTAGTTTTTGATTTTATTTCATTTTTATATTTATTAAAAAATCAAAAACTTGCTTTTTGCCTATTGACTAACTTAGAAAATACCAAAAAATATTAAAATACCTTAAAAAATTCCAAAAGAATTCCCTATTGTCTATTTTATCATATTTTAGTGTTAGACCAAAAACCACTAAAATTCTAAAAAGAAAAACCTTAAAAATTCAAAAATACCTAAAAACTTTAAGAAAATATAAAAAATTCTAGAAAACTCCAAAAATGATAAACTCAAGTTCTGTAGTCTCCTGTTTTATTACCTTTATTTAAAAAATAGTTTGGAAAAATTTTGTGGTTGTTTGATATTTTTAATTCCCATTTTACCCCCAGACAGTAGCTAATTCACTTTTTGCTTTATTTTGCTATTTACCCAAAAAATAAACACTCTGAAAAATACCCAAAAATCACAAAAACAATAAACAATTATAAAAATTCCAAAAAGATTTTATTCTGAATTTTGACTATTTTTGCACATTTTTATAAATATTTTATCACTCCTTTTATTACATTGTTTTTATATTCCAATAATAAAATATATATATATATATATAATATAAAATATAAAATATAAAAAATCAGAATATTAAAAACCAAAATACAAAATTAAAAATTAAATAAAATAAAAAATAATAATAAATTAAAAACCCACAAAAAAATTAGATTGGCTAAGTAGTCCATTAGACATAGGTTTTGACTTTTGTCTATACTCTGCACCTTTGTTTCCTATGTTCGACCCCTACTTGCTTGCCATTGTACATTTTTAGCAGGGTATAATAAATTTTAATCCTTGCTATTGATTGCCTGATTGATTGTGTGGGTTAATTGTTGATGAACGGGGAGGCTTGAGTAGTCGCATCAGCGACAGTGAGTCTGATTTGTCAGACCACTATTTAGCGGCTCTCGCTTTTCTTGTTTTTCAGAGGTCTGAGCAGAGGGAGGCGCGGGCAGAGGGAGGCGAAGGCACAGGGGGCGGAGGGACGAGGGCACAGGGGGCGGAGGGGCGGGGGCACAGGGGGCGGAGGGGCAGTCGGGGCGGCCTGGAGGCTGGGGCGGAGGGGCGACAGGGGGCGGCGCCGGGGAGGGGAGACGAGGGCGGAGGGGTCGCAGGGGATGGGGGAGGTCGGGGCTGCCTCGAGGCTGGGGCGGAGGGGCAGCGCCGGGGAGGGGAGCTCAGGGCGGAGCTTGGCGGCACAGGGTAGGGGCGGGGGCGGAGAGGGGGGAGGAGGAGGAGGAGGAGGAGGAGGAAAAGGAGGAGAAGGAGGAAGAGGATGGGAAAGAGGAGGACGAAGAAGAGGATGAGGAAGAAGGTATAAAATGACCACATAATCTCTTTTCTTTAAATTAATTCCGCTTATGTCCTCAAAGTTAACGTCCGTTTGCACAGTGGATGGACGGTCATTAACCCGAGGGGCACAAGTGATAAAATAACAAGAAGTGAGGGGAACAACTGATATTACCAAAAAGATAGGGGCATAACTGATATTACGATATCTAGGAGGGGCACAAGTGATAAAATCCCTATTTCTAAATATATATACATATACCAAAAATAAAGAAAATATAATGTTTTTATCTTTTTAATATATTCCTCAATTTTGGTAATTTTTATTTATTTTGAAGTTATTAAAATGTATATAAAAGTGAATGGAATAATATGGACGAATATTTTGGGGTTTTAAAAATAGATCGGGGTTTCAAAAATTCTCAAAACTATTTTTATGTGTACTATATACCATAAAGAGAAATAAAGAACATAAAATATATTTTTTTGGATTTTGAATAAAATTTTCTAATGTTTATAGTGTTATTTGGGTTTTTTTATTTTTAAGATTTCCTTTTTGTATTTTTAATGATTTTTGGTATCAAGGTAGAATATATAATAATATAGAGACTCTATTTTTTTAGGATTTTTAAAGTCGGTTTTATATTTTTTGGATTTTTATGAGCAAATAGGGAATAAAATGCTCCTTTTGTATTTGTAATAAATAGGATAATATGATAAATACCCAAACTAAAAATCATACATGAATAAATAAGGTATCATCCATTTACTACGATTTTCTCATGAATTTTAAAGCAAAGAAAGCAATTAATAAAAATAAAATGCAAGAAATAAAATATACAAATGGTAGGGATTTATTATTTAATAAAACATTAGAGGTGTTTAATAATAAGATCAATAGACAGGGGTATGCCAGAAATATTTCTAAGGCCTCACGTGTTTCTGCACATGAGGCGGAAAGACCTAGATGCAATATTAAGGAGTTTAGGTGGGTACTTACAAATTTCACCTAAAATATTACACTTAAACACATATTTACAAGACTATACAAAAGGCGACGGGGGTATTGCTATTTACTCACTAAAGCGTGCATATGAATCGCGCACAGAGCACCATATCGACTCACTTAGGCGTGATCGGACGACTGGAGCGGGGCGACGCTTCGTCTTCAATCAATGCTTAGGATTTGAGCTAGATGACCTTCATCATCCAACGGCCGTAGAGGGCTCACAAAGAACATGCAAGAACTTCCCCTTGTTGTAAAGAAATGATGAAGGGCTCGAAAGCTAAGCTCTCATCCTAAATCTGAAGTGGGATAACAACTGGTGTGAAGGTGCAATGAAGCTCGTGGCGGAGATGGGAGATGAGCTTTGAAGCTCTGATTTGGGCGAAATCGGGAATGATGGGGTTTTTTCGAGGAAGGGGATGAGGATGGAGGGTGTTGTGTTAAAGAGTCGAATCACAGTCGGAATATGACGAATTTGAGTGGGAGCTTAAAGATCCAACAAACAAAGATCTAGAAATTAAATTATTATAATGACTAATTTATTAAACCAACAACTAAACTAAGCTAAGGGAAAAAAATTATACTAGAAATTCTAAGGAAAACAAATCATACATGTGTAGAATAGGGAGCAAAAGAGCTTCATCGACGAAGCTCTAACGAGGCTGGATTACACCTCTTCTCATCCTTGTCCATGCCTACAAGGAAGGGAAAATCTTGTTGTCACGAAGATCTTCAACCTAAGAAATCCTATTGTGGTTACAGAGGATAAACGAGGATCAAAATTGCAGAAGGGGGTTTTGGGGTTTATTTATACATAGAACAAGAGGTTGGTTTGATCATGGGATTGTCATTGCCTTGCCAAAAATTTGGATGATAAGAGGGTGAGGCGTGATGGAGGAAAGTATGGGGATGATTTCCTGTGAAGAATAGAGATGTATCGAGTAGTGCGTCATGAGCTAAAAATTTGAGAAGATCAGAAGGCACATGCCCTAACACGTGCAACATAGGAGGAAGGACAATCGATCCTAGGTTCAACAATCATTGGCTACATCATGAGAATAAATCCCTTATTAATTATATTAAAAAAATAAATGATTTTATTACTTAAAAGCCAAAACATACTGATTTTTATTATTGTATCTACTATTTAGGGATATTTTTATTTATTTTACAATTTTATTTATTAAGTGCTAATTTTTACATGTATACATATATGTACAAATACATATATTCAAGTATTTTATTTTTATTTTATATTTTATTATTGTATATACATATTTTATATATTTATAATCTATTTAAATACATATTTAAATATTTTTATTTTATTTTTCTGATTTTATTTATATACTTAAATAAATAGGTGTATATATATTATATGTATAATATACCTATATATTTTGATAAATTATTTATTTTAATGTATTTTTAATGTTTTTAGTTTATATTTATATTTTAATATATATAATTATAAAAAATAAAAGAAATATAGAATATAAATAATAAATTAATTAAATATAATATACAAGTTTGTGTGATAATGGGATCCCAGAAAGCTGGCTTTTGCATCTTAACTCCAAACATAATGAAACAATGTTCATTAGATACATAATTTAATTTATGAACAATAAAAGTGAGTTTGGTGAATTTTAAGTTCACATGGAAGAGTTATTAGTATGTGAAAATTTGTTTGTGGTTTTTCTCCTCTTTGTGTCCTAGTGAGACTGTGTATTATTTTTCATGTCAAATATTTTTGTGTACATACATACATACATATATATATATATGTGCAAGTTTCAAATTGAATATTTTCTTATTTTAGTTACATAAAATGAAAAATAAAAATAGGGTAAAAATGTCTATTAAATTAAGATTTTTATGTGTATATCTATACATTTAATTGGCCCTATCTCCTCCTACTTATTTCTAGCTGATCAAGTCAATATTGACTTGGTCTCAAGGTTTAGGGTCATTTATTGTTTGTAGTACCTAAATTTTTCCTTTCCTTTATTCTTTTATTTGGAATTAAATACATGTATTTATACAATATTTATGAGTCCTATATCGAGAGTTATTTTTTTGCAAATTAATGATATATTCATGCATAGGATTTAAGGCCAAAATAAAAGAATAAAGTTAATGGAATGGACATCACCTTCCAACATGAAAATTTTGTACCATCTAAATGAGGTGGACGTATTCTAGATTGTCTTTCATGTTTGATGCTGTTGAAGTTGCTTGTAGCTGCCATCAATTCTGAGATCGGTGCCAAATTAGGAAACCTGCTCTAGTCACCACTTGACAATACCTGCAAGCTGAATAACCAAGGGGTGAATGGTTAATGGAATATAACTAAAGTTTTTTTCATGGAAGCTGAAGATAATCAATAAAATACAACTAGAGACAACAATCCAACAATCGCACTGCATTGTATGTTAACGTGGAAACCCAAGCATGTAAATATCTTGACCCAAACCTTCCCGACATAGGATTTCTAGTTACATGAGTCGACCAAATTTTCCACTATATCTTAAGATATTTGGATATCTTAGCCAATTACAAGCATAAAGCTTACAACCTTGGGTCACACACCGAAGTCACAACTTTGGATCAAACACCAATATCACCATTACAACTGATCTAGCCGCAGCACTGCTTGAGGCTTCACCTCGAGCTTCATGTAGAGAGAAATACAAGAGTATCTACAGAATAACATTAGCTTGAACAAGATAAAATATTTATATGTGCTAGCTAAATAAAACAGATAATTAACAATGATCAATAATCAATAGCGAGGATATATCAACAAGATATGTAAATACTTAATTCAAATAGATATATCTCTAACACAATTGAAATTTATATAATTGAAAAAATATCATCAAATTTTAGCTTCAAGGACATCTCTAACTGCACACAAAGAGCTTGAGGAGCTCGATACAAATCAAGACTGGCTTTCAGCTTAGCAATCTTCTCTCTTGAAGATATGAACACTCAAGAATGAGAAATCGAGAAAAATACTTGAATGAGTTGTGCATCAAATGTGCAGGGGCATCCTTCTGTAGGGATTGAACCATGTAACAGTTAGGAGGCAAAAATAGTAACATTTATATCTGGATGATTGATCAACAAAAGATTATGGTCGATCAATGCTCATATGATCAATCAAATAAGAAAACATGAACGATCAAAAGGTCGGTTATAGAATTCAAAATTCAAATAAATGATTCAACATAAAAAGTAATTTATCAATCAATAAAAAGTAACGATTAAAGATATACAATGTTCAAAAAATGATCGTTTGAAAAGAGAGAAATGAGCAATTCATGTGACTAACTGAATGAATCAATCGATTCATAGTGTTCATCAATTTCCTGCAGAATGATCGATTCAGTGAAGTACCATCGCCAATCAATGGATGATCGATCATCATGAGTTGCAAGGAGCAATCATTTGAATGTATGACTTGAAGTTCACTTTCTACAAGATCTCTTGCTTGACCTCTATCAATACTAACACTTTGTGTACATCATCAGAGATTGAAGAATTGAGTACTATTTAGAGTACAATCGATAATTACACAATAAGTACAATAAAAAATACTTAACAACCTATAATATGAAACAAAATCTTCTAAAGAGCTTCTGATGGGGTCGTGAACCTTGTTTGAGATCCTACAATATCAATACACTGATGCAAATATAGCTAGTGTGTGTCTCAACTTTAAAACAAGAGCAAGCACGATTCGAACATATGTTAGCTTCTATATCCATGTGCTGGGCATTTCGACTGTAAAATATGATATAATTAAAGTTACAATAAGATAATTTACCTTGCTTGGATTGATCGCCTCAATAACCATATTCGCTTGTGAGTTTCCACCAATGTTTTTTATAGAGTTTTTAAAGAATAAGAATCTTTCTTCTAATACCCAACTTGATTGCATGCCATGAAGTTTTGTTTTTTTCCTTTTCTAGATATTTCTTTTATTGTTGAATATATATGTCATTATTGTACCACTCTTTCTTATGTCATAATGGATTTTTCATTTCATGTTCCTTCTAAAAGGTAATTGTACTTTCTATGTTCAAGAGTTATATTTAAATTTTCCCCATGAGTTTGAGAATTTTTCAATGGTTAGCATGACTAAAACTTCTCTAAAAGACTCGTGTGCCTATTTTGAAATGGATTTCCCTACAACATACAAAACTTTTAAGAACTTAATGATAGAGAATTCTTCAATATTGAGGTCTTTGGTATTATACCTATAATTTTTTTTACATTGCTCCTTCACAATCTGCATAGACAAGCATTATACGCTAAACAAAGCGTTGAAGAGCCAATAAAATGCAACCTTGACATATAGTACCATGTGCAGTCCACACATTTTGACTTCGAGAATTCGGTTTTATTTTTCTACTGTGTGTAAATCAGTTTCAAGCATTGAGATTAATTTAATGATAAGGGTTAGAAAATCGGAAGCAGAAGCGTAAACATGGAAAAGATAAATAACAAGAAACAACAAGCGGGATTTTTTACGTGGAACCCTACTCCGTGAGGAGCGGGATGAAACCACGGGAGAAGCCTTCAACGAGGCATATTTGTCTATTGACTTTCTCAATGAGTACAGGAGGTCTGGGGCTCTTTATATAGACTCTCCAGAGCCTCCAAGTCCCACCATTGGACGATGTGGGACTAAACACTGAATGGGGTAAATGGATCTCCTCCAGGATCCATTTACCCTGCTACAACTCAATAGGCGCTTACAACTTATGCTCCAACACTCCCCCTCAAGCCGGAGCATGCAATGCTCAGCTTGGACAAACAAATAGAAAGAAACTCAACTCAACGCTACAGGACACTACGGACAATATCAACCCAACGCGCACTTGCTGCAGTCGAGGACGTTGCTTCTCATGCCGTGCAGGTGAGGAGGACGAACGGGCTAGAGTGTGAGTCAACTGAAGACTCAGAATCTGACCATCGAGTCTGAACTGCGCCTGAAGTCTCCTCGTCGGAGAACTGCGTCTCTCCAATCTGGCTTAGAGAATGGTGCACTGCTCTGGTGTACCTATGATACCACATGAAAACCCTTGCCCTCAAGGGAATGGTCCTCTGCTCTGGAGTCCCTATGGTTCACATGAAAACATTGGCCGAACAACAACAAGAATGATGGGGACCTCGAACTGATGATGGCAACTTACGCTCATCTAATAATGACCGCACACTCGTGCGTGTCTGAAACTGGAGACTCGGAAACAATCGTCGAGTCTTGAACAACTGCGCATCAAACTGGGACCCGGAATATGAACGTTGAGTCTGGAAACTTGCGCATGAAATCTTCATCTGAAGACCGTAGAGTCTGAAAATTGGCTGGTCTGGAGAATCTGCAATCTGGAACTGGAGAAGATATCTGAGATGACCTGTGACTCTACATATATACTCCCCTTTTCTCCCATACTTGTCGGAAAACATGAATATCGACAAAGTTGGGAGAAGACACTATAAAGGGGTTACAAAATACCAATAAGCCGTTTGGCTTTCAAAACATTCATCATTTTTTTTTCGAATTTTTTTTTCTAAACCGTTTCAACCAATTTTTTTTACAGCTTTTGCTTCGCACAATTTTTTTTTGAAATGCGTACGGCTTTTTTTTTCGTGTACGCGCCTTTTTTTCCTTTTTTTGTGAAAATTGTAACTTTTTTTAAATACACAGCCAAATAGGGTTCAAAATCTCAACCACCACCTCTCTTTTTTTTTCATAACTCACGGCACAACTTTTCTTTCTCCCCCTTCCTCTTTTTTTTAACTGCCTCATCTCCTCTTTTTTTTTGAGCCTGCTCCCCCCATTTCTTTTATGCTCCACAAAATTTTTCCTAACACACGGCCCCACTAGGCCGAACTACAACAGCACCTCTAACCTTTTTTTAAAAAAATCATAAGCCACTACCTTAGGGTTCCCAACGCTTCCTTTTTTTCTTTCACGCCCGCCGCCTCTTATTTAGGGTTCCCGTGAGGGAACCTACGCATGCCACGCGATGCGCCTTTGAATACGACGCTGCCGCCAGAGGGTTCCTTGGACGAGAGGAAGGAGCAAGGCCGTGTGCGATGCACGCCTGGAGGAGCCACCGACTTGCTTGGAGATGCACGGGACTATTGGGCGGCACCGCCTTGAGAAGCAGCTGGTGAACTGGGAAACAACGGGGAAAGGGCATCGCGAACGAGGAGGAGCCCTTCTGCGCCACCGGTTGAGGTGCGATGAGGAGACCTGCAAGGTGCGAGCCCCCTCCTTGCAAGGGCGATCTGGTCTGGAGGGCTGGAGAATCGCGCATGTTGAAGAGGATGCGCGGGAGCCCCGCCTGGGGGCTTGCTGGAGATGCACCTCCGCCTAGAGGATCGGGGGTCGAGGCAGGGGCCTGGGTTCCGCCTGGTGACTTAAGGGCGGAGGAGCGCGTGACTGGGGGGCGCTGGGAGATGCTTCACGGGAAGATGAGCCGGCTGGGAGGGCCGCCAGGGGGTTGCGGCATCGCCGCCTGAGGAGTTGGAGGCGTTGCGGATACGCGCCTGGGCGTTGCGGATACGCACATGGACTTGGAGGCTTGATTAGGGTTTCCCAAGAAACCCTTGTTGTTGCTTGCAGAGACGATCATCGTCTGTGTGTTTCCAACGTGACTTGGATACGCCTGGAGCGCATCGAGGATCCGCCTTGAGCACAGATGCAGTGCGCAAAGGTGCGCACAATGCGCGAGGATACGTCTGGAGCGCGCATAGAGGTGTCGTGAGGGTTTGAGGAAGCCGTCGTGCCCTGGTTGGGATGCGAGAACTGAAGGCCTGAAGGAGCATGACCAGCTAAACATAGGGTTTCACAAAACCCTAGAATTTCACGGACAACATCCGGAACTTAAAAAAATTAATCTTCAAAGATCGAACATCTTAATACTCGAATCTCGAATCATAAAACAAAGAAAAACAATTCCTCGAGAATCGACCCGCTCTGATACCATGTTAGAAAATCGGAAGCGGAAGCGTAAACATGGAAAAGATAAATAACAAGAATAGAACAAGCGGGATTTTTTACGTGGAACCCTACTCCGTGAGGAGCGGGATGAAACCACGGGAGAAGCCTTCAACGAGGCATATTTGTCTATTGACTTTCTTAATGAGTACAGGAGGTCTGGGGCTCTTTATATAGCCTCTCCAGAGCCTCCAAGTCTCACCGTTGGACGATGTGGGACTAAACACTGGATGGGGTAAATAGATCTCCTCCAGGATCCATTTACCCTGCTACAACTCAATAGGCGCTTACAACTTATGCTCCAACAATAAGAAACCAAATTTTTGAAATTCTAACAGCATAATTATTTAACATTATTATCATATTTACCCCCAATTCATTATATGCGGAAAAAACTATAATATTGTTCTCAAACATTTGGTTAACTATTGTTTGTATTTCGATTAATAGAAATGATATATTTAATTTTATTATACAAGTATAAATAAATAATCAACAACAATATAATGCAGTTCTGAGTTAGCTAAATCATTTCATAATCTAGGAATTCGATATATCTAGTTATAATAAAACAGTGAACAAAGACTGAAGACAACAAAATTGACAGCATAAATAACAAACAGAATATTTGTTAAGAATAAAGATCACTGAAGGGCCCATATCCGTATGGACTTTCTCTTAGAGAAGATTTGAGCCACACTTTAGGTATATAAGGATTACCAATCCACTCCTAGGATATAATGATACATGCAATCTGACCTGAAAAGCACATCAAAAACTAGTAAACAAGAGAATGAGAGATACGGAGAAAGAGAACTAAATATCTGACACATTTATCTCTAGGTCTTTCCATCATGAAACAATAAAATAGCATTTTTTGATGAAAATGTTGTATATAATGTAATTTAGTTAGGTTTTAAGTTGGTAAACATATGTTGTTACATTAACTAATAAAATTTGGTTTCAAGTGGGAAGTTAATTGGGTTGGAAGGAAAGTTGGGAAATCCCAAATTTGAAACAAGGTGAGTTTGGGTGGAGTTTTAATACCACATCTAGTAGTGTTAAAACTTTGGTGGAGATATATATGAGTTCTAACATCAGCTCGGACTCGAGCTCAGGAGAATCAATTCAGATAATGAATCTCGATATCTTTGTCGCAGCATTTAATTAATTGTTTAGATAGATTAATCATTTATCTGAATGTGATTCGCCCTTTTGAGATCTCATTTGACGTCCATTGAGTGGGCGGTCGCAAATCTTAAAGGGGTGTGGCGTGACCTAATAAGTAGACATCCCTAGATGTAATTTTCTTCAAGTGCAAGCTTCTCTCGCGCCCTATGTTCTTCTACAACGAAACTCTCGTTTCATCTCTCCATTGTTGTTCTGTGAGGTGTTTTCTAGGATGGTCTTCTTGGTGTACGCCAACGTCGACGTGAGTCATCCTATCCCGGGAGCTGATCGTTAGACCTTTCACACCAGTATTGTGGGGATGATATCTTATCTAAAGACAATCTATTACATGAACGCTTCGGTGATCTTTAAACTAATTAGTTTACCTTTTTTGTTTGATGTGTTTGGTTTATTGTTTTGCACTTATTCGATCTTGTCTTAATATGGTATATTGCATGATGAATCGGTTCATGTTTATATTTTGTAATTGGATCATGAATATGAAACACACGATTATCTGTTTGCTAATATGTGATACTATTAAATTGATTCATCTTAATCTAGATAATTACTGTTTAATGAATATCACGTTGATCCGATTAGCAACAAAAAGGATCGGGCGCATGTCTTCTTGAATTCATAACAAAAACATTAACGGTTGCCGAGATTTCAAATTAATTGCATAGATTAACTGATCCGACTCCAAGGCCCGAGATGGAGACTCAGCGAGAGATGAAGCAGATGCACCAAAAGTTTTGTGTTAAACAATACGGCATGAGGTTTGTCCCCCAGAACTCTTTCATGCATCAGAACTGGGAATTTCAATAGAAATGCAGCACCTCATTTGATGATAATATCCTTTAATAACAGCAGTTCAACTAATCTTGAAATGGAATCATCTAATGACAGCACCCTTTAATTGGACTAATCTTGAATGAAGGAATGAAATCTTGAAATCTGACAACAAGAATCCAAGTGGTCATCTAACCACGGAATCAGGTGAAGGAAGACGGGCTGGGCTCGGTCGGTCAAGCGGACCAACTCAATTTCGCCATGACGTAATCCAATCGAAATGGTCAACTCATGTTCATAGGCTTCCAAGAATATTAATTAACAGCCACAATCTGAAATGGAAAAATCTGCATCCAAACAAATCCGTAATACGGATGTGATCATCATCATCCTAAATCTGGCACATGCAAATGTGTCCTGCCGATTTTGGCAAAGACGAGGCAGCTTGTTGTCACGTAAATGGCATCGTGTAGGATACTAACGCATGCACTCCATAGCTGTTCTGATTCAAAAATATAGAAATAAAAATAAACTTAACATGTTATCCATTTCCCGATTTGTTGGAGAGGTCGGGCTAAGCCCAATTCTTATAATCACGTTCCTGTCCAAGTCGTTTATCCAGCATTCGGATTAATTTTTTAAGTGAAAACAATGTTTAGTAAAATTGATGATGTCCCGTTTTTCCAGTGCTTAACAAACCACGATCAATACGTACTTTTCTTAGAAACGATCAAAAAAGTCATTCATTCATCGCACTAGAAAGAGTTACAGAGTTTAAAGTTACAAAACCAGTGGAGGGAAACTGCACATATACAGTCACAATGACCCCCCAAAAAGAGAGAAGACGTGAAGATATGGATCTTGATATAACAACCCTCTCCAAAGAGATACAACGGAAACTCCAACTCTGTAAAGGTGTTGCCATTCTGTCGTAAAAGATCCTCAACATAGCACATGCACTACTTGTGATTTCTCCTGTAACCAATTCACATGTGCGGACAATCATTAGTTCCTTCAGTGGATTAATAAATTATTTTGTGGGGAAGATATTAATATGTTACTACAAAATACAATAATTGCCCATCTTTATAGGAAAAATATTCTGTTACAGAATCTAGGGGATGGATAGACGTTAATCTGAGCTAACAGATTGTGGATGGAGTATTTGAGATCTGATTGTTGACAACTTGCATACTGGAAAGATATAACATATCTGATGTGGAACGAGCTGTGCCTTAAGAGTGAGAGAAATGCTCAGCAAAATTAGCACTGTGGAGTGCAAGGGTTATTGACGCAGCTTGGCTTGGCTCCGGCACCAATGATCATCCCACATGGAACCTTAGAGCTCGGAGCGTGATATTGAAAGTTTAGCAAAATAATTCTTACATGTTTCATGTTGCACTGACTTATTCACATCAAACACTACAGAAAATACTGGCACCTATAATAAGGATAAGAATAAATAAGAAAAGGACACTCAGGTTCAGCCCTTGGAATAAGCTTGATTGGGTCCCTAGCTCATTTAAGTCAAGTCTCAAATTGAAAATCAATATTTTTATCTCTAAGAACTGTTAAAAATTATGTAACTTGTACATTTTCTATGGTAAATCCCCAGATGAACCCTTATGGGATAAACTGTTTCTTTGCTAATGAATTTCATTAGAGGTTCTGTAAAATTACATGTACACCTAATAATTCCTATTACATGCACTGGAGTTTATATCTTCTTTATTTTTTTATTTTTTTTGGAAAATATCACCATCTATATTCATCTATATATCCCTACATTATGTCATTCGAATTTCGTCAGAAACAGAGACTTCTATGCCCTCTTTTTAGAACAGGTCGATTACAACAATTCTAAAATCATTAAAATTACTCGTTCTAGATGGAGGGCATAGGAGTCTCTCTTTCTAACGAAATTCGAATGACATAATGGAGGGATATATAGATGAATATAGATGGTGATATTTTCCAAAAAGTAAAAAACGTGGAAGATATTGACCCCAGTACATGTAAAATTACATACTCCAAAACCCATATATATATATATATATATATATATGTCATTTCAAATAGGACGCAGTCCTTCCTAAGTTCTGCAGGAAGGCCAACCCTTTTGTGTATAAATCACAAACACTTTAGTAGAATACGTATACAATTTGTATTATATGTGCACGTTATAAATACAAAGCCGCATACAAAACTACGCATTATAATACAATCATTAAAACTTCACATTATTATACAAATATGTATATGTATTATACTAAAGTCATCCTGTTTTATACAAAAAAGAGGCTGGCCTTCCTTAGGGATGGAAGGACCAAGTCCTATTTGAAAGAAATTATATATATATATATATACATATAGGGAAAAGGGAGTATGCACCGGCGGGTGCAGCTAACTAGCTACACCCGGCCTTTTTTCTTATTGGTTTTTTATGTTTTTTGAAAAAAACTTATGGAGATTTACTTAGTTTATTGACAAGAATATGTGTTTCGAATTTCATGCAAAACAAACACTCCTAGCATGCCCATCTAGATATGGTCAATTTCAATAATTCTGAAACCGTTAAAATATCATAGCCTTGATGGAGATGATAGAAATGTCGAATTTAGTTGAAATTGGTAAAATATCATGGTGATATATGGTGATTTAAACCCTCCTAGATTTCATTTCAAAAACACAAAAACTCAATGAAAAAAATGGCCGGGTGCAGCTAGTTAGTTGCACCCGCCGGTGCAGCTTCCCCAACCCCATATATATATAGATATAGAGGAAAGGGATATATATATATATATATAAGAAAGGGATCCTACTCCATAGATTAGGTAACATACCTACTCCATTTTCTTTTTTTCCACTTTTTTTTGAAAAATGCTTCCATAGATTTTCATAATTATATCCCTCTAATATGTCATTCAAATTTTGTCAGAAACAGAGACTCCTACGGCATCCATCCAAAACATGAAAAATACAACAAATATGTGACCGTTAAAAAAATGACTGTCTGGATGAAAGCCGTAGGAGTCTCTGTTTCTGATGAAATTTGAATGAAAAATTAGAGAGATATAGTTATGAAAATCCATGGAAGAATTTTTCAAAAAAAATAAAAAATTTTGAAAAAATGGAAAATGGAATAGGTAAGTTAACTACTCCATGGAGTAGGATCCCTTATATATATAGGATTTAATGGGGCTGCCCTTTGGGGGCAGCCAACATGGCTGCCCTGCCCCCTTATTTCGGCATTTTTTTTATTTTTTTCGAAAAATATCGCCATGTATATTCATCCATATATCCCTCCTATATGTCACTCGAATTTCATCAGAAACAACAACTCCTACAACCTCCATCGAGATGATGTCGATTTAAAAAATCTTGTTACCGTTGAAAAATGACTGTCTAGATGAAGGCCGTAGGAGTCTCTGTTTCTGACGAAATTCGAATGACATATAGGAGAGATATAGGGATGAATATACATGATGATATTTTTCGAAAAAAATAAAAAAACGCCGAAAATGGCGTGGGGGCAGCCCCATTAACCTCATATATATATATATATATATATATATATATATATATATATATAGAGAGAGAGAGAGAGAGAGAGAGAGAGTAAAAGGAAGTTGTTCTATGTAACAACCACGATGGTTGTTACACGGAGCAATTTCCCCTCCTTTTTTATTTTTTTTTCAAAATTTCGACCATGTTATTCATGTATATATCCCTCCTACATGTCATTCGAATTTCGTGAGAAACGGAGACTCCTTGCCCTCCATCTAGACCGAGTAAATTTTAACGGTCTGAAATTTGTTGTAATCTACATGTTCTAGATGTAGGGTATAGGAGTCTTCGTTTCTGACGAAATTTGAATGTCATATGGGAGGGACATATATATGAATATACATAATTTTATTTTTGAAAAAAATAAAAAAAGATGGAAAATTGCCTTGTGTAACAACCAACTTGGCTATTACTCAAAACAACCTCCCTCCCCTCATATATATATATGTGTGTGTGTGTGTGTGTGTGTGTGTGTGTGTGTGTGTGTGTGTATGTATACATATGTGTCTATATATATATATGTATATATATATATATGTATATATATCAGAAACTTCCAATGAGGTGGGGTCTTTCTTGAATGCATGGAAAGTCACACCAATTTAAGTATTTTCTCTATTTATTTACAATTTCTATCTTCATAGATTTAATAATATATGTTAACATAATCTATATCAAAAAATATATATGAAAATATTGCTATATTAGATAAAAAGTTAGCTACAATATGGATGCTATATTTTTAAAAATAGTATGATCGTCATTATTATACTATATGCAGCTTGTATTTTACAAAATTGTTACAAAATTTACAAATTTGATAGTGACTTTTTAAATTTCAGAAAAAATCCACCTCATTAGAAGAGCCACATATATATGGATATTTACATCCAATTCCAAACTATATATATTATCCAATTCCAGACGACAGATGAGACGTAAAAATATATATATGAACTTTTTACAAAAGGTCGCATATTTTAGCAAGGGCGCCAGTGGTGGTCTTCACGGATTCAACTCCGCAAGCATAGCTATTCACACGAATGTGATCCAAACCCCACTCTACAACGGGACTCAAAGTGGAAGAACGAAAATGACGATTTAATGATGTTAATATGACAACAAGAGGGAGAAACTGTACCTCATGGATGCGACGAAAGACTCCACCACAGTGACATTTTTATGTTGGCATGTTCGGCTTCACGATCTGACAACTTCAGCGACCTCGGACGGTGTTCCAGTGAGCTCCTAGGCAAAGCTCTTGCGACTAGGGTATGTGAAGCGAGGCCAGGTCACCTAAGCCCCAACCACACCTCCTTTTTATACTCGGATTCAATTAAACGGATCTGGGTTCAAATCCGAATAGGTTTACAGACCCGCGGTCGTAAAACAACAATATCTCCCTCGTCCGATGTTAGATTTGAACATTCTTTGTACCGTTGGAAATGTCTTGACGAGTAGGACACAATAGGATATTCATATACCTAGATATTGAATGAGGTCGGAAACCTAAAAATAAGAGCACATCAATATAAGAGAGTCAGATCAAAATCCAGTGCTCGAGCCGTATCAAGACCGAATTTGAATGGGAATTCGGTACCTAATCCGTAATATGTTTTCTTAGTATGTATCGGAGTCTCGTGGTCTTATAGATCTATCTCATTATTTCTAGTCAAAAGCTGTAAATATTGTATGTTATGTCTTATACAGAAGACATCCTTTAAGTTGTATTATGAACGCTCTTCAAGGATAGACTATTTACGAATCTTCAGTTTAATTGTTATGTTCTTAACACTGAAGATAATCTTTATAAGTTTAACCTAAAAAATGATGGTATTTTCAAAGAATACACTTCACGCAGCAAAGCGTACACAACCTTCATCAAGAAAACTATGAAATTTGTTGAAGTTGTCAATGTTTCTTTTAAAGAGAACTTGAGTCAAAATTTTTAACCACATGAATTTGAAAATTAGATGAGACTAGTCTCACCGATCCGTCTAGTATACCTGAAAATGTGAGTTCTCATGGTATACCAATAGATTACTACTTTGTTAGGGACCATCCTAAGGAGTTGGTGATTGGACATTTTTCTAAAGGAATTCAAACAAGATTACACTTAAATTCCATTTCCTTATCTACTTTTATATCCTTTCTCGAACCAAAATCTATAGGTGAGGTGTATAATGATGAATCTTGGCTCTTGACAATGCAAGAACAATTTGTTCAATCTGAAAGAAATCAAGTATGAGAGCTAGTACCCCACCTCAGGATAACTCAATAATTTGAACTATATGGGTTTACAAAAAAAATGGATGAGTCAAGAAATGTTATCAAGAACAAGGCCAGATTCGTAACAAGAAGGCATCGATTTCGATGAAACCTACATTCATGCCGGTAGGATTGAATCAATCTGAATGCTTTTAGTTTTTTCTTGTTTAAAAAAAATCAAGCCTTTTTCAGATGGATGTAAAGAGAATTTTCTTAAATAGACTTCCTAAGGAAGAGGTTTACGTTAAGTAGCCCCCATGCTTTGAAGACTCTAAATACCCAGATTTATCTTTAGATGTAAAAAACCTCTTATATGATCTTAAGGAAGCTTCGATAGTGTGGTACGATAAGCTAAGAGACTACCTTATCAAATAAAGCTTTAAAGCATGCTAAGTAGATTACACTTTTTTGCTAAGTCTGTTGGTTATGATTTACTTCTTGTTCAAGTTTACGTTGACGATATTGTTTTGGATCTACTAATGCATCTCTATGCAAAAAGTTATCTGATCTTGCATGATGCATTCGAGATGAGTTTAGTTGGAGAACTTAAGTTTTTCTTAGGTCTTCAAATATCACAGCTTGAACGCAAGAATTTCTTCTTGCAACAGAAATTCAGCAAGGAACTACTAAGAAGTTTAGGTTTGCTTCGTGTTCTGGGAAGCCAATTCCACAAGCTCCATCTCTTTCTTTAGATCTAGATAAAGGAGGTAAGACTGTTGATACAAAAGAGTACCGAGGTATGGTTGGATCGTGTCTCTATATAATAGCTAGTAGATATGATAGACTTTTAAGAGCTTGGCCCAGAAGTTTATTTTCGACCTTGTTTAAATTATTTAATCACGAAAATAAAACTTGAATTTTGTTCCCATCAAATAAGGAAACCATAGGATCTGAGTTTACGTAATTTGGATTCCGTTTGCTCGAGATATGGTTGTTTTAATGAACATGTATTCACTGTTGTGGGAACTGCGAATCTTAACATGATTAATGAGTTTATTACTGTTATGATCCGCCTTAAAATGCATGATATATCACTTAGGTTCTGTCCTAAATCATTAGCAATCTTTTAAAATTGATTTTGTCTAATTTGGATTTAAATTGATTGAGATATGTCAATTTTAGTAAGTAGGGGTCACTGCTGAAATTACAGTCCTAATCAAGAACCATGTGATTGTCAATTAGTGAAATTAATTGTTAATTTTGCGAAATAATTATGGAAAATATTTAAGAAATATTGAATGATGATTATTTCCTTAATTGACTTGGCCTCAACCAATAAATTGATTAGATTTGATCTAGATCATAATTAGAAGTACAATCATTAAACTCCTTGCTTGAATAGGATTGGGAATTTGTCTAGCAAATTTACTTATAATAAAAAATGTTTTGATTATTACTATATGGTATAATTTCGCTTGAAGAACCGATGATCATCTCAAGTACAAATTGATCTATTTGGCATTATCCTTTCCCGAGGCGGATATGGTGTTTAGTCGGAGATCGTTGAGATAGCGGGTTGCAAAGTATGTGGTCTGTCCCACTCTTGTCGGTACTGGCCATGACAGCAGGTACAGATGCCGAAGAAATCTAGATGTATTTTCTAATTATTAAAATATGAATTAATATGTAATTTGAGAATAATACCATATATATATTCAAGTAAAACAATCAAGTTTAATTGATTGAATTGGATTGATAATTAATTTAATATGATTGAATTAATTATGTCCAATTGAAATACTCTATTATGAATAGAGTTGGTAATTCCCTTGGAAGAATTAATTATATGAATATGATTCATGATAATTAATTAAAATTTAAATAAGAGGTGGAGGATCACATAAGTGACATCCATGGTCTCACGTCAAGGCGAAGGGTTTCCGTCACCAGGGATTGTATGTAGGAGACGACTGTCTGAAGTGATAGCTCCTATATGCAAGCGCATCTGGATCGGGCTCTTTGCTTCTTGAAAGAGTAAGGCTGTATGCATAGTGACCCCAATATCGGATCCTCATATTATTGGGGCGATATTGGATTGCGCATAGCGAGTTCTATTCCTGTTGACGATTGGTTCAATTAATGACGGGTCAACATCACCTTAGGGGTGGTGGGCCCGGGTGTTAAAGACCGAATTGGGAGATGCAAGTTGGACTTGCAAGGTGGAATGTGTTCCCGCTTCTTTTTATCCGAGTTGCAGATTCTAATATTATTGGGATGTAACAAAGATAAGGAAGGAGATCCCAGATCTTGCTGAGATATAATGGTAAGTATATCTCTTACATTGAAAGTGATTAAGGGAATGAGATTTCAATGTTGACAAGGCAAGACAAATTTGATATAAAAATTTCGAAATCAAAATACAATATATATTTAAATATATTTATGCAAATTTCTTATTTCAGATAATCCTTCTTTAATCCCTCTCAATGTTATACTCAATAATAACCAGTAGAATATCATGGATTGGACCCATGATCCAGATATTGTACTTGCAATTGGACACATAATGTATGTGGTTGCGATATGCAAGTTTCCTCATAATAATGAGGAATGATAATTAAATGGACAATATGACTAAAACCCTAGGGTTTGTATGTCTCTATAAGTCTTGATCTCATCGAATGTACTTTTGAAGTGACATGTCAATAATGATCGTAATTATCAAATAATCCTTATAAAATCTATGAAGATGTTCTTGCATACATATGTGCTTTCGATATTTAATCATGAATGACATGGTTCTCTGCATTATGCAGAATCGTGGCTCTATAGGAGATGATGTATTCAAATTGTTGAGTACCTACCTGAACCTAAGTTTTTAAGAGTTTAAATGGATGTAGATACGATGAGTGTCATCATTCTACTATCTATACTCTAGTCATTCATGAAGCCTCGTAATATTCATATTGTATGAATTAAATGAAGCATGTACTCTTATATTGAAATTTTTGATTTTAACATAAGAGATCCTTGGTCTTGAGCAATGGTTGCTTATAGATAAAGGGAGCGCAGTGGAAGCGTGGGTTGGACCCAAGTAAAAAGTATAGTCAAAGAGTTGACTGTACTTCTGTGACTTCCATATGACATCCAAAGAGTTGGATGTATGCCAATACTGCAATAAGTTGATGTGTTGATAGTATAACTATCAAATCTATCTAGAATCCTTAGAGAAGGAATCGAATAGTACATCAGAAAAATCTACATATAATCATTGAAATTGACTTACTTATTTGATAAGATAAAGTCTAATAATTGTATCTTAATCTTCTAATGACACTTGCAATTGGTTGCATCTGTATTAGAATATTAGAAATTTGATCTTAAGATTTGATGGTCATCCATGTTGGAAGTGATGCAATTGTTGCAGCAATTCCCATTGGATCAATAGACTTCATATTTTTAGTGGGAGCCCTTAGTCTTAGAGAATGTCTCTGTGACCTGGATATTAGAATACACTTATAGTTTATTTTTAAATGTTGGAAATAAACATGAATTCTGGAATAAACCAATCATAGAGAGTTATGATGGATATTTTAGATAGTAATCTAGCATCTAGTGGACTCCACTAAATTAGAAAATTAATGAATGGTTCATTAAGATTTCTAATACTAAAAATTAAACCTTTAAAGATCAATAGGAGGATAAAGATCATTTGACAATGATCTGGCATCTTGTTTTGGACATATGTCTGTTGATGAGATCAATGAACAAGTAAGAGATGAAACTTTAGATTATCTAAAATTTCAAAACTTGCATACTTATGAATATTGTAAGAAAAATGTCCAATACACCTTTCTTTGGGAAAGGTGTTAGACGTCAACATATTCAGGATCTCATACATATTGATGTATGTGAATCATCTATAAACATTATGGATATGTGATATCTATTGATGATTATGTATGATATGAGATTTCTTCTCTTCACCTAAGAAACCTTTGAAATGTTCAAAGACTTCACAATTTTGGTTTAGAACCAATGTTTGAAGGAAGATGAAATGAATTTGATCTAACCAAGGTACCTTGTACCTATTAGATGAAGTTAATGAATACCTTATGAAGATGTGATTTCCTATCTCAATCCTCCTAATGAACCTTAACTCAATAGAGTTGTAGGGAGATGCAATTGATCATGTGTGACATGATTTGATCAATGATTATCTTAGCATAATTATCTCTTAGTTTCCAGGTATATATATATGGTAGAGACTACATTATACATATATATATCCTTAATAAGGTTCCATGTGATTAAGCTGGAATCTGGCACTAGAGAGTGCTACTTCATTAGGAAAATAAAGGATGGTATTGGATACCTACTTTATGACCTTGAGATTCTTAAAGAATCTCATCTCTGAGAATGTGATTCTTAGATGATGACTCTCTTGAGAATCAAGATGAAAATGAAGTAAAGGAACTCATTTAATCTTGAGAAGATAAAGAGGCTCCTGAAATCGGAAACTAAATAGGCAATTAAAGATGAAACATTAATACCTCTTCAAATAAGTTTGAGGATGGATTCCGTGTGTCAGTTGAATCTGAAAATGATCTGACTTCATGTGATGATGCTTCTCGAGATCATATCATGGAAAGATGGATGTTAGCAATAAATTCTAAAGTAGACTTCATATACAAATGTTGTATGTAGAAAACTATGATTTTCGCGAACATTGCTAATAAGTACAGGGATTAAGTTGTAATTAGATATAGTTTACAGGGACCTAAGTGCAATTAAAATAAACTTATGGGCCAAGTAATAACATGGCTAACAAGTACAAGGCTTAAGTCGTAAAAAGTCCAAGCAAACACATGTGCAACACGTGAACCAGGCTCACAGGGGCATAATTGCAAATACTAAAAACCTTCCATTCATTTCATAACAAAGATAAAGCACATGGTAGAGAATGCAAATAACCCAAAAGTCACGTAGAACTGCACATGCTACAAGATGATAGGGAGTAGAATGCAAATATAAAAACTACGAGGTCCAAATTGCAAATTGTTTCAACTACAATTTTTATTTACTAGACTAAATAGTAAGGCATAAACATGCGAGGGTAAAATGGAAAGATACCCTTCACATGCTCGAGTGTGGCACGTGGGGACACGTGGCGAGCTCGGGTGCAGGTGCTGGCGTACGGGCCTGATCTCTTGCTGCTGCAGATCTGACGGCCAGAGAATGTCGTGGACATGCAGTCGGATGGTGTCAGATCTAATGGTTGGAATGTTGTTGCGGTCGGCAGTTGAGATGGAATCTGGAAGAGGGAGCTTATCCAATGGTGGGGAGGAGGCCAGCAATAACTCCTCCTAGGCGAACTTCGATCGAGCAAGGAGGACGATCCCCTGACCCGATGGAAGATCTGAAGGTTCCAATAGTGTTGTGAGAGGTTCCCTCGACCGGTGGGAGGCTCAGATGGTGATGGCGATGGTCAGATGAGCGTAGCGATGGAGGGGGACCTGGAGCAACTCCGCCGGAGTAGCTGGTGGGCCAAATGGGGTCTGCCGCGCGAGCCAAAGCCTACAAAGAATACACTGCTCGAAGGCGAAGCTCCGACGATGTTTATTGAGTGCAAAACAAGTGAAGCAAGGGTGAGCTGAGCTTTGGGGTTCCGACGAGTATGGGGGGAGGAAACTGAGCCTAATCTCGCTTGGATGGCTGAGTCTAAGGATGATCAGAGTGCGAGGGAAGATGGGGTGTTCGTCGAGGTTTCGATCTATGCGGTTAGGAATGGCTGTCGGAGCTCAAGCTGGTTAGCCGGAGCTAAGGTGCATGCGACGGAGTGAAATGACAAGATTTGTATGGATTAAGGAATATGAAGGATAGATGCGATACCTGAAGGTTCAGAGTGACTCCTGGGCTTCATGCAATGATGGGCAATTGGGTCTTGGCCTCAACCAAGCTGCATCTTGCTGGGAGGCTTCACGCGGCAGAGCTCCGACCACGTCGTGAGCTACGAGTCACCAGGTGCCTTCAACGATCCTGAAGGGCTCCTTTGCTGGATGTCACTTCAATGAAGGTTTCTAGGAGGGAATGGGGGCATGAGGGACGAGCTACGATGCTAGGAGGTGGATGAGAGCTTTTATAGACATCTCTTTGAGCTTAGAAAGATCGAGCAAGAGCATGCAACCCTAGGAAGATCTACGCCTTCCTAGGGATCCATGAGGATCACATATTTAAAGGAGGCTCGAGCGAGAAATCGGGGCACGAGGCAGCTGGAGTCGGGCGGGGAAATATGGAGAAGAAGGTCCGGTGAGAAGGATTCGGGTCTGACCCGGTTGGAAGGAGGCGTTGGCCAGAGTCAACAAATCCTCCTTGACCAATCAGAAAAAAGGAATATACAAAATAATTAAAAACTCAATAAAAAATAGCAAATGAGTTCAAACTAAAAAGTGTATAAGATAAAAAAAGTTTATTATTTTCAAACTATTTTTCTATGATTTTTAATTATTTTTACGAAAAATAAATTAATGTGTATATGATATATAGTATTATATACAAGTATGTTATATCTATGTATTATGTACAAGTATTTTTATTTTATTATTTAATTATTTACATCATAATTTTTAGAAGTGTAAAATAATTTTTGTTTTATTTTTACAAATTAATAATGGTATAATAAATAGAGGATGTGATATATACACATGTCTTTATAGAATGAATGGAGGATTTTATTTTTATTTTTATTTAATTTTCCTGATTTTTATTTTATATTATATTGTTTCCATAAATATGTACAAGGGTATAGAAAGAATAATTTAATTTTATTTTATCAAAAATAAATATATACAAATATAGGTAATGTCTACAATACATAGTGAACCCTATCTCTCCCTAATTTTATTTTGCAACCAGGTCAAGGCTTGACTTTCTCTTGGGGTTTGGGTCACTCTGTATTTATTCTAAATACACCATTCCTTTTTCTTTTCCGTTATTCTTTTATTTTTGCCAAAAATGCATGCTAAATATGCAATGTTAACACATGTATGCAGTTAGCTAATTTATTGTATTTAAAAGTATTCACATGATGTTTTGCCAAGAAAAAGAACTAAAATAAAAGAATAAAGAGTCAGAATCAGGAATTCATCACATATCTTGTTGATATATCCTCTCAGTTGATTATTGATTATTGATCTTTGTTAATTGACTATTTTATTTCATTAGCACATATAATTATTTTTTCTTATTCAAGCCAATTGTTCTACATATACTCTTGGAGTTGTCTCTATATGAATCTCGAGGTGAAGCCTCAAGTGGTGATGCAGTTAGCCCAGTTGCAGTGCTGGTAATGATGTTTAATCCAAAGTTGTGGTTCTATTGTGCAATTCAAGGTTATAAGGTTTATGATTGAAATCAATCGAGATATTTATCTAAATATCTCATGATATAGTGGAAAGTTGGTTGGCTTGGCTAGCCGGAAATCCTAAATCAGGAAGGGTTGGATAGTGGTTTTCACCCTCTTAGGTTTCTACGCTAACATATTGTGCAGTGTGATTGTTGGATTGTTGTCTCTGATTCGATTTGATTGCTTGTCTTCTGCTTCTGTGAAAAAAGCTTTAAATCTGTTATACTCCATTTATCGCCATAGAGTGTATTGGAACCACACATAATGTCAACGTACATATATGTTCTAGAAAATTTCTCATTTTTTTGTAATCAGGATTATTGTGATGGGATTGTGAAGACGGAGAATGACTATGAAATGAAGGTTTCAGGATTTGGACAAGTTGACTTGAGGCTCTCGTCTAGAAGAGTAGACTTTACCTATGACATTGCATGTTGTTGAATACAGATTAATATGATATTCTTAACAAGGCTAGAACATCAATCATTGTGACGATCAACCTCAAACAATAATTAACCCATGATATATGATAAATCAATAAATGTGTTTGTGAGTTAAAATTTATTATAAGTATACATAAATGTGTGTATAGTGTAAGCAAGTAGAGTAATGAACTAAGGGAGCAAAATTGTAGTGTAGTTAATTATTAGCAAATATTGTTAGATGATAATAGCTATTTTTGTATTATTTTCTTTTGCTTTTGTTTTTCTTGTTTTTATGCGGATTTTTCTTTATATTTCATTTTTGTATGAATTTTTAATTATTGTGCATTTTTATTTTAAAATTATATTTTGTTTTAAATTTTAAAATTTTAATTCCTTTTTGTTTTTTATAATAATATATAATAATATTTAATAATATAGATATTATATATATTATCTAAATAATATATATTATCTAATGTAAATAAATATAATAACTAATTATATTCATAAATAAGTCGAAATATATTTAAATTTCATATAATAAAATTGTTTTTATCTTTTTGTCCCTTTATTTATGGTAATGTGTAGATAATCTTTCTAATTTTTATTTGCTTTTTGAAGTAGTAAAATGTACAAAACAGTAAATAAGCTAAATATCTAGGATAGTTTAGGTTTTAATAAATATAAATACATCAAAAATAAACCCAATACTATTTTTTTATATAATATTTATACTAAGGAAAATTCACAAATAAAGAGATATATTTTTTGGATTTTTATATAATTTTAGCTAATTTTTGTAAGGATTTTAGATTTCGTAATTTTTATGTTTTATATTTTGTATTTTTTAGTTATTTTTGGATATGTGGTAGAATATAGTATACTATAGCTAAATTTATAGAATTTTTGGAAATGTTTTTTTGTAATTTTTATGGGTTTTTATATTTAGACATGGAGGAAATACGTGTTTTTGTATTTTTAAAAATAGGAAGATAGTTTTAAATACATTAATAAGCATATATATGATAGAGTATGGCTCAAGGTATTTAAACTATTTTTCTTATATGTTTTCGTACAAGGAAGAAATTAAACTAAATAAAATAAACAAGCAATTTAAATTATAGAGTGTGAGAACGTAAGCATAATTTTCAGAAAGGATTCATGCACTTAACAAAACCAAAATATAAGTATGGGTCATCTAACACAATTTATTCAATTTAAATTCAAATAAAAATCATTTAGCAAGGACCTATTTGCAATTATATGAAAGGATGCATTCTTTAAATAACAAATAAAAGACTAACAGGTCTTGTCATGTAATTTGACCACTTAGATGTTCAATTAAAAATAACTAGGAGGGCGTATTTTGCAATTATATGAACATTCTTTATTATTTCTTAATAGCTCCTTAAAGTATACGTGGTATCCTATAAAATAACCAATACAAGCCTCACGTGGTCCCCCACGTGAGGTGACCTGGTGTTGGACCTATATGCAAATAGCCAAAAGGTTTTAGGTCTAAGTGCAAAATATACAGAAATTTTAACACTTAAATTAATATTTACAATATAAAATAAACAAAACAAAGGCAAAAGGGGTAGCGTGTAATTTACCTCTTTCTACCCGTAATCCAATGGTTGAGATGATTTCACTTTACTCATGGACGATCAGGATTAGAACTTGCCACTTCGTAGATGAGAAGCTGAGGCACGATCGGGTCCTGATGAAAAGATGGGGGCTCTCCAAAATCTGATGGTAGCTGCTGCACCTAGAAATCTGTCAAGATTAGACAGTGGTTGCTCTTCACCAAGAACACAGAAGAGCAACTGCCTGGGTTGACTTTGATTACTCGATTCACCATCCTCTATCCACGTGGGAGGCTCACAAGTGTTTCAAAAGATTTCTGGAACCTTGCCACAGATGATGGAAGCTTCAAAATAGTCCATACCTTGTTGAGAAGAGGTATGGAGGTTAGGCCACCTAGAAGTTGATATCCCTGATTGAACATCCCTCAGATAGGGGTCTTTAGGTGCTCTGACCTACCCAAAATGTGATGCAGCTCGAGGGGGACCTCCTAGACTTATTTGTTAGTGGGATTAGGAAAGGGTGAAATGGAATGATGCATCTCCAACATACGACGACGATGGAGATCTGGGAACCTTGATCTTAGTGAGATCAAGGGTGAATGGGGGTCCTGATAATGGAGAAGCAATGGGGAATGAAGTGAGATGATTGGCATGTTGGAACATGGGTTTGATTATGATGAACAGAGGTCAGAGCACTAGCTCCGGTGAGCTATTATTTATTTTATTGGAATAAAAACTTATTTATTGGACTAAATACTGGGTTTAAACTAGAAATCAAAATGCAAACTAAAAAACCTAATCCAACATCTCAAACCTAGTCTTAGGGAACTAGGAGAAGAAGCTCCGTTTAGAGGTACTCCGATGAAGTGGATGGACTTCCTTTGCCCTTCTCCTCGCAACAAGGATTTGGGGTACACCTTTTGTCGTCAGGTTCTATCTCTTGTGATGGCTCTTGGGGGTTATGAGTGGGAGAAACAGACTGAAATACAAAAAGGATACATGGGTGGATTTTTATACAGATAGTGGTGGAGTATCTCGTGAGGTGGTTTGTGTGAGGAGGAGGATGGGTTGGTGGCGATCGACTCACCAACTAGGGTTAAGTAGAATCTAAGGTCGTTGTGACCCCAATCAGCGAATCAAACTCAACAAGAAAAAACAAGACCACAAATAAAAACAATCAAGCAGGAAAAACGAAAGAAGCAGTCTCCGCTATTTATTTAACATGGTATAGCGACCGGGGTCAAACACAAGGAGCACGAGCTACGCCTACGAAGTAGCCGAGAATTCAAAAAATAAAAGGGAATCTTTTTTTGAGGTTTTCAATTCGTAATTTTTTATAATTTTTTATAAGAAAAAGAATAAAAATGAGAAGGAAATCACACTACACCAATTATTATTAAGGATAAAAAGGGGTGAAAATTCAAAATAATTATATTTTTATATTTTTAAAATATGCAAATGTTTTCGGGTATTTTATATGATTTTTTCAGTTTTTTATTTATTTTTCTAAAAATGAAAAAT
Source organism: Ottelia alismoides (assembly GCA_037367405.1). Classification (NCBI taxonomy): domain Eukaryota; kingdom Viridiplantae; phylum Streptophyta; class Magnoliopsida; order Alismatales; family Hydrocharitaceae; genus Ottelia; species Ottelia alismoides. The sequence continues at coordinate 702,900 of JAZKJV010009287.1, read as the reverse complement.
GTCAAAATACCAAAATAGTGTACAGCCTGGACTAGAGGCAGCTTTAAAATATCTAAAATGCCCCAAACGTCCTAGTTGTAATTTTATGTCAAAATAAATAAAAAATCTAACTATAGAAATTGAAAACACATTTTTTTGATTTTTATAGAATTTTTAATGATTTTTAGGAGATTTTCGGCTTTTATGATTTTTAGGGGTTTTATAAAAGATAATGGAACAAAAATGCTACTGAAATTAAAAAAACAAAACAAGCACACAAGAATGTTTATAGAATTTTCGGTGTATTTTTATATTTTTTGGTATCTTCTAAAATAGGCAGATATGTTTTTTTGGGTTTTTGATTTTTAGAAAATGGAAAATAACATCAAATTACGTCACAAAAATTACAAAATTTCTATAAAGTAGCATGACCTACTAGTAATTTTTGGGGAATTTTTGGAGTAGATTTGATATTTTTTTATCAAAACAAAGCACACAGGTGGTAGGGACCTAAATGCAAATAGCCTAAAGTTTTGGGTTAAATAATAACACACATTAAAGTCCTGGGGTATCACTATAAAATTCCCACAAAATTCAAGCACATGTGCAATACAACGTTCACAGGGGCATAAATGCAAATTCAGAAAACTTTTAATTCAGATATTAACCAGAAGAAGGTTCAGGACTAAACATGCAAAAACACCATAGTGCACGTGATCGGGCACGTGTTTTCAGATAGGGAGGACTAAAGTGCAAATACCAGAAACCTTAGGGACTAATGTGCAAATAGTTCAAACTACAACTTTATTTAACAAACTAGAAAACAACACATAAAAAGTGCAGGGTAAATAATGCAATATACCCTTGCATGCACGTGACGTACACGTGAGGGACACGTGGAGGCCGCTGGTGGGGCGTGAATGTGCGGCTCTGATTCTCTACAGATGTCAGATCTAACGCCTCAGAAATGGTCGAATATGTGGGGCGCAGATGCGTCAGAGCTGTGATCTAATGGCCTGAAAAGCCTGAAGATATGGGAAAGCTCCCGAGCTTCATGCGAAGATGACTGTCGGGGTGATGGCCTCTACCTCGATGCAGAAGGTGGGGGAGGCTACTCGCGGCGGAACTCCGGCCACGAAGGGTGAGCGTCGTCTCTACTGCACCAAACCGAGCTCCGAGTGATGCTCCGAGCAGCTGTCACTCAGCTGGAGGTGGCTAGGGATCGAAATGGGAGCGAGGTATGAGCTCCCAGTTCATGGATGCGGAAGAGAATATTTATAGGCAAGCTGAGGGTTTGGAAAGATCGGAGTGAAACGTTGAACCCTAGAGAGAATCGGATCGGGCACTGGACCCGCGAAGATATCGGAGGTTCAAGGATTATCGGGTCCAAATCTCGAGGCAAAAGGCGAGGGGAGTCGGGCTCGAAAATTCCGAGAAGAAGCTCCGACGAAGAGAAACTGGGTCTGACCTGGGAAGAAGGTGCCGTTGACCCGCAATCAATAATACAACCGACCAATTAGAAAATAAGAATTTACAAAATGCTTATAAATTCAATAAAAAATAATAAATGATTTTTAATTAGAAAGTGTATAAAATGAAAAATGTTTGTTATTTTTCAAACTATTTTTCTTTGATTTACTTTTTTTTGAAAAATAAATTAATTAATATACAATATAGTGTATTATATACATGTATAATATACCTATGTATTTTGTACAATTATTTTTATTTTGTTATTTTTATGCAAATACCACAATTTTATATTTTATTTCTTTACAACATAATTTTTGGAGTACAAAATAATTTTTATTGTGTTTTTGTTATTTATTTACATGTATATAATAGATAAAGAAGAAAGTATATATACATGTATTATGTACAAGGGAGAGAGAATTTTATTTTAGTTTTTATTTTATTTTTCTAATTTTTGTTTTATTTTTAGGATTATATACAAGGAGGTAAAGAGAATATTCTTATTTTTATTTTGGAAAAAGTAATTATTTATTTACACAATAAATATATACAATATAGAGTGGGGCCTATCTCTCTCTACATATTTTGTTTGGCGATCAGGCCAATGCTTGGCCTTCTCTTGGGGTTCGAATCACTCTATATTTATTATAAATACCTCCTTCCTTTTTCTTTTTCTTTATTATTTTATTTTTGCATAAATGCATGCTAATTATGTAATATTAACACATGCATGCATTTATTGTATTTATATCTTTTTACATGATGCTTTGTTAAGATAAATATCTAAAATAAAAGATTAAAGAGTGATAATCAGGGATACATCACCCCCTATACTTTACCTTTGCTAGTCCCTTAGCAAATACTTATTTGAAAAAGAAGTGAAAAGAGAAAGAAAATAAAAAGAAGGAGAATCAAGGTTGATAATTAAAGTTGTCTTCATTAAATTGGAGTATGGAGCTCAGCCAGACCTTTGGATTATTAGTTTGTCGGAACCTTATTTGAACCTAGGTTTAAGACTCTACAGCCTCTAAGTTCCACTAATCTATGGTCAAGACTCCTCAATAATCCAGATCAGAACAAGTCTACATACACAAATTCTAATGACCATGAATCTTTTCTTGTACTGTGTAAGTGATAGGTAGCTCCCCACCTCAGAAATGACAAAGTAATAGCTTCCCTCAACAAGGTGACTCTAATGCCCTAGTCCGACAGCTCTTCCCTCGAGGAGCGGGATATACCCTTCTAAGTTCAAGTTTAACCGGCTCAAGAAGGGGGGGAAGAAGAGAATGGATCATGACTAGTGTAGCCATGTATCCTGGGGATCCCAACCAGTGTAGCTAAGTCTCCCTGCTGCAAGATTCATGAGATGAGAATGGATAACATAAGCTTTGCGTTATTTGGCTATATACACTCTGGCGGGTATTTCATTTTCTATTAGACCCACCATTTTTTTGGAGTTTTTTTCTTTCTTTTTGAACCTTTTTTATATGCATATATACAACATATCTACATGGTGCAACATATATACATAAGGACTTTTTCCTCTTGAGCCAGTAGACTATCCCTTTTTTGAAGCATTATTGCAACCCACAACTCCTGTCTTTAGACCTCAACACCGCCAGACCAAGTTGAGGCGCACTTCCTTCACAAAAGAAGATGAGAGGTTTTGCCTAGAAGTACTACCTCGTATGCTACCCAAGCCAAAGGAAACTGCCTCCTCATGCATAAGGACTTTTTCCTATTGAGCCAGTAGACTATCCCTCTTTTGAAGCATTATTGGAACCCACAAAACCTATCTTTAGCCCTCAACATCGCCATACCAAGTTGAGGCACACTTCCTTCACTAAAAGAAGACGAGAGGTTCCGCCTAAAAGTACTACCCTCGTATGCTACCTCAAGCCAAAGGAAACTGCCTCCTCACCACTGTATCCATAGAGAGCTACGTGTAAGGTGTTGGTGCAAGTAAAGCCATTGTCTGTGAGAGTGTGTACATTGTTAAATGTTCTACTTAGGCTCATCAAGATGACATGTGATCATAGCCTAGTGGACTCAAAGAATTAAGTCACTAATGGACCTGAAAAGTCTCAACCCTAAGTCCTATAAGGTTCCTCTTAGAAATAGGTGGATTAAGGTCTTAATCAAGCTCTATTTTCCAATTTAATTCCAGGATAGTTTAAATGTTAACTATGATTCAGAAAAATTGTACAAGTATATACAAAAACCTTTTTATGCAGAGTTTTTGAAAATGTGCAAATTTTTTGAAAAATGTTTGACCAGAAAGTTTGCAAACTATTTACAAACATTTACACAAGGGTTTTTACAAACTTTTATTTTTCAAATATTTTACAAAAATTTTGTACTATATACATAGTTTTGATTCCAAAATATTTACAAAAATTTTACAAATAAAACAGTTTTACAAACATTTGTACAAAAATAAGTTTTATAAATAGCTATGTATGTGCAAGAAAGAATTTTATGTACACGAAAGATTTTTTGCAATTTTTAGATCAATCATTTTAGTCATTTTATTTATTAACAAAATCAAACAAAGTACGAGTTATGGCTAAAGTATATATGTAATATATATGACACCCCCTATTCTTAGCTCGAATGATGTCCTCAGAGTGAATCAAGAGAGAGGAGGAAGACATAACTCGTGCTTAGTATAGGGCAGTGAAAAGGAATGCTATACTACAACGACGAATCAAATAATAGAATAAAGAAGGCTCAGTGTTTCCCCTTACACTTAGGATCAAGTAATCCTAAGTATAGCAGACTGTACATAAAGGGAAAATCGAGTAAAAGGCTGTACAGGGTCTACCTCCTCTATACTTAGGGTAAAATATCCCTAAGTATAGGCATCAAAATAGAGGTAAAAGAATCAAAATAATAATCAAGAATCTGACAACCTCCCTATACTTAGGGTAAAGTGCACCCTATGTATAGCATAATCACAAGATGCTGATGGGGTGTTAGACTACAGAATGAGATGATATGGACATCTGGATCTATAAAAGGTGGAAGACAGTGATAATCAGGCATGAGATGCAACTAATGTGAGTCGAAAGACCACATCTCATGCAAAATGAATCAGGGCGACGTCGACGATCAGCAGCTCATGATCTAGATATGGTTCGAGGTGCTGACCGCTAACACGAAAGGTGGACTCAGATGACATCTCAGATATGTCGATACTCCCGTTGTCATGCACCTTTCGGACCAGGTATGGTCCCTTACACTTACTCTGCAATTTCCCTGGAATTAATCTCAGTCTAGCATCAAACAACCATACTCTCTGGTCTAGCTCAAACTACTTATGGATGATGTGAGAATCATGTCATATCTTCACTCGCTCCTTGTACTATAGGCTACTTAAAAAGGTTGTATATCTAAGCTCCTCCAGGGCTGCCAATTATGCCTTTCTTTGATCACCTATGCTCTCTAGATCCAATAATATATCAGTGACAGCCCGAAGTGACTTATGCCTAATCTCAATAGGTAAATGGCTAGGCTTGCCATAAACGAGGTGAAAGGGAGATGTACCCAAAGGATTCTTGAAAGAAGTCTAGTATTCCCACAAGTCCGAGTCCAAAAGCTGTAACCAATCCTTTCAGTCTGGGCAGACTACCTTCTGCAATATCGTCTTGATCTCCCTATTCGATACTTCAGCAAGACCATTGGTCTGAGGGTGATATGGAGTGGCAACTCAATGGTCTATGGTGAACTTGCTAGCAAGGGCCTTTACCTTGTCGTTGATAAAGTGAGACCCTCCGTCAGATATCAATACTCTAGGCACCCCGAACTGTGAAATGATATTCTTCCTCAAAAATTTGCAAACAGTCCTAGCATCTGCAGTTCGGGCAGGAATGGCCTCAACCCAACGACTCACATAATCTATGGCCAACAGAATGTACATCCCTGACTCTTAGGGAATGGACCCATGAAGTCGATGCCCCATGCATCAAACACCTCACAAAAGTGAATGGGCTGCATCGACATCATATCATGTTTTCCACAAGTGCCCATCCTCTGACAATCAATACACCTCCTCATGAATTCATCAGAATCCTTGAAGAGGGTGGGCCACCATAGGCTGGATTGGAGCACTTTCGGTGCCGTTCTTCTCCCTGAGTGATGTCCTCCTGCCTCAGGCATGTGTCAGTATGTGAGGATGCTATGGTGCTCCTCCTGAGGAATGCACCGACGCCAGACGCTATCCCCTCCTTCATGATAAAGGATGGGATCCTCCCAATGGTAAAACTTGGCTTTCGCAAGAAAGGTCTCAAGTCACTGCATGGGCCAACCTCGTGGAAATTTCTTGGCAATAAGATAGTTCACAATGTCGACATAGCATGGGAGCGAGGTGATAGCAAGGATCACCTCATCTGGGAAGGTCTCAGATATGGGATCAGTCTGCTCAGATTCCTTAAGATTCTCTAATCGGGAGAGATGATCTGCCACCACATTCTTGACTATAGGTTTATCCTTAATCTCAATATCAAACTCTTGGAGTATAAGGATCCATCTAGTCAGTCTCGCTTTGGCATCCTTCTTGGCCATTAGGTACCTGATGGTGGTATGATTGGTATATAGTCACTTTGGATCCAATAATATATGATCTGAACTTATCCAAGGCAAAAACTATGGCTAGCATCTCTTTCTCAGTGATCGTGTAGTTCCGCTGCACGGCATCCAATGTACAACTAGCGTAGTGAATGGCAAAAGGTACTCCATCCCTCCTCTGTCCTAGCATGGCCCCTACGGTAAAATCAAAGGCATCTGTCATGATTTCGAATGGGAGAGAGCAATCAGGCGGTCGAAGGACAGGAGCCTCAACAACTAGACTCTTAAGAGTCTCAATTGATGCAAGACACTTATCATCCACAATGAACTCTGTGTCTTTTGTCAGCAAATCAGTCACCGATCGGGCAGTCCTGCTGAATCATGAATGCGTCGTTGATAGAAACCGACATGCCCCAGAAAAGACTGTAACTGTCGCAGGTTGGACGATGGATTGAGTTTCCTAATGATATCCACCTTGGTCGGATCAACCTCCATGCCCCTGTTGGAGATGATATGACCAAGAATCGTCCCATGAGTCACCATGAAGTGACTCTTCTCCCAGGATAAACAAGATGAACCTCGATGCAGCGCTAAAGGATGTAGTCTAGGCAGTCAAGACAATCATCAAACCCATTATCATAGATCGAAAAGTCATCCATGAAGACCTCTAAGCAGTTACCCACCATGTCCGAGAAAATGGACAACATGCACCTTTGGAATGTCGCCAAGGCGTTACATAGACCAAAGGGCATCCGTCTGAAAGCATAAGTCCCAAACGGACAGGTGAATGTCATCTTGTCCTGGTCTTCGGGTGTAATGGCCACCTGGTTGTAGCCGGAGTACCCTTCAAGGAAGCAGTAATGACTCTTCCCAGCTAGCCTCTCTATAATCTGATCAATAAAAGGCAGCGGGAAATGATCCTTCTTGGTGGCCTGGTTCAATCGTCTGTAGTCCATACATATCCTCCAAAAACCTCTATCAAACGAGATTTTTGCTCTCCAGTCAAATCTGCTGAGATAATGACTGGGTATATCTCATGCTCGCCCGTAAGGAACATATACTTCAGTGACTGCGAAAAAGGCTTTAGTTCTGGACAACTGGGAGCTGGCAATTCTGGCTTCTGAAATGTCTGCGTGAATGCAACCAGATCTGTGTGGGAGAACTCTCACTGATCATGAAAAACTGGTATAGATTGCCCTGCTAGTATATTTGTGATCTGTATCGGCTCACTCTCCACCCTAGCTGTTGGCTCTGTTGGAATCAGATACGGTTTAACTCATCAAATTCAGCCCAATCTATGTTTAACTCCGAGGGATCTGAATCTGAATCATAAGAAATGTATACTGCCTTGCTATCCTGAAACGGTCTTCAGCCTTGAATGTGTCCTCTGCCAAGAGTGTACTCTCCAAGCTCTCCTCTGCTGGGATCTATGAATCTGTAGTATCTGAAGGTGAAAGGAGGGCTCGTGAAATGGGATCAGACCAAGAGGCTTCATCATCAGTAATCACAAAGTCGCACTCCTGGTGGACGTCTCGCTCTGCCTTTGTCATCTGCTCTGAATCACTATGCTACTCTGAGCAAGTTGAATCTCGTGCTCTGGTCTCGTCGATCGTCTCTATTTGTATACTCTCACCCTCGACATGAAAGTACACCTTCCCACTATCATGGTCGGACACCGCCTTGGCTGTGGCCAAGGATGTACGTCCTAGAATGATGGGGGTATCGCTCACAGATTCAGGAATCTCCATGTCCAACACAATGAAGTCCACAGGGAATTTCATGCCTTGAATTGTGACGACCACATCCTTCAACAACCCCTTCGGCCTCTTGACATATCTATCAGCAAACTGAAGGACTGTCCTGTTCTATCGAAGAGGGCGGAACTCGAATAAGTCGAGTAAGGCTGTCGGAAGGAGGTTGATGTAAGAGTTGCTATCTAATAGAATCCGATCGAATCTATGCTCATGAATATGGCATCTGACATAGGGAGCTCCTGCATCTGGCCTCTTGGCTGGCAGACGGTTCTGGATGGCGAAGTAGGTGGCACGAGTGAGCACATGGATCTCTGCATTATGGTTCCTCTTCTTCCTATGGATGGTGGTCTTCTCTCTCAGGTTCCTTTAGAAGAGTGGGATATGCTCAAGTGCCTCTCGTAGAGTCAGCTGAATCTTAAATCTATTGATCATCTGCTGGCTGAACTCTAACTGCTGATTCTTTTTTCGATTTTATTTTTTATTCCCCTTAACCAAGCAGAGTGCTTGAGGGAAGGAGATGGTTGAGCCCTTCTCAAATAGAGGGCTAGGAATGGGTCCCTGCTGCTGAGAAGAAGTAGAATCCATACAAGTATTACCATGCATCACATATGGACTCGAAGATGGAGAACCCTTTCCTTTATTCATCTTTTTGGTATTTTCTATAGAGTCTCGGGGTACAGAAACTGAAGGAAATACAACTGGAATAGAACGGGTGGCCTCAGTACCACCCACGATATCAGGAATTACGGCATCAACACCTGGATCTCTGGTGGCATTAGTACCACCCTCTGCATCTGGTAACACAACGACCTCAGTACCGTCGGCTGGATCAACATCCTTGGTGGCATCAGCACCACCTTCGTCATCATCATGAGCGGTATAAGCATCATTATCCTCCTCATCTGGTGCTCCTGCATTTTCGTGGTGTCGTCACTCAAACGAGGCATCGTCGGCTGGCATCCTACTGCTCCTAAGTGTAAAAAAGTCAGCATCAAATGTATATAAATTAATATCACCCAATAAGTCACTAGGAGTAGTAACCTCTGTGAACTATACCTGCTCAGACTTTCTCTTCAGGTTGTTCGGGTTTGGCTTGATCTGAGCAGGTATGGAGGCCTTGCCTTTGATAATCTCCCTCATCTCCTGGCGGAACTCGTCCATCTCCCGCCTGAATGTGGCCTGCTGATTGGGAAAAAGCAGGCTAGATCATCAAGCGTTGGGTTCTCAAAGGCTGTCCCATGAGAACCGGATGGGTTTCCTCTCTAGAAGTGAGGCTGCTGTTGGGAAGGATGAGGGCGATACTGAGAGTACTACTGAGGCTGCTGCTGGTGCTGCCTCCACGGTTGTCCCTGCTGGTAGGGACGAGGACCCTGCTGGTAGTGCTGCTGCTGTGGCTGGTGTAGGAACTGGGGCTACTGCTGAGGCTGGCTTTACTGTCCACCTTGAACTAGAGGCTGTTGTTGGGATGAGGTACTTTCGGTCGACCACATGAATCCGGGATGATCTCGGCTAATCCCAGGCTGCTGTCGATCGTACCAAATCCTGTTGACTTCCATCAATGGCTCCTTCTTGAAAGGGGTGGAGGAAGGACTGCCACGGGATGATCCTGCTGGTACACCACCATCTGAGTGTGCTGAGATGGTGGTGGTCGAAGGTACTGGTGCAGCAACTGCTGGAATGACTCCGCCTGAACATGGTGGACCTGTCGATACTAGGCGGGTGCTGCGTCGAGCTGCTTCTGCTAGGGTCAGCCCGTGACCTGAGACGGGGCTGAGAAGTTGTCTGTGCCTCCTGGAGACACATGATCTGGGTCTTCAGGTCACTCAATGTCTATGCCAACTGATCAATCTGCATCATGCCCTGGCACTTCTACTCAATGATCTCGATACGGTCCAGCTTCTCGCTGATGATGCCCATATCAGCGGTCGACGACTCTGCCTTTGATGGGGCTACTAAAGAGGTGGATGGACTTGCATCGACCCGTGCTATCCTCTGATAGGACATGGCCTGGGGTGGGAGCTTCCCATAAGTGTATAGATGGGTATGGGACATGACAATGTAGTTCTTGGCCATCTCCTCATATATGGACCAAACCTGGTCTTCGTCCTTGGCATAGTAGGATCCCGCACAAGATGCGTTCACTAGCCCCTGCAGCTCCGGTGTCAGCTCACAAAAGAAACTCTACACTAAGTTGGGCTTGGAGATGTCATGGTGTGGACACCGATCAATGATCTCTCCAAAGCGGTCTCATGCCTCAAGGAATTGTTCGTTGGGAAGCATGGAGAAGTTGTTGATGAGGGCTCGAGCTGCATTCGTCTGGCCGAGTGGATAGTACTTGTTAAATTACTCGTTCCGGAGTTGTTCCTACGAAGTGGCGTATCTCCCTAAATGCTTCAGCCGATAGGCTGCTTTATCTACCAGGAAGAACATAAAAGCCATCATCTTGATGGTGTCCTTGTATACCTATCTATCATAGACCGTGCTACAGATCATCTTGAACTCCTGGAGATGTAGATGCGACTCCTCGATGGCTAGCCCATGGAATCTTGGCAACATCTGGATCGTCTGAGGGGGGAGATTGAAATCTCTCAGGATCGCCGGAAGCTGAATCCAACGACGGGTAAGAGTCGTACCAGGGTTGTGCAACTCTCTCATCGGCCAGACTGGTCGGATTAGCTCCACTGGCTCATCTAGATGTCCTCCATCTCCTCCTCCGAGCTCGGGTATCTCTCCACCATCTGTTCGGTTCAACTCTCTACGGTCATCTCGCATCTGGGCCATCTCTCTGCGCATATCAGCCATGAAATCCCCCTGGTCTCTGATATGTCTCTGCATCGTCTCCAAGGAAGCTAACATGATGTTTTTGATGGCACCCTAATCTAGAACATATGTGGTCTGGGCCTATCCATCAGTGTGCTCCTCGCTGCTGGCCATCTCTTGGGTCTCTGCAAAGGCAAAAGACCCGAACTCAGGTGCTGTCAAATGAACAAATATCTGCTCTGGTCTCTACTCGGGCACCTCGGGTTTGGAGAGCGGGTCCAAGTTCTCACGAACCAACCTAGATGAATGGTGAGGAGAGCTCGAAAGCGGTGCAACCAAGGGCTGCCTAAGGGGCCTCCGACCCATCATCGTCATCTGGAGAAAGGCAGACGGGATCTGGAAAAAAACAAGATCATCAAACGAAACTCCTAATTCACCTACTTAACACTGAGAGCTGATGATCGTAATGGTTTGGTCTTTTATCTTGTTGATTTTATTTAGGCGACAATTCAATCTAGCAAGGCGATTAAGCGATCTGGTAGGAACCCGATGCTCTCAAGAGACTGGCCCGATACCGAAGCTGGATTTTTCCTAGCCCGTACAAGTTGCGGACCGTTTACCAGCTACTCGATCAACTCGCTCTATTAAGGATATCGCAGCCTGCTTTACCGGAGATCGGAGCGATCCTCACTGGAGAACGACTAACCCCAAGACCAGTAGTCTAATGAATGTTCAGGTACAGCTCTAGCCTAGTGTGCGGGTCACTCTCTCGCGCAAGCAAACCAAACAATGAGGGGATTGCTCTCCCAAGACAGATTTTTAAGTCGAGTGTCTTTTAAGATCAAGTTTGTTTAGTAGTCCTAATTTTTTTATTATCACTTTTTATGTCTTTTTCAATAAACAAGCAAAGGCCTAACGAATATTTCGATCTCGTAATTATTTAAAGTGCAAAAACGGGGGGAGAAGTCGAAAAAGCCGATACACGATCAAACATGATGATGCATGTAAAGTAAGAGATGCGTACCTATCGCCAACACTCTACATGCATTGTGATCCACGCATAAATTAAAAGACTTAAATAAAACTATAATATATGATGCAAGAAGAAAACAACATTAGATGAGCAATTTCTACATGTGAAGAACTGTAGCTAATTGGTTAGAGAGAGAGGTAGGAGTCCAGTCTCTGATGCTGACCGGTGTCTGCCACAACGGATCCTGCACGCACTGTATACGACCTCTAGCAGCATGTGACCTCTCAAGCGACCAAGTTAACGTTTTCTTGTGATTTAATTAATTAGGTCCAATTACATTCTATAGGTGCATGCAGATAATTAGGGATTGGGCCTTATTTAATTACGCCACAAATAATGAAATTCCTAAATCTATGGGCCAAATTCTTCTAGAATCAAAATAAAAGAAAAGTCGAAAAATCAAAATCGACAAAAACCGCGGTGAGGTCCCCCGAGCACACCGGTGCTCGGCGAAACAGACCCCGATATCCCAAGTCCAAGCTATCCAAGGTCATGTATTATTAAAATAATAATAAGATGAAATGAAAACTAACTATTCTCTATATATTATAACTACTCTCCTCTAGTCCTTCTACTCCTCTTCGAGCGTGGGTCCTTTAACCAAAAGCTGCAAAGTCCCTCGGGCGGTCCCTCGCACAGAAAGTGAAACAGAAATACATCAGAAAACAATTATAACAGATAGAGGATAAGAAATAAAAATAAAGCAACTAGAAAAGAAAAGAAAGCTGAAAACTGACTACTAAGTCATGCTCCCCGGCAACGGTGCCATTCTGGTGAGCGACTCGCCAACTAGGGTTAAATAGAATCTAAGGTCGTTGCGACCCCAATCAACGAATCAAACTCAACAGGAAAAAACAAGACCACGAATAAAAGCAATCAAGCATGAAAAAGGAAAGAAGCGGTCTTCGATATTTATTTAACCTGGTATAGCGACCAGGGTCGAACACAAGGAGCACGAGCTAAGCTTACGAAGTAGTCGAGAATTCTGGAAATAAAAGGGAAACTTTTTTTTGTGGTTTTCAATTTGCAAAATTTTTTATAAATTTTTTATAAGAAAAAGAATAAAAATGAGAAGAAAAATCACACTACACCAATTTTTATTAAGGCTAAAAAGGGTTAAAAATTCAAAATAAAAATAATTTTATATTTTTAAAATATGCAAATATTTTCGGGTATTTTGTGGAATTTTTCAGATTTTTATATATTTATCTAAAAATGAATAAAGTGAAAATACCAAAATAATGTACAACTTGGATGAGGAGGCAATTTTAAAACATCTAAAGTGCCCCAAACATCCTGATTGTAATTTTATGTCAAAATAGATAAAAATATCCAACTACAGAAATTGAAAACATATTTTTTATTTTTATAGAATTTTTAATGATTTTTAGAAGATTTTTGATCTTTTGTGATTTTTAGGGGTTTTATAAAAGGTAATTGAACAAAAATGCTACTGAAATTAAAAGAAACCAAAACAAGCACACATGAATTTTTATAGAATTTTTAGCAGTATTTTTATATTTTTTGATATTTTCTAAAATAGGCAGATACATTTTTTTTGGGTTTTTATTTTTTAGAAAATAGCAAATAACATCAAATTACATCACAAAAATTACTAAAATTACTAAATAATAGCAAGAGCTACTGGAATATTTTCAGGAATGTTTGAAGTAGATTTGATATTTATTTAATAAAAAATAACGCACACAAGTTGTAGGGACCTAAATGCAAATAACCTAAAGTTTTGGGTTAAATAATAACACACATTCAAAGTCGAGAGGTATCACTGTAAAATTCCCATGAAATTCAAGTACATGCGCAATACAACATTCACAAGGGCAGAAGTGCAAATTCAGAAAACTTTTCATTCATATATTAACTAGAAAAAGGTTCAGGACTAAACATGAAAAAACACCACAGTGCATGTGATCGGGCACGTATTTTCAAACAGGGAGGATTAAAGTACAAATACTAGAAACCTTAGGGACTAATGTGCAAATAGTTCAAACAACCACTTTATTTAACAAACTAGAAAATAACACATAAAAAGTGCAGGGTAAAAAATGCAATATACCCTTGCAGGCATGTGACGTGCGCATGAGGGACACGTGGAGGCCGTTGGTGGGGCGTGAACTTGCGACACTGATCCTCTACAGATGTCAGGTCTAACGCCTCAGAAATGGCTGAGGATGTGGGGCTCAGATGCGTCAAAGCTGTGATCTAACGGCTTGAAAAGCCTGAAGATCTGGGAAAGCTCCTGAGCTTCAAGCGAAGATGATCGTCGGGGTGATGGCCTCAACCTCGATGCAGAAGGCGGTGGAAGCTGCTTGCTCTGGAACTCCAGGCATGAAGGGTGAGCGTCGTCTCTACTGCACCAAACTAAGCTCCAAGCGATGCTCCGAGCAACTGTCACTCAGCTGGAGGTGGTTAGGGTTCTGAATGGGAGCGAGGCACGAGCTCCCGGTCTATGGAGGTGGAAGAGAATATTTATAGGCGAGCTGAGGGTTTGGAATGATCGGAGTGAAGCGTCGAACCCTAGAGAGAATCGGATCGGGCACTGGACCCGCGAGGATATCGGAGGTTCGAGGATTATTGAGTCCAAATCCCTAAGAAAAAGGCTAGGGGAGTCAGGCTGGAAAATTCCGAGAAGAAGCTCCGGCGAAGAGAATCCAGGTCTGACCCTGGAAGAAGGCATCGTTGACTCGCAATCAACAATCCAGCCGACCAATCAGAAAATCAGAATTTACAAAATGCTTATAAATTCAATAAAAAATAATATATGATTTTTAATTAAAAAGTATAGAAAATGAAAAATGTTTGTTATTTTTCAAACTATTTATCTATGATTTTTATTTATTTTTAAAAAATAAATTAATTAATATACAATAAAGTGTATTATATACATGTATAATATACCTATGTATTTTGTACAATTATTTTTATTTTGTTAGTTTTACGCAAATACCCCAGATTTTTATCTTATTATTTACAACATAATTTTTGGAGTACAAAATAATTTTTATTGTATTTTTGTTATTTATTTACACGTATACAATAAATAAAGAAGAAAGCATTTATACATGTATTATGTACAAGGGAGAAAGAATTTTATTTTAGTTTTATTTTTCTAATTTTTGTTTTATTTTTAGGATCATATATAAGGAGGTAAAGAGAATATTCTTTTTTATTTTGGCAAAAATAATTATTTATTTACATATTTAATATGTACAATATAGAGTGGGCCCTATCTCTCTCTACATATTTTATTTGGCGATCAGGCCAATGCTTGGCCTTCTCTTGGGGTTCAGGTCACTCTGTATTTATTCTAAATACCTCATTCCTTTTTATTTTTCTTTATTCTTTTATTTTTACACAAATACATGCTAATTCTATAATATTAACACATGCATGCATGATGCTAACTTATTGTATTTATATCAATTTACATGATGCTTTGCTATGATAAATAGCTAAAATAAAAAAATAAAGAGTGATAATCAAGGATTCATCAGTTGGTGAGGCCTATCATCCTGGCGTGGAAGAGGGATATGGGAGGTTCAACATGGTGGTGAGCTCGAGGTATAAGGAGTTGAGAGGAAGGAGTGGAAATGGGAGAAGGAGGGAAGTCACACATTCTGACATAAATCACAGGGCGTGCCATGTAGGAGGTACTATTGACTGGGTAGTCGACAGTCGTAGGCACCCCATTGGGAAACCTCAACCCGAATGAGATAAAATAGGAAAATAAATATAAAGTCGATGAAAAATAATAAACGGTTTTATTAAATAAAAATTAAACCATAAAAAATATTTCTTATTTTCAAACTATTATTTGATTTTTTTATTTTGAAAATATTATTAGTAAGATGTTAGTATTTACATTAGTAAATATCGGTATAATTACCTGTATTTTACATCTTTAATTTTTACTTTGTATTCATTACTTATTATCATATTTGTATAATTTAAATATTTATAAAATTATTAAGTACATATTTACATATTTTTTTATTTTTATACTTTTATTTATGCATGTAAATATATACATACATGTACATTATAGGTATATTATACCTATATATTTTAATGTACTATTTAGTTTAATATCTTTTTACATATTTTTATTTATGTTTACATTTTAAATATGCTTTATTTAATATATACAATTACTTAGAAATATAACAAAAGTAAAAATGTAAAGAATAGAGTATATTAATTTTATATACATATACATAGTACAATAGTACCCTAAAAAGCTAACTTTTGTAACTTAACTTTATTTTAAACTAAATCACCTCCGTTAGATAGTAATTTGATTTGGATTACAATGGAGGTGAGTTTGGTGAATTTTGAGTTCACATGGGGGAGATATTGATCTATGAAGTTTTGATTGTGACTTTTTCGTCTTTGTGTAAAAGTTACATTATGCATGATTTTTATTGGTAGTTATTTTTATAATTTTCAATATATTAATATGTACAAGTTTAATGTTGAATATTTTATTATTTAAGGTGTATAATGTGAAGAATAAAATAGTGTAAAAATGCCTATATAGACCATTGAATTAAGGTTTCTATATAGTATATTGACCCCCATCTCCCCTACTTTATTCCTCATCGACCAAGTCAATATTGACTTCATCTCGGGTTTGGAGTCATTGAGTATCTTTGATACTTTATTTAATTTTCTTTTCTTTTCTTTATTTTGTAATTTTGGATTCAAATAACATGTATTTAAGTATTAATTACATATGAATATTGAGTTTTAATTTTTACATGTTAGCAATATTCACTGGTGTTTTGATGGGATTTAAATACAAAATGGAAGGATAAAGGTAGATGAATGGCTATTCATCACCCCCTATACTTACATTTGCCAGTCCATAGCAAATACTTGTTAGAAGAATAAGTGATGCAAAAGATAAAATAAAGAAAAGGAAAGTAAAGAAATCAAAATGATTATGATATTTAAACTTATCTTCACAAAATCAATATTTGGAGCTTATTTAAGACCTTTGGATTGTTAGTCTATTCGGAACCTTATTGGGAATAGGATGTAAAATTTAATAACCCACAGGTTCCACAATCCTCTATCCAGGTCGCATCAATAACTAGGTCAGAATAAATCTTATCATGCGCAAACCCTTATGACTATGAGCCTCATTTGTATAATGTATGTGAATATAGATCTTCTCATCATAAATAGCGAGTAGTAGTCTCCCTTACTAGAATAACCCTAATTCCCCCATCTAGCTACTCTTTCCTCGAGGACTGAGGTATTTCCTTCTACGTTCATGTACAATCGGCTCAAGAAGATGGGGTAGAGAAGAAGAATGGATTGCGAACAGTATAGTCATATAACTTCTGGAGCCTAACCGGTGTAGTCAAGTCCCCCGCTGCAAGCAACCTTGAGATTTTGACTTTGAAATATAAGCCTTGCTTACTTGATACATAACTCCGAAGGGATTTGATTTTTTTACTGTTGCCCATCTATTTTTTTGGAGTTTTTATTTTGTATTTTTACTATATACAACAACATTACATAAGGTATTGTTTCTCTTAAGCCAGTAGACTATCCCTCTTTTGAAGTTTTATTGCAACCCAAAGCATCTTGTCTTTATACGTCCATGCCACTAAATTAGATTCGGGAGCACTGACCACCATTTTGTCTTTAGACGTCCATGACACTAGATTGGGTTCGGGGGCATTGACCACCATTTTGGGCGATACACTTTCCACATGTGCTTCTTAAGCTAAAGAATCATGCCCTCACCACTTCATCAAAGTTGAGCTAAATGCAGAGTGCTTGTTTAAGTTAGGTCATTATCAGCAAGAGTCATGTGTGCGCTTAGAAATACTCTACTTAGACTAGTCAAGATGATGTGTGAACATAGTCTAGTGGACAGAAAGAATTAAGTCTATGACATGAAAAGTCTTAATTGCAATTCCTATAAAGTTCCAGTGAAATTAAGTGGATTAAGGTCTACACCAAGCTCCAATAGATTTCATTAGACTAGTTCAGTTGTCAAAAATCATTCTGAATAATGCTTATGCAATGCAGAAAATATTTCTGTGAAGAACCTATCTGATTTTGAACTTTTTATGGAGTTTTCAAAAAGTTTAGCAAAACTTTGTTGAGTTCTAAAACTTTTTCAATTTTAAGGTATTTGGAAGCGTATTCACATATTTACCAGAATTTATACATATTTACAAGTTACAAATTTTATTTATTTATATACAAGTTTTATTTAATCAGTTATTTATTTTAAGAATTTTGCAATAATATTATTTATAAGGTTTTCGAAATAATTTGAGAACATTTTTGCAAACATTTGTCAAGCATATTAAAAAAGTATTTTGCAAATAAATTTATGCAGAAATATTTTAAAAATAATTTTGCAAACTTTTTACAATCATTTACAAAAGAATATTTTTAAAAAAGTTTGGAAATATTTTACATAGATTTTTCAAAGGTTTTCAAAATATTTTTCAAATGTTTTACAATCATTTTCAAAATCATTTGCAAAACAGTTTCAAATCATTTTTTACAAACATTTTTCAAAATTTTTAGACATATTTGCAAGAGTCTTATTTTTATTGATTTACTATATACCCTTATCTAGTATAGTATTAGCCATATTATTAAAAATACCAAAAGTACGAGTTATGGCTAACATATATATACATATATATATATCATATATACGACATCCCTATACGTAGCTTGAAATATGTGCTCGTAGTGATCAAGGAGCAAAAAGGAAGACATAACTCATGCTAAGTCTAGAAAAGTCTATACTACAACGACTCAATAATTAATCATCCCCCTATACTTAGGATCAATAATCATAAATATAGAAAACTGTACACAAGCGGGGATGATCGAGGATTATAATTTATTAAAACTTAATGACTCAGCTTGTCTTCCCCCATACTTAGGATAAAATATCCGCTAAGTATAGAATATAATATCAACATGTTAGAAGATTTGTGAGAGAACAAATAATAATAACTCAAATGCACTCACCCCACTTATACTTAGGATCCGATGATCATAAGTCTACCACAGTTTAATGGGATGAACGAAATAACAGAAGAATGAAAGAACTAAAAAGAAAAGAGTAAAAAGGAATTAATCAAGAAAAATATTTTTGTATAGCTCTATGTCTGACACTGTTGAGATCGCATGGAGATCTTCTTGAAATACAATACTAACAGAATCGACAACATACGAGAATGTATCGTGCTCTATGTATGGCTTCAGTAACTACCCATTGACAATGAATTGCTATGTGTCATATGAATCCTGATATGATGATGCTACCGTTGTCGCATACATTTCTTACTAAACGTTCATGTCCATTTGTTCTTCAGATTGACTACAAATAACTTCAACTTTACATCGAACAACCGAACCATCTGATCGAGATGAAATTCTTTCTCCTTATATGCTTGTCGTGCCATCTTTTGACTTTCTCCTTGTACATCTGGCTGTTGTCGTATGCATAGTCTCAAAATTCTAACAATCTGTTTAGATCCACTTTCCTGTTCTGCCCTTCTTTTTCTAAATTCAAGTTACACATTGATTACCCACAAAGATTTATAAATGTGTTCTACTGACAAATGACATGGCTTACCATATACCAAAGATAAAGAAACATTCCCAAAGGTGACTTATACACCGTATGATAATCCCATAAAATCAAGTCAAACAAGACCAGTTCTTCCTATCTGGATGAATAAGTTTCTGTAAAATTGTCTTTATCTCCCAATTTGAAATTTTGGCTAAGCCATTTGTCTGCATGTGGTAAGGATATGTGACATGGTGTTTACTGTTGTATTCATTCACAAACTTCTTCACTTATTTGTTGATAAAATGACTTCCCCCATCAGAAATAAGGATCTTCACAATCCCAAACTACAAGATGATATTACCCTTGAGAAAGTGACACACTGTGCGACTATCGACAGATCGAGCGGATATAGCCTCCACCCAACAACTAACATAATCTATGACAAGCAGGATATATTCAAATCCCTACCTATTAGGAAACAAGCCCATGAAGTCAATGCCCCATGCGTCAAAAATATCTGATATTTGAATATACTTGAAAGGCATTGTATCCTTATAACTGATGGCGTCGTCCATTTTCTGATAGACAGTACACATTTTACATATGTTGTTATATCCTAGTTGCTACCAAAGGCCATACTGAAGTCACTTTATTGTCGTATGCTTCCCATAATGGTGTCCTCCTAGTTCTAATTTATGGCAATAATTAAGGACACTGGTGTACTCCTCTCGAAGAATGCACCTCTTCTAGATGCAATTCGTACCCTCATGAAATAAGTACAGATTTTCCCTTGGTAAAAATTATATCAAATGGAAGTGACCAATCTGGTGGTTGTAAGACATGTACATGAGTGACTAAATCTTTTAGCTGATTAAAGACACGGAGAACCTTGTCATCTATAATAAAATCAGTCTCCTTACCTAGAAGCTCAGTTATAGGTTATGTAACTTTGCTGAAGTCTTTAATGAACCATCTATAGAATCCTTCATAACCTGAAAAAGACCTTAACTACCTCAGACTACCTCAGAGTTGCATGTGGCTTGAGCTTGGCGATAGACTCCACCTTTGTCGGGTCCATGCCTCATTTGGAGATGACATGGTCCAACACAATTCCATTAGTCACCATAAAGTGACTCTTCTCCCATGAGAGCACCAAAGTAACTTTGTAACAACTTTGAAGTACTCGGTCCAAATAGGCAAGAAATGTATCAAATCTGTCTCCTTACATCGAGAAATCATCCATGAAAACCTTAAGAAAACTACCCACCATGTCAATGAAAACTGTCAGCATACACCTTTGGAAGGTAGCAGGTGCCTTACATAATTCAAAGGGCGTATGATGCAATGCATAAGTCCCAAATGGACATGTAAAAATAGCCTTCTCTTGGTATTCATGGGCAATTGCAACCTGATTGTATCGTGGGTACCCATCCACTAAATAGAAATACTCTTTTGATACTAGTCTTTCAACTATCTTATCAATGAAGGGTAGCGGAAAGTGATCTTTCTTGGTGGATGAATTCAGGCATCTGTAATCCACACAAACACAACAAGAATTAAGTACTCAGGATGAAATCTCCTCTTCCTTGTTGTTCATTAGAATAGTAATTTTGGATTTCTTTGAAACTACATGTAACCGACTTGCCCACTTTGAATAAGAGATTGAATAGATGAAACATGCATTACACCATTTCATTATTTTCTTAATGACAACATAACAGAGATTAGGATTCATAACGATGTTGAAATTCACGAGATGACTTGTTGTCCACTTCTAAGGAGATGTGATGCGAGCACAATGAAGGGTTTATCCCTTGGAGTTCTGAAATTTTCCAGCTTAATTCCCTACAGTTTCTTTTGAGAACCTCAAGCAAGCAAGAATCTTGATCGTTGGTCATTTATGCATTGATGATAACTAGAAACATATTAACTCACATACAAGGGAATGCATACTTTAAATTTGATAGTAATGTTTTGAGCTCTAGTGGGGTCTTAATCAACCTTGTAGTAACCTTTGAAACTGTGTCGGTAATTATTATCTAATCAGTCAACTGTACATTTCCCACCATTGTTACTTTTGACTCTAAATACAAACTATCACAAATATTTGTAATAAATGCTTGCCCTGATTGGGATGGATGATCATCAAGTAACTCAATTAGCCCATCAGCAAACAACTCATCATCAATGACATGGAAAAACTCGATTGTGCTTCCTTGCCCCTCCTCCGTGGAGAGGAATTCCTAGGTCTCAAAATCAACTAAGGATAAAGTTGTGTACCTGATCTTTGTAAGAAAATCATATTCTTCTATTTCATGTATCACAAGCTCGCTCTCATCTAATATGGACTCTGCTAGCTTCGGTTTTGGAACCGTCTCTATAATGACCTTATCACTGCTTGAGTGAAAGGTAATATATCCAGTGCCATAATCAACTACTACTTCGAATATTCAAAGGAATGTCCTAGTATGATTGGGGTATGGAGCAATGGTGTTGAGGTATCCATGTCTCGGATGTTGAAGTCCACTGGAAATTGCATTCCTTGTACTGTAATGATGACATCCTCAAAAATGCCCCTAGGTCACTTAATTGATCGAGCTGTGAACAACATGATCATTCTGGTTGACTTGAGCGACCCTAGTCTAAATTCTTTGAGAAGCGATTAAGGAAACAAATTGATAGAGGATCCACTATCAAGAATTACGCGATCAAATTCTAGGTTCAAAATCTTGCATCTGATGAGAGGTTCTCCCTTATTTTTCTTTTTGCTTGAGAGATTGTTGTTGGCATACAATAGTCATGGTCAAATTATATTTTTCATCTCTCTTGCGTCTGCTCTTGCATGGTTGATGATTCTACGTACATGCCTCTTTTAATCCTTTTTTCACACTAGACATTTATTCCATAGATTTTAAGAAAGATATTTCAAGCATAATATTTTGCAATATTTCAGTAATGCTGGGATTAGACTGGATCATTTTCAATTTTCTATTTTTTGGTATTTTTCATTGCATTAGAAAAGGGAATATTTACATCACTAAAATCAATGTTTTTATTTACAATAGAATCATCTTTTACATTTGAATGACTAGAAGGGGTACATTCATTCAAAAAAGAATGGAAACTAAAAGCAGGAAATTCGACATCGTCGACTAGAAAGAGATCTACCACATATGCTGGATTTTCCTTGGTTGTCTTGATGAGGGCTTTGTCGTTACTCAAATTTTATTCTTTATCATTTTCTTAATTTTTTTGAGTTTTCTGATGGTCTAGTGCACCTCCTTCTTCTTTTTCTTCTTCATTAGTAGTTGATGAGGAATCAACTGCTTCATACGATGAAGGCTGTCCTTTATTCTCCTTCATGGTTGCAGACGACTGTAGGGATTTACCGCTCCAACGAGTCACACCATTAGATAATATAAAATACATATTTGTACTTGACTCTGAGGATAATGAATCTTGACAGGCTACCAGCTCCTAAATCGGAAGTTATTGGGATTAGCATCGACTTGCGCAGGATTGATCATCTTAGCAGCAGTCAGGTCATCCAATTGCTGGCTCATTTTCGCCGGGCTCTTCATACGCTGGGTCAAACAATCAAGCGCTGGATTCATGGAGCTACATCAGATAATGGTACTGAGACTATGACTGGTGGTTTAGATAAGAACGATGAGGAAGGAATTTCTTGTAATGTTGAGAAGGAGGGAACTTGTTGTTGTAATGAGAAACTGGAAGATAAGGATACGGTTGTTGTTGGCAATAAGCCGGATGTTGATAATATTTGTCTCCATATATGAGCTTGTAGTGGAGACTGGTGAAGCTAGTTTTGTTGGATATTCCTTCCAACTTTCTCTTGGTAGAATGGTCGATTGGTTGATGTTTGACCATGAGTGTGTCCATCAGGACGGGTTAAAGGCTCTTCATTACTCCATACACCATTCACCTCCTGAATGTGGGGGTGGAGGTGGAAAGAATGGTTCGACAACTATGAGGGGTTCTGGATTGTAGACAACCATCTATGTATGGTGTTGCGTTGTTAGTGGTGTCTGATAGGGTGCTTACATGTAGTATACGTGCTGAACAGACTATGGCTGCCCTAGACTCTGTTGATGTAATGGTTCCTCTAGCTCAGTAGTAGTCATCTCAGTTGATGCACTTGTAGACTGACAATAATTAATGATGCTGACCAGGAGCTCCAACTGCTTGGTGATTTACTCAAGTTTATCCAGGCTCTTGGTGCTCTCATTGATCACAGTGAGCTTACATAAATCCTGTGATCATTTCAATTATATAGACCTTAGACATGTGGTTTTCGATTATGCTAAGGTTGGGATTCTCACACATATCCTCTTCATATGAAGCTTCCATATTAACTGACTTGTGAAGGATTTGCGGCTGCTTTTGAAATGCTTGAGACAAAGATAATACAATTGATCCCTCGACCATCTCCTCAAAGATTTGCTAAACCACATCTTCGTCCTTATTGAAATGGGATCCATCATAAGCGACATCCACCATCTTTTGGCTATCCTGATTCAACCCACCGAAAAATTTTGATACCAAACTAGTCTTTGGGATATCATGGTGTGGGCACTTCTCTTGTAGATCCTTGAATCATTCCCATGCCTCATGAATAGGCTCATGGGACAATTACGAGAAGTTTGAAATCGGGACTCTCATCTAATTGATATAAACTAATGGATAATACTTGTCATCACATTCCAAAGATGGTTGATCCAATATAAAGTCTTATCTTGGAGGCTAAATGGGAAGGTTGTTATCTTGACTACCTCCAAAAGGATGTTGGGGTAGTGCATGGTTCTGTGGATGCAGATAAACTGTTGCAAGTGAATATAAGGTTTTTCATTAGTGTTGCCATGAAAGATAGGCTACAAGGAGAGAAACTATGGCTTTATCTCAAAATGTTTGTGGATCTACGGATTGCGGATCCACTCGGTTACTTGACCAGTACTGGGTCTGTTGGTTTCCTTAACCATAGGTTTCGGTGCCTCTATCCTCTACTCATATTTTCCATGGTGTTCACCAGCATGAAAATCATCTCCTCCATGTTGTGCTTCTCCTCCTAAATTCTCTCAGTCCTTCCTCATATCAGCCTACATGTCTCAGAAAGCTATTTGGGTAAGGGCATGTTATGTCAATTGTTGATGTATGGCTTGAATGGATGCTAGAATATGTGCATTGTCCTCGTTCCGATCAAATTGCTATCCCTTCCCTTTAGGTGCCATGTTTGAGTCGAAATCAGACAGTAGATCAATCCTAAACTTCATTACAATGGGGGGGTGTATGGAGATACGATCTTCATCAAAAAGGGAGAGAATTCGGGAGAAGAGTGATCCCAATTAATTTGGGATAAATAAGCAAGGAGTCTTGAGACCGGTTAAGAAAGTCTGAACCGGTCTCGCGGGAATCGTCGTGAATTATTGGATATGTCAGATTCATGGAATAGATGTGGGCGTCCACGGATTCCAGACTAAGCCATCCATGATCCGTCATCTTGGAAAATAAAAGGATAAGAGATGAGGAATAATAAAAATGAATATTAACAAGGAATAAAATGAAAGAAATTGAGAAAAGGCTAAAAGGGAGAAAAATAAAAATAAGGGTAAAGAAAATGAAAATAAAAGTGCAAGTGTACGGGGCTTTGATCTTTGACCTAAACTAAATCCAAACAAACTTCAATGCCATTGGATTCACCAACTTAGGTGAAGCTGTGAAAGTTCGACTTTTTATGTTGTCAATTTTATTTATTGTAATTTAAGTAATTTTGCAAACTTAGGTCCTTAGTGCTACCCCTATAGGAGAGTGAGAACTACCAGACACACGTCATGTACTTTATACTATAGTTGTAACCAGTAGTCTGCACTTTTTAAAGGTCGTTGGTATAAAATATGGATCCGCTACTTGACCAAAGAATAGAGAGTCAAAGATGATGTAGCGAATCAAATACTTCCTCTATGCGGGTCCTCGGATGGGGAACGATGAGACAGGGACCCATAGTTGTAGTTCCCCTATGCTCAAGTAATTCATACTAAGTCTACAAGCAGACTCAACTCTACTCACCCATGCACTAACAGAAGCACTATTACTTCACATAACCCGTAGATAACCAAGGCAGTTATAGACTGGAATTTGAGATCGATTCATTAAGGGCCGCCCCTTACTCAGTCTGGAAGGTACCTAAGAATAATGTTGGCTTTATGAATCCAGTACGACGAAGTCCATTATGAATTTTATTTGGGTCGAAGTTTATTTAGCAGTCCCCTTATTTTAATTTTTGGTTTTTAAATTTTTGAGTATTTTTCAATAATTACCTAATGAATTTTCTGATTCTCAATTATTCTAAGTCGAAGAAAACTGGAAGAGAGCTTGAAAAAGTTGATGCACATCAAATCGATGATTGAATGTAGAGATAGAAATGCATACCTTGATCCGACACTCTACATGCAAAATGATCCACACATATAATAAAAAATAATCTATAAGTACATGCGACGATGAGATCACCCGAGATACAAGAATTGATATTTACGTGAAGAATAGATTCGATTTAACTAAGTCCAAGGGCAATAGAATATACGTACATGCAGATAATTATGGCTTTAGACCTAGTTTATTGAACAAGTAATCCTAATTATCTAAGAGGTCAATCAACGAAGTCATAAAAATAAAAGGTGAAAATACAAAACACGAGAAACAAAATAAAATAAAGATTAACTTAGGGAGGATAAAAATGAGAAGGTGATAAAAACATGTAATAGCCCCGCATAACCCCAGGTGGATAGACACTTGATGAAATGGGTCTGAGCAATTTATGTGTCCAGAGTCTCATGTATTATTACAATTGTAAAAGAGTCACTCTCTCACAAAATAACATAAAAACTAAGCTACATTAAAATAATTCTTATCATCTCATTGTTCTCCTCTTGTTTCCCTCTCCTATCAGCTCAAAAGAGAAGAGTTGATCTCTACCTTGCTCAGGTGCCTTGGTCTCCTAAGAAACCACCCTCGCTCTTTCGACACTCCTATCAAAGTCAATTAAGAAGATGGATTAGAACAGATAAACAACTACATAGATAAAGAAATAAAAGCATACAATAAAAGAAAATAAACAATCTATATACAAGCTACACTATGCGTTGCTCCTGACAATGATGCCATTTGTTGAACATAGATGATCTCGTATTCTTAACAAGGCTAGAACACCAATTGCTATGATGATCAACCTTTAATTCAAATAACAATCAACCCATAATATATGATACACAAATAAATGTGCATTTGAGTTGAAATTTATTATAACTCTACATAAATGTGTGTATAGCGCAAGTAGGTAGAGTGTCGAACTCAGGGAGCAAAATGGAAAGCTACTTAATTATCAATAATTATTACTAATTAATAATAATTATTATTATTGTATTACTTTCTTTAGCTTTGTTTTTCTTATTTTTTATGGGGTTTTAATTATATATGATTTTATGGATTTTTAATTATTTTTTATATTTTTTATATTTTTTTATTTTTTATTTTTTATTTTTTAATTTACTTTTTTTTATAAAAAAGATATTTAATAATATAAAAATATGTATTATAGATATTATCCAAGTAATATAATATATAGATAAAATAATCTATTAATATTTATAAATAAGTTGAAAGACATCTAAATTTCAGAAATAAAATGTTGTTTATCTTTTTTTTTATAATTTGCCCTGGTTATGGTAATTTTAGGTACTTTTCGTAATATTTATGGATGTTTAAAGTTGCAAAATATAGATAATAGTGAATAAATTAAATATATGGATTATTAAGGTTTAATTAATATAAATACTCCCAAAATAAACCCAAAACTATTTTTAATATATAATAGATATATTAAAGAAAATTCACAAATAGAGATATGTATGCTTATATTTTTATATAATTTTTTGCTAATTTTTATAAATATTTTAGGGTTTTTACGATGTTTGTTTTTTATTTTGCATTTTTAGCAATTTTTAGATATGCGTCGGAATATATTATAATATAGCTAATCTATTTTATTAGAATTTTTGGAAATCTCTGTTGTAATTTTTATGGGTTTTTATATTTATATAGGGAGTAAAATGCATGTTTTTTATTTTTTAAAAATAGGAAGAAATTTTTAAATACCTTAATAAAAATATATATGATAGAATATGACTCCAAGTATTTAAACTATTTCCCTATATTTGTTTCACACAAGGAAGCAATTAAACTAAATAAAACAAACAAGAAATTTAAAAATATAGAGCACATGGACCTAAACATAATTTTCGAAGACATATCATGCACTTAACAACCACAAAACATAACTCCTAGGCATTTAACGTAATTTTTTCAATTTAAATTCAATTAAAAATCGCCTGGTAAGGACCTATTTATAATTATATGAAAAGATGTATGCTATTAATAATAAATAAAAGACCAATAGGTCTAGTCATGAAATTTAACCACTTAGATATCTAATTAAAAACAACTAGAAGGGACTATTTTGTAAATACCTGAAAGTTATTTGTTGTTTCATAATAGATGCTTAAAGTATAGGGGGTAACTTGCAATATATCCAATACAATACTCACATGGGGGACCACATGAGATGACCTGAAGTTGGACCTTTATGAAAATAACCAAAAGATTTTGGGTCTAAGTTCAATTTACATAGAAATTTTAATGCTAAAATTAATATTTACAATACTGAATAAACAAAATAAAAAATGAAAGGGGCGATGTGTAATTTACCCCTTTCCACGTGTAATCCAATGACCAAGATGATTTCACTTAACTCATGGACGACCTTAATTAGAACCTGCTACTTCGCAGATGAGCGGCTGAGGCACGATTATGTCCTTATCAAACAGTGGGGCGCTCCAAAATTCAAGGGCAGCTGCTGCACATGGAAATCTCTCAAGATCAGATGGTGGATACTCTTCACCAAGAATAGAGAAGAGAAACTGCCTGTGTTGACTTTGATTCCTTGATTCACCATCCTTCGACCACGTGGGATGCTCGTGATTGTCTCAAAAGGTTGATGGAGCCTCGTTGCAACTGATGGAAGCTTCAAAATAGTCCATACCTCATTGAGAAGAGGTCTAGAGGTCAAGCCACCTGGAAGTTGATATCAGTGATCGAACACACCTCAGATGGGGTCTTCAGGTGCTCTAAACTACACAAAAGGTGACACATCTTGAAAAGGGACCTCATCGAGCGATTTATTAGTTGGATTAGGCAAGGATGAAGTGGAATGATGCATCTCTGACGTACAATGAGGATACAGATCTGGGAACATTGATCTTAATGAGATTGAGGGTGAATGGGGGTTCTTGATGATGGACAAGACATAGGGACTGAAGTGAGGTGACTAACATGTTGGAACAGAGGGTTGATTACGATGAACAGAGGCCAGAGCACTAGCTCCTGCGAGCTTTTTTTTATTTTTACTAGATTAAACACTTAATGACTGGAAATAAACCCTTTGTTTATACTAGATATCAAAATGCGAACTTAAAAACCTAATCTAACAGCTCGAACCTGATCTTAGGGGCCATGGATCAGAAGCTTCATCTTAAGGTACTTAGACGAAGTGGATCGATTTCCTCTACCCTTCTCCTCACCACAAGGTAGTGGGGTGCACCTTCTGTCACAAGGTTCTAACTCCAGTGATGTCTTTTGGGGTTACGAGTGGGAGAAATGGATCAAAATGCAAAAAGGATATGGGGTGGATTTTTATACAGGTGGTGGTGGAGCATCTTGTGAGGAGGTTTGCGTGAGGAGGATGATGGGTTGGTGATGCATATCATCCTAGCGTGGAAGAGGGATATGGGAGGTTTAGCATGGTTGTGAGCGCGAGGTCTGAGGAGTTGATGGGAAAGCGTGGAAAACTGGAGAAGAAGGGAAGTCACACGTTCTGACAAAAATCAGAGGGTAGTCCATGTAGGAGGGACTGTTGACCGAGTGGTCAATAGTTGCAAATGCCCCATTGGGCTACCTCAGCCCGAATGAGACAAAACAAGAAAAGAAAATACTTATAAAATCAATAAAATATAATAAATTATTTTTTAAATAAAACTTAAAACTTAAAAAATGTTTATTATTTGTCAACTAACTTTTGTTATTTTTTTCTTTTTATTTGTAAGATGTTAATATTTACTTGTATAAATATAATTATATTTACTTGTATTTTAATCTTTAAATTTTATTTTGTATTTTTAATATTTATTATCATATTTACAAATTTTATATGTTTATAATATTGTGAAATACATATTTATATATTTTTATCTTATGTTTATTCTTTTATTTATGTACGTAAATATATATATATGCATTATAGGTAAAGTATACCTATATATTTTAATATATTATTTGTTTTAATAGCTTTACATATTTTTATTTATGTTTATATATTAAATATATTTTATGTAATTTATACTTCTTTTAAAATATAAGAAGAGTAAAAATATAAAGAAAAAAGTATATTAATTTTATATAAAGATACACAATATAATAGTACACCAGAAAGCTGGATTTTATATCTTTATCTATTTTTATGAAACTACCTCCATTAGATAGATAATTTGATTTGTATTACAATGAAGGTGAATTTGGTGAATTTTGAGTTCATATGGAGGAGATACTGAACCATGAAGTTTTATTTGCGACTTTTTCATCTGTGTGTACAAGTTGCATGTACATGATTTTTATTGGCAATTATTTTTATAATTTTCTACACATTAATTTGTACAAGTTTCATGTTGAACATTTTATTATTTGAGGTGTATAATCTAAAAAACAAAATAGTGTAAAAATGGCTATATATAGAGCATGAATAAGGGTTTATATACAATATATTGACCCTTATCTCCCCCTACTTTTTACATGGTCGACCAAGTTGGTTTAAGGTCATTCAGTTTCTTTGATACTTCATTTATTTTCTTTTCTTTTCTTTGTTATGTAATTTTGAATTTAAATAATAAGTATTTAAGTATTAATTACATATGAATATTGAGTGTCAATTTGTACAAGTTAGTAATATTCGTAGGTATTTTGATAGTGATTTAAATACAAAATAGAAGAATAAAAGTAGATGAATGACTATTCATCACTTGTCTATGGCACATAGAAAAATATTTTTTATCAAGCTTGATATTATATAGAAATTATTTCAAAAAAAAATTAAATGCAATAAAGTAGTCATTTTAGTCATGTTTTTTATGGTATTGACTACTTGGGATATTTTGATCTATTATTTCGAATAAGTTGTGGCGTAGTTACCATTTCCTCTAAGAGTGTTTTGGATCTTGCAAGTTCAAATTTTATTTATTGTACGTATTGAATATTGTATTTATGACTTCATCAATTT
The DNA here is from genome assembly GCA_037367405.1 of Ottelia alismoides. Lineage (NCBI taxonomy): Eukaryota > Viridiplantae > Streptophyta > Magnoliopsida > Alismatales > Hydrocharitaceae > Ottelia > Ottelia alismoides. Next base: position 672,364 of record JAZKJV010009287.1, on the reverse strand, counting down.
TGACATGAAAATTTAGCTTGAATTAAGAGAATGATAAATTCAAAATTGGTCATTGAACACATCATTGAAATGCCACAAGAAAATGAGATATGCATGCAAGGCAAACATCATAGAAGTCATTCCAATCTAATTATAGGAATACAAAGATTTTATATCTTGTATACATAAATATCTATGAGTTCAATGGTGTACTAATAAGAAATAATGACAAGTACTCCTAGACATTGATATATATCACAATGGAACTATTGTTTCTATGTAGTGAAAGTCAAGGATGAAACCTTAGAGAAATTTCTTATGTTTAAATAAAACTTAGATACAAACTGATGAAGCTCTTAAACTTATTGCAACAAATATGGCGGTGAATATACTTCTGACTTAATTAATTAACAACCCAGACTTAATGGTACTACATATGAAGTTATAGATCCACATTCACCATTGTCTAATGATATAACGAAGCATAAGAATAAGACCATATCAGGCATAATCAATGCACTCTTACAAAGTTATTGATTTCCAACTAATAAATGGGGAGAGGCCTTGATACAACTTTCCATAATCTGAAAAAGATTCTTCCAATATAAAGAATATTGCCCATTTGATTTATGGAGAAGTATGAAGCCAAGTTCGAAATAACTTAGAGTGTAAGGCTCTCTCCAAGGATCTAGTCTCAAAACACAAAGCAAAGTAGCTTCATCCTAAGATTGTTTTTTTTAGCCAAAAAAGGGGGAAACACGTGTTGGTGTCCGCCCCAGTATATTAATATAAAGATGATTAAAATAACCAGGACACGAGGAGAGTCCGAGCAAGATGGACTACATTTTCAACATAGAATCTTTCTTCACGAAAAATTACACCATTTCTAGTAACCCATAAAGCCCATAAGCTCGCAACTGGCATCAATCTAACAACATTAGGACGAAATCTGAAGATTATTTCTATATGATTGTTGATGTTATTTTTTGGAATATTTGAAAAAAAATATATAGTTATACATATATATTCAACATCTATCAAGTCCACCTTATCAAATACTTTCTCTACGAGAGTTGTAGCATCTAAACTCAGGAATGACTAGAAGTACTTGAGCTCTAACTTGATATACAGCACATTGAAGATCAGAAGAGAATCGAAAATATGTAAAACATATAAAGTCAAAATCTTATCATCGGATCGAGAGGAGCCATATCCATCTCCAATGCCTCCTCTTATTGCTCTTCCTCATATGTGAAAACTGTAAAGCAATAGAAGATTATGCTATCCTTATCTTCTTCAATGATGTCTCCCTGTGGAATTTCCCATTCTTCATCATTAGTTAAGAACTCATGTGTCCCATGTCCCCATGATGTTGGTCACAAACATTTTGCTCTTCTTCAATTTCGTGATATGAGAAGGTCAGTGACGGAGAGAGGGGGGGCGGGTGGGGGCTTAGCCCCTCGGCTCTCGACCAACATCCGTATATATGTTTAATATATAGTACTATATCTAATCCAAATATATTATTTATAATTAAAATTTGCATGTTATGTATAATAGCCCCCCCCCCACATCTAAAAAAATAATATATATGGAATAAAGGGGTTGTCTTCACCTCATTTTTTTGTGAATTTTTTTATTTTTTTGAAAAATATCACAATGTATATTCATCTATATATCCCTCCAACATGTCATTCAAGAATATACATGGTGACATTTTTCAAAAAATAAAAAAAAATCAGAAAATAGGGCAGGGGCAAACCTATTGGACCCATATATAAAATCTAATTATAATAATTAACCATTAACAATACATGATGTGCATAAGAATATACTGATACATAGGGATGAAAACGGATCGGATACAGATCGGATATGCCTTTATTCATATCAATATTCGCTCCATCTCTATCGAATACGAATATGGATATGATTCGGATATGGATTAAGGAAATCATATCCTTAAAAATACGAATACGAATCTGAATCGGATATTTATTTAATACGAATACGGATCGAAGAAGAGTTAATCTAAATATGAATCGAATAAAGAATGAAATCCAAATATGAATCCAATAAACATGGAATCTGATACATATCGAATAAAGACTACATACGAATATGAATTGAATTTCTATCAAAGTTCATAATTTTAAAAAATAGTAATGAAAAATAAGTTGCATCATGACAAAAGGGAGTATCAAGGTGACCTGCGTTCTTAACAGGAAGCAAAGGGGATATGGTTTTGTAACTTTTATTCGTGCCATCCCCAAACAAACGGAAGTTTATTAATATCATTAATATATTGTATTTTATAATGTATAATACTAATACAATAACACATAGTTGTGGCTTATATTATGTTAACTAATATATATAATAATCACTACAAAAAAATTGAGCTATAGTGACGGTTTTGAAAAAATCCGTCACTAAATTAACCGTTGTTAAATATATAATGACGATATTATTCGTTGCGAAATGAGTTTTCGTACTCAAAATTAGCAACGAATATCATATCTGTCGTTATATCTTAGCAACGGTCCACATAGTGACGCTTATCCGTTGCTATTTTTCAAAATTTTAATTAATCGTCGCTAAATTTTGAACTAAAAAAATAGCGACGATTAGATGATATTTTGAAAAATAGCAGCAGATAAGCGTTGCTATGTGGACCGTTGCTAATGATATAACGACAGATATGATATTCTTGCTAATTTTGAGTACGGAAACTCATTTCGCAACGAATAATATCGTCATTATATATTTAACAACGGCTAATTTAGTGACGAATTTTTTCAAAACCGTCACTATAACTCCATTTTGTTGTAGTGAATATTAAATATTGTATTCGGATATCCGGATCCGCATATTCAAGCCACTACCACATCTCCGGAAAAATTTTACAGTCCATATCCATATTCGATCTGTATTCAAATGGAATACGTTAAGTGGATATTCGAATATATCCGTATCCGTTTTCATCTCTATCGATTCATCTGTATATGTCCATCATCATATACGTTTGTAAACACTCACAGATATGTATTTTTTATTTTATGATATATTATATAGATAATGATTTTTCTTTTTATTTCCTTTGCATATACGGATACGTATTTGAATAACTCTTTCATTTTTAGGATTGTAAAAAATATATGGTACATATTTTTCTAGTGTATATATATATGGATACATATACCTATTTGTATCTGCATGTTTGCAACCTATTCGTATCTGCATCCATTTTAAAATAAATATGCAGATAAGCGTACACATGTCAAAATATATATAACAAATACGATAAAAGATTGGTACATATATATATATATATATATATATATATTTGTTTGCATCCATGTAAGTAAAAAGTATTGTATAGAGTTACTTGTTTGAAAATATTAAATCTAGTGATATTACTTAATATCACATTAATAAATATATATTTCAGTGATATGAAGAGTTTTGTAGGGATCTTTTTGTCAATACGATGTTTATAGAGATTATTTATGTCCGATTATAAGTTTATATAGGTACTTTTATAAAAATCTATTCCCAATATTAGTTTCGATCAATTACGGAATTATTTGAAACTCACCTTATAGATTGAATTCGTTTCCAAGGATCCAGCTTTATAGATTTAAACTTCTATTAATGTTCTATATATCCTTCAAATTTCACTCAAATCTGATGTCATTTCTTATTTTATCTTAGTGGTTAAAAGTCCAATCAATATTTAAGAAATTTAAATCTCGTTTAAAAGAGAAACAAATTTTTAGCCAATGATAAAAATAGCAAATGATCTTGGATTTAAACGAAATTTGGAGGATATGTATAACATTATTCGAAGATTCTATCTATAAGGTTGGATTTTAAGAAACAAAATTGAACAAAAAATAATTACAGCACCTCTTTTGTGACTCACGTTATTTCAGAGGAACCATTGCCCAAATATTAACAACTAAAATAACAGATAAATAATATCTAAATAATTTAGCCCCCCCAAGATGAATTTCCTGGCTTCGTCCCTGGAGAAGGTCTGGAGGGGTCATTGCCTTGCTCAATTTTTTATATTTCCGCCCTCAATGTGAATGTACACCTTTCTAATTTCATGGTCTGACATGACCTTACATGTCACCAAAAAGGACATACTAGGATGATCTGGGTATGATCAAATCTTTCAAGGGTCTCCATGCGACGTTTAGATTCTGAATGTTGGGCTACAATGTCCTTGCTATTCCCATCGGCCTCTTAACCTATTGGTCTTAAGCATTTGTCCTGCTTGGTTTGAGAGGGCCATGCTCGAACTTGTCGAGCAAAGAAGAAGGTAGTAGATTGATTGAGAATTTACTTTCAAATAGAGTGTGGTCGAAGATGTTCTAGAAAATCTCGCATCTAATGAGGTCGGCACCTTTGTATGATTTCTTCTTGGGAAGCACATTTTGGATGGCATTAATTGGACGAGGCAACAAATTTCTTTTCATTTCCCTTAGCTATATTAAAAAACCAACACAAATGAGAAGAAAAAAATGACGTCATCAAGAGTTAGATGACCTCCAAGCCAACCCACCCTGCACGCCCCAACCAAACTCAATCGGTGTGGGTTTCCAATGGCGTCTCTTAATCAAAGGAAGATCTTATTCGCAGTGATGTTGAACTTAAAGACGGTTTAATGGTGGTTGCCTTACCCTAGGAGCTTGACAACAACCTTCTCCTTCCTGGGGAAGGAGCATGAGATGTTGCACACACGGCTAAATTAGTGAGACAACGGCCTTCATGGTTTCTTATTGTTATCTAGTTTAGGAGATTAGGAGTTTGAGCACCACCTTCTCCTTGATCGTTGTCTTGTTTAGTGTTGGTAAATTAGTGAGACAACTTCCTTTAATCTATTTATAGAGGAAAAGTAGGATGGAAAACCACAAAATATCTGTACACCATTGGTTTGGGATTTATTATAAATTCCAATATCCGCTGCTATATTAAGACCCTTCCTCCAACCATTTCATAACATTATCTTCAAAAAAATAGGTATTTTTTCACATTAGGATCTAGTCCGTCCAAACACGATTCTCATACTGAAGCTTACCCCCACAGGACAATCTAATGCAATCCGTTTTACGAAACAAACTAATACACAGGTGAGTACTTTTCATACGTACTTGTGATATTATTCTCCGATTACCAGTGACCAAAAACAACATATATAAGGTGACATGAAGAAGCTAACAAATCGTAAAAGGAGTTGTTTCTCTGGAATCGTAATTATCTTCCAATACACTAAATTGTACTGATGGTTTTGCTTTAAAATGGCTCTTATATGTAACCCACAGACCAGATCATGGTACCATGTCGTTTACGCTCTGGGTAAACATATACAAACTACGATCTTATGCGGATCAAATGCACCACTAATTATGATGTGAAGTATAGACAGGAGTGCCTTTGATGTAATTAATTAACTAGCTAGGTAGTTAGAGTTGAGTAAACTAGATCGAGGCTACGGCGTGGTGGTAAACATGCCGGAAGTGATCTACATCACAAGGCAACTTGATCGCCCCTTGATATCCATAGCCAAACTCCTCCGCGGCCATCTGAAGGAGGCTCACCATGGAGGGGTGTCTCAGCACATTGGTGTGCACCATGAACCTCTCCTCTCCGACGATGATGGGCACGTGTCCCTTCAGCACGTGGCTACTCCTTCGCTGCGATTTCTCTCGTGTCAGGCGAACGTACCTCACCGCGGCCTCCTTCACCCTCTTCACCATGCTGAAGGCTGAATGGCGTGGCTATCAGTTATCTCACTCCATACATCTATTTATGTCTGTGTGCAAATATGTGGAAAAAGGCGTTTGGTGGGCGAGAATAATCTTATGGCACTGCCCTCCTTTGAATGTTCCAAGGAGAGTGTACATTGTTGGACGTAAATTTCTACTTTGACTCAAGGAAAAGTATAGTTGAACTACCTATTGGGAAATAACCCCTTATTAACCAAAGTGACACATCTGTTTGCTGCTGCGAAGAGCAAACTAATTTGACCAGGAGGTTTCGTCCTTTTCTTAGTTAAGGAATCGAGAGAACGTGTTTGAGTTCGTCGTGATCCTTCATAACTCACCCCAGCTCGTCAAATTCTCCCAAATATTTATCTGCTTATACTTTTTTTAGGGAGTAAAGCAAGTAAATATATATTCCCATTTATCAAATAATAAGCTGCTTCCATAGACAAGGCAACAGCCGCTAAGCCTAAATCATCCTGTATCCTCTCTTTTTCTGAATCACAGCAAGAGGAGAATTCATTAACTCAAAAGGGAGTCATGCATTAAAGAATATTATGTGCAAGTTGAGCATGAGCCACATTCTGATGGAGATGGAAATCATAGGACTTTAAAAGATACCGACAAGGGAAGTCAATAAGGAATATCATAAAAATACATATCTTTTCATCCCAATTGAAGATGTCCTGTTATTAGAGTACTTTTATAAAGTTCACATGAAGGCAAGGCACCATTTCTGACTTTCTCAATCATTTCTAGACTATCCATCCGTCAATCAAGTATGTTAACAATCGATTCGGTATCTTTTATATAATAAGATGGCCATTATTTTCCTACATCTCCTAAAATAGATATGCTAGTTTTTTAGTTTAAATATTATTTGCACGACCAACATTCCTACATTCTCTATATAGATGTTGAAATAATATTTATATTCTCACGGTAGGAAAATTGACCTAACGCAACGAATATTATGAATACTCGTTGTCATGTATTTCGATTTTTAAAATATACCGACGAATATTACAAGTTGTAAAATTGACTTTTCTTCTTGAAATAGCAATGAAAATCATTTTCGTTGCAAAAGGTTCATCTAGCAACGATTTATCCGCTGACTTAATCACTTAAACTTGTATCAATTGTTGCTAAATTTGACATTGATTGGACGGAAAGTCAATGAATAATCATTTTTATCTGATTCGTTGCTATGAATGTAGCAACTGTTGAGATTATCCCGTTAAGACTGATTAGTTGGATACTAGTGGAGAGTAATGCTGATGTGGTTGATCTCCCTTCTACCTTCTGATTAGTCGAGAGTTATTGGGATGGATTGCTAAGCTGCTTGATCAGCCTCATGCATCCTGATTGGCTTAGAGCTGTTGGGATGGATTGTTGAAATGTCTGATCCACCTCCTGCATCCTGATCTGTTGAGAGCCATTCGGATAGGTTGCTGAGATAAATGATCTGCCTCCCACATCCTAATTAGCTAAGAGCTGATGGTAGGGATTGTTGAATCCAATTGGTATTCGTTTGTTGCAGCATAAAAGGACCCTTGGGCACCACAAATTGCATCTCAAAAAATCATTCTAGAAATGATAGAGAGAGTCTGGTGTGAGCATGTGGAGTAGGCACATTACCAAACCCTATAAATCCTCATCGTGTGCGGCTGTGCGTGCTTTCTTATTCGATCATGATTCTATTGGTGTGGTGCTTGATCAGATCCATCCCCCAACAACCATTATCAAAACAAAGTTTGGAGATGCATAGCGAAGACGTTTTGTACTAGAATGATCTCTATCTTCTGATTGAAGGGAAGAAGCCTGAAGCCATGAAGCATGAGGAGTGGAATGTCCTAGAGGCTCTAAGAACGGTAAGGTTCAACCTTGCTCCATTAGTGGCTTGAAATATCGCAAAGGAGACGATGATGGTGAATCTTTTCAAAACCTTTGAAAAGATGCACAAGAAACCATCTGCATTACATAGGTGTATTTGATGAAGAAGCTTCTCAATTTAAACATGAGCGAGAACTCTGTAGTGGCTTCATACTTGAATGATTTGAACAATATCACCTAGTTGGAATATGTGAAGATCGTGTTTGTTGATGAGGTAAAAGTTTTGTGCTTCTTTCTAATTTACCTTATAGTTGGAATGCATTACTTATAGCGGTTATCAACTCCTCTGATTTTGCGAAGTTGAAGTGGGAGGATGTTGCTAGTCTTCTTCTTGGAGAAGAGGCATGATAGAAGATGTCTAAAGAAGAACACTTGTCAGGTTCCGCCTTGAATATAGATGGAAGAGGCAGGATGAGCTACATGAATCAAAAGCATTTCAAGGGAATGTCAGCAAGAGGAAGATTCAAATTCAGAGATCTGAATTCAAGATAGAATAAAAGACCCTATGAAAGCAGAAAGGAGAAAATGACAAAGATAAGAATATTGTAAACTTTAACGATGATGAGGATACCGATGCCTTAATATGTATTGCAGATGCTCGAACTGAGTCCTGGATTGTGGACTCGGGTGCTTCATTTTATACCACCCCATAAAAGGATATCCTCCAAAATTCTGGGAAGGTTGATTTTGGAAAGGTGTACCTAGGAGATGGTGAATGTTGCATCATAATTGGAACATGAGACATTGACATATCCCAACTCAATGGTGACTTCTTGAGACTAAAGAATGTTAGACATGTATCCAGTCTAACAAGGAATCTCATACCTATTAGGCATGTATCAGAAGTGACGTGGTGACATCATTCTGTTTAAATTCGTGGAAGATGTCTAAAGGACCATTGATCCTTTCTCGTGATTAGAAAGAAGGAACCCTATATATTACATCAGGCTCATATGACATGATAAGTGTTGCATCTTCTGGGTGTGATGGTAACACTTGGCATAAATGTCTTGGTAACATGAGAAAAAAAGGGAATGAAGATTACGAAGAAGGGGATCTTAATAAGATTGCAAACTTTTGATTTCAACTTCTATGAAGATTGTATCTTGGGAAAGTAGAAGAAAGTTTCACAAAGATTGCATGACTTTGAAAGACTAAAAGACTGCAGCTAGTTCATACAGACGTATGGGGAGCATGTCAGGTACCTTCCCTTGTCGGATCACACTATTTTATTACTTTCATTGATAATGTAGCTAGAAAATTATGAGTTTATTTTATCAAACAATAAATCTGAAGTATTTGAGACCTTCCAGACGTGGAAGGCTTTAGTTGAGAATGAAACCAGTTTAAAAGTTGAAATATCTTAATTGAGATATTACAATAAAACATTTGAATCCTACTGCATAAAATGATCACAAGAAATTCCAAACAGAGTGGTATTGTTGAATGCATGAAGATGACTTCTCTAGAGCATGCAAGAAGCATGAGGTTATAGGAAGTCTACCCAAGAGGCATTGGGTCAATGCAGTGAACACAACAACAATACTTAGTCAATCGAGGTCCCATCTACTGCATTAAATAGGTATCTTTACGAAGAAGCATGGATAAGAAAGGAGGTAACACTTTCTCATTTACGTATTCTTGGGTGCACAACTTATATTTACATTGAGCGAAGACGAGGAAAGCTTAACCCCAAAATAATAAAGTGAAGCTTTGTTGGCAATGGTACATATAACTCTGGATATAGATTGCAGGATTTGGGAGAATAAGAAGACAATTAGAAGATTGATGTCAGATTCAATGAGTCTTCCTTATACAAGGATGAATTGATAAAAGGAAAGAAAATTGAAGAACCAAAATATGGAAAAATTTGAATGAAACTCATGAACAAAGCACATCATAGCCAAATTATTAGAATTTGCACCCATTCCACACAATAATTTGCAAACTCGGTACTATGGATATCTTTCCAAAATCAACAAAATCTAGTACAAGATATTCACCTTCCTTTAATTGCTTATTATTGACTGATAATGATGAGCTTGAATACTTTGATGAAGCTCTACATGGTGAGACAAGGAATCAAGTGGGAGTTATCCCTGAATGATTAGACGCTCTCGCTCACAAGAAATGTGATGTGGAAGGCTCTGCACAACAAGTGGGGTAGACAGGGTGTGTCTACGAAAATTTGGGGGTTTTAGATTTTTTTTTAATTTTATTTCTCCGGCAACGACGCCATTTTGTTGCTCACAAAATCTCGAGTATCGAAAATTAATAATATGATAGAATGTTGTTGCTATCCCCAAAAAACCCACGACAAACAAACAAATTTTTTTTATTTTTGCTACTTATTTACCTGTATAACATACAGGATCGAACTCAGGGAGGCTACAATTCCCGAGGGTTATTCAATTAATCGACAAAAAAATCAATTAAAAGAAAAAAGAAAATCTCAAAGGCAAACTATCCTTGGTTTTTTGTGAAATTTTTCTCTCTCTTTTTAAATTTTTATTTTCTAATTTTCAATTTTTATTAATTTTAATTTTCAGATTTAAAAAATAAGGAGCAATAAGCACAAGATAAGCAATATGCACACTAACTATTTTTGTATTTTTTAATTATATAAAAATGCTCAGAAAATCCAAACAAATATTTTGTGTTTTAAAGATTTTGAAATGTTTTTCGGGAATTTTTGTAGAATTTTCAAGTATTTTTTCATTTTCTAAAAATCAAACAGTGATAAAATTGAGAATCAATGCACAACCTGGAGTAATTTGCAACTTAAAAATATTTTAAGTGCCCAAAACTCCTAGCAATTATTAATATAATAAAATAGGGATAAATATCTACAAATAAAGATTGAGATCACTATTTTTGGATTTTTGTAGAACTTTTTATGATTTTTATGAGATTTTTAGTATTTTTCAATTTTTTGGATTTTATAAAAGATTAATGCATGAAATTTGAACAGAAATTAAAAGACAATGAAAAAAGTCTACTCTAAGTTTTTTTAGAATATTTGTAGATATTTTCAAATTTTTATGATTTTTTTGAAAAAGTGAAAAATGACATATTTTTAATTTTTTTAATAATAATGAATAATGATGAAATACAATGAAATTTTTATACTAGGAAGATAATCACATCAGGAGCATAGCATGAATTTTCAAGATTTATTGACCAAAGAAACATTTATTTCAATATACAAAGCAAGTAAAGTTAAGTTCTGGAATCCACAGACTGAAATGTATTTTTCAAAAGTTTTACAATAATAATAACAAAAATAAAATCAGTGGAGGAAATAACAATTTACCTACGTAAAGGCGTGCTATGCGCGTGATCTGTTGGAGCAGAGGGACGTTTGTGCAATTTTGGAATCCTCCGGGGGTTTGAAATGCAATTTAGCTTTTAATTGAGGTGTCTATATTCTTCATTCAATCCAAGGAGAAAGAGGGGCTTGATTTGCAAATTTCAGAAGTTGCAAGGGCTATATCGATATTTTCCTAATTTTTATCCCCTTTAGGGTTATCATTCTTCGTCGTTCTTGCTCTTCAAAGGGGGCGTTGTCAGCGGTCTGTGGAGGCGGATGGCGACGGGCGGCGGTGGTCGATCGTCGGACGGAGGAATCGACGGTGCGATGATGACGAGCCACAGGTGGCTGCTGCTGAGGCTCGCACGTAGATCTGCGCAGAGGAGATGGTCGATGGCGGTGCTTCTCAGGGTGATGGAGTGACAGGTGGTGGTCGATCTCTCCTAGCTTAGAAGGGCTGGAGGTGCTGGCCGTTCTTATAGGGGCGATGGAGCTTGCGTGGTCAGCGGCGAGCAGGCGATGATGGAGGAGGGTCGCGTTGCTAGGCGTGCGCCTAGAGCACAAGGCACCAAGCAGTGGTGGCAATGGCACGCGCGATGGGCACGTGGTGCGGTGTGGAGGAGCGGTGGCCGGCGTGACTGCTTCAAGCGGAGGAGATGGATGGCGGGTGATGTGGCCAACAGTGATGGAGGGGGCGTGCACTACTGGTGGTGTGGGCGGCGGCTACGGTCGTAGTGGCTCCATTTTTAATTTTTTTGTTTTATTTTTGTAAAGCTGTAATGAAATAAAAATTACTTTTTTATATATTTTTATATTTTTATTTTTTTGTATTTTTTTCCTGCAAAAGCAATGTTAGGAAAAGAAGAAATATTTTTTTTATTTTTTATTTATATACACATTAGAACATGAACAGCATGGTTTGATCTCAAAAAAAAATCAAAACGGATGTATGAGCGGGGATCCGGTGAAAAATGAGAGAATCGAATCAGATTCTCCGGCCACCGTACGCGGTCGGAGTTGATAGATCGTGGAAGATAGAAATTGAATGCGGAGAGATCAAGAATATGAGACGAAAAATCGAGATCGAAATGGATCAAATCGTGATTGTTTTTTATTTAAGATCTAGAAAAATGAAATGACGATGAAATGAAGTTGCGAAATTTAAACTACAATTAACCTAGATGAAAAATAAAAAATAAAAATATGAATCTCACCATAGGAGCGGAAATCGTCGAGATCGCCTCGACGAACGCCGACTTGATGTCACAGGAAGGCTCAGAGACTAGGTACCTTTCTCGACGAAAATTTCTCTCAGAGATAGGGATCCTCTTACCAAAGATTGATCAAGTTGGAATGAGGGAGAAGAAGCCATATAAATAAAAAAGATAATGGAGATGAAATTTGAATTTTTGACTTTTTTCATAAAGATAAGAGAAAATTGAAATGAGATAGAGATAAAAAAGATAAGTGTCAAAAAATATTTGCAAAAATTAACTATTTTTTTGAATTTTCGTCACTTTATTTAATGGAAAATTAAAAGTTAATTTTTTTTATTTTTTGTGGAAGTTAGTTAAAAAAATTAAATATATACATAGGCTATATACAAATATGACATTATCTACATGGGTAAATAAGAAAATTAGTTTTTTTTGTTTTAGTTTTTTTTTTATTTTTTTAAATAATTAGTAAAAATAATTTACATGTATATACAAATACAATATTTACAAAATACATCGGAAAATTGCACAAACCACCCCAGAAAATCAACTTTTTACTCGTAACTCCAAAACTTATGACATCGCAGCCATTTTAAAGATAATTTAATTTAGAATGCAATGGAAATAATATTGGTTCAATTTGAGTTTATATGGAGCTGGAATTGGTCTTTCAATTAGTTCTTAGTGGCTTTTCCAAGTGTGGTTGCTTTTATTCTGTACATGATTTAATTATGCAATTATTTTTATTAATTAGAACACATTTTTATTTACAACTTTGATTTTGAAAGTTATTTTTTTGAGGTCAATTCATGTACAAATAAAATAGCGAAGTATACAAATATACACAACACATAATTTTTTTGGATTTTCTAATTTAGGACCCTATCTCCCCCCACTTTATTCCTGGTCGATCAGGTCAAATCTTGACCTTCTCTCGGGGTTCGGGTCAGCCTGTATCTATTACATATATACAGTCTTCCCTTTTTATTTTATTTTCCTTATTTTTCCTTTCTTTCTTTATTTATTTATTTTAGGTTAAAATAATATACAAATATACAATATTTACACACAGATGCAAGTTAGTAAAAATGTGGAGTTAGTGTTATATACAGGTGTTTTATAAGGGATTTTAAGCTAAAATAAATGAATAAAGATGACGAATCGCCTATTCATCATCCTCCTATGCTTTACCTTTGTTAGTCCCTTAGCAAACACTTATTTGAAAGAATAAGTGAAGAAAAAAAAGTAAAGGAAAATAAAGAAAGTAGGATGATATTGAGTATTAATCTTATCTTCATAAAATTGTAGTTTGGAGCTCTGTCGAACCTTTGGATTATTAGTGTGTCGGAACCTTAATGGGAAATGGATTTAAAACCTAACAACCTCTAAGTTCCACAGGACTCCCATTCAGGTCTCCACAACGGTCAGGTCAGAACATGTCTACATACACCAATTTTTATGACTATGAATCTTTACTTGTACGGTGTAAGTGAGGTATAGCACCCCATCTCAGAAGTAGCAAAGAAACAACCTCTCTCAACAAGGTAACTCTAGTTCCCCAGTCTAGCAACTCTTTCCTCAAGGAGCGGAGATAATTCCCTTCTAAGTTCAAGTACAACCAACTCAAGAAGAGGGGATGGAGAAAAGAATGGATAGTAACCAGTGTAGCTACTTATCCTTGGATGCATGGCCAGTGTAGCCAAGTCATCCGCTGCAAGCTTACAAAAATTTGTCTTTGAAGCTCTTATTGATTTTTTTTAATCCTTGTATATACACTCCAGCAGACATTTTACTTTTCAATCAAGACTGTCCTCTTTTGGAGATTCTGTATTTTCCATACTTTTTTTTGAAAGCATATACAAGGTGCAGCATGTACATAAGGAGTTTTTCCTCTTGAGCCAGTAAAGTATCCCTCTTTTTAAGCATTATTGCAACCCCACAGCATCCTGTCTTCAGACCTCAACATTGCTAGACCAGGTTGAGACGCACTTCCTTCCCTAGTGGAAGACAAGAGGTTCCGCCTAGATGTACTACCCTCGTATGCTACCCCAAGCCAAAAGAATCTGCCTCCTCACTACCTCATCCATGAAGAGCTACGTGTAGAGTGCTTGTCCAAGATAAGCCACGGTCTGAGAGAATCATGCGTGTGTTGTTAAATGTTCTACTTAGACTAATCAAGATGACATGTGAACATAGTCTTATGGACTCAAAGAATTAAGTCACTAGGACCTGAAATAACTCCATTTCATATAAGGTTCCTCTGGAATTAAGTGGATTATGGTCCAACTAAGCTCCATTCTTCAATTTTATTCCAGACATAGTTTAAGTGTCAATACTATCCTGAAAAATGCACATGCAAATGCAAGAAAATATGTACAATGCAAAGAAAGCATTTTTTTAAAAATGATGCACCTGTGAAAAGAATATTTTCTCAAATAATTTTATAATTTTGAACTTTTTACGGATTTTTGGAGAAAAATGCAGGTGAAAAGGTTTTTTTTCATTATGCAAGTTTTTATAGATTTTTGGTTTTGTACTTTTTTTAAAAAAGTAAAAAGGGTTAGTAAAATATATACAAGTATATACAAGATTTTTTTTGTTTTTTTGTTTTTTTACATACGTAGATTTTACAAAAATATATACATATCCCCCCCAAATAAACATATTTAAAAGTACGAGTTATGTCTAAAGTATATACAATATATACGACACCCCCTATACTTAGCTCGAACTATGTCCTCATAGTGATCAGAGAGCGAACATGAAGACATAACTCGTGCTAAGTATAGAAAAGTGAAAAGACTCCTATGCTACAACGACTCAAAGAAATGATAAAAAGAAGAGAAGTTGGTGATCCCCCCCATACTTAGGATCAAGTAATCCTAAGTATAGTAGAGTGCACAAAAGGGGAAAACCGATTTAGAGAGAATGTACATACTCAAAAAATAAAAAGACGATATGAACAGCATCACCCCTCTATACTTAGGGTAAGGTATCCCTAAATATAGGCAACAACAATAGTGATGAACAGGACATATATGAACAACACAAATCATTCACCCCCCTATACTTAGGATAAAGCACATCCTAAGTATAATATATATACATACATAGAAAATGGGTGAATGATTAAACGGAAGAAGAAAGTGTGAAACAAAAGGATATACAAGAGGAGTGGATGTACAAAGGTCAAGAAGGTCGAAAGCGGGCCTTCTTGCGGGACCGCTGAGGTATGGATCTAAGAACGTGTAGGTCGATATTGGGGTTATCATTAGATATGAACTGATCAGTATCGACCAAGAATGTATCCTCAGCGGTTTCGGATTGTGCAGGCCTAAACCGATTATTGGAAGTAGTGTGGTCATGTTCTACCTGGGAAGTCTCGCAAACATCAAAGTAAAATGGCTCGAAATCATTATCAGAAAAGTAAGATCAATTTCAGCCCGGTGAGCCTCTACCGGATCATCATCTTTATCAAAAGGCCCAAATTCTTTTATAAAAGCAATCAAATCAAATTTGGCCTGATCGGTCTCATCTGAATCAGGGTGAATAGGAACAGACTCATCAGTAGAAGTAGTCGAATCATGTCCGTCATCTCTAGTCTCAGATTCTGCCTTCCACTCTATGGTGTCTATCGTGTAAATTACGCGGATATCATCAATGCATCACCACATACTAGAAGGGGGAACTCCAAGGTCTATGCTTTCCGAGTCTTCCTCCTTGAAGAGGAATTCATGGGTTTCATTATCATCCAACATATAACAAGAATATCTGATATTATCACCGAGGTCAAATCCTTGGGGTTGGCTAACACGGGCAGGCTCTCATGGGATGTAGGTCTCTGGTCAGTAATGGGTGTAACGGTCAACACATCGCTTCCTACATCAGAACGAAAGCGAATCTCTCCTAAACCATAATCAATAACGGCTCCCGCAGATACGAGGAAAGGTCGTCCCAGGATGATTGGAGGGTGCTCCACAGGGGTGGAGGTCTCCATGTGTATTACAACAAAATCCGAAGTTAAATTCATTCCCTGAATAAGAATGACAACGTTTTCTAAAATACCCTTCGGCCTCTTGATAGATCCATCAGCAAATTGAACTATCATCCTGGTTTTCTTGAGAGGCACAAAATGAAGAGACAGTACCATAGAGAAGGGTATTATATTGATTGATGAACTGCCATCAAGGAGAGTGTTATCACAAGAATAGTTAGATATGGGGCAACTCACAAGAGGTGTGGCAGTGTTCCCTTTCTTAAAATACATACGGTGAGGGATGGCGTAGGCAGTGGCCATGGTCAAGATGTGACTGAGGGCACGAAAATCCGAGAGACTAAGGTAATCAGGTGTATCTAAGATGGTCGTTGCGACCTCGGTCACTCAGACGTGCCAATCAAGAAAATTGAACCACTAATAATAGACAAAATCAATCAAAAACGCGATAGCGGTCCTGCTATTGGATTAACCTGGTATAGCGACCAGGGTCGAACTCAAGGAGCACGGGTTGGCCTCTCGGCCTACAAAGTAGTCAGAAAGAGAAATAAAATAAAAGAAGAAAATATTTTTAGTGGTTTTTAATTATTTTATATTTTTTTGGATTTTTTAATGTATTAAGAAAATAAGAAAAGTCAGTAAACACACACTTCAACAAATTATTAAATGCACTAAAAATCACTCAAAAATTCTAACAAAAATTTTTTTATGTGTTTTATAATTTTTAGTGTTTTTCGTGAATTTTTGAAAATTTTCTGATATTTATTTAATTATCTAAAAATCAAACAGTGGCTGAAATCAAAGGTACTGTCCAGCCGAGTTAAAAGAGCCTAAATAAAATATCTAAAGCCCCCAAATTAGCTGGGAGGTAATTTTTCTGTAAAGAGAATTAAACAAGGAAAGTTTAGGTACCTATTTTATTATTTTTGGATTTTTGGTTTAATTACTAGATTTTTTATAAATTTTTAAGTGTTTTTCTATTTTCAGTGGTTTTCAGTAATGAAAAATAGCCTAAATTGGCTAGAAAATCAAACACAACAAAGGGGACAGTAGACAATTTTTTTGTAATTTTTAGACACTATTTAATATTTTTTTGTGATTTTTAAAGTTAGACAGTAAAGAAAATATAGGTTTTTGAATTTGTAAAAATATCAAATGAAAACAAAAATGTCCTCAAAAATCCTCGAAAATTTTACACCATGGCAGGAGCCATGTGTCCAATTTTCGTTGGATTTGGAGGTGTTTTGCTATTTTATTCAAAAATAAAGAGAGGGCATAGTGCACAGGGACCAAAGTGTAAATACCCAAGAGTCTGGGGGTCTGGTGCAATTAACCCAGCAAAACACGCGTCACACGCGTGCTTGGGGCACTCAAGGACCTATACGTAAGAGAAATAAGTTCCGAGGGCCTTTTGGTAATAGGTACCAAAAGCCCAAGGGCTTATCTGCAATTAACCCAAAATATCACGCACATGTTGAAATAAACCACGCACAGGGGTATAAGTGCAAATAAGTAAAAACTTTCATTCAACTAATAACAACCAGAACAACAAGGGCATGGAATGCAAATAAACCAGAGAAACACGTGGCGAAGCACGTGTCAAACAACGCACAAGGGCATAAATGCAAGGAAAATAAAGTGCAGGGTCCACAGTGTAAATTTCACAAAAAGTAAACAACTATGCTACGTATTTACAGGGCTAAAGACTAATTGCATAAAGGAGAGGGGCCTAAGTGTAAATACCCCTTATTAAACGTCGAAGGCCGGATGCGCGCCACGTAGCGGATCCAATGGGTGAAAGCGGCGGCGCTGCAACCCTGAGAACGTTCGGCCTGATCGAACGGGCGAAGGCGCTCCACGTGGAGATCGGACGGTCCTGGCACTCTGGAGCTTATACCCTCGAGTATCCAACGGCTATGATCGATCCTCTAAGAATCTGACGGTAGCTGCAGCTCCACAAACAGACGGTTGCGATGTAATCTGGAGCAGGAGGGCTGATCGAACGGTGTCTGGAGGTCGTGGAAGAACTGATGGCCGACGACCTTCGCCGGCCTGCTGTGCGCGCTCCCGGCCTCCGCGCGGGCCTCTGAAGATCGGAGAAGAAGCTCTGTGGGCTCCCGCATCGACTAGTAGCCTCCGATGGCTCGACGGAGCTCCGAGGAGCCCAGGCGAGGTCGGCGGAGATCAAACTGCTGGTCCAAACGGTCCAAGTCCTCAGATGGACTCAGATGACCCTGCAAAACACTCCAGCAGACTCACGGGTCGAGGGCAAAGTGCCTCGACCCAGTTAGGCGGGGTGACGGTAAGCTGTGGGTCGAAATGGCGAGCTCCGGCGAAGGGGGTAGACGGAGGAGCTCGGCTCCAAGCTCCTGTGCGAGCTGGGTTGGATGGAGGGATGAAGAAGGTGCATCGGAAGGAGGCGAAGGTGTCTGTAGGGTCTGATGGTCGAATCTATCTACTGGATGGTCGGAATCGATGGAATGCGGCAGGGCGGCGATTTGGGCGTAATCGAAAATTAAAGGAAAAGGCGGAGCGAAATGGATACCTGGTTGGACGAAGAGACTGGGGAGGAGCTGGGGAAGCTCCTGGTCGTTGCCTCGAGGAGCGTCTCCCTCCGAGGCTCGGTACTCCTGCTGGTGGCGGAGCAGCGACGGCGTAGCTCGCCGGATCGATGGTCTCTCCTCCTCTCCTCGCTTCGACAGCACCAGACGCGAGCTGTCACTCTCGCGCACTCTCTGGAGCTCACAGGTGAAGGATTCGAATGGCCAAAGATAGATAAATGAGGTGGCGGAGCAACGGCTATATATGGCTAGGGGTCCGACTAAGAGAGGTTCAGGCAAGCTTGTCGGAGCACGGATCCCCATAACCCACCCCGGGCGTGGGTCAGGGATGATCATTGATGGATTAGGACCCGAGGTTTTGGGTTTTGGCGATCGGATCATGACGCAATAAATGGGAGAACATGCGGGTCGGGCGCAGAATCCGGCTCTGGTGGTCCTGGGGGGAGAGTTGACCGGGGGTCAACATCCCCCGTGGACCAATCAGAGCCCGCCAATTAGTCCAAGTTTAGAAATTAAATAATAAATAGAAAATGATCGAATTTCACAAAACTCAAAACATAAAATATTTTTATTTTATTTTTCTATTTTTTTGTGATTTTTAATTAATTTTTTAGAAATGAAAATAGGTATTTACACTATATAGCTATATATAGGTATATGTACACTATAGGCTTTTTAAATTTTGATTTTTGATTTATTATTTTTATGCAATTTTTATTCCTATTTTATATTTTATTTATTTTCATTATAAAAAGGAATAAAAAGGTATTTTTATTTTATTTTTATTATTTATATACATAGGTAAAATAATTACATATATACATTTATATACATGGTATTGTTACAATATATTTTTGTGTTTTTAATTTTGTTATTTTTATTTTGTTTTTGTTTTAATTGTTTTTATTTTATTTATTTACATTATATAACATAGAATATTTACAAAAATTATAAAAAACAATTTATTTATTTATAAGGCTAAATAAATATGTAGGTGAGTCTATGTACAATGTGAAAGTGATATTTTTGTTCTTTTTGATTTTTCTCTTTTTATCTTGTTTTTATACTTATAAATATGTACAAGTATTTACAAGCATATTTTAGGCTATTTTTGTGAGGAAAATATTTTTATTTATTTACATAAATATTTACACACATGAGCCCCTATCTCCCTCTACTTTGGCTTTTATGCGGTCAGGCCCATGCTGAGCCCTCCCTTGGGTTAGGTTGCTCAATATTTATTCTAAATATTTCCCTCTTTTTCTTTTTAATCTTTATTCTTTTATTTTTGCACAAAAACATGCTAATTATAGGTTTTTACACAATGCATGCTTTTGGTAATTATTTGTATTTACACGTATCTACATGCATTTGCAAAGGTTTTTGTAGCTAAAATATAAGAATAAAGAGTGACGAATGAGTATTCATCACCCCCCTATACTTAACTTTGCTAGTCCCTTAGCAAACATTTATTTGAAAAAGAAGTGAATAAGACAGAAAAGGAAAAGAAAAAGAGAATGTACATGGATCAAGGCTGATTATTAAACTTGCCTTCATTAAATTAAGGTATGGAGCTCGATCAGATCTTTGGATTATCAATGTGTCGGAACCTTTTTTGGACTTAAGTCTAAAACTCAACAGCCTCTAAGTTCCACTATTCTATAACCAAGACTCCTCAATGCTCCAGGTCAGAACAAGTCATCAATCACAAACCCTGAAGACCATGAATCTTTTCTTGTCCTGTGAAAGTGAAGTCTAAGCTCTCCACCTCAGAAATGGCAACTTGACAAC
Organism: Ottelia alismoides; assembly: GCA_037367405.1. Classification (NCBI taxonomy): domain Eukaryota; kingdom Viridiplantae; phylum Streptophyta; class Magnoliopsida; order Alismatales; family Hydrocharitaceae; genus Ottelia; species Ottelia alismoides. The sequence goes on along the minus strand of JAZKJV010009287.1, from coordinate 651,848 downwards.
CCTCCCCAACAAGGTAACTCTATGACCTCAATCTGGCCACTCTTTCCTCGAGTAGCGGGGTATTCCCTTCTAAGTTCAAGTTCAACCGGCTCAAGAAGAGGAGGAAGAAGAGAATGGGTCAAGGCCAGTGTAGCCAAGTACCCTTGGGAGCTTGACCAATGTAGCCAAGTCTCCCTGCTGCAAGCTACAACAGGTGGATCATGAAACCAAGCTTTGCTTATTGCACTCTATATACATACTCCGGTGGGATTATCATTTTCTCTTAGACCCACCACTTTTTTGGAGTTATTTTCTTTTTGCACATTTTTTTTTCAAGTGCATCTATACAACATATACATGTGCAGCATATATACAAGGAGTTTTTTTCTTGAGCCAGTAGACTATCCCTCTTTTGAAGCTTTATTGCAACCCACAACTCCCGTCGTTAGACCTCATGGCAACCAAACCAAGTTGAGACGCACTTCCTTCACTAAAAGAAGAAGAGAGGTTCCGCCTAGAAGTACTACCCTCATATGCTACCCCAAGTCAAGGAAGACTGCCTCCTCACCACCTCATCCGTGGAGAGCTCGGTGCATAGTGCTGGTGTCCAAGTAAAGCCATTGTCTATATGAGTCATGTGTTGTTGTTAAGTGCTCTACTTAGGCTCATTGAGATGACATGTGATCATAGCCTAGTGGACTCAAAGAATTAAGTCACCATGGACCTGAAAAGCCTTAAACCTAAGCCCTATAAGGATCCTCTTAGAAGTTAGGTGGATTAAGATCTTAATCAAGCTCCATTTCTCAATTTGATTCCAGGCTAGTTTAAATGTCAACTATCATCCAGAAAAACTATATACATATGTACAAAAGATGCTTATTTACACAAATTTTACAAACATGCAAAATTTTTGAAAAATGTTTTGAAATCATGTATGGATGATGCATGAAGTGCAAGTTTTGCAAAAAGATATTTACACACATTTACACAAGATTTTTGCAAACTTTTGATTTTCAAAACATTTTGGAAAAAATTTTGTACTATATACATAATTTATTAAGAAAATATTTACACAAACTTTACACAAACGATTTTTGAAATCATTTTTACAAAAACAATTTGTACACTACCTATTTATGTGCAAATAAAAGAAGTTTATGTACATGAAAATTTTTTAATTTTTGTGATTTTTAGCCATTTTATTTATTAACACACTCACACAAAGTACGAGTTATGGCTAAAGTATATATGAAATATATACACACCCCCCTATACTTAGCTCGAACGATGTCCTCAGAGTCAAGAGCGATGAAGAAGACATAACTCGTGCTAGGTATAGGGAAGTGAAAAGAAAGGCTATATACAAAGAGGAAGAATGAAATAGAAAAGTCAAGAGGGTCTCGGGTCTTCCCCCTATACTTAGGATCAAGTAATCCTAAGTATAGCAAGCTGTATACTAAGGGAAGATCGAGTGGGGAATGTACAGGGTTTACCACCCCCCCCCCCATACTTAGGGTGAAATGTCCCTAAGTATAGGCAGCAAAAACAGGGGCAGCAAGACACGAAGAAAATCAACGAATATATACAAGAAGGATGGGCATCACTCCCCCTATACTTAAGGTGAAGAACCTTAAGTATAGGCAACAACAGAAGTGATGAAACAGAACGAAGAACAACCCGGTGTCTCCACCCCCCTATACTTAGGATGAGTAATATCCTAAGTACAGCAAATATAATCCTAAGCGAGTCCCGGGGTGAAAACAGGAATGGAAGAAAGAGAGAATAAAGCAAGACAAAACAGGTATATACAAAAGAGTACAATGTTGAGGTGCCTCTCAACAAGTGCTAGATTTTACGCCCCTAGCTGGGCGCAAAGGCTAGGACAACGCGGTATCAAGGTTCAGGACGGCATCGGTAAGTCGAATGCCGTACTGTCGTCGCAGTCTCGGTGTGAGAACAACGACGAACTCAATAGTGTAAAGTAAGACACCCAGGTATGCAATCAAGCGGGTGTCTGCTACCGGCCAGTGATATGGAAAGAAATGATCGGGAACCGGTAGCACAAAAGAAATCCTCGGCTCTAGATCAGACTGAGGTGAGAATATAAAGCCGAAGAAATCAAACGTGGAGAAGGATGGATCAGTAATAGAATCCTCCACGTCAATCAGTGTCTCAAGCAGGTGTGGACAATCAAGATCAGGAGACTCTCTAAGCAGACTGATATCCGATGAATAGAATAGAAGAAGATCAGGCAAATCATCTAATATCTCCAGAATGGGCTCATCCTCGCGAGGGTCGTCGAGGTGAGAAGACTCAGAATCAGAATGATCTAAAGACTTGGTTTCGTGTTCCGCCAGATCGGAAACACTCTCAGAAAGTGAAACCGAGTACTCATCGAGTGCGGCATCCTCCCACAGATAACCCTCGGGGAGAGATGCATGATCAAAAATGAGAAGAAGAGGATCAGGATCTAGATGGGCATTTGCACTGCTATCAAGTATCCACTCGGTGCACCAGGCTGCATCATCATCGAAAGTGTAAGTCTCGGCAATCTGGAAGCAGGAGAAGGTACTAGTCAACACCGCGGAAGCTGGCAAAGTGTCTGTGGCTGATCCTCGCTCTGCGGCTGTGCTGGCTGTCAGCTGGTCCTCAGGAAGTATATCTGCGTCAACAAAGTGGAGGACAAAGGGCTCGAAGACGGGACTCTCGGTGTCTGTACTCTCAAAGTGCTGTCCCTTCTCAAGCTGTGGCTGCTGGGCTGAGTCCTGGTGACTGTCTACATCCGAGAAGTGTCTCTACAGGAAGTAAACTGACTCCTCCGGGACTGGAAACTGAAGTAGCTGAGTCAATGGCTGCAAAAGCTGGGGCTCCTCCGGCTCCTGGAGTATCAAAAGATCTGATATCCAAGACTCGTCGACTGGAAACTCGGGTGCTGCCTCGAACTCCAGCTGGAAAACCAACGGGAACTCAAGTAGACTCTGGGTCCGAACAGTCATCTCCTCTGTCAATGGTGCTGTATCATCCAAATCCTCAGGCTGGTGTGTAGAAACTATATCATCATGGAAAGTGACACACTGTACTGGTACAGCATCGTCCACATGTGTTGTCCCGACCAAGGCATCTCGTGTAGAAGAACTCTGTGAAAGTAGCCTCGAGACGGTATCCAGAAGGTGAATGTCGGAACTGCGGTGTGAACCGCCACATGTGGTAATCACCAGTACTATATGGTCTGCGGTCATCCCCCACATGGAGATCTCTATCAAGTCTGTAAGTGGAAGTCCGTGCTCAGGGAATCTCCTCAAGAGGTCAAGAAACCTCGGCCATGCCTCATACAATGGCTCCAGGGGGTCAACTGAAAAGTCCATGATCAAAGACCGCATAAACTCCGCTCTGTGTGGGGGAAAGTATCTCTGTAGAAACTCTCGGCGTAGCTCTCCCCACGTCTCGAATGTCCTCCCCAATCGTCGGTGCCATCTCATGGCTCTGTCGTGAAGCGTGAAGGAGAAGGTCCTGCTCATCAGCTCCTCTGCAGTGACGTCTGAATATCTCTGTGCTCTACAAAACTCCTCGAAAGCGGACATGTGAAGATAAGGCTCCTCGTACGCCTCTCCTGAAAATATCGGCAGTCGCTGAATGTAATCCAGATCCAAGATGAATGGACCTAGTGTAGAAGCTGACTGAGCTCCCTGTGCTATCTGCTCCTCCATCCTTCTGGAATAGGATATGTCTGCTGATCTCCACTGCTCTCTCTGGTCACCAACGGAGTGCGCTCTCAACTCAGTATCAGCATCGTCCGGGTCTCGCATCTGCTCTATCGGGTATCCTCGGACGTCTCACACAGCATGCCCAGAGTGAAGAGATGAAAGGGAGGGAGGGAGAGGGAGGTTGGTCGGAGATCCGACCTCCCTAGAAGGTGGACTGGAGTGATGGTCAGAAGACGGAGAAGAAGCCGTCAGAGTCGGCTCGTAGTGAGGGGAATCCATTATCCAGGGATAAGGAAGAAGAAGAAAGGAGAAATGAAGGGAGGTGAGGGAGGGAAATAGATGAAGGAAGATGAGAAAGGATCGAAGGGATCTGGCAATCAAACAAGATGAACAAGCAAACCCCCAATTCACCTACGCACGCAGAGCTGAAGACCGAAGGGATCAGTCAATTATCTTGTCAATTTTGTTTTAGGTGATCATCCAGTCTATCAGAGCGATTACGTGATGTCAATAGGTATCCAGATCTTTCTCAACCGACTGTCCCGTACTGAAAGCCGGTAATCAGTCAAGAAAAGATCGGAGGCTCTATCCTAATGTTCGGATCACTCTCTCGCTCATCCAAACCAAACAAGGAGGGGGTTACTCTCCCCAAGACAGATTTTCAGTGAAGTGTCTTTTAGGTCAAGTATGATTAGCAGTCCCGATTTTATTGTTTTTGTTTTTAGGTATTTTTCAAATAAAAACAAACGCCTAACGAATTTTTCGGTTCTCCTGATTATTAAGTCAAAAACAGGGGGAGAAGACGAAATAGCCGATGCACGATAAATCAATGATGCATGCAAAGTCAGAAAGGCGTACCTGTCTCCAGCACTCTACATGCAATATGATCCGCGCATAAATGTAAAGACAGAAAATAAACTACCCTAAATGATGCAGCGATGAAAACCGAGTCCTAGATGAGCAAGTTCTACTCGCAGAACCGTCTAACTGGTCACCGTCCTACAGGCCAAAGGTCTGGTCTTGGTCTACCCCTCCTCTGCCCGACAAATCGGGGGTAGGAGAAAGCGCTTTGTGGGGTAGACTATGGCACGTAAGCCACGAAGGAAAATGAGTCAGTTATTTTTATTAATTGATTATTAGTAGGTCCAATTAAACGTACTATATGAGCAGGCAGATAATTAAGTGTGGGGACCCTACTAATTACGGCACAAGCAAGTATAAAATCCTAAATCTAGGGGCTCGATCAAAAACCGCGTAAACACCGGAAAAGGTAGTAAAAAGAGAGGAAAACAAAACCGCGTAAAAAGTCGCGAAAAGCTCCTAAGGGTCCCCCGAGCACACCGGTGCTCGGCGAAACAGACCCGCTAAGTCCACAAGTCCAGTCTCTGAGAGTACCTGTATTATTACAATAATAATAATAAAAAGAAAACCTAATCTAAACCTCACCCACTCAACTCTCTCTCTCTCGCTCTCTCCTACGACTCCGTAGAGAAGGAAGCCGCCTCCAAGTCCTGCGGTTGTGTCGGCTCCTCGAAAGTCGCCTCCGCAGTCCTCGGGCCCTCGCAAGAAAGAAGACAAGTGGTCAGACCAAATAAAAATAATCAAATAATAAATGGAAAATAAATGAGAGGAAAATGAGGGAATATATGCAAAAATGCAAAATAAAATAAACACTCAAAATAAAACAAAAATAAAAGTAAAAGAAAAAGAAAATAAAATAAAATAAAACCAAAATAAAATATAAACAAAAGCCGCGAAAAAGCCGCGAGCTCTGAAAGAGCCACGAAAAGCTGCGAAAACAAAAACGAAAATAAAATCAACACTACTAAGCCGTGCTCCCCGGCAACGGTGCCATTCTGATGGCGCGAAAATCCGAGAGACTAAGGTAATCAGGTGTATCTAAGATGGTCGTTGCGACCTCGGTCACTCAGACGTGCCAATCAAGAAAATTGAACCACTAATAATAGACAAAATCAATCAAAAACGCGATAGCGGTCCTGCTATTGGATTAACCTGGTATAGCGACCAGGGTCGAACTCAAGGAGCACGGGTTGGCCTCTCGGCCTACGAAGTAGTCAGAAAGAGAAATAAAATAAAAGAAGAAAATATTTTTAGTGGTTTTTAATTATTTTTTATTTTTTTGGATTTTTTAATGTATTAAGAAAATAAGAAAAGTAAGTAAACACACACTTCAACAAATTATTAAATGCACTAAAAATCACTCAAAAATTCTAACAAAAATGTTTTTATGTGTTTTATAATTTTTAGTGTTTTTGGTGAATTATTGAGAATTTTCTGATATTTATTTAATTATCTAAAAATCAAACAGTGGCTGAAATCAAAGGTACTGTCTAGCCGAGCTAAAAGAGCCTAGATAAAATATCTAAAGCCCCCAAATTAGCTAGGAGGTAATTTTCCTGTAAAGAGAATTAAACAAGGAAAGTTTAGGTACCTATTTTATTATTTTTGGATTTTTGGTTTAATTACTAGAATTTTTATATGTTTTTAAGTGTTTTTCTATTTTTAGTGGTTTTCAGTAATGAAAAATAGCCAAAATTGGCTAGAAAATCAAACACAACAAAGGGGACAGTAGACAAATTTTTTGTAATTTTTAGACACTATTTAATATTTTTTTGTGATTTTTGAAGTTAGACAATGAAGAAAATATTGGTTTCTGAATTTTTAAAAATATCAAATGAAAACAAAAATGTCCTCAAAAATCCTCGAAACATTACACCATGGCAGGAGCCATGTGTCCAATTTTCGTTGGATTTGGAGGTGTTTTGCTATTTTATTTAAAAATAAAGAGAGGGCATAGTGCACAGGGACCAAAGTGCAAATACCCAAGAGTCTGTGGGGTCTGGTGCAATTAACCCAGCAAAACACGCGCCACGCGCGTGCCTGTGGCACTCAGGGACATATATGTAAGAGAAATAAGTTCCGAGGGCCTTTTGGTAACAGGTACCAAAAGCCCAAGGGCTTATCTGCAATTAACCCAAAATATCACGCACATGTTGAAATAAACCACGCACAGGGGTATAAGTGCAAATAAGTAAAAACTTTCATTCAACTAATAACAACCAGAACTACAAGGGCATGGAATGCAAATAAACCAGAGAAACACGTGCCGAAGCATGTGTCATACAACGCACAGGGGCATAAATGCAAGGAAAATAAAGTGCAGGGTCCACAGTGTAAATTTCACAAAAAGTAAACAACTATGCTACGTATTTACAGGGCTAAAGACTAATTGCATAAAGGAGAGGGGCCTAAGTGTAAATACCCCTTATTAAACGTCGAAGGCCGGATGTGCGCCACGTAGCGGATCCAACGGGTGAAAGCGGTGGCGCTGCAACCCTGAGAACGTTCGGCCTAATCGAACGGGCGAAGGCGCTCCACGTGGAGATCGGATGGTCCTGGCGCTCTGGAGCTTATACCCTCGAGTATCCAACGGCTATGATCGATCCTCCAAGAATCTGACGGTAGCTGCAGCTCCACGAACAGACGGTTGCGATGTAATCTGGAGCAGGAGGGCTGATCGAACGGTGTCTGGAGGTCGTGGAAGAACTGATGGCCGGCGACCTTCGCCGGCCTGCTGTGCGCGCTCCCGGCCTCCGCACGGGCCTCTGAAGATCGGAGAAGAAGCTCTGTGGGCTCCCGCGTCGACTAATAGCCTCTGATGGCTCGACGGAGCTCCGAGGAGCCCAGGCGAGGTCGGCGGAGACCAAGCTGCTGGTCCTAACGGTCCAAGTCCTCAGATGGACTCAGATGACCCTGCAAAACACTCCAGTAGACTCACGGGTCGAGGGCAAAGTGCCTCGACCCAGTTAGGCGGGGTGACGGTGAGCTGTGGATCGAAATGGCGAGCTCCGGCGAAGGGGGTAGACGGAGGATCTCGGCTTCCAGCTCCTATGCGAGCTGGGTTGGATGGAGGGATGAAGAAGGTGCGTCGGAAGGAGGCGAAGGTGTCTGTGGGGTCCGATGATCGAATCTATCTACTGGATGGTCGGAATCGATGGAATGCGGCGAAGCGACGATTTGGGCGTAATCGAAAATTAAAGGAAAAGGCGGAGCGAAATGGATACATGGGTGGACGAAGAGACTGGGGAGGAGCTGGGGAAGCTCCTGGCCGTTGCCTCGAGGAGCGTCTCCCTCCGAGGCTCGGTACTCCTGCTGGTGGCGGAGCAGCGGCGGCATAGCTCGCCGTATCGATGGTCTCTCCTCCTCTCCTCGCTTCGACAGCACCGGACGCGAGCTGTCACTCTCGCGCACTCTCTGGAGCTCACAGGTGAAGGATTCGAATGGCCAAAGATAGATAAATGAGGTGGCGGAGCAACGGCTATATATGGCTAGGGGTTCGGCTAGGAGAGGTTCGGGCAAGCTTGTCGGAGCACGGATCCCCATAACCCACCCCGGGCGTGGGTCAGAGATGATCATTGATGGATTAGGACCTGGGGTTTTGGGTTTTGGCAATCGGATCATGACGCAATAAATGATAGAACATGCGGGTCGGGCGCAGAATCTGGCTCTGGTGGTCCTGGGGAGAGAGTTGACCGGGGGTCAACATCCCCCGTGGACCAATCAGAGCCCGCCAATTAGTCCAAGTTTAGAAATTAAATAATAAATAGAAAATGATCGAATTTCACAAAACTCAAAACATAAATTATTTTTATTTTATTTTTTTCTATTATTTTGTGATTTTTAATTAATTTTTAGAAATAAAAATTGGTATTTACACTATATAGCTATATATAGGTATATGTACACTATTGGTTTTTTAATTTTTGATTTTTTATTTATTATTTTTATGCAATTTTTATTCCTATTTTATATTTTATTTATTTTCATTATAAAATAAGGAATAAAAAGGTTTTTTTATTTTATTTTTATTATTTATATACATAGGTAAAATAATTACATATATACATTTATATACATGGTATATTTACAATATATTTTTGTGTTTTTAATTTTGTTATTTTTATTTTGTTTTTGTTTTAATTGTTTTTATTTTATTTATTTACATTATATAACATAGAATATTTACAAAAATTATAAAAAACAATTTATTTATTTATAAGGCTAAATAAATATGTAGGTGAGTCTATGTACAATGTGAAAGTGATATTTTTGTTCTTTTTGATTTTTCTCTTTTTATCTTGTTTTTATACTTATAAATATGTACAAGTATTTACAAGCATATTTTAGGCTATTTTTGTGAGGAAAATATTTTTATTTATTTACATAAATATTTACACACATGAGCCCCTATCTCCCTCTACTTTGGCTTTTATGCGGTCAGGCCCATGCTGAGCCCTCCCTTGGGTTAGGTTGCTCAATATTTATTCTAAATATTTCCCTCTTTTTCTTTTTAATCTTTATTCTTTTATTTTTGCACAAAAACATGCTAATTATAGGTTTTTACACAATGCATGCTTTTGGTAATTATTTGTATTTACACGTATCTACATGCATTTGCAAAGGTTTTTGTAGCTAAAATATAAGAATAAAGAGTGATGAATGAGTATTCATCACCCCCCTATACTTAACTTTGCTAGTCCCTTAGCAAACACTTATTTGAAAAAGAAGTGAATAAGAAAGAAAAGAAAAAGAAAAAGAGAATGTACATGGATCAAGGCTGATTATTAAACTTGCCTTCATTAAATTAAGGTATGGAGCTCGATCACATCTTTGGATTATTAATGTGTCGGAACCTTTTTTGGACTTAAGTCTAAAACTCAACAGCCTCTAAGTTCCACTATTCTATAACCAAGACTCCTCAATGCTCCAGGTCAGAACAAGTCATCAATCACAAACCCTGAAGACCATGAATCTTTTCTTGTCCTGTGAAAGTGAAGTCTAAGCTCTCCACCTCAGAAATGGCAACTTGACAACCCTCCCCAACAAGGTAACTCTATGACCTCAATCTGGCCACTCTTTCCTCGAGGAGCGGGGTATTCCCTTCTAAGTTCAAGTTCAACCGGCTCAAGAAGAGGAGGAAGAAGAGAATGGGTCAAGGCCAGTGTAGCCAAGTACCCTTGGGAGCTTGACCAGTGTAGCCAAGTCTCCCTGCTGCAAGCTACAACAGGTGGATCATGAAACCAAGCTTTGCTTATTGCACTCTATATACATACTCCGGTGGGATTATCATTTTCTCTCAGACCCACCTCTTTTTTGGAGTTATTTTCTTTTTGCACATTTTTTTTCAAGTGCATCTATACAACATATACATGTGCAGCATATATACAAGGAGTTTTTTTTCTTGAGCCAGTAAACTATCCCTCTTTTGAAGCTTTATTGCAACCCACAACTCCCGTCGTTAGACCTCATGGCAACCAAACAAAGTTGAGACACACTTCCTTCACTAAAAGAAGAAGAGATGTTCCGCCTAGAAGTACTACCCTCATATGCTACCCCAAGTCAAGGAAGACTGCCTCCTCACCACCTCATCCGTGGAGAGCTCGGTGCATAGTGCTGGTGTCCAAGTAAAGCCATTGTCTATATGAGTCATGTGTTGTTGTTAAGTGCTCTACTTAGGCTCGTTGAGATGACATGTGATCATAGCCTAGTGGACTCAAAGAATTAAGTCACCATGGACCTGAAAAGCCTTAAACCTAAGCCCTATAAGGTTCCTCTTAGAAGTTAGGTGGATTAAGATCTTAATCAAGCTCCATTTCTCAATTTGATTCCAGGCTAGTTTAAATGTCAACTATCATCCAGAAAAACTATATACATATGTACAAAAGATGCTTATTTACACAAATTTTACAAACATGCAAAATTTTTTAAAAATGTTTTGAAATCATGTATGGATGATGCATGAAGTGCAAGTTTTGCAATAAGATATTTACACACATTTACACAAGATTTTTGCAAACTTTTGATTTTCAAAACATTTTGGAAAAATTTTGTACTATATACATAATTTTGATAAGAAAAAATTTACACAAACTTTACACAAAAGATTTTTGAAATCATTTTTACAAAAATAATTTGTACACTAGCTATTTATGTGCAAATAAAAGAAGTTTATGTACATGAAAAAATTTTAATTTTTGTGATTTTTAGCCATTTTATTTATTAACACACTCACACAAAGTAGGAGTTATGGCTAAAGTATATATAAAATATATACACCCCCCCTATACTTAGCTCGAACGATGTCCTCAGAGTCAAGAGCGATGAAGAAGACATAACTCGTGCTAGGTATAGGGAAGTGAAAAGAAAGGCTATATACAAAGAGGAAGAATGAAATAGAAAAGTCAAGAGGGTCTCGGGTCTTCCCCCTATACTCAGGATCAAGTAATCCTAAGTATAGCAGGCTGTATACTAAGGGAAGATCGAGTGGGGAATGTACAGGGTTTACCCCCCCCCCCATACTTAGGGTGAAATGTCCCTAAGTATAGGCACCAAAAACAGGGGCAGCAAGACACGAAGAAAATCAACGAATATATACAAGAAGGATGGGCATCACTCCCCCTATACTTAAGGTGAAGAACCTTAAGTATAGGCAACAACAGAAGTGATGAAATAGAACGAAGAACAACCCGGTGTCTCCACCCCCCTATACTTAGGATGAGTAATATCCTAAGTACAGCAAATATAATCCTAAGCGAGTCCTGGGGTGAAAACAGGAATGGAAGAAAGAGAGAATAAAGCAAGACAAAACAGGTATATACAAAAGAGTACAATGTTGAGGTGCCTCTCTACAAGTGCTAGATTTTACGCCCCTAGCTGGGCGCAAAGGCTAGGACAACGCGGTATCAAGGTTCAGGACGGCATCGGTAAGTCGAATGTCGTACTGTCGTCGCAGTCTCGGTGTGAGAACAACGACGAACTCAATAGTGTAAAGTAAGACACCCAGGTATGCAATCAAGCGGGTGTCTGCTACCGGCCAGTGATATGGAAAGAAATGATCGGGAACCGGTAGCACAAAAGAAATCCTCGGCTCTAGATCAGACTAAGGTGAGAATATAAAGCCGAAGAAATCAAACGTGGAGAAGGATGGATCAGTAATAGAATCCTCCACGTCAATCAGTGTCTCAAGCAGGTGTGGACAATCAAGATCAGGAGACTCTCTAAGCAGACTGATATCCGATGAATAGAATAGAAGAAGATCAGGCAAATCATCTAATATCTCCAGAATGGGCTCATCCTCGCGAGGGTCGTCGAGGTGAGAAGACTCAGAATCAGAATGATCTAAAGACTCGGTTTCGTGTTCCGCCAGATCGGAAACACTCTCAGAAAGTGAAACCGAGTACTCATCGAGTGCGGCATCCTCCCGCAGATAACCCTCGAGGAAAGATGCATGATCAAAAATGAGAAGAAGAGGATCAGGATCTAGATGGGCATCTGCACTGCTATCAAGTATCCACTCGGTGCACCAGGCTGCATCATCATCGAAAGTGTAAGTCTCGACAATCTGGAAGCAGGAGAAGGTACTAGTCAACACCGCGGAAGCTAGCAAAGTGTCTGTGGCTGATCCTCGCTCTGCGGCTGTGCTGGCTGTCAGCTGGTCCTCAGGAAGTATATCTGCGTCAACAAAGTGGAGGACAAAGGGCTCGAAGACGGGACTCTCGGTGTCTGTACTCTCAAAGTGCTGTCCCTTCTCAAGTTGTGGCTGCTGGGCTGAGTCCTGGTGACTGTCTGCATCCGAGAAGTGTCTCTACAGGAAGCAAACTGACTCCTCCGGGACTGGAAACTGAAGTAGCTGAGTCAATGGCTGCAAAAGCTGGGGCTCATCCGGCTCCTGGAGTATCAAAAGATCTGATATCCAGGACTCGTCGACTGGAAACTCGGGGACTGCCTCGAACTCCAGCTGGAAAACCAACGGGAACTCAAGTAGACTCTAGGTCCGAACAGTCATCTCCTCTGTCAATGGTGCTGTATCATCCAAATCCTCGGGCTAGTGTGTAGAAACTATATCATCATGGAAAGTGACACACCGTACTGGTACATCATCGTCCACATGTGTTGTCCCGACCAAAGCATCTCGTGTAGAAGAACTCTGTGAAAGTAGCCTCGAGATGGTATCCAGAAGTTGAATGTCGGAACTGCGGTGTGAACCGCTACATGTGGTAATCACCAGTACTATCTGGTCTGCGGTCATCCCCCGCATGGAGATCTCTATCAAGTCTGTAAGTGGAAGTCCGTGCTCAGGGAATCTCCTCAAGAGGTCAAGAAACCTCGGCCATGCCTCATACAATGGCTCCAGGGGGTCAATTGAAAAGTCCATGATCAAAGACCGCATAAACTCCGCTCTGCGTGGGGGAAAGTATCTCTGTAGAAACTCTCGGCGTAGCTCTCCCCATGTCTCGAATGTCCTCCCCAATCGTCGGTGCCATCTCATGGCTCTGTCGTGAAGCGTGAAGGGGAAGGTCCTGCTCATCAGCTCCTCTGCAGTGACGTCTGAATATCTCTGTGCTCTACAAAACTCCTCGAAAGCGAACATGTGAAGATAAGGCTCCTCGTACGCCTCTCCTGAAAATATCGGCAGTCGCTGAATGTAATCCAGATCCAAGACGAATGGACCTAGTGTAGAAGCTGACTGAGCTCCCTGTGCTATCTGCTCCTCCATCCTTCTGGAATAGGATATCTCTGCTGATCTCCACTACTCTCTCTGGTCACCAACGGAGTGCGCTCTCAACTCAGTATCAGCATCATCCGGGTCTCGCATCTGCTCTATCGGGTATCCTCGGACGTCTCGCACAGCATGCCCAGAGTGATGAGATGAAAGGGAGGGAGGGAGCGGGAGGTTGGTCGGAGATCCGACCTCCCTAGAAGGTGGACTGGAGTGATGGTCAGAAGATGGAGAAGAAGCCGTCAGAGTCGGCTTGTAGTGAGGGGAATCCATCATCCAGGGATAAGGAAGAAGAAGAAAGGATAAATGAAGGGAGGTGAGGGAGGGAAATAGATGAAGGAAGATGAGAAAGGATCGAAGGGATCTGGCAATCAAACAAGATGAACAAGCAAACCCCCAATTCACCTACGCACGCAGAGCTGAAGACCGAAGGGATCGGTCAATTATCTTGTCAATTTTATTTTAGGTGATCATCGAGTCTATCAGAGCGATTACGTGATGTCAATAGGTATCCAGATCTTTCTCAACCGACTGTCCCGTACTGAAAGCCGGTAATCAATCAAGAAAAGATCGGAGGCTCTATCCTAATGTTCGGATCACTCTCTCGCTTATCCAAACCAAACAAGGAGGGGGTTACTCTCCCCAAGACAGATTTTCAGTGAAGTGTCTTTTAGGTCAAGTATGATTAGCAGTCCCGATTTTATTGTTTTTGTTTTTAGGTATTTTTCAAATAAAAACAAACGCCTAACGAATTTTTCGGTTCTCCTGATTATTAAGTCAAAAACAGGGGGAGAAGACGAAAAAGCTGATGCACGATAAATCAATGATGCATGCAAAGTCAGAAAGGCATACTTGTCTCCAGCACTCTACATGCAATATGATCCGCGCATAAATGTAAAGACAGAAAATAAACTACCCTAAATGATGCAGCGATAAAAACCGAGTCCTAGATGAGCAAGTTCTACTCACAGAACCGTCTAACTGGTCACCGTCCTACAGGCCAAAGGTCCGGTCTTGGTCTACCCCTCCTCTGCCCGACAAATCGGGGGTAGGAGAAAGCGCTTTGTGGGGTAGACTACGGCACGTAAGCCACGAAGGAAAATGAGTCAGTTATTTTTATTAATTGATTATTAGTAGGTCCAATTAAACGTACTATATGAGCAGGCAGATAATTAAGTGTGGGGACCCTACTAATTACGGCACAAGCAAGTATAAAATCCTAAATCTAGGGGCTCGATCAAAAACCGCGTAAACACCGGAAAATGCAGTAAAAAGAGAGGAAAACAAAACCGCGTAAAAAGCCGCGAAAAGCTCCAAAGGGTCCCCCAAGCACACCGGTGCTCGGAGAAACAGACCCGCTAAGTCCACAAGTCCAGTCTCTGAGAGTACTTGTATTATTACAATAATAATAATAAAAAGAAAACCTAATCTAAACCTCACCCACTCAACTCTCTCTCTCTCGCTCTCTCCTGCGGCTCCGTAGAGAAGGAAGCCGCCTCCAGGTCCTGCAGTTGTGTCGGCTCCTCGAAAGTCACCTCCGCAGTCCTCGGGCCCTCGCAAGAAAGAAGACAAGTGTTCAGACCAAATAAAAATAATCAAATAATAAATGAAAAATAAATGAGAGGAAAATGAGGGTATATATGCAAAATAAAATAAACACTCAAAATAAAACAAAAATAAAAGTAAAAGTAAAAGAAAAAGAAAATAAAACAAAGTAAAACCAAAATAAAATATAAACAAAAGCCGCGAAAAAGCCGCGAGCTCTGAAAGAGCCGCGAAAAGCCGCGAAAACAAAAACGAAAATAAAATCAACACTACTAAGCCGTGCTGCCCGGCAACGGTGCCATTTTGATGGCGCGAAAATCCGAGAGACTAAGGTAATCAAATGTATCTAAGATGGTCGTTGCGACCTCGATCACTCAGACGTGCCAATCAAGAAAATTGAACCACTAATAATAGACAAAATCAATCAAAAACGCGATAGCGGTCCTGCTATTGGATTAACCTGGTATAGCGACCAGGGTCGAACTCAAGGAGCACAGGTTGGCCTCTCGGCCTACGAAGTAGTCAGAAAGAGAAATAAAATAAAAGAAGAAAATATTTTTAGTGTTTTTAATTATTTTATATTTTTTTTGGATTTTTTAATATATTAAGAAAATAAGAAAAGTAAGTAAACACACACTTCAACAAATTATTAAATGCACTAAAAATCACTCAAAAATTCTAACAAAAATGTTTTTATGTGTTTTATAATTTTTAGTGTTTTTGGTGAATTTTTGAGAATTTTTTGATATTTATTTAATTATCTAAAAATCAAATAGTGGCTGAAATCAAAGGTACTGTCCAGCCGAGCTAAAAGAGCCTAGATAAAATATCTAAAGCCCCCAAATTAGCTAGGAGGTAATTTTCCTATAAAGAGAATTAAACAAGGAAAGTTTAGGTACCTATTTTATTATTTTTGGATTTTTGGTTTAATTACTAGAATTTTTATAAGTTTTTAAGTGTTTTTCGATTTTTAGTGGTTTTCAGTAATGAAAAATAGCCAAAATTGGCTAGAAAATCAAACACAACAAAGGGGACAGTAGACAATGTTTTTGTAATTTTTAGACACTATTTAATATTTTTTTGTGATTTTTAAAGTTAGATAATGAAGAAAATATTGGTTTTTGAATTTTTAAAAATATCAAATGAAAACAAAAATGTCCTCAAAAATCCTCGAAAATTTACACCATGGCAGGAGCCATGTGTCCAATTTTCGTTGGATTTGGAGGTGTTTTGCTATTTTATTTAAAAATAAAGAGAGGGCATAGTGCACAGGGACCAAAGTGCAAATACCCAAGAGTCTGGGGGGTCTGGTGCAATTAACCCAGCAAAACACGCGCCACGCGCGTGCCTGGGGCACTCAGGGACCTATATGTAAGAGAAATAAGTTCCGAGGGCCTTTTGGTAACATGTACCAAAAGCCCAAGGGCTTATCTGCAATTAACCCAAAATATCACGCACATGTTGAAATAAACCACGCACAGCGGTATAAGTGCAAATAAGTAAAAACTTTCATTCAACTAATAACAACCAGAACTACAAGGGCATGGAATGCAAATAAAACAGAGAAACACGTGACGAAGCACGTGTCATACAACGCACAGGGGCATAAATGCAAGGAAAATAAAGTGCAGGGTCCACAGTGTAAATTTCACAAAAAGTAAACAACTATGCTACGTATTTACAGGGCTAAAGACTAATTGCATAAAGGAGAGGGGCCTAAGTGTAAATACCCCTTATTAAACGTCGAAGGCCGGATGTGCGCCGCGTAGCGGATCCAACGGGTGAAAGCGGTGGCGCTGCAACCCTGAGAACGTTCGGCCTGATCGAACGGGCGAAGGCGCTCCACGTGGAGATCGGACGGTCATGGCGCTCTGGAGCTTATACCCTCGAGTATCCAACGGCTATGATCGATCCTCCAAGAATCTGACGGTAGCTGCAGCTCCACGAACAGACAGTTGCGATGTAATCTGGAGCAGGAGGGCTGATCGAACGGTGTCTGGAGGTCGTGGAAGAACTGATGGCCGGCGACCTTCGCCGGCCTGCTGTGCGCGCTCCCGGCCTCCGCGCGGGCCTCTGAAGATCGGAGAAGAAGCTCTGTGGGCTCCCACGTCGACTAGTAGCCTCCGATGGCTCGACGGAGCTCCGAGGAGCCCAGGCGAGGTCGGCGGAGACCAAGCTGTTGGTCCAAATGGTCCAAGTCCTCAGATGGACTCAGATGACCCTGCAAAACACTCCAGCAGACTCACGGGTCGAGGGCAAAGTGCCTCGACCCAGTTAGGCGGGGTGACGGTGAGCTGTGGGTCGAAATGGCGAGCTCCGGCGAAGGGGGTAGACGGAGGAGCTCGGCTCCCAGCTCCTGTGCGAGCTGGGTTGGATGGAGGGATGAAGAAGGTGCGTCGGAAGGAGGCGAAGGTGTCTGTGGGGTCCGATGATCGAATCTATCTACTGGATGGTCGGAATCGATGGAATGCGGCGGAGCGACGATTTGGGCGTAATCGAAAATTAAAGGAAAAGGCGGAGCGAAATGGATACCTGGGTGGACGAAGAGACTGGGGAGGAGCTGGGGAAGCTCTTGGTCGTTGCCTCGAGGAGCGTCTCCCTCCGAGGCTCGGTACTCCTGCTGGTGGTGGAGCAGCGGCGGCGTAGCTCGCCGGATCGATGGTCTCTCCTCCTCTCCTCGCTTCGACAGCACCGGACGCGAGCTGTCACTCTCGCGCACTCTCTGGAGCTCACAGGTGAAGGATTCGAATGGCCAAAGATAGATAAATGAGGTGGCGGAGCAACGACTATATATGGCTAGGGGTTCGGCTAAGAGAGGTTCGAGCAAGCTTGTCGGAGCACGGATCCCCATAACCCACCCCGGGCGTGGGTCAGAGATGATCATTGATGGATTAGGACCTGGGGTTTTGGGTTTTGGCGATCGGATCATGACGCAATAAATGATAGAACATGCGGGTCGGGCGCAGAATCCGGCTCTGGTGGTCCTGGGGAGAGAGTTGACCGGGGGTCAACATCCCCCGTGGACCAATCAGAGCCCGCCAATTAGTCCAAGTTTAGAAATTAAATAATAAATAGAAAATGATCGAATTTCACAAAACTCAAAACATAAAATATTTTTATTTATTTTTCTATTTTTTATGATTTTTAATTAATTTTTAGAAATAAAAATAGGTATTTACACTATATAGCTATATATAGGTATATGTACACTATAGACTTTTTAATTTTTGATTTTTTATTTATTATTTTTATGCAATTTTTATTCCTATTTTATATTTTATTTATTTTCATCATAAAATAAGGAATAAAAAGGTATTTTTATTTTATTTTTATTATTTATATACATAGGTAAAATAAATACATATATACATTTATATACATGGTATATTTACAATATATTTTTGTGTTTTTAATTTTGTTATTTTTATTTTGTTTTTGTTTTAATTGTTTTTATTTTATTTATTTACATTATATAACATAGAATATTTACAAAAATTATAAAAAACAATTTTATTTATTTATAAGGCTAAATAAATATGTAGGTGAGTCTATGTACAATGTGAAAGTGATATTTTTGTTCTTTTTGATTTTTCTCTTTTTATCTTGTTTTTATACTTATAAATATGTACAAGTATTTACAAGCATATTTTAGGCTATTTTTGTGAGGAAAATATTTTTATTTATTTACATAAATATTTACACACATGAGCCCCTATCTCTCTCTACTTTGGCTTTTATGCGGTCAGGTACATGCTGAGCCCTCCCTTGGGTTAGGTTGCTCAATATTTATTCTAAATATTTCCCTCTTTTTATTTTTAATCTTTATTCTTTTATTTTTGCACAAAAACATGCTAATTATAGGTTTTTACACAATGCATGCTTTTGGTAATTATTTGTATTTACACGTATCTACATGCATTTGCAAAGGTTTTTGTAGCTAAAATATAAGAATAAAGAGTGATGAATGAGTATTCATCAGTGACGCTTTGATATTCTCCTTCGCTTTCTCTTCTTGTGTTGAGAAGTAGATAAATCTATCATGGCCTGTTGAAGTGGGGCTTTAATGATCTCATGAAGGGTGGCTACCACTTCAGGTTCAGTCAACATTTTTTTGAATTTTTGGACCTCCTCCATACAAGGGAGGAGATCGGATTTAGCATATAAACGAGGATCTCCAAGAGTAGTCTGTATAGTGGAATCCTCGGGGTCAAGGTCAGGACATGTCGTGGATATATGTTTGGGTAAATGATCTGGCATTTGGGTCCTCTCCTCACAAAATGAATCAATAATGTGTCTCCCAGAATATTTTTGGGTTTTTAAATTTTTCTCATTTTTTTGTATTTTGGATGATTGCAAGCTCTCATGATTATCCTCAAGTGAATCCATATCCTCAAACAGTGGAGTAGCATTCTGGCTCGTATTTATGTTAAATAGATTGGTAATCCTCGAATTCATATGCTCTATCATCTGGTTCAAGGTCTCAAGTTTGGAAATAATGAAAGATGACTCCAAAATCCCAAGATCGGGTCGGTTGAATGAGGGTGGGTGAAAATCAAAGTCCTCCGATTCCTGAAATAGTGGATTAGCCAGATATGCACAAAAATCAGGAGGAAAGTCCTCCTAGAAAAGGAAGGTGGATCGTCTGGAGAGTACGAGGTATCTGCGAAGATCGGATTAAAATAACTCCAGTCGACCATCTCCGAAACAAAAGACGGGGATCGTGAGAACACAAGGGTCAAGTCAAAAGATATAGAGAAAAAGGCGCAAATGCACAGAAGGATCGAGTATGCCATGAATTAACTAAAAAAGTATGATGTTAGGTGAAAATTTGAAGATGATTATTAATGCGGAAATGAATGCTAATTTATGCAAATTAATTACAAGGGCATGAAAGTTAATTTTATGAAGTTAACATGTAGATGATCCTAAATTCTTAGAACGAAGCTCTACTTTCAGCTAATTAGAATGATGAATCACAAATTCATCACATACCCCGACTTATAGAGAATAAGTGGTTCCTGAAATTAGATCACCGAATTTTGCTTAACCTAAAATTTAGAGTCACTCCCTTCCATTGCTAAAGATTGAAACAATCCCTTGTATAAGCAAACTAAGTTGAACTAAGGTGTAAGGTGCATATTGTTCAATAATCAATCAAGAGTAAAAGAGTGGTATATCTGTCAAGATGATCAATTTAGACACATGCTTTAATTGCCTCATAAAATTAGTGGAACTCGAGGAGTTATGTCTAAAATAGACGAGAAGAAATAGAATGCATAAATCTAATGAAGTCCTATAAAAATAAGTTGATTAAGTTCTTCTTGGTTTAAGTCTAAATTTGTAAAAATCAGACTTCTAATCCCAAAAAGTTATGACAAAAAAAGGGAAATATTTTTTGGTTTTTTGAAAAATTATTTTTTATATGGGGGAATTTTTGCAAATATTTATGTGATTTGGGGAATATGAAAAAAATTGAAAATTTTGAAACATATGTAAAAATGATTTTTTTTGAAAATGTTAAAAAATTTGATTTTTTATGATTTTTTGGTAAATAATTCAATGTTTTTTTGTTTTTTTGAAAATAAAAGCAGTGTAAAATAGAGTGCATGAAATAATTTTTTTAAAAAATATTATAAAGTAAAAATGGCATGCATGAAATGTGATGCACCCCCTATGATAAGATCGAGCCATGTCCCCATGATGATAGCAGAGTGGAAAAAAATAGGACATCAGAAGAAAGAGGGTGCAAGATGCAATAAATGAATGCTGCAAGGGGCTCGCAGCAGCGCAGATGGTGCGGCCAGCGACGAGGCCGCGCTGGGCAAGATGCGCGGGGGTGCGGGGCAGCGACGAGTGCGGCTGAGGGCGTACGGAGAAGGGCCGCGGGGGTCGGCCGCTCAGTGGGCCGCGGGGATGACAGGCGGCGAGGGCTGATGTCTCGGTGGCCTGTTACAATGAAGTGGTCAATTACGTTTAATTTTACTGATGATGCATGTTGTTAATGGTTGCTATGATAAATGCAAACACAAGCAGATAAGCAACCATGAATCAACGAAGCATCCCCCTTATTTTATAACTAATTAATCAGTGAATCAAATTATGTCCCAAAATATTTCCCTCAAGATCTATCAATTATTGAGCAACAAAGGATCGATGACTTAGAGTAAATGTGCTCAAAATCAACCAAGAATACCTCGATTTAATTAACGTCAAAAAAATCCAAAGTGAATGTTTAGACGTTCTATATACTAGATAATAAAGTACTGATCAAAATGACACCAAGAACATGAAAATTGATGTGAGATGCTTTAGATATGATAAATTGAAGTTCAAGGGCCTAATTGTAATAAAGGTAATGAGAAATTCTTGCAAACCGTACCTTGGAGGGACTATTTTGTAATTTTCAAAAATTACGTGTGATTCTTCGCAATTTACCCCTAGAGAGGGTATATGGTGATTCTAGAACTGGGCAAGGCTAGGACACATTTTGCCTCAGGAACACGTGGGGTTCATGTGATGGGAGCAAAGATTCGGGCACATGTTCGATGTAATTCTTGAGCTATGAAGGTTGGAGCACAGATTTCCCCATGTACGCATGTGAGGCGTGTGCGTCCCTTGGCTCGGAGGGAGTCTCGGGTGGTCAGACCTCGAACCGACATGTATCGATCAATAGGAGGATCAGGCATGGCTTGGGTGAGGCTCGGATGGCCGAGCCTCCACGTGTCGAGTGGAAATGCTTTGGGCGACCGAAGCTAAACCTAGGGTGGGCATAGAGGCTGAGGCGGTTGAAGCAGTGGCAGAGTTGTAGGTGCACTGTCTCGGTCGGTCAACACATGATCGGAGCTCGGTGGCGAGGGCGGGCTCGGCTAGAGGAGCTCATTGGCACATGTAGTTTGAGGCAGAGGAAAGTGAACGATGGAGGATGCACTGCTCCGGTTGAGGACGTGGTTGAGATGCAAAATGTGAAGACCTTTAGCTTTGAAAATAATCACATCAAAAGATAATGCAAAAAAAATCCATAAACAAATAGGACAAGTCAAGCCCTCGGCAACAGCGCCATTTAATGAGCAACGTTTTCACCACTTTAAGGATCGTTTTTTTATTGTAGTACATGCCATGAAAATGATTCATGTAAAGACCAAACCTTCGAATATGTGGCCATTATTTTATTTGGCAAGATACCAAGATCGAATACAGGGACACGAGACTCCTCGTCTATTCTTAAATTATTGATTAAATGATGAGTGATTAAATTCACAAGTTTAGGTCTTCATATGTAATTATAATGCATGACACAAAATGATATGCAGATACATTATGTGCATAAAAAGATGCAAAGACAGAATAACATGATGCAAGCATTTTTATTTTCTTTTTATACAATTACATAAGATGCAATTAAATGATATGCAATGAGATGACCATGCATGAAATCATACATAAATATTCCCTAAAAATAATTCAAGTCAATGAACAATAAAAGATAAGTTTATTTCCGAGACAAATTTAGCATTAAAATGAAATCATGGCATTTTGAATTAATAAGCAAGGAACACTTTATATTTCAAAAATTAGTATATTTAAATCAGTGTCAAAACATGAAATAAGTGATGCCATTGGATAGAGAACAAAATAAGCATCAAAATGAAACTGGAATCAACTAAATCGGAGTCTAGATGCTCAAGATATGAATCAAACAATGCAATGGCATAAATGTAGTAAAATTATGCAAAATAAATGAATAATTAATTACAAATAGACCCTTGAGGGACCTATTTCTAATTTTCAAAAGCTAGAGGGGCCTCCCTGTAATTTTTCATTTGCGTGTGGGGGCCTTTATAAAATTTTGAAAAGTCGACGGGGCCTATGTACAAAATACCCAAGACACACACATGAGGCACGTGCCGAGGACCTATATGAAATTGTGAAGACTCTAGAGGTCACAACTGCAATTAACCCATCCTGTATGCGCATGGCACGCACACGGGCTAGGCTTGGGGGCGGGTGAAGGATCGAGCCATGTGGCAGATTCTTGTGCTTCGGCTGGTGGCCTGGTCTCGCCCGAGCCTGGAGGTTCAGGATGCTACGTGGCTACATCTTGGCCGTTCGATGGTCGTCCAGGGATGGCCATCCAACAACATCTGCTCTTCGATTCTGGCCGTGCAGGTTGTGGCGCCATCAAGTCTCCAGTGAGCCATGGATTCCCCATGTTGTGCTCCCAATACCTGTCTAACGGTCAGAGAAGGAAGCTGAATGCTAGGCGAGGGAGATGGAGAGGAGATGAGGAACCGACGATGGCATGGATGCATGTCGATGAAGCATCGCTGGAGGAGAGGAGCTTGAACAGAGCAGGATGCGGGGCTCCGGCCATTGAAGAGAATAAGCACCTACAATAGTTAGGAATAGCCGAAGTAACAAGGAGGAGTTATTGTGAGTGAAATGAGGATCCAGTGGAGGTGGAGGAGGGGGGCTGATGGTTCATCTCCAGCGGGCTGAAGATAAAATGGTGCGAGGTGGACGGGGCTCTGGAGAAGGGAAGGAGGTGTACGAAGGGGTCGACGAGGGTGCTGGTGGTGTTGCGAAGCTAGGAGGATGGTCAGGTGACAGTGGAGTGCATCGTGTGTGGTCGGAAAATTAGGAGAAAACAAGACAAAAAAGCATTAAAATGATCTGAGGAGGAAGAAGGGGAGAAGCGAAGCTTGGGTTGAGGGTTGAATTGACTATCCGGTTGTCGCTCGAGTAGGTTAGAATGTCTCGCTAACTTGAGCAGCCGCTGGGGAGGCGGAGCGTACATGGTCGCTGCCATGGATCGCACTTAGGTGTGGAGGTTGTCATCGCCTTAACAACCACCCTCCGTTGTCACCGTAGTGTGAAGGAAGCTAGGCCTCAACCTATGGATGGTGAATGAAAGTGATGAGGGGAGGAGCAGGTGTTTTATTGGCGGAGGAGGGTGGTTAGGGTGTTGTTTGTAACGCTGGTAATGAAGATCTGGAGTGAAGGCTTGAGGCGTTGATGGTCGCGCGAAGGTGACGGATGAGTGGGATTCGTGGGGCGAGCGTTGGAATATAAAGATAAGATCACTAGTGGTGGCTAGAAAAAAAAGGAGTGATGGTGTTGCGAGGCATAATGAAAGGGGAAGAGAGGAAGCGGAAGCAGACGATGGGTTCCTAGTCGTTGGATCAGGGGATCCAACGCCTAAGGTCAAGGCGTGGTCGTGTAGTCAAGATGTGATTGATTGGATCGCATCCAATAGCGGAGATTGAGGGTGTGAGGGAGTGGTTTAGATCATATCGAAGGATCTGATCTATCGGTTGGGATTGAAAGTGAGAATGGAGGGTGATGAATATGTCATTCATCACCTTTATTCTTTCATTTTGGCTAAAATCCTTGGTAAAATACATGTAAATATCCACTAATTCTAATTAATTATCATTCTAACCATAATTCTTAATATTATATATTTAACACTTATTTTTACCAAAATAAAAGCATAAAGATAAAGAGAAAAAGGAAAAAAATATAAAATAAGGATGTATATGTAATATACAGACTGATCCTAACCCCGAGACCGGGTCAATATTGACCAGGTCGACAAAAGAAATAAGTAGGGGGAGATAAGGATCATAACTTATTAAAATACCAAGAAAATCAAGACCAAAAATATAATTTACCCATTTTCACCTTGTAAATACTTCAACTATTTTATTTATCATCAAAATCACCTCAACACAAAACACTCCTTTTATAAAAGTTGTTATAAAAATATATATTATTTTATAAAAATATCAGAAAAATATTTCAGTACAAAAATAAAATAACCGCAATGAATTGTAAAAGCCGCAAAAGCCGACTTCCAAGGTTCATATCTATTTATAGAAACTCTAAATTGACTAAACTCACTTTTAAAATCTGTTTTATACTTAATATTATTTACTAAAAATATCAGAAAAATAATCAGATAAAATCGGTGAGTTTCGGCTTTTTGGACCCGTTGTATATATGTACTATATGTAGAAACTTCCCGTATTTTTAATTAAAAAATCGTAAATCGGATTAACTTAATTCTTTTTCCTAAAATCCTCTAAAATTGAATATAAAAATACAAAAATAAAAGTAACTTAAAATACCAATAAAATCCGGAGGCCCGAAGCCGCTACTTTTTTCGTCTGGGCCTCATAACTTGGCCGGTGAACTCCGAATTGAGCAAACTCGATTTCTAAAATTATATTTTTCAATTATCTACAAAATGACACTAGTTTTACTAAAATCGGAGTTAATGCGAAAAATGCGGTTTTCGAGTCTGTATTGGTATATTGTACAATAAAGCGTAACTTATATTATTATTTAATACCTTAATCCTTTATTTTTTATTTCAAAATAATATTTTATTTATTTTCAAAAATTATTTATTAAATTAATTTATAAAATTAATTAATCACTTAATCACATACTTAATTATTTAATTAATACTTAATTACTTAATTATATGCTTAATTACTTAATTAACTATTTAAATAACTTATTAATTGTATTAATTAATTAATTAATTAATTAATTAATTTCGAAATTAATTAATGTAAATTAATTTTTAATTTTATTAGTTTATTTTTAGTTTATTTCCCATCTTTCTCTCTCTTAGGGGTGTTCGTGGGGCGAAAACCCGCTCCATTTAGAGTTAACCCGATCCGATCCATGATATTAGATCAACGGATCAACCCGCTCCAATCAAAATGGTTAACCATTAGATTGGATAACCATTGGATATCGGATTACCCGTTAGTATCCGTGGATCCAAAAGAATTAGATGCAAGCCAAACAAAATTTGTTAAAGCTTCCAAAATAGGATTTCGTGTAAAAATATAAATGACAAAAAAGTCAAATACTACAAAATTTTCGATTATATTTTAAAATTTAAATGTCCGAAGTCAAAATATGTATGAAATGAATATGCCAGATGGCACGTGGATATATCAATTTGACACTTACATAGTGATATAGAACGGGATAATTTCATATCAATACCGCTTTGGCACGTGCTTCTATTTCGACTTCTCCAATGTTCAAACATAAAATTTCTCTTAATCATGAATTCTACGTTCCTATTTATCTATCTGTGATGAAATTAGTGTTTTTTTAAAATCCTTTTCTTCAATGGTAATTCTGTATAAAATATGGGAAACAAAGCAGTGGGCGAAGGAGCCCCACCTCATCCAAACATCATTGCTGAAACATGCACTGTTATCGATTGCTTGCAGGTCGGATATGGAAACGGATCAGACATAAATCGTAACTGTTTTTGTTGCGCCACATACTAGGGATAAAAACGGACCGGATACAGATCAGATATGTCTATTTCCATATCCATATTCGCTTCATCTCTATCGAATACGAATTGGATACGGATATGATTCGGATATGCATTAAGGAAACCATATCCTTAAAAATACGGACATGAATCTGAATCGATATTTATCAAATCAAAATAAGGATAGAATAAAGAACGGGCTCAACCACATATCAGATAAAGAGCTAAATCCAAATATGAGTCGAATAAAAAGTGAAATCTAAATATGGATCCAATAAGCATGGAATTTAAATACATGTCGAATAAAGACTACATACGAATACGATTTGTTTTTTTCAAAGTTCGTATGAATTTAAAAAAAATCAAGTAACAAATAATATTCAATTATTATATATCTTACTGCCGAAGATATGAAAACTGGACAAAAAAATATTCTTTGCTATATTTTCATCTTAGTACTAGTAAATATTGTTGTGAAATTTAGCAGTTGATCGTATTACGACGTCCGAAATAAAGCAAATTAACTAATGATGATTATTAAATCGATTATCATTATTACACTATCCTCGACAATTCAGCTCAAACAAGTGATACTTAACGGTCCACAAATGCCTACAAAATTAAACATATATATCAAAGTGACGCTGCAAAATATATAATAATGCATATGGTAACACCTATACCCATATCTGTATCCGTCCATTTGCATTCTTAATGAATACCATCTAGGTAGACCCATAGACATCGTCCTGATTGAAGGAGTTATGAGATGAATTGACCCATGGTTATCTGCGGACCATTGGATCGGAGCCCCGTATGTCACAGGTCAAATAGGATTGGATACCCGATCCGATGTGATTCATTGGATAACAATTGATTTAGGGTCGATCCATACAGATCAGGTCGGATAATCGTAAAATCCGTGAACCATGCACAACCCTACTCTCTCCTACTTTCCCAATTCACCCCGTCATCTTTCCCCTTCTTCCTCCACCTTCTTCCTCCTTCCACCTCCTCTCCTCCTCTTCCCTTCCAATGGCCAACCGCCCAACGGCCGGGCGTTCCTCCAACCTCCTCGGCTCTCATCACCACCTCCAGTGACGGCATCCTACCTCCTTTATAAATAGGGTCGATTTCCCCCATTTGGATTTCATCTACCATTTTGCAACTTTCATTTCCACCGAGCTCCGAGCAGAGGAGTGACAGTCCTCCGGTAGTCGTTGAGCGAGGGAGAGAAGGAGTGTGGCGAGATCCTCCGCCGACGTTGAAGCTCCGCTCTGCCGTGCGTAGCCTCCCCGAACCGTCGCTGGTTGAGGCAACGATTACGAAGCTCTGACGAGATTCGAACCCAGGCGTTAGCATCTTACTCATCTCCATTTTCAGGTTAGGCATTACTCCATCTTCCGCCTCCTTTATCCGTTTTCTCTTCTCCCATCCTCGCATTCCCTTCTCCGATCCTCCGTTCCAGTTTTAAGCAATCATAAAAAAATCCCCCACCTCCGCGTGTGTTTTCAGTTCACAAAATTTCTTATCTGATTTGGGACCGAGGCATTGCCGCCGAGTCGATTGAAGCTTGTTGCAGGAATAGAATCGATCGATCGCAGTGGTAGGGGTCGCACATTTCCACTGGAGAAACGTCAAGGAACTTTCGCATGCACCTGTAGTAATTGATCGTCATCGAGCGACACATCATCTTTTGTGCTCGAACTCCAGGAGCTTCGCGATGGATTGGCTTGTATCATCAGAGATTTGATCTCTATTCACCAGAGATTGAGAAATACTCATCACCTGGAAATTGATTCACAACCACAGGAACATTTGGAAGGAGAATAATGCCGGAATCAAATCTGATTCTTATTGGAATCTCCATTCAACCTGGAGCTTTGAAATCCTTCGTTTCAATGACAGTCTGCTCTTAAAAAATGGACAAATAGGGGTCGTTATCTGATGCAGCGTGGACTTGACATTTAGGACCCTCTAATTATTTAAATTGCGGCCCTTAATTTTATTTACGCTTTTTAAGTTGTCGCAATTTTAAATAAAGAGATCGCGTATGATCTCAATTAGTCTTAATTTGAATTTCAAATTTGGTAGTTAGTCAGTTAATTAGTTAGAGTCAGTTTAGAATAATTGGTTGTCGGTTTAAATTATTTTCTATTCTTGTAATGTCATCCTTCCTATATAAAGGGATGAGGGTCCAATGTTTTAGTCAGTTCAAGATGTGATAAAATAGAGATTTATCTCTCTCTCCTCTCCCCTCTCTCTCCTTCTCCCCGCGTGATCTACACGTGTTCTTCTTCTCCCAAACCCCTCGTATTCCCGACGAATCTCTTCTCTCTTCCCCTCGCGGTCTACGCGTTTCTTTTTCTCTAACCCCGCGCATCCGGCGTATCTTCTCTTCTCAACCCTTCCAGTTTCTTCTTCTCAACCCCTCTATTTTCTTCTACCATCGAAAAATCCACCGTCAAATCTATTTCCCGCGCTGCGCCGAATTCCCATTTTGCATCAATTGGTATCAGAGCATGGCAACCGAATCGTCCCTACGATTCGACGATCCCGTCGCGCATTGAAAGATGCAATATGATTTGAGTTGCATATCTCATGATTCGCGTTTACGCGTACGTCGACACAAGTTCATGAAGCGCCTTATGTCAAGCCTCAAGGTTCAAGCAATTCGTCGGGAGACGAATTTTTTAAAAGCGGAGGAGAGTTGATGCAGCGTGGACTTGACAAGTAGGACTGTCTAATTATTTAAATTGTGGCCGTTAATTTTATTTACGTTTTTTAAGTTGTCGCAATTTTAAATAAAGAGACCGCGTGTGATCTCAATTAGTCTTAATTTGAATTTCAAATTTGGTAGTTAGTCGGTTAATTAGTTAGAGTCAGTTTAGGATAATTGGTTGTCGGTTTAAATTATTTTCTATTCTTGTAATGTCATCCCTCCTATATAAAGGGATGAGGGTCCAATGTTTTAGTTAGTTCAAGATGTGATAAAATAGAGATTTATCTCTCTCTCCTCTCCCCTCTCTCTCCTTCTCCCCGCGTGATCTACACGTGTTCTTCTTCTCCCAAACCCCTCGTATTCCCGACGAGTCTCTTCTCTCTTCCCCTCGTGGTCTACGCGTTTCTTCTTCTCTAACCACGCGCATCCGGCGTATCTTCTCTTCTCAACCCTTCCAGTTTCTTCTTCTCAATCCCTCTATTTTCTTCTACCATCGAAAAATCCACCGTCAAATCTATTTCCCACGCCGCGCCGAATTCCATTTTGCATAATTATCATATCACAATCCAACGCAAAACGAATCCTCTACCGTTGAAGCCGATCGAACTCTACCGCAAAAAGAACTGTCTCGCCTGTAGATCCTGGCACTCAACTCCGCCGCACACGAGTATCGCCACCGATCACCTGCAGATCATTATCGGAGGTCTCCTCTTTGAATCTCCACCATTTGTAGGTCTTCGAAGAACGGAAGAAATTGGGGCTTTGCACTTGGACCACATGATGGAGAAGCTTGAGCGCATGTGCGTTATCGAGACATGCGTCAGCTCAAGAGACCCCACCGCTTAAGTGCAGATGCGAAGCACATGCGGATACAACCTCCGGGTCTGATTAGAGCGAGCACTGTTCCGCCAGGTCCTGCCGTTGAGCAGCTCACGCGCATAGCAAGCGCGTCTGATATTTTAGGCATTTTTGCAAATTCAGCCCTAGAATTCTTTAATTCACAGACAGGTCCAACAGGTGGATTTCATCGTGAGTGAATACTCGAAATTGAGGCAATTTGCGCACACACCTTCAAACTTCCCAATAATTGAACCTATACCTAGGGATGAGCATTGGGCCGGGCCAGCCTGACCCGACCCGCAACCTGACCCGATAGACCCAACCCGAACCCGTTTAATGTCGGGTCGGGCTCGAGCTTAAAAAATCCACTCATTCTTATAAAGGACCGGGCTCGGGCTTCATAGAACCCGACCCGCTAGCCCGGCCCGACCCCCCAACGAGCCCAACCCGACCCGACCTTGAAACTCCCTCCCCCCGACCCGGCCTCCCCTCCCTCGAGTCCCATCCTGCCCGACCCGACACCTGAGTCCTCGACCCGAACACCCCCGGATCCACAGCCCCCACCCCACGCGGGGCAACTGACCATGCCCCCAACCCCAAGTCACAATACGCAAAACCCCATTCCCACACTTCCCAGACCTAGCCGTCGCTCCCCCCCAGGGCCCCCAGCAAATCCCCACTCCCCCCGATGGCCCAACTTCCTCGACCCCCCTCCGAGCCTCCAGCCCCTTCTACCTCCTCTCGCGTCCCCTCCGACGCCTCCCTTCTTTACGTCGCACGGCCCGCACCTTGACCCGGCGACCCCTGCCCTCTTTTCGCCGAGGCACCGATGCCACCCCGCCCCCGAGCCCCTTCTAGGTTCCGAGCCCTGCCCCCTTCCCACCGCGGCATCGCCCATTCCCAGCGCCCCCTGCGCCCCAGCGCCCCACCACCGGCTGCAACCCCAGCGCCCCACCGTCGTGCCCCGACGTCGCCCCGCCCCCGACATCGTTTTGGGTAATTCTGCAAAGGTGATATTCAAATTCAATTACGAATTTAGATGAAGAATTTATTCATAGTACTAGTTGTTATTATTATTTTGTAATTATGTGTGTATTATAATTTTTTAGTAATATTTTCTTATGAGTAAATGGTGGTTAAATAGATAATTTTATTCGATTTTTAGATGTCAAACGTCCTAATAGAGGAAGAAGCAACACCTACGTCTGAATAAGATGTTACTAAGAATGCTTTAGATGTTGATGAAAATATCCTAGTACACGGAAAAGACAAGCTTGATCATGGGTGTGGTCTCATCTCACTAAATTAGGACTTCGAAATGGAAAAGAAATGTGCAAACGCAATTACTGTGGGAAGCCATTAACATGTGAAGCCAAAAATGGAACGAAACATCTTCAGCGACATCTAAATGATGTTTGTACTCATTTCAAGAGACACTCAAAATCACATAGTATTCTAAATTATAAAGCTTCTGAATATGGAAGTACAATCACCACTTGGAAGTTCAATCAAGAGCGGAGTAGAGAAGATTTTACTAGTACTGTTGTGGATTGTGAGCTTCCCTTTATGATTGTCGAACATCCAGCTTTTAAAAATTGGATTGAAAATCTACAACCAAAGTATAAAATGCATTCCTGCTTCACAACACAAAGAGATTGCATGAAGATGTTCGCAAGCAAGAAAGAAAAGTTGAAGGATTATTTCAAAAATTCAAGTTTGAGAGTTTGCCTCACAACTGATATGTGGACTTCATTGCAAAATCTTGGTTACATGTATATCACAGCTCATTACATCGACAATCAATGGAAGATGCACAAGATTATCATAAGCTTCAGCGTGCTCACTTCTCGTCACACAGGAGATAACATTGCTCAAGCAATCATTAACTGTTTGAATGATTGGAATATTGAAAAATCGAAAAGTATAACTGCTGACAATGCCTCAACAAATGATGTGGTTATGAGAAATCTTGTTGAGCATTATTCTTTTAATAGTACACTTCTACAAAATGGTAATTTATTTCATGTTAGATGTTAGGCTCATATCTTAAATCTTGTTATTCAAGATGGCTTGTATGAGATTAAAGATATCATTGGTAAGGTTCGTAATCTTGTGAAATGTTTCAAGTACTCACCTAGAAGATATCAAGAGTTTCTTGAAGTTGCAAAGCAAGACGGTATTCCAACAGATAGGGGTTTGAAGCTGGATGTTTGTACAAGATGGAATTCCACCTACTTGATGCTTCAGTCAGTTTTGGTGTATCAAAAGGTGTTTAATCGAATGAAGTCTCAAGATTCACACTTTTCTGATGATCTTCCCATTGGTGAATGGAAAAGAGTAGAAAATGTATGTTCAATTCTGGAAAATTTCTATAATGCAACAAAAGTGTTCTTAGGTAGAAGATATTCAACTGCCAACTTGTTCTTTAGTTTAATTTTTGAGATTGAGAAAGATTTAAATTTTTTGTTGGACAATGGGGATGCCTTAATAAAAAATATGGCCACGAAGATGCATTCTAAATTTGATAAATAT
The DNA here is from genome assembly GCA_037367405.1 of Ottelia alismoides. Lineage (NCBI taxonomy): Eukaryota > Viridiplantae > Streptophyta > Magnoliopsida > Alismatales > Hydrocharitaceae > Ottelia > Ottelia alismoides. The sequence goes on along the minus strand of JAZKJV010009287.1, from coordinate 619,641 downwards.
TGGAAGGATCGAAAATGTATGGTTCCTTTAGAAATTGCAACAATATTGGATCCTCGTCTCTTGCAATTTCTACGATTTTCATATTCCGAGTTATATCCAGGAATTGAGGGTGTTGAATATATTTCAGAAGTGGAGAATGCTTTTTATGCACTTTTGATGGGTATGTAATGTTGTACAAGGATACCTACTCCGTCGGGCCTTCATCAACAAATATGTCAGAAGAAGGGATAGTGGATGCTCATGCTAGCAAGAAAAAGGAAGACATGGTGAGTAAGTTAAGAAAGAATTTAAAGAAACAGGAACATCACAAAGTGATAAATCAGAGATCGAACAATACTTGGAGGATGACTCTACAGACAATGATGAATATGAGAGGTTTAATATTTTGAAATGGTGGGATGTCAACTCTTGCAAATATCGTGTGCTATCATGCATGGCTCGTGACTTTCTACCTATTCCTGTATTGACTGTGACATCGGAAAGTGCATTCAACACTGGTGGTAGAATTATTGATGAATACCGTAGCAACTTATCCCCAAAAACAACTGAAGCATTGGTGTGTTGTCAAGATTGGAGGCGTGATGAAAGGCATGTTGATGCTGATGAGGATGACATTGACGACAAAGATGTTGAGAAGGAGGAGGGGATGAGAGTTTACTTGGTTAGTAGAGTTATTTGTTCATTACTTATTACTTTAGTTTGTGATTTAAATATATCTTATTCGTTAATTACTTATTTTTGTTGTTATAGATTCATCAACGATTTCATGATGACGGAGATGTAATATTTGAAGAAAAATGGGAGAAGCAATAGTGCATTTCATGTAAGTGTAATTTCAAAGTGATGGTTTCTTGTTATAATTTCAATTATACATGCTTCTAATTAATGTTTACTTTTTTACAGCTTATTAGCATGTGGAACGAAGATCTTCAACTTTTAGATTGACTTTGGGCCATTGATTATAGTCTCTAATGTCCTATTTTTAAAACTATCAGTAGACTGCGTACTTTTGTAATAACTAGAAACTTTGTTTTGATTATGTTTGAATAATTTCGTTGTTTTGAACTTACTTGATTTATGGTTGCCCATGATTATTCTTGCACATTTGCATGTGTAGGTTCATGTTTGTATTGCATTTGCAAGTTTATCCTGGATCATTGAAATGGGGTGGATTTTGTCACAGTCTATCTTTTTTCCTTATCTTATATTCCATCATCCATGTGTAAGTTCATTTTTTTATTGCAGGTGCATGTTCTCATGTTCATTGAGCTTCACAGGTTAAATTTAATCAAGAAAAGATGAAATACTTTATATTATATGTGATGCCAGATGTTCCTGAAATATAAATTTTAGTCGTTTGATCACCAGTGACATGTTAGGGAAATAGTAGACTTCATGTTAATGTAATCAGACATTTCAATTTTTTTATCAAAATGTCATATAATAATCAAGATTCTTTGGTTTATCACAAGTTTTATTAGGAAAATATTTTTTCTTAAAAGGACAATTCCATATAAACTTTATAAAGTACTTGATATTTATATTGTATACCCTAAGAAAGTAATTTTTAAAGACAATATCTTTTTTTATATAAAAAAATTTACTGGGCCGGCCCAACCCGAACCCGGCCCGTTTAACATCGGGTCGGGTTCGGGTTCGGGCTGGCCCATCCAAAAATTAACGGGCCGAAGCTCAGCCTGAAACCCGATAATGCTAACGGGCTCGGGTTCAGGCTATGGTCCAGCTCGGCCCGCCCGGCTCGATAATCATCCCTACCTATACCCCTCACTATACATATCCATATACTATACTATATAACATAAATCAAACTTTAAAAATCATAAAAAATATATAAATACCTTTAAAAATCCTATAACAATTTGTAGAGTATATTTTACCATATTTTGCATATTAACCCCAAAATAATATTGAAACTAAATAATAAAATCAATAAAAAATATAAAATACACAAAAAATTTGTTAAAAGTTGTAAAATTAACTAATAAAGAAAAACCTCTAAAAATGCCAACATATCGTTTGAAAGGTAATTTCAACTACTTTCTATAGAAAATACAATAAATATATTTTCACATTATATTCACCTTTAAAAATTTAAAATACGTCCTTTTTTTCAATAAAAAATACATTCTTCACATTAAAAATAAACAAAGTCCACAAAAAGCTTAAAAACCCTTTAAAAATTCATAAAAACAATAAAATAAAATTAAACTTGAAAAATAATAAAATAAAACCCAAATAAAAATTTAAATATTTTCTAAAATAATAAAAAAATACAAAATACTTAAAATCACAAAAATAATGTAAAATTCATTAAAATCCAAATAAAGATTCAGAAAAAATCCTAAAAATAAATAAAAATTAGGAAACCAATAACCGTTGTTTTATACCGATTTTCCCTAGTATAAAACAGTTTGCCTCCCTGAGTTCGACACTCCCGTACTTGACACTATACATCTTGTTTAGGAGTATAAATAAAAATAAAGAAGATTAACTCGTACTTAACCTTTTTTGACAAAACCTACCCGGTCGATACAATGACCGAAAAGTTTTTTTTCATTCTTTTACAGGTTCAGAAGAAGCAGACCGGGTGAGAGGTTTTTCAGAGGGCTAGGATGAAGGTGCTAGGGGGCGGTCCAGATCGAGCTAGGGAAGTGATCAGATGACTATGAAAGAGTGGGAAAAGAACGCTCCAGATCATTTTAGGAGAGGATCTAAGGGTTGTGATCAAAGCAAAGATGATCGGAGGGATGAAAGCGGAGAGGCAAAGATCCAGCGGAGGCGGCGAGTAGTGCAAGGAGGGGCAGCCACGTGGGCGGCCAAGAGGGGTGCCAAGAATATTTAAAAAATGAAAATAATAAGAAAAATAAAAAAAGAATCAAAACATGAAAGTTGTGGATCTCGATGAGATCTACGAGTTTCATGTTGGATAAAAAGTCAAAAGAGGTCATTTGTACAAAGTACGATTTTTCATAGTAATTTTAATAGTAAAAACACTATATTTTGATAGGTTTGCGATTTTTTTATATTTTTAATTACTTTTTAAGACCAAAACAATCATCTACAATATTTATCTATTTTTTGTAATTTTTAATAAAAAAGAAATAAAAGAGAATGTTAGAGATAAATATACTATAATTAGTAATTGGGGTTAATTACAAGGGAAGGGTTATCACTAAAGATGCAGAATTAATGAAGATTTCCAATGAAGTTCTTATTCTCCGAGGATTAAATAGAGAATAGTGATGATTCAATGAGAGATTCATCAATATAAAAGAAAGGGTTGCCCGAAGGTTGTGGTAGAGTGACTCAATTTGGAGAAGATGAAGAGGTAGCAGAGATCGAGGAAGAAGAAGAGAGGGAGAAAAGGGGGTAGGTTGTGTGTTCGTTGATGGCAATGATTGCAGGAGATCAAGAAGCTAGCAGGGGTATCTCTTGGAAGGTTGGAGGAGCACAACCCCTTCAATTTTTGCCTCAACTATGGCAGCGAATCCACGAGAAGTCCTACTGATCCTCACAAGGAGGAGTAGCAACAAAGGGGCGAAGGCCCTCCAGATCTTACCAAAGAGCGATTCTCACCGGAAGTGGTGGCCGCTATCATCGGCCACCTCTGGACTCTCTCTCTCTCTCGTTGATTCGATGAATGGAGCAGCAACGGATAAAAATCTGATCGAGGGTCGACGATGGAGATAAATAGGAGAAAGGTCATTGGGGTCGGCCATTTTGGGGGATAGAGGCGATGGCCGGTGCGATGAAGGGTTTTTATCTAATCGAAGGGATAGAGTTTGTTGTGGTTCGACGATTCGATCGAAGGTTGGAGGTTGTAGCAGAAGAGAGGATAATGGTTTCGTTAGGGTTGTAAGATGGTTACCGGTCATCAGGTTTCAATTGGGGATGGCTAGAAATGGAGTCAAAGATGGAGATAGTATTGATTGTTAATTAGGGAAAAGAGAGAGAGAGAGAGGTGTCCTGGAGATAGGGCGACATGACTTGAGGAAGGAGAAGTAGAGGCGAGTCGGGCGGAGAAGGGAGAAGACCCTCACGTGCAGGGCACGTGAGGAGGATGAGGGAGATGGGGGTCACATGCATTGCACATGAGAGGGGCGGAAGAGAAGAGCATGAGCTTAACACGTGAGGAGAGAGTGAGAGGAATAGGATCACGTGCTAAGAACGTGATGAGGATAAAAGGGAAGGGGCACATGCTCAACATGCGAGGAGAGAGTGAAGAGTTGAGGGAGAGATGACCAGGAGCGAGGTAGCTCCATTGGGAGTGCGCCACGTGGTGGATCTTGACCAGAAGAATTTAAGCATGCATGAAAATGCAAAGATAAATAAGAAAAAATATTAGAGGGACTCAAATGCAAAAATGCATAAAATAAAAAATGTACATCTAAATATGACATACAATGTGCAAGAAGGACTCAGATGCAAATGCAATGATATGTGCAAGATATGAATTTTTGGTGATATTTTATGTACATAAAATACATTTTTTTAATTTTGCAATTTTTATTTGATTTTCAGTAGATGAATAATGCGCAAAAATCAAACATTATATGAAATGATGCAATGGACTCAATGTGCTATTTTTAGATTTTAATTGATTAAGTTAATGTCAGAATAAATTAGGGAAGTGAAATATTTACAGATAGATTAGGTTAGTAATTTCAAGTCAAAATTTATCCTTTTTATTACTTTTCAATTTTTTTATTTTAATTTTTATGTAATTTATTAAAGCTATGAATAAAATAAAGAAATGAAAAAGAAGATGAGTGAAATATGCACATGAAATGATAGGTCAATTCGGCAAATATGTACAATGTACAGTTAGGTCTCAAAATCTAACTTTCACAAATGACCTCAGATTCTTTTGAATTTTATCTTGTATATAATTTAATGTATATTAATTCAAAAGTGAATAGAGTTCATTTATATATTGTATGAGAGAGATATCATCATCTTCTTCCTTATGTCTTGAAGTTAGGGCTTGAGTTTATTTGTTTAGAGAAGGGAAGGAAAGACTTCCTGTATGACGATATATACTCCTTATAGAAAGCTGAACCTAAAATATTCTTGTGTTGTGATTGGCTCGTATTCCAGTCAAAGGTTCAACAAAGTTCATGAAGTTCCATGTAAGAGGTTACTTGCTTTATAGTCAAGCATCTGTCCAGATTTATGCACGTCTTTCTAAACGTGAATTAATATATACTACATAGATCAAGTTTGAAAACTTGATTGATTTCAGTGATTTTGTTTCGTTTTGCCCCACGCTGTCGTCGCTCATAATTAGTGACTGCTCCATTGTAAAATTAATAGAAATAAGTGATTATGTTTCTAATTTTTTTATCATGTGTACCTAGTTTGCTGGTTGCTGAGAGTCATACTTTTTTATATTCGATACTTCGATTTTCTCCTAATCTCTCACCAAGAAATAAACTGTGTAAGTTGATCCTATTAATACAATTTTTACATTGTCACTAGCACGATAAGTAGTCTCACGCTGCTATCTCTCTCTAGTATAAAAATGGCTTTTCAAATATATGACACCAGTTGCAGATAAACAACAAAGATTAATGGCCATTTGCAAGCCGTCATGGTTACATTTGCGAACACATTTTTGATAAAAGAAAACAATGTAACAACAGAAAAGCTTCAAAACAATCGCCCAAACCGACGACAGTTATGCCTAAGTTGTAAGCATTTCTTAACAGATTGTTGGAACACAGAACATTGGCAGTAGTGATAAGCACTGATTTGTTGATCTGAAAAGCCCACTTTTTTTTGGCAAGAACAGCCTGCTCATGCACACACGACCCCAACATCTTTTCGACGGAATCCTACATGCATGCAACATCCTATACTTGTGCATGCCATGTATATCGATCCCAGAAACAGCAAGAAGGAGGGAGATCCATACATCCAACCGTGAGAAATGAGCTCCCCGCAGGGAGCTCTTTGCGTTGGCATTTTCAGCTTTGCAATCAAACCACTCTGCCCGACTCTGACGACGGCTTGACGGCTCTCCGACGAGCTCAAATGCGGAGTTCTGACGAGCTGAGCTTAGAAAAATGGGTCCGGTTCATCAAACCCATGCTCAACCTCTTATATACCTGTGTTCGCTTAACCGGATCTAGATTCAGATCTGGTTCGGGTTCGGATCTTTTTACCGACCCACAATCGTAAAATGATCATATTTCCTTCATCTATTGTTGGATTTTGATGTTCTTGGTACCATTGGAAAGGTATCGACGAGTAGTACATAATACACTAATTTTGGAAAACATATCATGTCTGAAATCTAAAACTAAGTGAATGCATGTGTATAAGACTTGGACCAAATTTCGTATCTTGAGTCGTATCGAGATCGGATTTGTACGAGCATCCGATACCCGTACCGTATTTTGTATTTTCACACATATATAAGTCTCGTGGTTTCATATTGATGTATTTCCATTTTTAATCATAGCAGTCAACGTCAATAAATTCCACAAAAGTCGGGAATGATAGAGCATATAGAGACGCCTCTAGAGCTATTTTTATTTAAGAGATACTATAATGTGATCCTTTTTTAAAATCCTACAAGGAATATGAAGAAATCATTTTTAAAATCATACAAGGTATATAAAGAACAATTAATTCAGAGTACAATTTTCAAAGAAATTCCAAAATAGTTATGCCAAAATTTTCCTTGTATTAAGATCTACAACAATATCTATTTTCTCAAAAAATTCATAGGCGTAACTGAATTTAAATCATTTAATAATTCTTTATATAACCAATAATGCTTCACTATATGTCATATGAAAGAGAATTACGAGAGCTACAAAATGATATACAAGTCACAAATTTGTTATGAATGATTTGCAAGATACAAATCAATATATCCAAGGGCAATTTTTTTTCAAATAGTATAATTAAAAATAAATACTAGAAGAGTAGTGGAGGGGATTATCTATAACTTTAAGTAGTTGGTGAAGACTCCGATAGCATTGAGCATTGGGTAGGGACCAGCCGACCCAACTCGATGCCACAAAAGCCCGAGCCTGACCAGTCAACCGGCGGGCTTGGGTGCTATTTCAGGTCTATTTGCATATTCAAGCGTGCTCCCGAACCTGAAGCCTAAGGGCGGGCCCGCCCACTAACCTAGATTTTAGCCCGATAGAGGCCCGGCCCCAGCTCGTCCCCATTTGAGACTAGACCAAATTTAGTTATCGAAGCTGGAACGATTTGAACCTATCGGCCTTCACCCTCCCACCTGTCCTCCCACCCGTGAATGCCCGAGGGCCCCCAACGCCCGCTCCCTCTTAATCAAACCCTTGGGGTGCGTTTGGTTGGTGGGTTATCTGAAGGAGGATAACCCGTTTTGTGTTAGTGTGTTTGGTTGGTGGGTTAAGGGTTGGAAGGGTTTGTGTGATGTGATTATATTGAAATTTGAAAAAGTTGGTAGTATATGATTGTATTGAAATTTGAAAAAGTGAGCAGTTGTTGTGATATATTTGTATTGAAGTTTGGAATGGTGAGTAGAACTTGAGTATTTTATGATTTTTAGATGATATGATGGTATAATATATTTTTTTTGATGGGAATGGAGTGGGCCCCACTAGCGGATTAGAATTGTGGGGTTTGGGGGTAACCCACCCAAATTGGGGGTAACCCCCCAACCGAACGAGCAATTGGGGTCTGTTTGGTTGCTGGGTTGGGGTGGATTGGGGTAACCTGATTGGAATAGTAGATGTTTGGGATGATTATGAGAGTTGGAGGAGGTTGGAATAAAGAATGTGATGTGATGTCACTATGATTTGTGATAGAAATCCATTCCATGAAAAGAGGAGGTAACGCGGTTACCAAACGAGCCCTTCACGCCCGCCTCTCTCCCTCCTTCCTTCGCTCTTTCCGACACTCGCCTCCAGCCTCCCAGCAACTGAGGCGGCCCGCGTTTCCCGGCTCCCTCCCACTCCCAACAGGCAAGCCTAACGGCACCCCTCGCCTCCCTCCCTCCTTCCTCCGCCCTCTCCAATGCCCGCCTTCGGCTTACCTGATGTTAAGAAGCAAGCCGGCACCCTCGCTTCCCTCCCAAAAATCTATGCTCTAGCCCGTCGACGTCATTAGCCATCTCCACCTCTATTAGCCTTCAGCTGCTGGTAAGAGTTTGCATATCATTGCGAATTTCCATCGGGGTTCTGACTTCATATTGGTTGATGTTTTGATCATGTTGCAGATGGTTTATATTCTGAGATTCTTGTGGGTATGATTACTTATTATCCTCCTAAATAGGACAATCTTCATTTGGTTAGTTTGTTTATGGTCTTCTGCTCCCTTAATTTATATATCGATACAACATCTGGAACTGGAAGCCACCAGCAATGTCTGGGCGTTTATGTTATCCTTGCGTTATAGTTGATTGATACACAGTTGAATTGCCTCCGGATCATTAGAATGTGGGTAATTGAACGGATTTCAGTTTTATATTGTGGGCTGCATTGGCAGAGGTGTTAAATAATAAATCAAGGATTGGCACTTGCAACTATACGTTGATATTTAGGGCCCGTTCGGTAGGAGAATAAGCAGGAATAAGGATGGGGAATAAGGGGAATAAGGGTCTATTCTCCGTTCGGCTGGAGGATAAGAATAAAGAGAATAAGGTGAAATAATGGTAGGTAAGAGTTGGTGCTGGTGGTAAGAGTTGGTAAGAGTTGAAGGAGGTCTGGAGACTACAGAAGAGCTGGTGCTGGTGGTAAGAGTTGGTAAGAGTTGGTGCTGGTGGTAAGAGTTGGTAAGAGCTGGTAAGAGTTGGTGCTGGTGGTAAGAGTGGTAAGAGTTGGTAAGAGTTGAAGAAGGTGGATAAAGATAGGAATAAGAGTGAAATAAGATGAAATAAAGGGGAATAGTCGTACCACGGGGAACCGTGTTGGGGGCTTATTCCCCTTATTCCATTCCCCCTTAACCTCCTACCGAACACGCCCTTAGGAAATGGGCAGGAAAGCGATTTGGTTTAGTATAAGATCGTCATAGGGCTATTTTCCACTTTGGAAAAGTTATTTTGTTTGGAAGATTTGCTTAGTTGATGATTCCAGTTACACTTATGTTATTCTAGTGCCATCTATTTTTATTGTTTGGGCTTCAAAAAAAATCTATTTTTACTGTTTATCATGAGGCCAGCAGCACAACTGGGCCGGCTCGGCTCAATTACTTGCGGGCTGGGCTTGGACTTGGGCTGCTTTTTCAAATTAATCTGGGCCCAAGCTCGCCCACGCAGGCTCGCCACTGTAATCGGTCTCGGGTTGGGCCATAATGGGTCCGACCCAGCCCGTTGCTCATCCCTACCTCCAATATGAGGTCAAAGGCAGTGGACTGGTGAGTTGAATATCCTCGGATGGCAAAGGCATAGTTGAACCAGGATGTGACTGGTGTCACATGCTCCACTAAAATGAATGTGTGGTAGAGATAAGATCTATTCGTGCTGATCTAAATGTCACCTTTTCTCCATGTGGTGGAGCTATAATTCGGTGCGAGTTTTGACCGACCATGAAGGGGCTGTGATGAATAAACGGCTGGATTGATGCTTTTTACGGATCGATGACTGATGCAAGGATTAAATGCCAACAATTTCATGGAGAGAGCTACACCGATCAATAGATGCAAATCGGATTTTGCGTTGACGGCGAAAATAATTTTTGAAGGTAGATTTTTGGTGGAGAAGAAAATAGAGAGGTTGAGAAGAGAAACTCGTCGGGAACACGAGGGATTTGGGGAGGAAGAACGTGAGGACCACGTGGGAGAAGGAGAAGGGAGAGCAGATAGAGAATAAATCTCAATTTTATAAATCACTGAACTGTCTAAAACAATAGACCATCATCCCTTTATATAGGAGGGATGAGATTACAAAAATAGAAATTTAACTAATTATCCTAAATTGACTCTAACTAATTAACCGACTAATTTTGAAATTCAAAATCTTTAAATAACTAATTGAGATCACAGGCGATCTCGTTTATTTAATTAAAATTGCGACAACTCAAATAAACATAAATAAAATTGACGGATATAAATTTAAATAAATGCAGCCCTATATTTCCTTTTTACGCTGCATCATCAATGGTACCTATAGTAAGAAAGCTACACCGATCAATGATGTTTCTAGCCACTTCCCTCGTCTTTGTTGCTAAAGAACGAGGCATGACAGAGATACTCATGCGTGGTGTAGCTGCTCTAATGTTTCATTGTGTCTTGGACTCCGAGCTCCTCCTTTACTCATTGCATCTTGAACTCAATGACTCTCTAGTAGACGATGTTAGCTCTACTCTTGCAAGGACTTCTAGAACAACCGGAAGATGGGTTTGATGATGGACCTCTTCTAAACCTAAGGAGGGGAAGCTTGTGCTTTGGGACCTGGATGATATTTAGCACAGAAGAAATGAAGGTAGGAGAACATTTTCGATGGGGTGGAAAGAGCCAAGGTCTCACGCCATGAGTTGGTAAGAGTTGAAGGAGGTCTGGAGACTACAGAAGAAGAACAAAGAGATGAAGAAATGAAGTGATTTCGATGATTGGAGATGTGTTTTCTGTGGGGGAAAAACTAAGGCTGTGATTCAACTACAAAAAATGGGTGACGAGAATCTAAACAGGGATGATAAACCTAAATACAACTGGGGAATAAAAGATGCACTGACAAAAGTAGAATCCAATGTCTGAAAAATAAAAAATTTGAAATCTGGAGAGTAATTGGACACTTATTTAAATATTCTCGACGAACCAAACAAAAAAAATCCAGGCAGCCCTCAAATCTGAACTAATGAAATCATGCCAAGAAAAACATAAAACAATAGACGCTAGACTCTATTATCCACCAGATGTTCCAACATAAGTAATTAATATATGATAAGGGCACTTATTCAGATGGCTACAGGCAACGGTAGCTAATTCTCAACCAAACTAATAGAGCATAACAAGCCACAGCTTAACCGTAAGGTAGAAAATTAGGAAATCGCTACTCGTTACTGCATTAGTAGCTGTGGAAATGTGGTGCTGATGAGCAAGGCTGGTGGCGTTGCCGCAGCAATGACGAGCTGGAGTAGGGGTTGGTGTTGGTATTGACTGGGAGAAGGGAAAGAAGAGTAGAGGATGGGAGAAGAGGGGACAGTAGCCGGGTAGAAGGGGGAGAGAGAGAGAGAGGGAGAGGGAGAGGGAGAGGGAGAGGGAGAGGGAGCTAACAGAAGTTCTGGGACCATCTTATAGTGCCAAGTTCTTAGAAGACTCTCAACAACTTCTTAATAAAAGACATCCTAACAGATGACCTTACATCTTGCTGAAAAAATATATTATGACAGCAGACCTTACAACATGATGAAACCAACATATCCTGATAGTAGCTGATAATCTTATGTCGGATCTTGTCCTTGTACATACTTGTAATGTATGCTAGATAAAATTAGGGAGAGCTCATGTGTGCTGCATACAATATGTTTCTGGGACTATGGGCTGCATTAGCTCCCCCCTGTTAAATAGAATCTTGCTCCGTCGAGATGGCATCATGATAACTCCGAAGTAGATTCGGGCGGAGTTGTCGAAGTTCTTCTTCATTGATCCATGTACAATATGTTAGTGGTCAGTCCTTCCATTTGATTATATAGCGTCGAAAAAGACCTCGTTTAGCAGTCCCATCTCGATCGTCTGCAATATTCTCTATTGGTTCACGTAAGTAACGATAAGTGATTGGTGTTGGGCTGAAGGCTCAGTAGAACTGATCGGTTGGGTCCCATCTGGTTGTTCCTCTCCATGATATAGGAAGATATCAGACACGTTGAAAATAGGTGATGTTTGGATATCTGGTGGTAGATCCATGAGGTAAGCGTTCCGACTGATGCGTTTGAGGATTCTGAATGGGCCAATTTTTTGAGCGCTCAATTTTTGGTGGACACTCAGGGAACCTCACTTTTTAGGTGGAACCGTCACTAAATCTACAACTCTAAACTCACTCTCTCTGTGGTGTAGGTCGGCTTGGGCTTGGTTTTTCTGGGTCAAGGCTTGAGTTTGACTCGGATTTTTATATAGATGTGGGTTAGGTGCTCGATCAGGTCTTCAACAGTTGCACTAGTCCTCCCGTGCATGATTGTGGGTTAAGGTCTAGAAATTGGGGAACTAGAAAGTCGTACTTGCTCTCAAAGGGTGATTTTCCAGTGGATCTATTGGTTGAGCTATTATATGCAAATTCGGCTTAGGGAAGAATTAAATATTATTTGGACAGAGAGACACCTACAAGACATCACAATAAATTCCGTAGAGCTTTATAAACTACTTCGGTTTTGTCCATCTATTTGTGGATGATAAGCCGTATTGTATTGCAACCAAGTACTGAGATGAGACCAAAGCGTGCGCCAAAAATGACCCAATGATTCAGCATCACAATCAGATGTAAAAGAATGAGGAAAACCATGCAATCGAATGACATCATGAGAAAACAAATCCCATTTTATAAAACATATCCTCTGTCACAAAAATAGAATCAACTTTCCGAACCATGAGAGATAAGCCCAACACAAAATCCATAGTGAGGTCTTCCCAAGGTTGCATAGGGATTGGGAGAGATATCACCAAAATCCCATCTCATAGGATCGGCCCTCTCACACACTCTCTCTCTATCTATATATATAGGGAAATTATCCAATGAGCCCTATGCCCATTTGAGTGAGATGAGCCCACTCATTTTTTACCATAATTTTCTATCATTTTGAGCTTAATAGTTATTTGTTTACAAGTGTTATATCATATTCCTACTACTAGTAACTATTTTCAGGGAAAAAAATCTTAAATTCGTACGAAATGATAGTATTATTATATGTATTACTAGTGTCATTTTTATTCTTACTAATGACCATTTCCTGTGAATCTAAGATTTTCTTTATATGAAAATAGTTACTAATAGTAAGAATCTGACATAACAACTGTAAATAAATAAGCATTGAACACAAAATGATAGAAAATATTGGTAAAATATGAGTGGGCTCATCTCATCTCAAATGGGCACAGAGCCTATTGGACAAGTCCCCTCCACACACACACACGCGCGCACACACACACACACACAGATATATATGGCCCCTTAAATGAGGTGGGGTCTCACCAATATTGTGGTGAGCCATCATTTACATTCATCGGATCTCAATCTGACGGTTGCATCAAAAAACTTATCCAAAAGAGCATTTCCATCATCTAAATTTTATTGAATTCGAGATGTATTTAATAGCCAAATTGCCATTTCAAGTTTTCTGGATTTGGTATTTTCTACCAATGCCATTGATGATCAATTTCCAAATTTATTCTGAATTATTTGAATTCAATCGTATCTTAGTAAACTCCAGTGAGTTTTTATAAAAGTAGTTGTCTGCTTTGTATTTTCATTAATAATTTCATTTCATCATTGTATTTTTATTTTGTAAATGGGTATATGCATTTTGTAAATTCCTTCGAGTTTTTGTGAGAGTAATTTTCCTTTTAATAAACTTCCATATTTTTTTATAAATGTGTATTTTTGTTTTATAAAATTTACGTGAATCTTTGTAACTGTATCTCGCTACTTTGTAATATTCTCGTTACATTTGGAAAAACTCATGACCACCTTGTAAATTTAACGAGGAGCTCTGCAAGATAAGAAATCGATAATGAGATTTGTAAAAAAGTAAATTAGTATGTAAAACCAAATATCAATTATTTAATAAAAATATACCATAATGCAAACTCACTCTCCTTCCACACCTCCTTCTTTACTGTCTTCAACCTCATCATCTTCATAGGGAGGATAGACACCCTCTAATAGGCCATAGACTATAGTCGTCGACGGTGTTGTCACGTACATGCTCCTCATCGCACATCACTGTCGAAAGAGAGGGGGTGTGGTCACCACTTGCTGTGACCTCCATGCTCGACCACCATCGCATGTACTGGCTTTCTCCTCTGCACGACACCCTCGTCCTCTGCATCTTCCTCCTCTGGATCTTCTCCTCCATGACTTCTTTCTCCACGATCGAAATGCTTTGTGTGGAGATGGTTGGCACCGTTGTAGACGAATCAAGAGAGAAAGGATGTGTGCCACCGTCGTCGAATACGAGAGAGGGGGGAGGGATTGCTGTCGTCAATCAATAGAGAGAGAGAATGTAAATAACATAATGGCTTAACATAAAAATAGGATCTATGGTTGTCACATTCTATATTTAGAATGTGACAATGATGAAAATGAGTTTTCAGCCATTAAATTAATTTAATTAACGTATCATATAATCCAGCTGCGAGATCCAAAATAGAAGGACGAGATTGATGGCTCAGCACAATATTAGTGAGACCCCGTCTCATTTGAAGTTTCTCCTATATATATATATGGGGAAAATGGGGCTACCCCCATGGGGGGGGGAGCTAACTTGGCTCCCACCCGTCCAATTTCGCCTGTTTTTTTTTAAAATATCTTCCATTGATTTTCATCAATATATCCATATATTATGCCATTAAAATTTCATGTGAAATAGAGACTCCTACAACCTCCATCCAGACAGGGTCATTTTTAGCAATTCTATTACCGTTAAAAAATGACTGTCTGGATGGAGGCCATATGAGTCTCTATTTCGCACGAAATTTTATTGACATCATATAGGGATATAGTGATGAAATTCCACGGAAGAAATTTTCAAAAAATAAAAAATAAAAAAATCGGGTGAAATGGGGACCGGGGGAGCGAAGTTAGCTCCCCCTAGAGGACAGCCCCATCTATCCTTATATATATATATATATATATATATATATATATATATATATATATGGGAAAAGGGAGTATGCTCCCTGGTTATAACCAACTTACATGCTCCCACACCTTTTCCCCTGTATTTTTTTTATTTTTCTGAAATAAAACCTATTGGAATTTTGATCACAATATGTCACGTTAGGGGAAAGGGAGTATGCTTTCTGTTTCTGACGAAATTTGAATGGCATATTAGGGGGATATAGTGATGAATATACATATTTTTTATTTCCAAAAAAAAATAAAAAATAGAGGGAAAATAGGGGTGGGAGTAGCCAATTGGCTACTCCCATGGAGTAGCCTCATTTAACCCATATATATATATATATATATATATATATATATATATATATATATATAAAGAGAGAGATTTGTTGCAATGTACTGATAGGGGAACCAACAATAAAAAGACGTAACATATTTGCAAAAATAGAGACTTTAGGAAAGTGTGGTTATTCAATGGAAAGTTGAAGATATTCCCGAGCAAATTAAAGAGTAAATAGACAGGGCCATTCAGAGTGAAAGAAGTGTGTGACAATGGAAGCACTTTGATATCAGAGTTGTCATCTGAAGCACTACCATTCGTTGTCAATGGTCATTTACTGAAGCTGTACCTTGAGCATGACATTTTCCCGGTCGTTATCAACTCCGTCCAAGAAATCTTCAATGATGCATCCTCCACAACTTCATCAAAAGATTCAGATAATGATCCTATAGAACTCTTTCTTTAATTTTCTTCTTTTCTTCTGTTATTTTCTTTTGTTTATTTTTCTTCTTATTCTTTCTTTAATACTTATGATATGCTTCATCCTAAGTATGGGGGGGGGGAGTGGGTCCTGTTATTAATTCTTTTATCCCTCACTTGTCTCCTCTCTTTTTGATTTTCCGATCTATACTTAGGGATATTTTATCCTAATATAGGGGGAGACATTATGAGTCGTTGATCTGTTCATTCCCAGCCTTGACCCTTCATGCATGTAGAGACAGTTTGCTGTACTTCGGATTACTTGATCCAAACTATAGGGGGATGTTTGACTCCTCATTATTTGATTCTATATTCTTTAGTCATTGTAGTACATGCTCTTTTATACTTAGTACATGCTATGTCATTTCTTTTCTCTTTGATCTATGAGGACGTAGCTCGAGTTAAGTATAGGGGGCATATATACTTTGTATATACTTTAATCATAACTTGTACTTTCGTATTTTTACTAAGTATGTCTAAAATACAATCAATTAATTGAAAAGAACATACTTGTATAAAATTCATTAAAAGTTTTTGTATATACTAATTAAGAAATCAGGTAAAAATATTTTCCAAAATGTTTGAAAAACGGTTGGAAAACTTCTTTGAATTTTTTTTAAAACTATTTGGAAAATATTTTGTAAAATATTTTCAACCATTGCAAAATATTTTGTTTGTGAAAATTTCTTTTCATTATGTGAATAAAATGGTTTGAAAATCTATTTGCAAATTGGTTTGGAAAATGGTTGCAAAAATATTTTGAAAATCTATACATACTGTTTGAAAAATCTTTGCAAAATAGTTTTCAAATTTTGAAAATATTTGTAAAAATTATTTGTAAAATTAGTTTGTAAATAAAGTTTTCAAAATGTTTTCAAAATCATTTTCAAATTATTTTGAGAACTATATATATTATAAAAGTAAATAAAATTCTTTAAATTTATATATAACCTTATAAAATAACCAACTAGTGTAAATTTTTAAATCCTAACTCTTGTAAATACCAAAGAAGCTCCCGTGTAAATATATGCACCTATTTTTTTCTTAAAAAGACCTTTTATTTTGAAACATCCTTAAAATTTTACAAAATTTTAAATTTTAAAAACATCTGCAAAATCTTTTTCAAAACTGTATAAAAAGTTGCAAAACTTTTTCAAAAATCCATAAAAAGTTCAAAACCAGATAATTGTATGTACAGAATTATTTTTCTTGCATTGTACATCGCATTTGCATTTTTCAGATTGAGTTGATAATAGAACAAGTCTAAGTAAAATCTGAAGATTGGAGCTTCATTGGACCTTAATCCACTTAATCGCAGGAACCTTATAGGAACTGGAATTGAGGAACTTTATGTCTGCTAGACTTAATTCTTTGAGACCATGAGACTTAGTTCAGTGTCATCTTGATAGCCTAAGTAGAATATTTTGAAGCATATGCATGACTCTTGTTGATAATGACCTAGCTTGCACAACTGCACTTGACACTTTGCTCACCTCAATTGAAGTGGTAAAGGACTGGATTTGCTGACATGAGACACAAGCTAGTGTAAACATCGGAAGTCACATATCTGTGGCCATTGTACCCCAACCCAATCTAATGGCGACAAGGTTCGATGACAGAATGGTGTGGGTTGCAATAATGCTTTAAAAGTGGGATAGTCTACTGGCTCAAGAGGAAAACTCCTTATGTAAATTCTACTGCATATAGTTTTAAAAAAAGTAATAAAAACTCCAAAAAGTGGACAAGCCTGAATGAAAATAAAATGCCTGCCAGAGTATGTATATATTTGTATAATCAATAAGTAATCTTGAGCTTCAAAGTCATATTAATATGAGTTTGCAGTCGGATGACTTGGCTACACTGGTCAAGCATTTCAGGATAGGTAGATACAATGGCTACTGTCCATTCTTCTCTTCATCTCATGAGCCGGTTGTACTTGAACTTAGAAGGGAATACATCGCTTCTCGAGGAAAGGATTGTTGGATTGGGGAATTAGGGTCACCATGTTGGAGAAGATTGACTTTTACCGATTCAGCGGAGGAGATACATATCACTCACACTGTACAAGATAGATTCATAATCATAAGGGTTTGCGCATGAGTTGACTTATTATGACCTGGCTATTGAGGAGACTTGGGCAGAGTATCGTGGATCTCAGAGGCTGTTGTGTTTCAAGTCCGGTTCCCACATAAGGTTCCAATCAAACTTAAAATTCCAAAGGTTCGATTAAGTTCCGGGCTTTGATTCTGTGAAGGCAAGTCTAAAAATTAAAACAAATCCAAGTTCTTTAATTTCTTTTCTTTATTTTATGTTCTTCACTTACATGAATAAATGTTTGTTAGGGACCAACAAAAGCAAGTATGGGGGATGATGAATCTCCATTTTATCACCTTTATTCTTTCATTTTGGCCTTCATTCCCTAGCAAAATGCATGTAATTAGCATTATTTTTCATGACTTAGCATTTATTATTTATTATATAAATATTGTATAAGGTGCAATGATTAATACGAAAATAAAAGAATAAAGAAAAGAAAATAAATATGACCCTAAGCCTCGAGACATAGGCATCATGATGTCTGGGTCGACAAGGAATAAAGTAGGAGATAAGGGTCAAAAGCACAATAAAACCCCTATTTTTTATTCTTCAATAATGCACTTTTGGGATTATATAAATATTCTTTATTATTTATACATCAAATCAATAAACTTTGTACATGAAATTGTAGATAAAAATACAAAGAAAAATACAAAATTGATTTCATCTAAAAACAATATACAATGTTCATTCTACCTCTGAATAAAAAGCCAAAGCCCAAACTTCCCCGAACTATATCGTCTCCATAAAAACTCAAAATACATCAAAATCAAATTTAATTGTATATAACTTTTAATTAGATATTTCATAAAGGTTGTTTCATTAAATTTGGAGTTAAGATGCAAAAGTTACGTTTTGTACCCTTATAGTACAATATACTTGAATGAAATATTCATTTTATTTATTCTATATATTTTTCATTACTTTATATTTTTATAATTTTATAAATATTATTTATATTATATGTACATAATTGAAATAAAATAAAACCATTAAAAATAAACTAAAATAAATAAATGTATGAATATATATAGACGAATTACATATACTTATACATATATAAGAAATACATCTATTTATTTAAGTGTACAAATAAACTCAGAAAAATACAATAAAAATATATTTGTGTACATCTAAATAAGTTATAAAGATATAAATTAAGTGTATTAAATAATAAAATCTAAAATACAAAATAAAAATAAAATACACATATATAGATAAATATATCTATAATTATACTTGTAAATAATAACTTATAATAAATAGACTCATAAAAATAAATAAAAATATGAATAAAATGTTACAAAAAATAATTATTTTTTATTAATTAACATAAAATTAATAAATTCATTTACTAATTAGTATTCATTTTACAAGGTATTTTTGCCTTGTAATTTTCTAGTTGGTCCACGTGGACCAACCAGAAATATTCTTTCGTTTACCTCGGTCAACTGCCCCTTTGGTGCCTTTGACCCACTTTAGAACCTTGAGCACTCAACTTTTCACCATTTCCCTTTGCGATCTAATGATCGAATTGCCTTGATCCTTGAACAAGAATTGCAGAAGGGATCTCCATGATTCACATTGGATCTTTAGATCCCATCAATCTCCTTCGAGTCGACCTCCATTTGATCCACAAGTAGGCTTGGACCTTTGTCTATAAATAATACCTTCCTCCTCCAAGTTTGATTTTGATCCCTCTTCGAGCCCAGATTCCCCCTACCTTGTGCATGAGTGTGTTCCCAGTGACAGAGAGAATACCCCCGAGTTGTTGGAGCAGAGCTAGGAGGAGTGGAGGCGGTCCACGGCGTAGCTCCGACGAGGTCTTTGCTCCTTGGTACAAATCGGGTTCGAGCTATACTTTTTTATATTTTTAGGTAGATTTAGTATTAGTTAGTTTATTGCTGTCATTTATTTCACACATAGATCATTAGTTTAGCGTAATTTTTGAAATTTGGATCGTCGGAGCTCACCGCTACGACCATGATTCACAGTGACTTACGCTCGTTCCGACCCATTTATCGTGCTCATTTCGTTCCCCATCACCTTCTGCATATTTTCCCCAGTTCAACCAAACCTGGTCCTTCATGGATCAACGAGCCAGAGCTCCTCCACCACCTCTCGCCGGAGCTTCTCCATCTCTCTCATTCCCCTTGTGAAGCAGCTTCATTTTGGCTCCAGGCGACTCGCCTCGAGACCCTACGTTTTCCTCTGCAAGTGTGCAATGATAGGGACCCTTGTAGGTCTGATTCAACAGCAGGAGGAGGTTCCTATGCACCCCGTTCGTCTTCGAGCTTCAGGCCTATCCCCAGCAAGGCCCTGACCTTCTTGATGGTGCCATTCGATGCGGGATGCTTCCAGGAAGCTCAGGCGGCCGCCAGCAAGCTCCCAGGTGGACGGGATGAGGAGAAATGCACGATCGACGGAGGGACAGGGAGGTGTTCTTCCTTGTTCTTACCCACCCTTTAGAGCCCTCGGATCTACAACTAGGCTCATATCTAACCTAGGCATTCACACTAAACGAAACAGTGCCTTGCTCCCAACTGTTGATCGAGTAAGTGGTGCCTACGTGGTGCCACCACAGTCGTCCATTAGCACGCATTAATGGGTAAACATCATAGAATACCCCTCGCATTTTTGTATATTTTTATTTAGTATTTAAATTTCGATCTGAAGTGTAAGTAATACTGGATATTTTTTGCATGGAGTCCCTCGTATTTTTATGAAATTACATTGGTGTCCATGCCAGCTTACCTCACACGCCTCCCCACATGAAGTGGGTATTTTACAACTATACCCCTGCAGGTTTCTGTATTTGTATGTAGTCCAAAATTTTATATATTCAGTGTTAATTTTTGTAGAAAAATTGTGCGTAGCACCTTTAACATTTTGTATATTGCAAATATGTCACTTCTAGGAACTTTTGATTTAAATATTCATTGTTAAATTACATATTCACCCCTGGATTTTGTGTTAGGGTACTGGAATGTATGTAAACTTTTTTATATTTGCAAAAAGGTCCCTACCGGTATTCTATTTTTTTGCTTGTTTGTTTAATTCTTATAAATATCATCCATGCTCAAAAAAATGCAAAAATAGGATAATGTACCTAGATTCTTGCATTTTTATGCTATTTCTGATTTATTAAAAATAAAAAGAGCACATTTTACCCTTGTTTGACTTAGAAAATACCCAAAAAATATAAAACCTTTCTAAAAAATCCCCCCCAAAATTATATTTCATCTACTAATGTTTCTAGCTTTAGATCGGAAATACCTAAAAGTATAAAGAAAATGATAAAAAATTAAAAGGCTCCAAAATACTATAAAAAATATTTAAAAATTCCTCACAAATTCCAAAAATATTTGTTTATATTTGATAATTTCATTTATATCTATTATTACATATGAAAATTAGTTTTTGGTAATTTTTGACTTTATTTATTGTTTTTAAATCTCAAAACAATTGGACCCATTGATTTAATCCTATTTTGGGACATTTTGGACTTTAAAAATACCTGAAAGTTAGAAAAAATATCTAAAAAATCACAAAGTAGTAAAAACATATGAAGAATCCATAAACATTTTATTTTCAAATTTTGATTAATTTTAGCCATAATTATAATTATAATACCCTACATTGTATTTTATATATATATCTATACATGGATTTTATTATTATTATAATTATTAAAAATACTATATAAATATTTTATAACCTATATATCGATAATATAAAATGGGCTATATTTCTTAATATTTTCATGATTTTTATATTTTTTATAAGATATATTGATATACTTTATATCTTATCTTATATCTATTTATATACCCTTATATACATATATATTATATAATCATTAAATTAAAAAAATAAAAAATAGAAAATTAAAAAATGAAAAAATATATAAAAGAAAAAATCAAATAAAAATTAAAAACCAAAACTCACATAAAAAGATAATTGTGTACATAATTCATTCTTGATTAGCAATAATCATTAGGCTACCTTGTTTGCTCTCAGTGGTTCGTCCTCTACATGTTTACATGTTATACATCTTTTTTGTAGAGTATAATAAATTATACTTCAAAATTTTATCATTCATTGGTTAATTATATGTTGTGGTTACTTGTTTTTTGAATTGGGATTCATGAGCGGTCACCTTAGTGACACTCTACCTTCGCTATTAAGTGATGATATTTTAGACCCTTGCGAGAACCAGCTCAATCAGAAGGTACTGGATGGCAGATGATCTGTGTAAGCAATAACCTTGGATCCCAATAAATGTGACCTGAACATCTCCAGTGCAAAAACTCTGGCTAGCAGCTCTTTCTCGATGAAAGTGTAATTCTTCTAGGCCTCATCAGGTGTCCTGCTAGTGTAATGAATAGCAAATGGGAGTCCATCCCGTCTTTGCCAAAGAACACCTATTGCATAATTAGAGGCATCTGCCATGATCAAAAAGCCAGAGACCAATCAAGAGGCTATAGGATAGGAGCATGCGTGATGATGTCCTTCAACAAATTTAAGGACTGTAGAACCCAATCATGAACGACAAAATCGATCTCCTTTCCAAGAGTCTCAGTCAACGATCGGGCAATCTTGCTGATGTCTTTAATGAACTTCTGTAAAAACCCACATGCTCAGAAATGACTGGACTTGATTTAAATTAGTTGGTGGCTCAAGTTTTGAAATCATGTCCACCTTGACTGGGTCAACCTCCATTCCATGCTTGGAGATGATGTGACCCAACACAATTCCTTTAGTGATCATAAAGTGGATCTTAGCTTCATAGAACCTCTTCAGAACTCTGTCTAAATATCTTAAACATCGATCAAAGATGCCCCTATAGATTTAGAAATCGTCCATGAATACCTCAAGAAAACTACCAACCATATCACCGAATATTGCCAACATGCATATTTGGAATGTAGCGGGTGCATTACACAATCAAAAGGGAATTCTTTTGAATGCGCAATTCCCAAACATACAGGTGAAGGTAGTCTTCTCTTGGTCTTCAAGCATGATGGAGACTTGGTTGTGGACAGAGTAATCATCCAAGAAGCAAAAATATTCCTTCACGGCCAATCTTTCAACTATTTGGTCGATGAAGGGAAGTGGGAAGTGATCCTTCTTTGTAGAAAGATTCAAGCATCTGTTGTCCACACAGACACACTAGGAAGTCAGTAGTCTCGTCGGAATCTCTCTCCTCTATCATTTATTACAATGGTGATCACAGATTTCTTCAGCACTACGTGCAGGGGACTTACACACTTTGAATCAGAGATGGGATATAAATCTCGCATCACACTATTTTGTAATCTCTTTCATTACAATCTCCCGGAGATTAGGTTCAGTCTATGTTGGAATTCTCTAGAGGGCTTGTTATCTTCTTTAAGGTAGATATGATGTGAGCAGAGTGACAGGTTAATCCCATGGAGAATGTTCCTGCCTATCACCTTTTGGTTTCTTTCAAGAACCTCAAGCATATGAGATTCTTGTTCTTTGGTTAGATGAGAATTGATAATGATCGGTTACATATGAAGTTCACCATCAAGGAAGGCATACTTAATGTTAGAGGGCAAAGGCTTGAGCTCTGGTAGGGTGGGAATCAACTTGGTGGTAACTTCAGCAACTGCGGCAGGTGTCAGATCATTCAATTGTCTATTGTCCACCATTGTACTTTTAGGGTCTGAACGCAAGACATCACACAAATTGACAATGAATTCTTCATGCTAAGATGAGGATGGACGTTCAATTGTTTCGGTAAATCCATTAGCAAATATCTCATCATAAAAGACATTAGTGAGATTGACTGCATTATCTAGTCCTTCCTCAATGGAGAGGAATGAAGGATACGGGAAAAATCCTCAAGCGCATAACGAAAGCATGATGATCGCATCGAATGTGATCGAGAGCGACTAGTCGCACTAGTTGCTCGATGCAGCGGAAATTAATTTTTTTATGTGACGAAACCACATGATCCAAGAACACTTCTTGGATCATTTCATCTAAACCACAAACAAGTAATAGGATTACCTCTTGAAGCGTGGTTGCGATCAAGTCTCTATATAAAGAGACCTCCTGTCTCAAGTCCGATCCGACGAGGAGATGCTTGCGAGCGCGTGGATGAGATGCGTACTTCTCCCAATCCATGTCGATGATCCAAGACACGGATCTCCTGATCTTGACAAATGAGATACGACGTCTTCTTCATGAGCAAGGCACGCCGAAGTAGACGGAGATCCACAAGAAAATGATCGGGCAGCATAACGACGACGCTGCAGCGATGAAGGATCTCTCTAGGGCATCCATGATGGACAACCACATGAGAGAGATGGAGAGAGTGGGCGTGTATTGAGAAAGAGAGAGAGAGAGCATTCATTCATCATGTGTTGTATTGAAGAGCAATGGATGTCTCTTCTTAAATAGTGTTTTGGGATCCACGGATCACAATCCATGGGATATACATAATCAATGGATGAGATTGATTTGTATTTCTTTCAATGGCGAAGATGTTGTTGTAAAAATACAACTAATAATTTAAGTTAAATTAATTTTCATTGATAAATCAACAAAATTAATTTGAAATTAAATCATGTTTGATAAGAGAAAAGATAATGAAGAGAATAAACCAATATCCCCATAAGAGGGGACGACTACTCTTCTCCTCATGGAGAGTTGTAGCCGTCCACTCCTCTTTGGTGGACTTGGTCTATTTGTTCACATTATCATGAGATCTCATTATCTCATGATATATATCATCATCTCTTGTTGACAATATTTTCACAAAAAATAATTCCAAATTATCTTATTGAAAATATCAATCATGCCATTGAAATTATTTGAATCTTATTCACAACCCAAAACTAAATGTAAATTATATTTTAATTAATCATCAAATGTGAATCCAATTCACATTAATAATTAATTAACAAATATAATTACAATATGCTCTCTATAATATATTATAAATCACATTTATAATATATATCGATAGTGCTATTCATATTATTCATATCCATGATAATTAAATCGTTATTAATCATCTTGGATCTCTATTCTCATGTGCCACAATAATATGAATCACATTCACATTATTCACATCTTTGATAATTAAATCACATTTAATTATCTCAGATAACTCTCCCCTTATAATATGAACCAAATTCATATTATCCATGATAATTAGATCCCATTTAATTATCAATTTTCTCGATGCTTGGATACATATATCAACAATGAAATTATATATGAACTCTTTCAAGGATAATGCGCTTTCTCCGCGGATACTTGGAGATAAGGACAGAGCGATTGTATTGTTCCACGTATAGTGACTTGGATGTTGAGATCACATCTCAAATCCAGATCTCGGGCCTCCCATAGATGCTTGATTAAATCAAGACCGCAAATCTAATCTTCTCATTTACATATGAATCACATTCAGATCAATGTCCAACATTTGGACCAAGATCAGATTACTTCTCTACTGAGAGGAGTCACTAAAATCCAGACCTGTTTCATCACTCCCCAGGAATGGAAGCGTCATGGTTATACAATCGTTTATGATCACATCACCCTCAGGTATTCCCAACACCTGTACATCCTGCATACTGGAAGACTCAGAATAAACTCGAAGTATTAAATCAACTTTATACTGTCTACTTCAGGGTTTTATCAATAAGTTTCTCATTTGATCATTGGGAGTTGGTATCGATCATATACTTTCCAAAAGAATATATCATACCTAGGTCTTGATCATATACTTTCCAAAAGTATCAAACCTACAAATTCAATCAAGCTTCCAAAGCGAGATGGCCGTGCACGAAATTTGATTCTTCCCAATATCTCATGAGTGAGCTCATGTCTTCAGGTTTAGTAATGAACCTGTATGATCCCTTCGAGAGATCGTATTACTCATATGCCCTTGCATGCACACTAGCATGCCGGTGTATAGACCTTGATTAGGTCATCAACCTATTGGTCTGCCAAATGTACATACTCAGACATATAGTAACACATCTATCTCCGGTCAGAGGATGCGTGCATGTATCGTGACAGCATACGATATAGGACTTTGGTTATCTCGATCTCGTTAAGTCAACTCTTTGTTCTAACTAATCTGACACCTTCGAATCTCTATTCTCATGCAGAGGACCTGCATCAAGAGGTCGGTCAGATATCAACCTATGTGAGAAAGGATGCCATCTCCTACTCAGGCTGGAGATCATCTCTTAATAATCATTTGACGGTACTTGATCAGTCCTCAATCTAACTCTTTAGATATTCATCCAAGCACCAGCCTATATGATTCAATAATTGAATCAACAGCTGTATGATCATCAAGATGGCCATGGTACATAACCCTAATTGTAGTAAGGGACCTATTATGCAAATTATTTATTCTTCATTTCAGATCAGGGAATGATATGTGCAATAACATTTATTGCATAATGGCTCGCCATGGGCTCACATGTCTAACAAGGAATTCATGTGTTTCTGTATCATCCATGGACAAATTTGTGCCTCTGATTTCCACTCGAAGGTCGCAGTCCTCTGATTTATGTGGCATGATCTCTCTCATCATAGATAACACTTCTGTTGGCTCTAGCTCTGGACTGTCTCTATCTGAACCTTATCACTACTGGAGCGGAAGGCGATCTCTCCAGTGTTGTAGACCATTACTACTTCGGTTGTTCGAAGGAACGACCATCTAAGAATAATCGAGGTGTGGAGCATATAGGTGCGGAGGTGTCCATGTCTGGGATGATGAAACCAACATGTAATTGCATCCCTTGATGGTGGCGATTACATCCTCCAACACACCCCTTGGTCACTTAACTGATCTATCTACGAATTGCAAAATCATCTTTGTTGGCTTGAGTGGCCCTAACCTAAATTCTGTGAGCAGGGATGAGGGCAATAAATTGATAGACGATCTACTATCAAGTAATGTGCGCTCGAGCTCTTGGTTGAAGATCTGCCATCTGACTAGAGGAGCTCCCTTGGCTTTCTGTTTGTGAAGGAGATTGCAGATGACATTCATAGTGGCCATGGTGAGAATGTGTTTCTCATGTTTCCAGCATCTGGTTTTGCGGGGTTAATGCTTCATGGTGCATGCTTCTTTCAATCCTTTTTTCACAATAGGCATGTACTCCATGGCCTTGAGCAATGGCATTTCAAGCATAATATTTTGCAAAATTTCAACAATTCTCGGATTAGATAAAGCATTTTTCAATGTTTATACTGTTTTTTAATTGCTTCAAAAAATGGAATATGCACATAAGAATTTTTTCTGTAAATTTGTGTCCATACCATAGTGTACAAGTAGATGGAAAAAATATGTAAAACCATCTACATCAGGTGGACCAAAATGCTGGCATGGATTGGTTGGCGTTGGTTCGGTTGAAGAAGCTTGATTCTCCAATGCTGGCATGGCTTTCCCTTGTCTGCTGCTTTCTTTTTATGTTTTCTGATTTTCTTCATTTTTTTTATTTTTGTATCATGTGCTGCATCAAAAAGATCTTTGGCCCTATCTACTGGTCTGGTTGATGACTCGGCCACATTCTTGATGCGTTGGGCCAAGTAATCAAGAGTCGGGTTCACCGATGCAGCCTCGGATGATTCGACATGATGAGGCCTCTGACTTTGCTGATACAGTGGAGGCTGCTACAGATAATCGTCAAAAAAATGATTGAGGAGTAAAAGAGTATTATTGGTACTGAGGAGAGGAATACCGAAGTTGAAACTGAATGGCTGAACGATGAAGATATTGTTGTTGGTACCCCGACTGTTGGTAGTTCTACCTCCAAGTTTATCCATGTTACAGAGGCTGCTAGTGATGAGACTGGTTGGGTTGGAAGCTCCTCCCTCCCTGTTGCTGGTGATTTGGCCTGATGGCTGTGTTTTGACCCTGGTCTTGTCCTTGAGGATGGGTCAGTTGCTTATCATTGTTTTACACACCATTCACCACCTGAATGTGTGGTGGAGGTGGGAAGCATTCTCGATGTACTGGGGTTGTGGCTCAGATTGATAAACCACCATCTGTGATTACAGTTGCGGCAATAGCTATTCGAGCGCTTACATGTAGTATACATGCTGAATCAGAGGCTGACTGGGACTCGATTGAGGATGGTCTTGCATGGTAGTTTCCTTTTGCTTAGTAGGAGTGTTGGGGGTGGTTACTACGAAGTTGCATGCACTGATAGTATTCACCAACAACTCTAGCTTCTTGGTGATTGTGTCCATCTTGTCCAATCCCATCATTCTTTATTCGATTACGACTAGTCCCTCTAAGTCTTGTGACCATTTTTCAATAATGTTTACTTTGGACAGGTGACTGCCAATGATGCTGAGATCTAAATTTTTTGCAACTGTACACTTCACAAGTGTCCACCATATTAACAGATTGGGATTTTTACCCGGCAGACCCTATAATCTTTGTCAATTACCTCTACGACCTTTGAAACATCGTAATTCTTCCCTCGACCCTATAAACTTGCTCCGTCTTACCCTACGAACCTTACCGTTAAATTAACACATCTTGAGTTAACTTCCTTGGGTAAAAAATGAGTTAATCTAACCAATCTGCAATCGGACGACTAGAATTAACCAAGACCACTTCCATCTCTCCTCCCTCAATGAGGGAATTAGCCTGTCTAGAGGAGGTGTGCACGAGGGGCATGGCGCTACGGCTCGACCTGGGCTGGAGCAGGTGCGTGGAGGGGAGGAGGTTGGAGGCAGAATGGGCTGGAGGGAGGCGGGGAGTCGAGCAGGGGAGGTGTGTGTGTGGGTGTGGGGGGGGGGGCTCGAGTTGCGTGAGGCAGGCTAGGGGCTTCGAGCAGCGGGTCCCGATGGGGGGATGGGGCTGGGGGTGCGGGGGGCTTTGTGCGGCGGGGGCCCCGGGTGGGGAGGGGGGGGTGGGGGCTCAAGCAGCATGAGGCGGGCTGGGGGCTTTGAGCAGCGGATCTCGGCGGGGGGGGGGGGGGGGGGGAGGGGGCTGGGGGTGCGGGGAGCTTTGTGTGGCGGGGGCTGGCAGGGGGGGGGGGGGTGGTTCGAGCGGCGGGAGGCAGGCTGGGGGTGCAGGGGGATTTTTGCGGTGGGGGCCCGGGGGGGGGGGGTGCGACTTGAGCGGCATGAGGCATGGGCTGCGGGGGGCTTCGCGCGACGGGGGCCGGGGTGCTTGAGCGGCAGGACACAGTGGGTCTCCAGGGTGGGAGGCAGGGGTTGCGGGGGGCTTTGCGCGGTAGGGGCCGGGGGGAGCGCTCGAGCGGGAGGGGCTCGAGCAGCGGGAGGCGGGGGCACTTCGAGCGCAGGGGTTGCAGGGGGGTGTTGAATAGGAAAATAAGAGGGTCGTACGATTTCACATGGCGAAACCGCAGTCGATGCGATGACCGCTCGAAAATCCCGATTCAAACATCAATTAACCCACGACAAATATATCAAGCAATGAAAGTAAATGTGCGGAGTTAAAATTTATTATAACTCTACAACAAGATGTGTATAGTGCAAGTATGTGTAGAGGTCGAACACAGGGAGCAGAAAGGTTAGATCGGGGCAAAATTGCACAAAAGTGTACTTGTGTGTGAATGTGGTCAAGTGTCTACTATGGTATTTTTTTTGTGGGTTTTTAATTTTATAATTTTTTTAATTTTTACTTTTATATTTTTGTATTTTGATTTTTAATTTACTGATTTTTATTTTCTTTTTATATTTTATATATTTTTTCTTTTTTCAATATTGGAAAATAAAGACAATGTAATAAAAGAGAGAAAGAGGTATTTATAAAAATAGATTAAAATATCCAAAAATAAGCAAATAAAGTCTTTTTTGTCTTTTTATACTTTTTACTGTTTTTGTGATTTTTGGGTAATTTTTAGAATGTTTTTGGTATTTTTAATTAGCAAAATAAAGCAAACAGTGAATAAAATGCAAGGCTGAAACTTAAAATGGAGAAATAAAATAGAAAATAGTAGCAAAAATACTCCACTTTAATTTTCAATGAAAGAAGATACAATAAGGAAAATTTAGGCACCAAGATTATATTTTTAGGGTTTTTGTAGAATTTTTAATATTTTTCTAAAGGTTTCTAGGGTTTTGCGATTTTTTTGGAGTTTTCTTTTGTATTTTTTTAATGATTTTTGGACTGAAGTTAAAACAAACTAAAAGACACAATGTATATTTTTTTGGGATTTTTCTGGAGTGTTTTTATATTTTTTAGGTATTTTCTAAGCAAACAGTGCTGAAAATGCATGTTTTTTGAATTTTTAAAAATATTAAAATGCAATAAATATGAAAAATAAAAATGTGGCGTGAAACTACAATGCAACATGAGCTTAAATCTATTTTTTGAGATTTTTTCGAATTTTCTAGATGCATGAAATAAATAGGGAAAGCACACAAAAAATACAAGGCCTAACAAGGGTATGAATGTAAATAGAGCAACGTTCAAGGGCCAATATGCAAATTATACATAAGTACACAACTGCAGATGAATGCTTTGAGTCCTAAATCAACATTACACAAAATGGCGGGGGAAATGGCACAAAATACCCACGCCCGAGGCGATCGACGGCTGCGGAGGCGTGGAGGAAGAACGACCGACGAACTCGGTCGGGATGAACTCGAAGCTCCAAAATCTCCACGCAAGATGCTTCGAACACCCCTCTGATGGTTCCACGAACCTCCAGGAACAACCCAAAACTGATAGGCGGCCGCAAAATGGCCTAGAAGAGACCGGAGGTCCGCCGCAACTTGAAGGAGGGAGGGGTGCTCCAAGTGGTTCGTCCTCAAACAAAAATCGACCCCAGGAGGGGGTCTTTTGCACCTGGACCTGCAATCAAGGCACAAGCAGCAGTAAAAGGCTCCAGGTCCAGCAAAAAGGGGTGATGGTGGCGTGGAGTGGCGAAAATGGTGGCCGGAGCTCAAGAGCTCCGGCGAGGTGTTTGATGGTGAGATCGAAGCTAACTAGTTGATTTAATGCGAAGCTAATTACGTGAAAACAAAGCTAAGGACTACAGCTACGTATTAAGCAAGTAAATACATGGAGAAATGACCTCGAATGGCGGTAGACCACGAGATTGGGTACCTCACGGCCAAGCTTGGCCGGAGATGGGTGGAGACGCCTCCGCACCGCTCCTCCTCTCCTCCTAACGGTGAGGTGAGGTTGCTGTCACCTTCCTCTAACCTCAGCACATGAAAGAAGGGAGGAAGAAGAGGGAAAAAGGAGTTCAAACTCGAAATGGAGGAGAAGGGTCGTTTTTGAAGATGTGGCTCTGGAGGCACAAAGAACGAGGTGTCGCGCGCGAATCGATGGTCCAAAGACCCGTCCAAGCCTAGGGCGTGTAACCTCAATATATGGTGAACAAAAGTCAAGAAGGAAGAATTGCCAAATGGTGAAAGACGCGCTCTCCAAAATTCGGAGAAAACGCCAAAAAAACGCAGTCTGACAAGCTTCAGAACATTGGGCAGAGAGTGGGCGAGGAGGCATGAAGATCGAGGTTTATCGAGCAAATCTTCGATCTAAAGACCAAACCAAGTACTAGGCGTGTATCATGGCTATATGGGGAGAAAAAATGAAGAAGGACCCGAGGTCAAAATGTGAATGACGTGGCCTAGAAAAATAGGAGAAAATGACCAAAAACGCAGCTGGCGGGCTGCAGGTGCAGACCAGGGAGTTGACCAGCGGGTCAACTTCTACCTGGTTGGTCCACGTGGACCAACCACAAAAATCCCTGGGAAAAACATTTGTAAATTCAATTAAAAATAGCAAATCAATTTATTAAATTATGGTTACAAAATAAAAAATGTTTTTATTTTATAAATTATTTTATTATGATTTTTATTTATTTTTATGAAGTATATTTTTACAAGTTGCTATTATACCCCTATATAGGTATATTATCTACATATTTTATTCCTTTATTTTTATTTTGTGATTTTAATTTTATTATTTTTATTTCTTATTTTATAAAATTATAAAATACTTTTATATACATAAATATATTTTTATTTTATTTTTCTGATATGTTTTGTATATTTAATAAAATACAAATATGTTTTGTATAGGTATATGTACAGGTAATGTATCTATGTATTTTATTTTTAAGTATTTTATTTTTGTTTTTATTTAGGTTTTTATTCCAATTTTAATGTACATAATTATTATAAGTATTATTTACAACATTATAAAAATATAAAAATACAAAAATAATAAATAAATAATAAATTAAATATTTTATTCGGTACACTGTACAATAGGGGTCCAAAACTCAACTTTCAAACCGTAGCTCCGCCAAATGCGAAACCACCGCCATAAAATAGCTTATTTTCTTCTATATACAATTAAAGGTGAGTACGCTGCATTTGGAGTTTTTATTTGTGAGATACGGGTCTGGGGAGTTGGGCTTCTGGATTTTTATTCAGATCATAACTTTTTATCTATACATTATTTTTGAGTGATATCAATTTTGTATTTTTCTTTATTAAATTATCTACAACTTTCATGTACAAAGTTTCTTTATTTGATGTATAAAAAGTGGAACCAAAAATAGGTCCCAAAAATGAATAAAGAATGAATAGAAATATAGGTATTTTCTCTGTATTTTGGCCCTTATCTCCCCTACTTTATTCCTTGTCGACCTATTCATCACGATGCCTAGGTCTCGGGGTTTCGGGTCATAATATATTTACAATATTTTATTCTTTTTCTTTTCTTTTCTTTATTCTATAATTTTGGCTTTAAAAACCACATTTTATACAATATTTACACACATATACATAAATGCTAAAATGCATGAATAAAGCCTATTTACACGCATTTACTAGGGTTTTTAAGGCCAAAATGATAGAATAAAGATGATGAAACGTGGATTCATCATCCCCCTATACTTGCCTTTGCTAGTCCCTAGCAAACACTTATGCAATAAGTGCAGAAAAAGAAAAATAAAGAAAAGAAAAGAAGAAAGATGGACTAAATTTAATTGTCAAACTTGTCTTCACAAAATCAAAGTTTGGAGCTTAAGTCAGACCTTTGGAATTTTAGTGCGGGCGGAACCTTATTGAGACCCGAATTTGAAATCCAACAGTCCTTGAGAATCCCAAAACTCTGTCCAAGTCTCCTCAATGGCCAGGTCAGAAATACTTCAACTCATACGCAAACTCTTATGACTATGAATCTGACTCGTACAGTGTAAGTGATTGTGGCTCTCCTCAGCTAGAATGACAAAGAGACTGACTTCTCCAGTGTGACAACCCAATGATTCCCCAATCCAATGACTCCATCCTCGAGGAGCGGGGTATTCCCGTCTAAGTTCAAGTGGCAACCAACTCAAGAGGAGGGGGTGAAGAGAAGAATGGACGATAGCCAGTGTAGCTACCTATCCGAGGATGCAAGACCAGTGTAGTCAAGTCATCCAGCTGCAGGCTCACATGATATGACTTTGGAACTCAGGCTTGCTTATTGACTTTACAACATATGTACATACTTTGCAGGCTTTTTATTTTTGTATATGCCTGAACTTTTCTTTTTTTTTTTGAAATACTATTCACAGCAGCATTTACATAAGGAGTTTTTCCTCTTGAGCCAGTAGACTATCCCTCTTTTGAAGCTTTATCGCAACCCACAGCCTCCTGTCTTTAGACTTCCTAATCACTGGACGGGTTGGGGTGCACTTCCCTCCCTAGAGGAGGACAAATGTTTCCACTTGTGTGCGTCTCATACTGGCAAATCCAATCCCCTCACCACTCCAACTGAGTTGAGCCATGTGAAAGGTGCAGGTGTCCAAGTTAGGTCATTATCAACAAGAATCGTGCGTGTGCTCTGAAATACTCTACTTAGGCAGTCAAGAATCCATTGAACTAAGTCCCGTGATCCTCAAAGAATTAAGTCGACTAGACCTGAAGTACCTCAAACCCAGTTCCTATAAGGTTCCTGTTATTAGGTAGATTATAAGGTCCAATCAAGCTCCAATCTCCGGATTTTACTTAGACTTGTTCAACTATCAAACTCAATCCGAAAAATGCGAATGCTATGCAAATGATATGCAGAATGCAGAAAATATTTTTGTGATGCAATTTTCAAAGATTTTGAACTTTTTATGGGTTTTTGAAAATATGATGCATGCATGTGCAGATGCATTTTTTTTGTCTTTTTCAAAAAGATTTTTTCAAATGTTTTTGGATTTTAATTTTGCAAATGTTTTTGGGATTTTCGAAAGAAAAATATTTTGGCTAAAAACTAGGTTAAAATATGTACACGGGAGTGCTTCTTATATTTTCAAGAAGTGGATTTTAAGGATTTACAAGGGTAAGTGATCAATTTTATACATATATATGAATATAATGGATTTTTGGTGTGATGTATGTATTCCTCAAACTTATTTGAAAACAATTTA
The DNA here is from genome assembly GCA_037367405.1 of Ottelia alismoides. Classification (NCBI taxonomy): domain Eukaryota; kingdom Viridiplantae; phylum Streptophyta; class Magnoliopsida; order Alismatales; family Hydrocharitaceae; genus Ottelia; species Ottelia alismoides. The sequence continues at coordinate 585,605 of JAZKJV010009287.1, read as the reverse complement.
CACACAATTTTTTTTGAAAACTATAGTCCAAAATAATTTTTACAAACATTTTACAAACATTTACACACATTTGAAAATCATTTTGCAAAAGGCTTTCAAACAGTATAGAAAGATTTTTCAAAACATTTTTGCAACCATTTTTCAAACCATTTGCAAATCATTTTTCAAACATTTTTATTTCACACAAAGAAAAAGAAATTTTTACAAACCACACATTTTTACACAGGTTGAAAACATGTAACAAAACATTTTCAAAATAGTTTTCAATAGATGTTCACACAGATTTTCAAATCATTTTTCAAACATTTTGCAAAAAACATTTTCACCCGATTTATTAATCAGTAAATACAAAAAGAATTTGAGGAACAAAACACCTTTTTATTAGGGATTTTTAATGAATTTTAAAGAATTTTTCTAGCCATATTATTACGAAAGTACGAGTTATGGCTAAAGTATATACGTAGTATATACGACCCCCCTATACTTAGCTTGAGCTATGTCCTCATAGATCAGAGAGAAAAGAGAAGACATAACTCATACTAAGTATAGGCAAGCCTAAAGAATAAATGAATGAATCAATGAGAAGTTGACCGTCCCCCCTATACTTAGGATCAAATAATCCTAAGTATAGCAGACTGTACACAACGCAGGGAGGGTCAGGGGTGGGAATGAACAGATCGTACTCAGGTTGTCTCCCCCTATACTTAGGGTAAGATATCCCTAAGTATAGACAAGAAGAGGAGACAATGGAGATGATCAAAGAATAGAAATACTCGGGGTGCACACCCCCCTATACTTAGGACAAAGTACGTCCTAAGTATGGAAAACTGTTTACAAGGGCGATACCTTTTTGATAGATAAAGAAAATAGAAGAGGAAAAGAAGAAAAGAAGAAAAGAAGAAAATAAATCAAAAGGTAGATGAGGAGATCGTGAGGATGTACACACCACTCCCCCTATATTTAGGGTAAAAGAAGCCCTAAGTATAGGCAACAACAGGAGTGATGACACTGAACGACAAAAGAGCACTCAGCTCGTCCACCCCTCCTATACGTAGGACAAAGTGCGTCCTAAGCAAGGCAAACACGAGAATGGATGGACGAGCAATACGGTAGAGAGAACAGAGGTACACAAAAGTGAATATACAACAGGGATGGATATACAGATGATCAAGAAGGTTGAAAGCGAACCTTCTTGCGGGACCGCTGAGGAATGGATCTGGTGTGATGTAGGTCGATATCGGGGTCCACAATGGACGGAAGCCGATCAGGGTTGACAGAAAGTAGATCCTCAGGGGCCCTAGGGTGTGAAGGCACAGACTGGGTAGTGGAAGAAGTACGGCTCGGTCCGGCCTTGGGAGTCTCGCTGATATCAAAGTGGAATGGGACGAACTCATCATCATTGGAAGTAGTGTACTCAGAGTCGTCCTGCGAGGAGTCGTCCAGGTCAAAATCAAAAGGCACGAACTCATCGGTGGAAGTAGTCGAACTCTGGTCGTCCTCTATAATTTCAACCGGATCATCTTTCTCATCAAAAGGGCCGAATTTCCGAAGAAAAGCAACTAAATCAAATTCGGCCTTTGTCTCATCAGTTTCTATGTGGCCAGGAGCGGACCCATCAGTGGAAGTAGTCAAAACATGTCCGTCCTGTATAGTCTCTAAATCTGCCCTCCGCTCAACTGTATCAATCGTGTAAATCCCGCGGATGTCATCAACACATCGCCAAGTCCCAGAAGAGGAAACTCTGAGGTCCATGCTTTCGGAGTCTTCCTCAACAGGCAAGAATTCTCGGGTCTCAGTGGAATCCAATAGACAACAAAATTCTTTGATAGTATCATCAAGGTCGTGGTCCTCGAGGTCAACCACGATAGGTATGGTCGCATCAGGTGCAGGTCTCTGGTCGGCAATGGGTGCGGTGATCAATGCTTCGCTTTCGTCAGCAGGACGGAAGCGAATCTCTCCTGATCCGTAATCAATAACGACCTTCGTAGAGGCGAGGAATGGTCGTCCCAGGATGATTGGAGAGTGCTCCCCTGTGGAGGTCTCCATGGGCAATACGACAAAATCAACAGTGTAGCTCGTGCCCTGAATCGAAATGACGGCGTTTTCAAGGATACCCTTCGGCCTCTTTATTGATCCATCAGCAAACTGTACGATCATCTTGGTCTTCTTGAGAGGCCCTAAGTGAAGAGACTGTACCAGCGAGAAGGGTATGATGCTAATCGAAGCACCACCGTCTAGGAGAGTGTGATCACATGCGTGGTTAAATATGGTGCAGCTAATGAAAGGTGTGGCAGTGTTCCTCTTCTTGGGAATGGGACGGTGTGTGATGGCATGGGCAGTGGCCATGGTCAAGATATGACGCTCAGATCTGCTCCTTCGCTTTCTCTTCTTGGGAAGAGGAGCAGATAAATCGGTCATGGCCTGCTGAAGTGGGGCACGGATAATCTCATGTATGGTGGCCACCACTTCGGGCTCAGTCAGCATTTTTTTGAATTTTTGGACCTCCTCCATACAAGGGAGGAGGTCGGAATCAGCATATACACGAGGAATGCCAAGAGCAGTCTGTACATCGGCATCCTCGGGGTCAAAGGTGGGACCGGGTGTGAATGTATGTGTGGACCAAGGATCTGGCAAGTGGTCTCTCTCCTCACAGTCTGACTCGATCGTGTGTCTCCCGAAATCTTTTTGTGTTTTTAAATTTTTCTCATTTTTTTGTAATTTGGGCGATTGCAAGCTCTCATGATAATCCTCAAATGATTCCATATCCTCAAAGACTGGAGCGGCATTCTGGTTCTTATTTAAACTAGTAAGATCAGTGATCCTCGAATTCATTTGCTCCATCATCTGGTTCAAGGTCTCAAGTGTGGATATCATGAAAGGTGACTCCAAAATCTCAGGATCGGGTGAGTCGAATGTGGGCGGTGGGTGTGGACAAAAATCACATTCCGGATCAGGATACTCAAGGAAGAGCGGGTTGTCGAAATGTGTAGGAGATGGTGGTGGGAATGACTGACGAAGGTCAATGTCCGGATCCTGAAATAGTGGGTTGGTCGGATATGTACAAAAGTCAGGAGCAAAGTCCTCCTGGAAAAAAGGAGGTGGACCGGCTGGAGTGAGCGAATGATCCGCAAAGTCCGGATAAAATACGCTCCAGTCGGCCATCTCGAAACAAAGGAAAAATGATCGGGAGAGCACGATGGTCAAGTCAAGAGAGTAGAAAAGAAGGCGCAAATGCGCAGGGATGATCTAGGACACACACAAAACAATCACAGACAAAAATGAAAATAATACAAACCCTCAATTCACCTACTCAACTCGGTGAAGACCACAAATGCGGTCTTTTTATCTTGTCTGTTTTAGAGTTAGGTGAGAAGTCCAAAAATTGCACAAACACTTAGGGGGCTTGATGGGATTTGGGCACTAATCCTTAGTGTGTGCGCGAGCAAGTAGAAGCTAAGACAATGAGGGGATTACTCGCCCCAATACAAGATGTTTCTTTTTGATCGGTTTTAGGGTCAAGTAAAATTAACAGTCCCAATTTTATTGATTATCACTTTTTTGGATTTTTAATAAGAAATGCACGCGCCTAACGAGGATTCAATTCCTTTATGATCCTAGGTTGGCAAAATCAGAGGTAGAGAGGCGGAAAAGTAATGCAAGCGGCAATCGATGATGAATGCTAAAGAGAAATGCTCACCTTGCCTCCAGCACTCTACATGCAAGGATGCTCAGCAGAATTGAAACCTATCTATATGCAAATGCAAAGCCGATGAAATCGCCCTAAGTTTCAAAAATTGCTATTAGCGGGAAGAACCACAAGTTAACCACTAGTCGTCAACCCTAGAGTCCGGTCTACGCTCACCCCTCCTCTGCTCAACAAATTGAGGGTAGGAGAAAGCGCTTTGCGGGGAGAGCTCGCGGCGCGACGGATTGAAGATGATGAATCAACTGTTTAAATTTGACTAAGTCCAAACGCGACTATAGGTACATGCAATGTTGATTAAGATGTTTGGACCTAATTCTACGCAAGCAATCCTAAAACTAAGGGCTCAATCACACAAAAGAAATAAAATCGGAAAACAAAACAAAATAAATAAAAAAAATGTGAAGAAAACCGTAAAAAGCCGCGGTGAGCCCCCAGGTGAACAGACACCTGGAAGTTAGGCCCGAGAGTCCTGAATGTCCGAGTACCTATATTATTATAAATATAGGTCGCTCTCTCACTTAAATTACAAAAATAAATGCGGGAAATAAATTCTACAACTAAGGGTGGAGCTCAGTCTTCAAAAATCTCTCATTGTCTCCTCGGTGCTAAGCGGGCAGAAGCCGTCTTCACGTGGGTGCGTAGGCGCCTAGGGTGGAGCGCCTCCCTCGATCCGCGGTTCCTCGCACAAAGTCAACAAAAGAGAAGGTTAGACCGATCAAGAGATATATCAAAAATAAAGAAAATAAAATAGCGAAAAATAAAAGCCGCGAAGTAGACAATAAATCACAATCACAAACAAGACCCGAACTACGCGCTGTTGCTCCCAGGCAACAGCGCCATTTGTTGAACAGGAAAATAAGAGGGTCGTACGATTTCACAAGGCGAAACCGCAGTCGATGCGGTGACCGCTCGAAAATCCTGATTCAAACAACAATTAACCCACGACAAATATATCAAGCAATGAAAGTAAATGTGCGGAGTTAAAATTTATTATAACTCTACAACAAGATGTGTATAGTGCAAGTATGTGTAGAGGTCGAACACAGGGAGCAGAAAGGTTAGATCGGGGCAAAATTGCACAAAAGTGTACTTGTGTGTGAATGTGGTCAAGTGTCTACTATGGTATTTTTTTGTGGGTTTTTAATTTTATAAATTTTTTTAATTTTTTACTTTAATATTTTTGTATTTTGATTTTTAATTTACTGTTTTTTATTTTCTTTTTATATTTTATATTTTTTTCTTTTTTCAATATTGGAAAATAAAGACAATGTAATAAAAGAGAGAAAGAGGTATTTATAAAAATAGATTAAAATATTCAAAAATAAGCAAATAAAGTCTTTTTTGTCTTTTTATACTTTTTACTGTTTTTGTGATTTTTGGGTAATTTTTAGAATGTTTTTGGTATTTTTAATTAGCAAAATAAAGCAAATAGTGAATAAAATGCAAGGCTGAAACTTAAAATGGAGAAATAAAATAGAAAACAGTAGCAAAAATACTCCACTTTAATTTTCAATGAAAGATGATACAATAAGGAAAATTTAGGCACCAAGATTATATTTTTAGGGTTTTTGTAGAATTTTTAATATTTTTCTAAAGGTTTCTAGGGTTTTGCGATTTTTTTGGAGTTTTCATTTGTATTTTTTTTTAATGATTTTTGGACTGAAGTTAAAACAAACTAAAAGACACAATGTATATTTTTTTGGGATTTTTCTGGAGTGTTTTTATATTTTTTAGGTATTTTCTAAGCAAACAGTGCTGAAAATGCATGTTTTTGAATTTTTAAAAATATTAAAATGCAATAAATATGAAAAATAAAAATGTGGCATGAAACTACAATGCAACAGGAGCTTAAATCTATTTTTTGAGATTTTTTTGAATTTTCTACATGCATGAAATAAATAGGGAAAGCACACAAAAAATACAAGGCCTAACAAGGGTATGAATGTAAATAGAGCAACGTTCAAGGGCCAATAAGCAAATTATACATAAGTACACAACTGCAGATGAATTCTTTGAGTCCTAAATCAACATTACACAAAATGGCGGGGGAAATGGCACAAAATACACACGCCCGAGGCGATCGACGGCTGCGGAGGTGTGGAGGAAGAACGACCGACGAACTCGGTCGGGATGAACTCGGAGCTCCAAAATCTCCACGCACGATGCTTCGAACACCCCTCTGATGGTTCCACAAACCTCCAGGAACAACCCAAAACTGATAGGCGGCCGCAAAATGGCCTAGAAGAGGCCGGAGGTCCGCCGCAACTTGAAGGAGGGAGGGGTGCTCCAAGTGGTTCGTCCTCAAACAAAAATCGACCCCAAGAGGGGGTCTTTTGCACCTGGACCTGCAATCAAAGCACAAGCAGCAGTAAAAGGCTCCAGGGCCAGCAAAAAGGGGTGATGGTGGCGTGGAGTGGCGAAAATGGTGGCCGGAGCTCAAGAGCTCCGGCGAGGTGTTTGATGGTGAGATCAAAGCTAACTAGTTGATTTAATGCGAAGCTAATTACGTGAAAACAAAGCTAAGGACTACAGCTACGTATTAAGCAAGTAAATACAGGGAGAAACGACCTCGAATGGCGGTAGACCACGAGATTGGGTACCTCACGGCCAAGCTTGGTCGGTGATGGGTGGAGACGCCTCCGCACCGCTCCTCCTCTCCTCCTAACGGTGAGGTGAGGTTGCTGTCACCTTCCTCTAACCTCAGCACATGAAAGAAGGGAGGAAGAAGGGGGAAAAGGAGTTCAAACTCGAAATGGAGGAGAAGGGTCGTTTTTGAAGATGTGGCTCTGGAGGCACAAAGAACGAGGTGTCGCGCGCGAATCGATGGTCCAAAGACCTGTCCAAGCCTAGGGCGTGTAACCTCAATATATGGTGAACAAAAGTCAAGAAGGAAGAATTGCCAAATGGTGAAAGACGCGCTCTCCAAAATTCAGAGAAAACGCCAAAAAAACGCAGTCTGACAAGCTTCAGAACATTGGGCAGAGAGTGGGCGAGGAGGCATGAAGATCGAGGTTTATCGAGCAAATCTTCGATCTAAAGACCAAACCAAGTACTGGGCGTGTATCATGGCTATATGGGGAGAAAAAATCAAGAAGGACCCGAGGTCAAAATGTGAATGACGTGGCCTAGACAAATAGGAGAAAATGACCAAAAACGCAGCTGGCGGGCTGCAGGTGCAGACCAGGGAGTTGACCAGCGGGTCAACTTCCACCTGGTTGGTCCACGTGGACCAACCACAAAAATCCCTGGGAAAAACATTTGTAAATTCAATTAAAAATAGCAAATCAATTTATTAAATTATGGTTACACAATAAAAAATGTTTATTATTTTATAAATTATTTTATTATGATTTTTATTTATTTTTATGAAGTATATTTTTACAAGTTGCTATTATACCCCTATATAGGTATATTATCTACATATTTTATTCCTTTATTTTTATTTTGTGATTTTGATTTTATTATTTTTATTTCTTTTTTTATAAAATTATAAAATACTTTTATATACATAAATATATTTTTATTTTATTTTTCTGATATGTTTTGTATATTTAATAAAATACAAATATGTTTTGTATAGGTATATGTACAGGTAATGTATCTATGTATTTTATTTTTAAGTATTTTATTTTTGTTTTTATTTAGGTTTTTATTCCAATTTTAATGTACATAATTATTATAAGTATTATTTACAACATTATAAAAATATAAAAATACAAAATAATAAATAAATAATAAATTAAATATTTTATTCGGTACACTGTACAATAGGGGTCCAAAACTCAACTTTCAAACCGTAGCTCCGCCAAATGCGAAACCACCGCCATAAAATAGCTTATTTTCTTCTATATACAATTAAAGGTGAGTACGCTGCATTTGGAGTTTTTATTTGTGAGATACGGGTCTGGGGAGTTGGGCTTCTGGTTTTTTATTCAGACCATAACTTTTTATCTGTACATTATTTTTGAGTGATATCAATTTTGTATTTTTCTTTATTAAATTATCTACAACTTTCATGTACAAAGTTTCTTTATTTGATGTATAAAAAGTGGAACCAAAAATAGGTCCCAAAAATGAATAAAGAATGAATAAAAATATAGGTATTTTCTCTGTATTTTGGCCCTTATCTCCCCTACTTTATTCCTTGTCGACCTATTCATCAAGATGCCTAGGTCTCGGGGTTTCGGGTCATAAAATATTTACAATATTTTATTCTTTTTCTTTTCTTTTCTTTATTCTATAATTTTGGCTTTAAAAACCACATTTTATACAATATTTACACACATATACATAAATGCTAAAATGCATGAATAAAGCCTATTTACACGCATTTACTAGCGTTTTTAAGGCCAAAATGATAGAATAAAGATGATGAAACGTGGATTCATCAGGGGGGGCTCGAGCTGCGGGAGGCAGGGCGCTTCGAGGTCCTGACGGAGGATTTGGAGGTGAAGGGCGATGCCGGAGGTCGGGAACGAGGAGGTAGAGCTCGGGGAGGAGGGCGGTGGAGGGAGGAGGTGGGGGGTGCTGTGTGGTGGGGAAAAGGAGGAATGTGAGAGGGAGTGGCAATTAATGTAAATTCGGCAAATAAAATATGCATAATATAAAAGAATGCAACGGAATTCAGTTAGTTTTAACGGGTAAATGGATGTGGGTTTACCACAGGGACACACTTAGACTCATCCTCTTTTTTCCCAGGTTGGTTCTGTTTATTTTTTTGTTTGGTTTTACCACAGGGTACCGACAAAGATTATAGGGTCTGCCGGGTAAAAATCCCTAACAGATTTGTGGAGGATCTGGGGTTGCACCTGAAAAGTACGGGAAGAGGAGAGTGTCGCCTCTGTCACGACCATCTCCTCAAAGATTTGCCATATTGCATCCTCATCCTTATTGAAATGTCAACCTCCGTAGACGGCGTCAACGAAACCTTAACTATTCTAACTAAGTCCCCCAAAGAAATGCTGGACCAAACTAGTCTTTGGGATATCATAGTGGGGCATTCTCAATTAAATCAATGAATCTCTGCCAAGTCTCATGAATGGACTCTTGTGGTCCCTGGGAAATGCTGGCAATCTTGGACCACATTAGATTGAAATGACCAAGTGCGTAAACACTTATGCAGAAAAGCAGACTTCAGTTCTTCCCACATTGTCACCACCTTCCCCAAATGGTTGATCCGGTACAGTGCTTTTCCCTGAAGGCTGAAAGGAAAAGCGGTCATCCTGACTACGCCCAATGGGATGTTGGGGTAGTGCATTGTGCTGTGGATACATCCAAATTATAGTAGATGGATGTAAGGTTCTTCATTGTGATTCCCATGGAATGGGAAGAGGAGAGAAAGCAGCTGCTGTTTCAGCTCAAGGTGTCTGTGGATTGGTGGAATCTGGATCCACTCAATAATCCAATCGGCCCCAAGATTTTAAGTCTACTTCAGTGTAGGCTTGGGTTGACCTCTCCTTCCCTCTCCCTCACCTTCGTGATGTCCGTCTACAGAATGGTTATCCTCATCATCACCATGTAAATCATCATCTCCTCCTCCTCCTCTTCTCTCTCTCTTCCGTCCTCCTCAGATCATTTAACATTTCTCGAAAGGCGACCTGAGAAAGAGCTTGATCAATCAATTGTTGTTGGAGAGCATGGATGGATGCCAAGAGCTGACTATTCACTTCATTCTGGTTCATGTCATGTTCTATATTCTGCTCAGTATTAGGATGTTGTGGTCCCTTTCCTTGGCCCATGCGAGCCATCTCAGAAGCTGACTGTGAATCTGGCTTCAGACCGGGGTCTTGATTTGCAATAGGGAAAATACCTCGATCAATCTTCATGCAAGTACCATATATAGATACCAATTCCGAATTAAGGTCAATTCTGAATTTTATTAATGACAGAGAATTGTAAGGAGTGAAATCAATTTCCATCCAAAAAGGATAGAAATTAGGAAGAGAGTTTTCCTGCTCTGTGGAAGGTACAAGAAGTGGGGAGCCCTGAGGATGGTTCACGAAGTCCGAACCAATCACTTGGGAATCGCCCTGAATTATTGGAGATGTCGAACTTGTGGAATCAATGTGGGTGTAGGTGGAGTCCCGAAAACCATCCAGGAGTCGACATCTTAGAAACAAAGAGGAAAAAGACGGGGAGAAATGATCATGGGGAAAAACAAGAGGATGAGTAAAGAGAAGAAAAAGAAGGCTCAAAGTGAGCGACTTTAAAAGAAATGCAAATGAAAGGAAAGAAAAATGGCACAAGCGCGTGGGACTGATCTTTGAATCCTAACTAGATCCAAACAAACACCAAAGAAAATTGGGTTCACCAACTCAACACATGTAAAGCCATGAGAGTTTGGCTATTTTTATCTTTTTAATTTAATTGTTATTTCAGGTAATCTTGTAACACATCCTTAAAGGCTAGCCATATAGGAAAGTCAGTATTGCTAGAAAAGAATCCCATACTTTTTCCACTTCCTTTGTATCATGTGATCTTCACTTTTTGAGATCCTCGATATCGGGCTTGAGTGGCTACTCAGCCAAAGAAGAAGATAGGAAGCTGATAGGCGAAACCACTGAGGTAATCAGATGCAAGACGATGAGATAGACACACCTGTAAGGGCATGGCCTAAGCTCAATAAATCGGACCAGGTCGGATGCTCTACATAAGGTTAGAACATCATCGTTGACAAGGCCTTACTCCCTTACGTACGATAGAATCACCAATACTTTGTCTGTGACTGTTGATAATCGAGGCAACCACATATTGAGTTTTGACTATATTCCTTAAGGGTCCTGCCCCGCTCTATCTGAAATGTACTTCAATACAATGTAGTCTTTGTGAACCTCAAACAATGATGTTCGTTACAAATTTTAATTAGGGTAAGAGTTTATTAACAACCCATTGTTTTAATTTTTGAATTTTCACTTTTTTGAGTATTTTTTCAGCAATATTTTCCTAACATTTTTTTGGATTTTCTTTTAAACATAAGTTCTCAAAAATAGAAGGAGATAGCGGTAAAGCAATGCAAGATGACACTAGGATGGAAATCTCGCCCTTGTGTCAAAATGATGAATGCTTATATAGAAGACTTACAATGCTTCCCAACTCTCTCCATGTACAATGCAAAACAAGAATTTTTAAACCTAATCTATATCCAGTATGCAAGACAATAAAATCCTGCTAAGAACGAATTACTATTATTGTGAAGCACAATTTGTGTTTGAGCTAGATCCAAATGTAGACTATAGAAGCATGCAAATATTAGGTGTGCGGACCTAGCTTACTCGATTAAGCAATCTTAAAAATCTATGAGCTCAATCACAAAAAACAAATGAAAATTAATGTGGAAAGCACCCACCACGAGAAACAAAATAAAATGAGGATAAATAGGGAGGATAAAAGTGTAGAAGGCGGTAAAAATGTGAGAAAAATCGGTGAGCCCTGAAGTGAACAATTACTTGGTAAAATAAGTTCGAGAGTTCAAGTGTCTACATGTATTATTTCAATTATAAATAGAGTCTCTCTCTCACCAAAAAGAAAATAAAATGTTAATCTAAAGCTATGCTACACAAGTTTCAAAAGTTGGCTAAGATGCCTCTCCAACCAGCTTGTGAAGGAGCTGGTATCCACATGACTCAGGTGCACCAAACCTCCAAGGAAGATTGTCCTAGCTTCACGGTCCCTTGCAACAAAGTCAACAAAGAGATGTATTAGCATAGCTTATCAATTAGCCAAATAAAATATAAGGATAAGGCATCAAATAATAGGCGAATTAATGAACACAAAATCTATTCTATATGATTCACCTCATTGACGACACCATTTTATTGAAGGGATTTTGAAAGAGGATCCTAACGCATGGTCTTGGAGGGTATGCGATGCCCGATAAGTTGGGTCCAACGTCGTTGTGTCAACCCCTCTCGCAATACTCAGATCATATCTCAATCTCTCATAGACAATTAACCTGTAACTATGATTAAGAAATGAATACAAGTGAGCTAAAATTTATTATACCCTAAAAATAAGTACGTATAGTACGCAAGTGTAGGGGTCGAACCACAAAGGAGCAATGTGGATATATATACATATACATATACATACATATATATATATATATATATATATATTTATTTATATATATATATATATATATATATGAGAAAAGGGAGCCTACATCCAGGGGTGTAGGTAACTACCTACACCCGACTCATTTTTTCATAGATTTTTGATTTTTTTGAAATGAAATCTTAGGGGAATTAGATCACTATGTACCACCATGGTGTCATTCAAAATTCAACTTAATTCGAGACTCCTATCATCTTCATCAAGACTATCAAATTTTAACGGTCTCAGAATTACTGAAATTGACCCCTTCTAGATGAATGTGTTAGGAATGTTTGTTTTGCATGAAACTTGAAACACATATTCCTCTCAATATATTAAGAAAATCCCCCTAAGGTTTCATTCAAAAAAACTCAAAAATCATGCCAAAAAAGGCCGGGTGTAGGTAGTTACCTACACCCTGGGCTTAGGCTCCCAGCTCCCTATATATATACATATATATATATAAGATTGACGATAAATGAGAAAATCAACAAATGTGTTTTTGTGCTTTATAGGGTTTTTCTAATTCTTGTGGGTTTTTAATATTTTATATTTTTTTTAGATTTTTTATGTTTTAATTTGTATTTTCTTTTATAATTATCTGATTTTTAGTTTTTTTCTTAATATATAAAGGCATAATAAGTATATATATATCTACATATAATAAAAGGTATAAGATAAGTACTATATATAATATATGAATAATAAAAACATAAAATTAAGAAAATGCAAATAGGAACATGAAAACAACTAAAGGGTACCCTAAGGCCACTCTCGCTGATCTCACACAATCAGTTGTCGTTGCGTGACCAAACTCAAGGCCAAATTGGCAGCTCAAGAATCACCCCACACTAAATAGAATCAAGCAAGAATAATCAGATAAGAATAAAAATTTATTTTAACCTACGATGAATGTCTATAGTGGACAAAGAACCGGGGTCGAGCTCAGGGAACAATACATGGCAGCATAGAATATTATTTATAAATAAATAATGTGTATAGATGTATATAGATATGCACACCATTTACTTATGTTTTCTGTGGATTTCAAAATTTAAAATTTTAGCTATTTTTATTTATTTTTTAAAATTTTAATTTTTTAATTTTGTAAGGTTTTTACATAATTTAAATTTATTATAATTAATAATAATAATATAACTTATATGTAACCATATATATTTATATGATACACTATAGGGTAATAAAAATATATAACTAAAAATAATCAAAAGTTGCAAAATAAACTATTTTTGTGTTTTTTTAATTTTTCTACTATTTTGGTGATTTTTGGGAATTTTTACTTTTTTTGGATTTTTAAAATATGAAAAAGTAATAAACAATGACTTTTAATTAGGTCGAATTGATTTGATGGCTGAAAATAGCTAAAAAGGTTAAAATTTCTCAAAATCAATTTTAATGTATACTAGTATGTATAAATAAATATACAGAAGAGAAAGGAATGCCTTTGAAATTTTTGAAGAGTTTATATATTTTTTAAGGATTTTGGAGCTTTTTAATTTTTTATCATTTTATTTTTTATTTTTAGGGATTTTTTATACGAGGGCAAAAAATTCAATAATAAATAAACATTAAATTTTTTAGAGTTTTTAAGCATGATTTTGTGATTTTTTGTTTTTAATGATAATAGGGAATATTTGTGCTATTTTTTTTTATTTTTAGTAAATAGAAAAAATAAGTGAAATGCAAAATAAAAATATGGCATGAAAGAACACAACATCATGCACTTTATCATATTTTTTACAATTTTTGGAGCACGGATTATCTTTATAGAAATTAAACAAACATGCAGAGAAATACTTGAACTAGCAAGGGTATATTTGTAATTAAAATATGAGGCAGGGGTTACATGCAAATTTCATAAACGTTCTGAACTAATATTCATATTTTAAATATTAAAAGAAAACTACAATAACTATAGGGGTTTACATGTAACGTCACATAAACTCACATGCACATGTACGTGAACCTACGTGGCTTGTACTGTAACACAAATGTCCAAAATTATGATGGTTTAGATCCAAATAATACTAAACATAATACACATGCTTGAGGAATGTTGGGACTAAATATTAATACAAAAAGGAATATGAGTACTTCGCAAAATTACCCAAATCCAATGCCAGCGAACGACTGTGGTGGATGCCACGTAGGCGCTGCTTAATTAGATCTGACGATGGAGCATGGGTAACACTTTTCATTGTGTGGATGGCTATGGTTAGATCAGGGAAGAGGGCCTCGATCAGACGGCAACTAGGTGGCCTCCAAGAATAGGGAGAACACCGAAGATGGTGAACTTCGATCATCGATTCCATCTACGTATAGCACAATTCTTCACGTCGATTGGCTCCTTAGCTTCCTATCAACTCTCCGCTCCTGTAGAGGTCTTCAACAAGGTTCCAGGTCCCCTCGATTGGGACCTGGGCGTGTCTCTTTCTCACTCGACCTAGAAGTGGTTCTGACGAATCACCTTACTAGGCTTCCTTTGAAGGCCTCATCCTATGCAAAAGATGCAATGGTTCAAGAGCAATGCTATAAGACCAAAAATAGCGGTTGGAGCTCCATGGATAATGTAGGAGATGAGGCTCAAGCGATGCAGAAGAAGGGGGGACCTCGAATCACTTCGATTCAGATCAAATCAAAGGGGGAAATATGTGGATGATATATAGAAAGCATCAAGGGTTGAAGTGGGGTGGTCGATGGGTAGGATGACAGTCAAATCACAGTGGAATAAGGCTTGGAGCTCAAGTTCCAGACGAACGATGAAATTGGATTAGCAACTAATTTACTGGTCGAAATGCTAAAATAAAAATGAAACTGAAATCTAGGCTGAGCATATTACCTAAGAATGATGGGAAAAGGGGGCTCAACATGGTGAAACCATGGAGCTGAACCTCACACTGGCAAGGTGGCCGGAGATGTCTTGGATGCACTCAACCTTGACTCCTCCTCGCTACGAACCATAGAACCAGCTCCTGTCACAAGTGGTAGTCCAATGAAGGTAATTTGAGTGGTTAAGACTTGATGAAGAGTGATCAAAACTCAACAATAAGATGGAAGGGATTATTTATAGGCTAATGGAGCAGAGGTTTCAAGGTGAGATTGCATGAGATTGATTTGGAGTTGGTGAGATGGGTATGGCTAGTATGGATCGTGGTTGATCAAATTATACAGAGATGGAGCGGCTCGAGGGAGAATAGGTAGGGGGAGATGTAGAAATAGGGAGAAAATGGGAGGTCCATTACTTTTGATAAGTCAGAAGAGTTGGGGTACAGTTGACCTTAGGTCAACCTTTGAAGAGATCTAGATGGTCCATGTGGACCAACAAGATAAATGCAAGGCGAAAATGCCTTGTAAACTCTATAATAAATAACAAAAGAATTAACTAATTTTGGGTTATAAAATAAAAAATATTTATTATTTTTTTAATATTTAGTTCTTATTTTTTTTTTTTTTGAGATTACTTATTATGAGTTACTTTTTAGAAGTTCATTTATAGGTATATTTACCTATATATTAGGTATTTAGTTTTAATTTTGTATTTTAATTTCTTTATTTTATATACATAACTTATATAATTATAACTTATTTAACTATGCTTGAATATATTATTATTATTATATATTTCTACTATAATATTTATACTTGAATAAATAAGGGTATTTAATATATATATATGTTCAAGTAATTCATCTATGTATTTTACTATTTTATTTTATTTTATTTATTTTACTTTAACTATGTATGTATACTATAAATAATATTTACAAAATTGTAAAAATATAAAAGTATAAAGAATGTAAGTAATTAATAAAATGAATATTTTATTCGAGTATATTATACAATACGTATCCAAAACCTAACTTTTGCATCTTAAATCCAAATTGAATGAAATCACCTTCATTAAATAGCTTACTAAAAGTTATATAAAATTAAGTGATTTTGATGAATTTTGAGTTCATATGGAGAAGATACAGGTCTGCAAAGTTGGGATTTTGGATTTTTATTATGAGTGTAGAATGTACGCGGTGTATAATTTTTAAGTGATATCAATTTTATGTTTTCCTTTGTATTTTTATTTTCAACTTTCATGTAAAAATTTTATTTATTTGATGTATAAATAATAAAAAATAAAATAGGTGCCAAAAATCAATTATAGTTGAATTAAAATTAGGGTTTTACGTATGGTTTTCTATGTATCTTTGTACAATGCTTCTGTCTTATCTCCCCCTACTTTATTCCTTGTCGAACAAATCATTACGATGACTGGGTCTCGGGGTCTAGGGTCTCTCGTCACCTATGGCGTCTCGTTTCTTTTTCTTTTCTTCCTTTATTCTTTAATTTTAGAATTATATACAATAAATATACAATATTGTATACAATATTTTGCACAAATTACAGGTATTTTGAAAAATTAATGATATTTACATGTATTTAGATAGGGAAGGCCAAAATGGAAGAATAAATGTGACGAAATGGAGATTCATCACCCCCTATACTTACCTTTGCTAGTACCTAGCAAACACTAATTCCTCTAAGTGCAGAAAAGGAATTAAAGAAAAGAAAAAGAAATAACTTGGATTGATTTTAACTTTTAAATTTGTCCTTATAATATCAAAGTTTGGAGCTCATTCAGATTTTTGGATTTTTAGTATGGTCGACCTTGTCGGGAAACGAATTTAAAACACAATATCCTCTGAGAATCACAAAACCCTGCCTAAGCCTCCTCAAAAGCTAGTTCAGAACACTTCAACATCATACACAGTCCCTTATGACTATGAGTCTATCTTGTACAGTGTGTGTGTTATGTAGCTCCTCTCGGCTGAAGCAGTAAAGGTCAGTCTTCTCGAACATGGTGACCCTAATTTCCCAATCCAATAACTTTTTTCTCGAGGAGCAGGGTATTCCTTTCCAAGTTCAAGTGCAACTGGCTCAAGAAGAAGATGTAGAGAGAAGAATGGATGGAAGCCAGTGTAGCTACCTATCCTAGGATGCTTGAACAGTGTAGCCAAGTCATCCGGCTACATGTTCACATACATTTAACTTTGAAGCTCAAGCTTGCTTATGGGCTATATATACATGCTCCGACGGGAATTGATTTTTCTTTGACTTTTGCTCGTATTTTCTTTTTGGAGTTTTTAAATATGCATTTTTCTCTTTCTTTTTTGAGTATACAACACCATTTACATAAGGAATTTTTCCTCTTGAGCCTGTAGACCATCCCTTTTTGAAGCTTTATTACAGCCCACAACATTCCGTCATTGCACCTCATGGCTACTGGATCGGGTTGGGGTACAATGGCCACAAAGATGTGATTTCTGATGTTTCCATTGGCTTGTGTCTCATGCCATCAAATCCAACCCTCTACCACTTCAATTGAAGTGAGCAAAGTGTAAGGTGCAGGTGTGCAAGCTATGTCACTATCGATAAGAGCCATGCATCTGTTCCAAAATATTCTACTTAAGAAGTCAAGATGACATTGATTAAGTCTCGTGATCTAAAAATTAAGTCTAACAGACCGGAAGTGCCTCAATTCTAGTTCCTTAAAGGTTCATGTGATTAAGTAGATTTAAGGTCCAACCAAGCTCCAATATTTGGATTTTATTTAGATTTGTTTAATTGTTATTATCAATCTAAAAATTCAATTGCTATTTATAATGACGGCAAATATTTTTGTGATGTGATTTTCTGATTTTGAAAGTTTTATGGATTTTTTGAAAAAAAGTTTGCAAATTTTATGCAATTTTGAAAAAGATTTTGCAATTTTTTGGACTTTTTAATTTTGCAAATTTTTAGTGATTTTCCAGCAACAAAAGATTTGACAAATAATTATGGCAGATATTTACATGGGAGTGAGTCTGATTATTTACAAGAATTTCAGATTTAGGAATTTACAGGAATGTATATACAAGGGTTGTAAAGGATCTTTATTTGCTTATATTATTTACATAGTTCACAAAATAATTTAAAAAGATTTTGCAAACATCTTGAAACCTTTATTTTGCAAACTGATTTGACAAATAATTTTTACAAACATTTACAAAATTTGAAAACTATTTCACAAATATTTTTCAAATAGTATGTATAGATTTTTCAACTATTTTGCCACCATTTTCCAAACCATTTTCAAATAGATTTTCCAAACACTTTATTCAAGCAAAGAAAAGAAATTTTTACAAACAAAAATATTTTTATGAAGGTTGAAAACATTTTACAAAACATTCTTCAAATAGTTTTCAAAAGTTTTTTCAAAAATTTTTTTCAATCATTTTTCAAATATTTTGCAAAATATTTTTACCTGATTTATTCATCAATATATACAAAGAATTTGATTTGTGTTTTAATTTTACTAGTTAGTTATATTATTGAAAACACGCAAGTACGAGCTATGGATAAAATATGTACAACATATATATGACCCCTATACTTAGCTTAAGTTATGTCCTCATAGATCGAAGAGAAAAGGAAGACATAACTTGTACGAAGTATAGGATAATCTATACTATAATGATTGAATAACGAATAAGAAGTCGATTGTCCCTCATATACTTAGGATCAATTAATCCCAAGTATAACAGACTATTTTCAACATGCACAGAGGGTCGAGGGTGGGAACGAATAAATCATCGGCTCACCATGTCTCCCCCTATATCTGGCTAAATATCCCTAAGTATAGACATAATGTCAAGAGTTGAGGAAACATGTGAGGAATCTATAAATGAATATCCCGAAGACACTCATCCCCTATACTTAGCATGAAGCATGCCCTAAGTATAACACAAATGAATGGGGAGAGAGAAACAGGGAAGAAAGAATTTGAAAAATGAAAATGAAAAGAAGAAAAGAAGAAAATGATTATTAATAAAAAATGTTTTCCTATGCCTTTGTTAGATTTTGTCGATGCTGCGGTGTGAATTTCTTCATCATAGACCACCTGTACTGAATCCACCATGGACAAGAATGTATCATTATTGAGATAAGGTAAGTAGCTATATGTTGATCACGAATGATTGTGCGCCAACTGACAGTCCCGATATCACGATGCTTCCATTGCCACACACATGCTTTACTATAAAAGGCCGGTCCATTCGCTCTTCAACTTCCATTGGAATAATTTGAGCTTTTCATCAAACAACCAAACCTTCTGGCTTAGTTGTAAAGTCTTGCAGTGGATGTGCTTGTTGTACCACTTCTTGACATTATCCTTGTACATTAGATTGTTGTCGTATGCGCACTCACAGAATTCAGGAAGTCAATTCGAATCCAGCTTTCTCTTCTTTCCAACCTTCTTGGAATCTATATTACAGACATTGACTACCCATAAATATTTATGAATGAGTTCTACATGTTAGCGGTATGGCTTGCTGTACACTAGATAGTAGGGAGACATTCCTAATGGTGACTTGTAGGCAATCCGATAGGACCAAAAGAACAAAATCAAGAAGTTGTCAGCAGTTCTTCCTATTGGGACATACAAGCTTCTGCAATACTGACTTTATCTCCCTATTTGAACATTCAATCAATCCATTGGATTGTGGGTGGTACGGAGAGGCGACACGATGTTCAATGCAGAATTCCTGTGTCAGCTTCTTCACATCTTTGTTGATAAAATGCCTACCCCCATCGGATATCATAATTTTGGGGATCCTGAACCTTGCAATGATGTTTTCTTTCAGGAACTGGCAGACGATATGATTGTTGATAGCTCGGGTTGGAATAGCATCCACCCAATGTCTTGCGTAATCGACAACACGCATAATATACTCATATAGACTGTTGGGAAATGGGCCAATAAAATCAATACCCCATGCATAAAAAACATCATTTATTTGATGTACTTCAGAAGAATTGTGTCTTTCATTCCTATGGTTCTGCCCTTCTTCTGACAGTCAGTGCAACGTTCAATGAAGTATTCTGCATCTTTGAATAAAGTCGGCAACCAGAGGCCGCATTGAACAACCTTTTCTATTGTATGCCTTACTGAGTGGTGTCTACCTGATTCTCTGGCATGACAATGTTCGAGGACACTTTGAACTTCCTCCTGAGGAATGCACCTTCTTTAGATGTAATATGCCCCCTCTCGAAAGAGATATGGATCCTCCCATTGATAAAAATGAATATCCGACAAAAATTTATCAAATTTCAACTTCTACCAATCTTACGGAGTTCTCTTGGACACAAGATAGTTCACAAATACAAGAGAACAGAGGAGCAAGGTGATTGGCAAAATTGCTTCATATGGGAAAGTTTTCATAATTGGTAATAAGATCCTCTTAGGAGTATCCGGCTCTGGTATCTTGACAAATGATCTGCCACCACATTTTTAACTCCAGTTTTATCATGAATTTATAGATAAAACTCCTAGAGTAGAATGATCTATCTAATGAGTCTGGGGTTGGCATCCTTCTTGTCTTGCAAGTACTTGATGGCAGAATGATCTATATATACAATCACTTTGGATTCAAGGAGATGGGATCTGAATCCAGGGTAAAGATGACTGCTACCATCTCTTTTTCAGTGAGGGTGTAGTTTTTCTGAGCTTCATCTAGAGTTCTGCTAGCATAATGAATTGCAAATGGCAAATTATCTCTTCTATGTCCTAGAAGCACTCCAATGGCATAATTTGATGTATCTGTCCTGATCTCAAACGGGAGAGACCAATCTGGTAGTTGAAGGATAGGGGCCTGGGTGATCAATTCTTTCCGATGATTTAATGCCTGGAGGACTCTTTCATCAACAATAAAATCTGCCTCCTTTCCCAGAAGCTCAGTCAGCGGTCGAGTGATTTTACTAAAATCTTTGATGAATTATTGGTAGAAACTGACATGCCCTGAGAATGATCTGACTTGCTTCAGATTTGTAGGTGGCTTGAGTTTTGAAATGACATCCACCTTCGTAGAGTCTTCCTCCATGCCACATTTTGATAAATGACATAACCTAACACAATACCCTCGGTCACCATAAAATGGCTCTTCTCCCATGAGATCACAAGGTTCACTTCACAACATCTCTTCAAGATTCGGTCTAAATAAGATAGGCACTGATCGAAGTTGTCTCCACAGACCGAGAAGTTGTCCATGAAAACCTCAAGAAAACTCCCAACCATATCTGTGAATAAGGCCAACATGTAACGCTTGAATTTCATTGGAACATTACACAAATCGAACGACATTTTACGGATGGCATAAGTCCCAAATGGACAGGTGAAGATTGTTTTCTCTTGATCTTCAGGATCAATAGTGACTTGATTGCTACCAGAGTAACCATCTAAGAAATAAAAATATTCCTTTACGGCCCATCGCTCAACAATCTGGTCGATGAAGGGGAGCGGGAAATGGTCTTTCTTATTCACTAAATTCAATCGTCTGTACTCCACACAAACATGCCAAGATGTCGGCACTCTGGTTGCGATCTCCTATCGTTTATCATTCTTGACAATGGTGATCCCTGACTTCTTTGGTGCAACATGCAAGGGGCTCACCCATTTTGAGTCAGGGATGGGATATATGAATCCTGCATCACACCATTTTATGATTTCATTCATGACAACCTCCCAGAGATTTGTATTTAATCTACAGTGGAATTCTTGACAAGGCTTGTTGTCCTCTTCAAGGTATATGTGATGCGAGCATAATGAGGGGTAGATCCCATGGAGATCTGAGATTTTCCATCCTATGGCCATTTGGTTCCTCTCTAAAACCTCAAGTATATGATATTCTTGTTCTTCTGTCTAATGAGAATTGATGATCATTGGAAACATGTTCTGTGCACCTGCAGGAAGGCATATTTCATGTTCGCTGGAAGTGGCTCGAGCTTAGGCGGTGTCTGATTCAGCTCTGTGGAGAATTCAGCTACTGCGCAGGGTGATGGTATCGGAGCTTTCAACTATAATGTGTTGACCATTGACACTGTAGGCTTTGCATTCAATGTAACACATAATTCTTCAATCATAAATCTTGTTCATAAAAATTTTCAATACTTTTCTCCTATACTGCCAAGGATAGGTGGCCAAAGATGTATTCTTCAGGCAAGTCAACAAAAATCTCATCATCAAGGATATCTGGGAACTCGACTGTGTTATCCACTCTTTCCATTGTTGTGAGAAATTCGTGGGTCTCCATATCATCCATAAACAGATTTGTATCGTAGATTTCACCAAGAAAGTCACAGTCTTCTATTCGTTGTTATGTTGGCTTCCTCTCATTTGATGCAGACGTTGACGATTTTGGCACTTGGATCATCTCAATAGGCACGTTGTTGCTGCTAGAATAAAAGATGATCTGTCGATGCCATAATCCACCGCTGCTTCAGTTGTTCGAAGGAACGACCGTTCAAGGATTATCGGGGTATGCAAATGTAAAGACTTGAACTTGGCATCTCTCAGATCCTATATAATAAGATCTAGCTCGTCAAGAGGAAACCAACAGAATTTGTTTCGTGTGAATCGAACTTCGTTTCGATTTGTTATGATTTTTGGTAGAAAGAGAAGTAAGGAGGTTTAAAATATCATTAACCCGTAATGACTGTCACTAAGACTAATTAAGCATGATTAAAGAAACTAATGATAGATTGAAAATCGTTAATGATCATTAGTGAACACTAATCAATAGTTAGCAAAAGATAAGCATAAGCTGCGAAAGTTAAATTGTGAATTAGTGAAAGTTAATCACGATTAGCGTGAATTAAGCGTCATAAGCAAATCTAGAATCCTCTGGAATGTTCTACCTTAAGCTCTAAGTTTCGGATAAGTTTTGGCCAAAACCATGGGCCGCTAACTGCGGTTAACGTCTAAACCATAGTTTTCTAACCATGGTTAGCAGTTTTCTGGAGCCTATAAATAACCCCCCTACCCATTCATTCTCTACGATATCCACTACTACCACCACCCAAGAGCTAGGATCGAGAGGTCAGGAGGAGGAGGGGTAGGAAGCGAGGAAGGAGCGCTAGTGAAGCGCTGCCGGGAGAATGAGGAGGAGGAAGGTACGATCCTCTCTTAATTTGCTTCGTGAGTTAGGTTTTCGATTCATGTTCAGTTCCTTTTCTTTTTTCTTTTCTGTGATTTTATAAGGGAAAACTCTGCCAAAATTTTACTAGACATATCACCCCATATAAGGGGAAACTCTGTTGAAATTTTCTTAGAAATATCATCCCATATAAGGGGAAACTCTACTGAAATTTTCCTAGAAATATCACCCCGTATAAGGGGAAGCTCTGCCAAAATTTCAAGAGAAAATATGTTCTTCACGTTATTCGTATTTTTCATGTGTTCTTCGTGTTCTTCATTCATTCTTCACGTTCTTGGCACATTCTTAGCGTTTTTGATACGAAAATGAAATTCGATCGTTTCAGGAGCTATAAATCATCCTATTAAAATAGAATCACGATAAAGCACTACATTCGTGAGAGAGAGCTCGATTAGGTAATGAAATGCTTCCATTTGCTGTTGGATTTTCATATGAGATTATTGAAATTCGTGATTTTATGTTCTTCACTATAAAGAACCCTAATTTGGCTATTTTTAAAGAAAGTATGAAAATTTGCTTTGTGATTCCCACTAAAATAAGGTTTAAGCATCAAATTGATGCAGTGACTTGGAAAGATAGGATTTGCGAATTAAAAGAGAATAAATTGAGTATATAAATCTATGAATTAATATATGTGTAAGTCTATACTCGGTATTTATGGTTACGCTAATCTAAGGCTTAACAAAGGAATTACATCTTAAGAATTGATGTGTTTTGAGTTTGATCCTGATAAGGATCGTGTGTCATGTTAAGGATGACACCGAGTAGAACTACATGTCGAGCATGCAACCTGTAGGTTTGTCGGAAGGAACCGTTTTGGCGTTTCCCTACCTAGGTGGTACACGGTTGCCCTATTATGATAAGTGCACATGAAATGAATGATTTGCAACGCGTGGTACCGGAAGTCAATATCTTCGGGTTGAACGACGAAAGATGTGGTCGTGCCATGTGGAGGCATGGGTGGTTGGATAGCGGATGGGTCACGATAACATGTATTTAAAGCTGCTAGGTTATATGATTAAATGTTAGCCTGAGATATAAGCAACCAGGTCCTCGAGGATGGTGTGCTCCTTTGTTTGCCAGACTGAGGGATTGAGACCCTGGATAATAAAATAAAAGGAAATTGTCAGTGTAGTATTGGAGGATTGGTTGAGGCGACGTGCGACGACATAAGCTTACTAGATCAACGCAATCTCCAATCCCGAAGTGTACACAGCTTCGGAGTCCATATAGTGGTGAGGCAATTCCCTGGACTAATCTCTGACGTGAAATAGATAGGAATAGGACTTAAATTAATGAGAAGGAATGAAACTTTTTGTGAGATCAAGTTTTGAAAAATTACACAATTTGTTTGCTTTTCTCTTCTTTGTTACTTAACATTCACTGATTGTTATCCTATCATTTATGGAAAAACCAACAGGTGTTGGTGAGCCATCGCAAGGACATTAATAATCCAGCCAACTAACATAGTCATCCGGCCAGCCACAGTATCTTTATTATGTAAGGAAGTTAGTAATCTTATGGAAAAAACCAACAGGTGTCGCTTCCTGTCTTTGTCTGGGTATTTTGCACTCTTAGCCCTGACGATTTTTGTATTTAATAGTCAGGACGAAAACATTCCTCTACCGTTTATTATTTTTGTAAAATTTGAAAAAACACCCTCAAACTCCTTAAAATTATATCTTGGACCACGCCATGGCACCTCACGTGGCACCCCACATGAGGTGGTTTTTTTGCTGGCATGCCCTTGTGGTTCTTTGTATTTGCAATTAGTCCAGTAACTTTTTAATTGCGTTATATATTTTTTGTGGAAATTTCATATTGACCCTTGAACTTTATTATATTTACAAAAATACCCCTGATAGTAGTGTAGTTTTTCTATGTTACTTGTATTTATTTTAAATAGCTATTTTACTCAGAAAAATTCACAAAAATACGTGTATGCCCCTGATTGCTCACTCTTCCACGCACACATTTTATTTTACAATTTCAAGACTTTTTAGTATTTGTTAAAAATAAAAAATTCCACTTTTTATCCATGTCTGTAATTGGATACCCAGAAAAAATACAAAACATTTTGAAAAATTACCATAAACATATATTTTGTTCATTTATGTATTTTTAACCTTCAGACCGAAAATCCCTAAAACTTATGAAAGAAAATGCTTAAAAATTGAAAACCCAAAAACCTTTAGAAAAATATAAAAAATCCCTAAAAAATATATTTTATATTTCTGAATTTCTTTATAATAATATTAATATATTAAAGTTAATTTGAAGAATTTTCGATATTGGTTGTTTTTTTATATCTCCATTTTAATTTCGTCTATTTAATTAATCCATGTTTTAGGGTATTTTTTACTTTAAAATATATAAAAATTAGCAAAAATTTCTAGAAAATCACAAAAAAGTAAAAATATTTTAAAACCCAAAAAATATTTTATTTTATTCATTTTGACTATATTTACTATTATTTATATCAACCCTTGCTTATTTGTACATGCACTCTATGTTTATTGATGAATCCATGATTCTCACTCTATTCTTTTATTTTAGCTCTTTTTCCTTACAAAGCATCATGTAAATTCCTTTAAATTTAACAATATGCATGCTTGAGTTAATATTGCATATTTAGCATGCATTTTTAGCAAACATAAAAGAATAATGGAAAAGAAAAAGAGTGATGTATTTAGAATAAATATAAAGTAACGCAAACGCCAAGAGAAGGTCAAGCCTTGACCTGATCGCAAAATAAAATAAGTCGAGAGAGATAGGGTTCACTTTGTGATTGTGTATATCACTTATATTTGTACATATTTTATTTTTGGACAAATTAAATTCAATTATTATTCTGTGACCCTTGTACATATTTCTAGAAATAAAATAAAATAGAAAAAATCAGAAAATTAAATAAAAATAAAACTTAAATTCTCCCTTCATTATATAAAAGACATTGTATATATTACACCCTCTATTTATTGTATACCCTTATTAATTTATAAAAATAAAAATAAAAATTAATTTACACTTCTAAAAATATGTTGTAAAAAAATAAAATAGAAAATAAGGGCATTTATGTAAAAAATATTAAAATAAAATGCTTGTACATAATACATGGGTATATTATACATGTATATAATACTATCCATTGTATATACATTAATTTATTTTTCATAAAAACAATTAAGAATAACAGAAAAATAGTTCGAAAAATAATAAACATTTTTTATGTTATACACTTTTTATTTTAAATTTATTTGCTATTTTTTATTTAATTTTCAAATATTCTGTACAATCAAAATTTCTAATTGGTCCAGGAGGGCTTGTTGACTCCATTCAACGCCCCTTCCTAGCTCCGGTCAGATCGAAGCCTCTTCACCAGAGCTTCTTCTCTGATTTTTCCCGTCCGATTCCGAGCTCCTCTTTCCTCTAGATCCAGACCCGAGATTCCTCGTATATCCGAGATTCTCACAGGTCCCTTGTATGATCCAAATCTCCTTAGGGTTTCGTGCTCTGTGACAATCCTTTTGGACCCCTGAGCTGCCTATAAAACCTTTTTTCTGCCTCCAAGCACCACAACTCGTCCCTCATGCTCCATTATTTCCCTATCCACCTTCAGTGAAGTGACAACCACTCAAGGAGCCGCTTAGGATCCTTAGGGAGTCGCTTAGAGGCTTGTATCTCGACATGGCCGAAGTCCTCCACCGTGTGTCGCCTCTCTCACCCGCCGCAGCAGATCGAGGCCATCACCCCGACGACCACCTTTGCCTGAAGTTCAGAACGTGCTTCAACCTTCAGGTATCCACTTCAGCCTTCGCACTTCACCATTCATTTGAATCTCCTATCTTGCTCTTCCGCTCACATTTGAGTTCCGATCGTCTGGCTGGAGCTCCACCACCCAACCTTATCCGCACAGATCGACTTATCGATACAGGCCTCATCTTCCCTCGCAGTCTGAACATCCTAATTCTCATCCATCTGGGTGAGATTAGGCTCGGGTTTTCCTCCTCCATCCTTGACGGAATCCCAAAGCTCTGCTCCCCATCGCTTCCCCTATTTTGTGCCCAATAAACATCGCTGGAGCCTCCGAGCAACGTTCCCTTTGCAGATACTGGTTTGCGCATGAGACCCCATTTGACCAATCCACGACTCAGGCAGAACTTCTCCAGCTCCCCCTTCACCGCCACGTTCATCCGACGTTCACAATCTTCATCGGACCCCTCCACTGGATGCGGGAACCTCTCATGACACTGCTGGACCTTCCGGATCTTCCGTCGGGCCGGTGGATCATCGCCCATACTCGTTCGAAGTCCATCTTGGAGGAGTTCTTGCAGTCCTCCTCGCACTCTTTGATCAACCCACACCTTCCAGATTCCATCTCTACCATCAACAACAGCAACCTTTTGACTGTTGGATCTGACTCGTTGGCGCATCTGACACGCACGTAGCTGACATTCCCTATCTGTCAGATCCGCTCCACTCGGGGGATCAGGGCCATACGCCAAAGTCCCCTCCGAGCGTGCACCACGTATTTAGTTATTTAATTAGTCTAGTAAATAAAAGTTGTAGTACAAACATTTTATACTTTGGACCTCATATTTTCTGAGATTTGCACTTTAGTCCTCCCAATTCGAACTCACGTGCGTCTACATGCGGTATTTGGGTTATTTGCAGTACATGTCCTGAACTTTCTTATTGTTATGGAATGAATGTTTATTTATAGTATTTGTATTTATACCCATGTGAGACTGGTTCACGTGATGCGCGCGTGTTTGCTTTGACTTTTTGCAACTTAGGCCCTACACTTTCCATCTGTGTTATTGTTTGGCCTGATACTTTGTTTTAATTGCACGTAGGTCCTTGTGAACTACCTTCTCTTGCTTAATTAAATCAATAGCAAATTAATCCCGAAAATTCCCTAAAAATTATTGTTCACTCCTATTGACATGTAGTATTTATGGTAATTTTTGAGGATTTAGTTCATCGCATTTAGTGTTTTTGAAAAATAAAAAACCTATAAAAAGTGTTCTCTCTATTTTTGAAAATCTATAAAATTCAAAAATTGTCTTAAAAATTCTACAAAACTCTTGTTGTTATGTTTTGATATGTTTTAACTTCAATAGCATTTTTGCTTAAAACCCTTATAAAAACCCTAAAAATTGCAAAAGACCTAAAAACTTATAAAAATCATATAAAATTCAAGAAAAATAAATAAAAACCCAATTTAGTTTTTTGTAGGTCTTTGTATCTACTTTGTCATAAAATTGTTTCTTAGGACTTTAGGGCATCTTAACTAATTTTAATTTGCAATCTAGTCCTGGTTGTGCATTGTTTGTAGTTTTGTTCATTGTTTGATTTTTATAAAATCATCAAAATATTTGCAAAACTCCAGAAAATTATCAAAAATACTTTAAAACATTAAAGACCAAAAATATTTCTATATTAATTTTTAGAGCATTTTTAGCAATAAATAAAATTCCAAAATGACTTGTGTGTTGCTTTATTCCCTTGTTTATTGATTTTAGTTCTTTATTAAAATACAAAAAATTGCAAAACTAAAAATCACCAAAAAGATGCTTTCCATTTCTGAGATTTGACTACTTTGTACATTTCCATGCTCCTTGTGTTCGAGCCTAGTTGCTATACCAGGTTAAAATAAATAGCGAAACCGTTTACGTTTTGTGTGCTTGATTGTTTAATTTGATTGAGTGGTTTTCTTCTTCTTGATTGAGTCTGACTCGTCGATTGGGGTCGCAACGACCTTGTTATTTCTCGATATTTAACCCTAGTTGGTGGGCCGCTCATCATATATCTATATTTTTTTATTATATCTTTAAAAGAAAAAGAAATATAAAAATATAAAAAGAAATTACAAAAATAGAAAGTTAAGAATAAAAATAAAAAAACAAAAAAAAACATAAAATTAAAAACCCATAAAAACCAAAGTTTGGATAAGTGTAAAAGAGATAAATTGTGCTTTGATTTCTATCTTTCCTGCTCTATTCCCTTGCTTCCTGTGTTCGACCTTTACTTGCTTGTCACTATACATTTTTAGTATGGTATAATAAATTTTAACTCTTGATCTTAATTACTTAATTATCTGTGTGGGTTAATTGTTGAAATAACAAGAGGATTCAAGTTGTCACCTTAAGGACAGTGAGCCTGATTTGTCAAGCCATTATTTAGTGACTCCAATCCAATCATTTTTCAAATGACGTCGTTGCATGGGAGCATCGACTTATAGAGTAGATTTTATCTATTTTAATTGATTAGCCATTTTTATTATATCTCTTTATTTGATTATCCATTTTGAATTGTCTAACATCTCTTCTCTTGTCTTCTTGCGAGGGACCGTGGACTGAGGAGGATCGCCTAGGTAATTCTACATAACCTTGGGACGAGGAGTCAGATATTCTGATCTAACTGACAGGAGAGAGCAGGAGGATCTTGAGAGAGAGATGATATCTTAGGATTTTTTACTTTCTTACGAGAGAGAGTTTTTTTTATTTTTGAAAAATTAATTTGTAATAATATAGGTACCCAGGACTTTGGATACTCGGGCCCAATTCCAAGTGTTTGTTCAACTAGGGGCTCACCGCATTTTCCGAGTTTTCTATCGCTTTCTTTTTATTTGTTTCCCACAGTTTTGGGCTTTTCGCCCTTTTTCTATTTGTTTGGTAGAATAAGCCCTTAGTTTTTAGTCTTGTTTGATTGTGTAGTCTACGACCAAACACCTAACTATCTTGCATGCACCTATAGTATTTGCATCTGGACTTAGAATTAATTAATTGTTAAGTATTCAATCTTGAAACTGTGTGGCGAGAGAGGTCGTATACATCACTTGCAGGACTCGTTGTGGCGGGCACTGCTCGATATCAAAGACCGGACTCAGGTTTCATTCTGAGTACTTAGCATTTGCTTCTTCACGTATAGCAATTGCATGCTTAAGATGATTTCCGTGTGCATATTGGTATTTTGTGTAGGTTTATAAATTCCTGTTAGCATCCCGCATGTAAAGAGCTGGGAAGTGTTGTAAGTCTTCTAATTGAGCATTCATCATTTAGGCACTAAGGTGAGATTTCCATCTTAGTGTCACCATGCATTACTTTTCCGACAATCTCCCTCTGTTTTTGGATCAAATATGAATCAAAGAAAATACAAAAATGTTAGGCGCTTGTATTGAATTCACTCAAAGCAAGTGGTAGCACAAAAAAGTTAAAAAGTAGTTGTTAAAAATACTTGACCTAAATAAAATTGATTCATTGGACTCATTGCCTTGGATAAGCAAAATCCCTTAGTTATTTTCAGGTTGCATAGGAAGGTCTCCTTCCCAGTGAGAGAGCAGCTTTGTAAGGAATAGAGCCCAAAACCCAGTCTGTGACTGCCTTGTGTATCACATGGATTTCTGAAGTATTGGCACGTCTATCGTACGTAGTCGAGTAGAGCTTGGTCAACAATGATGTTCTCTATTGTGTAGAGCATCGACCTTGTCTGAAGTATTGAGCTCAGGACACACCTTCATAGGGGTGTCTGTCTCATCATCTTGCATCCGAGTAGGTTCTCGCACGCTCACGAGTGATTTCGTTGCGAGCGAGATCCGAAGTAGTGGTTTCGCCTATAGGCTTCCTCCCTCTATTTCTTTGGCCGAGTAGGGATCCAGGAAGGGTTACAAGGACATTAAAAAGAGCATACAACAAGTTATAAAGGAGGAGGACAAGTATGGGATACTTTTCCACCAGTACTCTCTCTCCTATAGGCGTACTGCTCTAAGGACTCATTAAAAGATAAATTACCTAAAATCAAATCTAAAACTAGCAATGATAATTGTTGAACCTTCACGGCTTCATGGGTCGAGTTGGTGAATCCATTGTTTTGAGGTTTGATTGATTAGTATTATTAAGGTCAAGATCAAAAGTACCACGCACTTGCGCAATTTTGCTCTCCTTCCTAATTGACCCTTGCTCATCATGAGCCATCTAATGTTTTACACTCCTTTTATTCCTTGTTTGCCTCCATACTCTTCATCCATCATCTATCTCTTTTGACCCTCTCAAGATGTCGTCACGCGGATGATTTAGTCGGAACTCGATCGATGTCCACATCGATTCCTGTCGCCAACATCTTCAATAAGACGGGGTGATCTCCAGGAACTTAGTTCGGATCTTGCGAACTTTTCCTTAGACTCCCCAATTCTCTCTTTCTTCAGTACTTGCCTTTCTCCAATAAATCCACTGTTCATGATGGACTCGCAGCCAGAACTAGATCTTCCTCTCCAAATAAACCAAGATTACTCTTGTCCCAGAATTAACCCATTGTGGATAGAGATCAATTTCAGTCAATATCCTATGCTCCGTCCACAACAATCTGGGATTAACCTTACTTCCACATTCATCTCAACAATTGGTGTTAAAAAAGAGACTGATTAGGGTTTACACCATCATGCAGATTCTCAACCCGATCACGTGCCAGACGTTCAAGCTGATTCAGAAATGGCTCTGGCAGGAAGAGAAAAGGGTCCGCAACCCCAACCAGTCGTACAGGAAAATGAGAGGTATGGACAGTATACCACGCAAAATGAAGTCAATAGTTAGTTGCTTGCTTCAATACTGGCAATCCAACAACAACTGACTAATCAGGATCTTGCCCAGGCATTCTTTCAAGAGATGCTAAATGATCTAAGGAGGATAACTGATGAGAGAGATGACAGAAGAGAGGATGGACCAAACCCAGAGCATGATGGAGGTGTAGGAAATGCATTTTCAGTAGGTGGACCCTATTTCGAGAGAAGGGATGAAGGACCACTGCCACTGAAGCTCATGTTGAACAGAGATATCCGAGGGCCGTACGGTTGCACAAGGCGAAACCGCAGTCGATGCGGTGACCGCTCGAAGATCCCGATTCAAACAACAATTAACCCACAACAGATAAATCAAGCAATGAAAATAAATGTGCGGAGTTAAAATTTATTATCACTCTACAACAAGATGTGTATAGTGCAAGTATGTCTAGAGGTCTAACACAGGGAGCAAATAGGTAGAACGGGGCACTAAGGCACAGAATGTGTGAATGTGATCAAATGTCCACTACGCTATTTTTTGTGGGTTTTTAATTTTATATTTTTTATATTTCATTTTTGATTTTATATTTTTGTATTTTGACTTTTAATTTTCTGATTTTATATTTTCTTTTTATATTTTATATTTTTTTTAATTTTATTTTTCAATATTGGAATATACAAACTACGTAAGAAAAGAGGTGATAAACTATTTATAAAAATAAGAGAAAAAGCTCAAAAAATAGGAAATGAAATGTTTTTGGTATTTTTATACTTTTCTACTGTTTTTGTGATTTTTGGGAAAGTTTCAGAATATTTTTTGTATTTTTAAATGTCAAACTACAAGAAAACAATGAATATCAATGCTGGCCGAAATCAAAATGGGAATGAAAAATAGCAAACAGTAACAAAATTTTCCCAAATTAATTTTAAATTAAATATAACAGAATAAAGAAAATTCAGAAAAAGAAAACACAATTTTTAGATTTTTTATGAATTTTATATATTTTTTGAAGGTTTTTAGAGTTTTATAATTTTTAGGAGTTTTCTTTGGTATTTTTTAATGATTTTTGGTCTGGAGCTAAATGATACTAAAAGACACAAAATATATTTTTTTGGGAATTTTCTGGGTAGTTTTTATAATTTTTAGGGATTTTATGACACAAACAGTGCTGAAAATGAGTATTTTTGATTTTTTATAAATATTAAAATGCAATAATTATGAAAAATAAAAATATGGCGAGATACTACAATGCAGCAGGAGCTTAAATCTATTTTTTGAGATTTTTTTGAATTTTCTAGATGCATGAAATAAATAGGCAAATCATACAAAAATACAAGGCCTAACAAGGATATGAATGAAAATAGAGCGAAGTTCAAGGGGCAAAGTGCAAATTATACAAAAGTATACAACTACAGATGAATGCTTTGAGTCCTAAATAAATATTACACAAAATGGCGGGGGAAATGGCGCAAAATACCCACGCCCGAGGCGATCGAACGGCTGCGGAGGGCGATGGAAGACAAGGAAGCTCACCGACCAAGACGAACTTTCACCGGCCTATCCGCTCCCCTCCGACATGCAATGAAGTCCCAAAACGCCGCGCTTCCTCCTGGAGAGCCCCTCGAGCTGTCGGCGGCGTCAAAATGGTGGAAAGACCACCGGAGGGCCACCACGGCGTCGAGGATGAGTTATGGCTCCAGCTACCTCGTTCCTTGGCAAAATCCGACTCCAGATGGAGTCTCTTGACCCATGGGACCTGCAAATAAAACACAACTACAACAGTAGACGGTCCTCGGGCAAATGTGGGTGATTGAATGGAGTAGGTGGCGGAAATGGACTCGCCGGAGCTAGCTCCGGCTAGGGGGAAGTGGATGATGAATGGAGCACAAATCAAGCCAACAAATATAAGAAATAAAAGGTTACACTACAACTAGTCTACAGCAAAGAAAAATAAAGGAAAACAAGCAAAGACGACCTCGATTGGTTGGGAAAAACCAAGATATGGACCTCACGGCCAAGGGCCGGAGATGGGGGTGGATACGCCTCCGCACCGCTCCTCCGTTCCTCCTAACGGTGAGGTGAGGTTGCTGTCACCTTCCTCTAACCTCAGCACATGAAAGAAGGGAGGAAGAAGGGGCAAAAGGAGTTCAAAATTGAAATGGAGGATTGGAGGTCTTTTTTAAAGAGTGGTCGATGGGGCACAAAGAACGGTGCTTCTGGAGCACACCAGTGATGCACTCCCCAAAAACAACCATGGGCGTGTATCCTCAATATATGGTGAACAAAAGTCAAGAAGGAAGCAATGCCAAATGGTGAAAGATGCGCTCTCCGAAATTCGGAGAAAACGCCAAAAAAACGCAGTCTGACAACCTTCAGAACATTGGGCAGAGAGTGGGCGAGGAGGCATGAAGATCGAGGTTTATCGAGCAAATCTTCGATCCAAAGACCAAAGCAAGTACTGGGCGTGTATCATGGTTATATGGGGAGAAAAAGTGAAGAAGGGCCCGAGGTCAAAATGTGAATGAGGTGAGCTCTAAAATTCCGAGAAAATGGCTAAAAACGCAGCTGACAGGCTGCAGGTGCAGACCAGGGAGTTGACCAGCGGGTCAACTTCCACCTGGTTGGTCCACGTGGACCAACCACAAAAATCCCTGGGAAAAACATTTGTAAATTCAATTAAAAATAGCAAATCAATTTATTAAATTATGGTTACAAAATAAAAAATGTTTATTATTTTATAAATTATTTTATTATGATTTTTATTTATTTTTATGAAATGTATTTTTACAAGTTTACATTTATGCCCTTTATAGGTATATTATTCTATATATTGTATTCTTTTATTTTTATTGTATGTATTTATTTTATATATTTTTTATTATTAATTTATATAATTATAACATACTTTTATACACATAATTATATTTTTATTTTATTTTCTGATATGTTTTGTATATTAAATAAAATATAAGTATAAAATGTATAGGTATGTATGTAGGTGTTGTATCTAGGTATTTTATTTACAAGTATTTTTATTTTGAGTTTTCTTTGCATTTTTTTTCTGATTTTAATATTCAAAATTATTATAAGTAATAATTACAAGATTACAAAAATATAAAAATACAAAAATAATAAATAAATAATAAATTGAATATTTTAATCAGTACAACTATACAATGAGGGTCCAAAACTCAACTTTCAAACCGTAGCTCCGCCAAATGCGAAACCACCACCATTAAATAGATTATTTTATTCTATATACAATTAAAGGTGAGTACGCTGCATTTGGAGTTTTCAGTTGTGAGATACGGGTCTGGGAAGTTGGGATTCTGGATTTTTATTCAGACCATAACTTTTTATCTGTGTATTATTTTTTTGTGAAATCAATTTTGTATTTTTCTTTGTAAAATTATCTACAACTCTCATGTATAAAGTTTCTTTATTTGATGTATAAAAAGTGAAACCAAAAATAGGTCCCAAAATGAATAAGAAATGAATAGAATGTATAGGTATTTGGCCCTTATCTCCCCCTGCTTTATTTCTTGTCGACCTATTCATCAAGATGCGTAGGTCTCGGGGTTTCGGGTCATAAAATATTTACAATATTTTATTCTTTTTCTTTTCTTTTCTTTATTCTATAATTTTGGCATTAAAAATCGTATTTTATACAGTATTTACACACATATGCATGAATGCTAAAATGCATGAATTAATGCTATTTACACGCATTTACTAGGGTTTTTAAGGCCAAAATGACAGAATAAAGATGATGAAACAAAGATTCATCATCCCCCTATACTTGCCTTTGCTAGTCCCTAGCAAACACTTATGCAATAAGTTCAGAATAAAAAAATAAAGAAAAGAAAAAGAAGAACGTGGACTAAGTGTAATGATCAAACTTGTCTTCACAAAATCAAAGTTTGGAGCTTAAGACGGACCTTTGGAATTTTAGTGCGGGCGGAACCTTAATGAGAACCGAATTTGAAATCCAACAGTCCCTGAGAATCCCAAAACTCTGTCCAAGTCTCCTCAATAGCCAGGTCAGAAATACTTCAACTCATACGCAAACTCTTACGACTATGAATCTGACTTGTACAGTGTAAGTGATGGTGGCTCTCCCCAACTATAATGACAAAGAAACTGACTTCTCCAGTACGACAACCCAATGATTCCCCAATCCAATGACTCGATCCTCGAGGAGCGGGGTATTCCCTTCTAAGTTCAAGTGGCAACCAGCTCAAGAGGAGGGGGTGAAGAGAAGAATGGACGGTAGCCAGTGCAGCTACCTATCCTGGGATGCAAGACCAGTGTAGTCAAGTCATCCTGCTGCAGGCTCACATATTTGACTTTGGAACTCAAGCTTGCTTATTGACTTTGTACATACTTGCAGGCTTTTTATTTTTGTACATGCCTGAACTTTTTTTTTCTTTTTTTTGAAATACTATTTACAGCAGCATTTACATAAGGAGTTTTTCCTCTTGAGCCAGTAGACTATCCCTCTTTTGAAGCTTTATCGCAACCCACAGCCTCCTGTCTTTAGACTTCCTAATCACTGGACGGGTTGGGGTGCACTTCCCTCCCTAGAGGAGGACAAATGTTTCCACTTGTGTGCGTCTCATACCGGCAAATCCAATCCCCTCACCACTCTAACTGAGTTGAGCCATGTGAAAGGTGCAGGTGTCGAAGTTAGGTCATTATCAACAAGAGTCGTGCGTGTGCTCCGAAATACTCTACTTAGGCAGTCAAGAATCCATTGAACCAAGTCCCGTGATCCTCAAAGAATTAAGTCAACTAGACCTGAAGTACCTCAAACCCAGTTCCTATAAGGTTCCTGTTATTAGGTAGATTTTAAGGTCCAATCAAGCTCCAATCACCGGATTTTACTTAGACTCGTTCAACTATCAAACTCAATCCGAAAAATGCTCATGCTATGCAATGCAATGCAGAAAATATTTTTGTGATGCAATTTTCAAGATTTTGAACTTTTTATGGGTTTTTGAAAAGATGATGATGATGATGATGCATATGCGATTTTTTTTGTATTTTTCAAAAAGATTTTTCACATGTTTTTAGATTTTAGTTTTGCAAATGTTTTTGGGATTTTTTTTAAAACAAAAAGATTTTGGCTGAAAACTAGGTGAAAAATATGTACACGGGAGTGCTTCTTATATATACAAGAAGTGGGTTTTAAGAATTTACAAGGGTAAGTGATCGATTTTATACATATATATATAGGTAGTGGATTTTGGTGTGATGTATGTATTCCTCAAACTTATTTGACACAAGCTTTTTCAAACAATTTTTGAAAACTATAGTCCAAAATAATTTTTACAAACATTTTTACAAACACGTACACACATTTGAAAATCATTTTGCAAAGGCTTTCAAAACAGTATAGATAGATTTTTCAAAACATTTTTGCAACCATTTTTCAAACCATTTGCAAATCATTTTCAAACATTTTATTTCACACAAAGAAAATAAATTTTGCAAACCACACATTTTTACACAGGTTGAAAACATGTAACAAAATATTTTCAAAATAGTTTTCAATAGATGTTCACAAAGATTTTCAAACTATTTTTCAAACATTTTGCAAAAAAACATTTTCACCTGATTTATTAATCAGTTATTTACACAAAAGAATTTGAGGAACAAAACACCTTTTTATTAAAGAATTTTAATGAATTTTTAAAGAATTTTTAGCCATATTATTAGAAAAATACGAAAGTACGAGTTATGGCTAAAGTGTATACATAGTATATACGACCCCCCTATACTTAGCTTGAGCTATGTCCTCATAGATCAGAGAGAAAAGAGAAGACATAACTCGTACTGAGTATAGGAAAATCTAAAGAATAAAGGAAGAAAGAAACGAATCAAAGAATGAACCAATGAGAAGTTGACCGTCCCCTCTATACTTAGGATCAAATAATCCTAAGTATAGCAGACTGTACACAACACATGGAGGGTCAAGGGTGGGAATGAACAGATCGTACTCAGATTGTCTCCCTTTATACTTAGGGTAAGATATCCCTAAGTATAGACAAGAAGAGGAGACAACGGAGAGGATCGAAAAGAATAGAGGAAACTCGGGGTGCGCACCCCCTGTACTTAGGACAAAGTACGTCCTAAGTATAGAAGACTGTCTACAAGGGGAGGCGCCTTTTCGGTAGATGAAGAAGATAGAAGAGGAAAAGAAGAAAGAAAGAAAAGAAGAAAAGGGATGAAAATGGAAGAAGAGATCGTGAGGATGGACACATCACTCCCCCTATACTTAGGGTAAAAGAAGCCCTAAGTATAGGCAATGACAGGAGTGATGACATGGAACGATGAAAGAATACTCGGCTCGTCCACCCCCCTATACTTAGGATAAAGTATGTCCTAAGTAAGGAAAACACGAGAATGGGTGGATGAGCAAAACGGGAGAGAGACTGAGATGAACAAAAGTGAATATACAACAGAGGTGGATGTACACATGATCAAGAAGGTCGAAAGCGAACCTTCTTGCGGGACCACTGAGGAATAGATCTGGTGTGGTACAGGTCGACATCGGGGTCCACAGTGGACAGAAGCCGATCAGGGTCGACAAAGTGAAGGTCCTCAGGGGCCTTAGGGTGTGAAGGCACAGACGGATCAGTGAAAGAAGTGTGACTAGGTCCGGCCTTGGGAGTCTCGCTAGTGTCAAAGTGAAATGGGACGAACTCGTCATCATCGGAAGTAGTGTACTCGGAGTCGTCCTGCGAGGTGTCATCCGGTCAAAACCAAAAGGAACGAACTCATCGGTAGAAGTAGTCGAACTCTGTTCGTCCTCAATAATCTCAACCGGATCATCTTTCTCATCAAAAGGCCTGAATTTATGAAGAAAAGCAACTAAATCAAATTCGGCCTTTGGCTCATTAGTATCTACATGAACAAGAACGGACCCATCAGTGGAAGTAGTCAAAACATGTCCGTCATGTCTGGTCTCTACATCTGCCCTCCGCTCAACGGTGTCTATCGTGTAAATCTCGCGGATGTCATCAACACATCGCCAAGTCCCAGAAGAAGGAACTCTGAGGTCCATGCTTTCCGAGTCTTCCTCAACTGGGAGGAATTCTCGGGTCTCAGTGGAATCCAATAGACAACAAAATTCCCTGATAGTATCATCAAGGTCATGGTCCTCGAGGTCAGCCAAGATAGGTGTGGTCACATCAGGTGCAGGTCTCTGGTCGACAGTAGGTGCGGTGATCAATGCTTCGCTCTCGTCAGCAGGACGGAAGCGAATCTCTCCTGATCCATAGTCAATAACGACCCTCGCAGAGGCGAGGAATGGTCGTCCCAGGATGATTGGAGAGTGCTCCCTTGTGGAGGTCTCCATGGGCAAAACAACAAAGTCAACAGTATAATCCATGCCCTGAATCGAAATGACGGTGTTTTCAAGGATACCCTTCGGCCTCTTGATTGATCCATCAGCAAACTGTACGATCATCCTGGTTTTCTTGAGAGGCCCTAGGTGAAGAGACTGTACCGGCGAGAAGGGTATGATGCTAATCGAAGCACCACCGTCTAGGAGAGTGTGATCACATGTGTGGTAAGAGATGGTGCAGCTAATGAAAGGTGTGGCAGTGTTCCTTTTCCTAGGAATGGGACGATGTGTGATGGCATGGGCAGTGGCCATGGTCAAGATATGACGCTCAGATCTGCTCCTCCGCTTTCTCTTCTTGGGAAGAGGAGCAGATAAATCGGTCATGGCGTGCTGAAGTGGGGCACGGATGATTTCATGAATGGTGGCCACCACTTCGTGTTCAGTCAGCATTTTTTTTGAAATTTTGGACCTCCTCCATATAAGGGAGGAAGTCGGAATCATCATATACACGAGGAATGCCAAGAGCAGTCTGTACAGCGGCATCCTCGGGGTCAAAGGTGGGACTGGGTGTGAATGTATGTGTGGACCAAGGATCTGGCAAGTGGTGTCTCTCCTCACAGTCTGACTCGATCGTGTGTCTCCCGAAATCTTTTTGTGTTTTTAAATTTTTCTCATTTTTTTGTATTTTGGGCGATTGCAAGCTCTCATGATAATCCTCAATTGATTCCATATCCTCAAAGACTGGAGCGGCATTTTGGTTCTTATTTAAACTAGTAAGGTCGGCAATCCTCGAATTCATATGCTCCATCATCTG
The DNA here is from genome assembly GCA_037367405.1 of Ottelia alismoides. Taxonomy (NCBI): domain Eukaryota; kingdom Viridiplantae; phylum Streptophyta; class Magnoliopsida; order Alismatales; family Hydrocharitaceae; genus Ottelia; species Ottelia alismoides. Next base: position 546,046 of record JAZKJV010009287.1, on the reverse strand, counting down.
ATTCAAGGTCTCAAGTGTTGATATCATGAAAGGTGACTCCAAAATCTCAAGATCGGGTGTGTCGAATGTGGGCGGTGGGTGTGGACAAAAATCACATTCCGGATCAGGATACTCAAGGAAGAGCGGGTTGTCGAAATGTGTAGGCGATGGTGGTGGAAATGACTGGTGAAGGTCAAAGTCCGGATCCTGAAATAGCGGGTTGGTCGGATATGTACAAAAGTCAGGAGCAAGGTCCTCCTGGAAAAAAGGAGGTGGACCGGCTGGAGTGAACGAGTGATCCGCAAAGTCCGGATAAAATACGCTCCAGTCGGCCATCTCGAAACAAAAGAAAATGATCGGGAGAGCTCGATGGTCAAGCCAAGAGAGGTGAGAAGAAAGGCGCAAGTGCACAGCGACGATCTAGGACACACACACAACAATCACAAACAAAAATAAAAATAAAATAAATCAAACCCTCAATTCACCTACTCAGCTCGGTAGAGACCGAAAAGTCGGTCTTTTTATCTTGTCTGTTTTAGAGTTAGGTGAGAAGTCCAAAATTGCACAAACACTTAGGGGGCTGAATGGGATTTGGGCACTATCCTTAGTGTGTGCGCGAGCAAGTAAAACGAAGACAATGAGGGGATTACTCGCCCCAATTAAAGATTTTTCTTTTTGATTGGTTTTAGGGTCAAGTAAAATTAGCAGTCCCAATTTTATGGATTATCACTTTTTTTTGGATTTTTAGTGAGAAATGCACGCGCCTAACGAGGATTCAATTCCTTTACAATCCTAGGTTGGCAAAATTAGAGGTAGAGAGGCGGAAAAGCAATGCAAGCGATTAAAACAATGATGGATGCTAAAGCATAAATGCTCACCTTGCCTCCAACACTCTACATGCAAGGATGCTCAGCAGAATTGAACCCTATCTATATGCAAATGCAAAGCCGATGAAATCGCCCTAAGTTCAGAAACTGCTATTAGCGGGAAGAACCACAAGCTAACCACCAATCCTCAACCCTAATGTCCGGTCTAGGCTCAGCCCTCCTCTGCTCAACACACTTGAGTTTAGGAGAAAGCGCTTTGCGGGGAGAGCTCGCGGCGCGACGGATTGAAGGTGATGATCAACTATTTAAAATTTGACTAAGTCCAAACGAGACTATAGGTGCATGCAAAATATTAGGTGTTTGGCCTTAGTCTATCGCAAGCGATCCTAAAACTAGGAGCTCAATCACACAAAATAAATAAAATCGAAAAACAAAACAAAATAAAAAGAATGCGAGAAAACACGAAAAAGCAGCGAAAAGCGCGGCGAGCCCCCAAGTGAACAATCACTTGGAAATTAGGCTCACACGAATCCAAATGTCTGGGAGTACCTGTATTATTACAATAAATAGTCTCTCTCTCACTACGAATTACAAAATAAATACAATGCAAGAAAATAAATGCTAAGAGGTTGTCTTGCAAAAATCCTCCAAGTCCTTCTTCGTGCTAAGCTAGAGTCGCTTCACGTGGGTGCCAAGGTGCTCCAAGAGGGGCTCCTCCCTCGATCCGCGTACCTCGCATGGAATCCAAACAAGGAGAGTGGTTAGACAATTCAAAAGATATATCAAAAAATAATGCAAAATAAAACAAGCAGAAATAAAAGCCGCAAAGGTAGACTAATAATCACAGACACAAGCAAAAATGGTCTACGCACTGTTGCTCCCCGGCAATGACTCCATTTCTCCACATGGGAGGAGCTAAAATCTGCATTTCTCCACAAAAACTACCCTCTCGGTCACCTAAACTAGATGCGTGCCCGCATCTCCAGTTTCTGCTAGCAACCCCACGAGACGATACATGAAGCGTGGGAAATGTTCAAGGAATTACATGAAAAGTGCACCCACCATGAGATTCCCAAGACTAGTCTCATGCATCACTTCTTCGGTGGGCTGATACTGTAAAGCCAGAGGTTCATTGATGTTGCTTGTGGTGGCACACATTTCAACAAGGATGAGGATGTTGTATAGAACATTTTTGAGGAAATGGCCTAAGGAGAGTCCGCTCTGTCCTCATCACATGCCTACATGAAGATGCCTGCCACCATCAATAAGCTTGTCAACATGGCTTCTCATACCGAAGACAAGGATGAGAGCTCCAACCTCAATATTATTCAGAGCCTCTTGTCTAAGGTAAACATCATTGAGAAGAGGTCGCAGGACCTCAAAAAACTGTCAGTTATTTAGAAGAGAACGCAGGGCTTGGAGAAGCTTGATTTGATCTCTCAACAGTTGGAGCAGCTAGTCCACGCTCTAAATGCCAACACGTGCAACTCTGTGTCTGTCACTGCAGAGAACTCCACTGAGTAGAAGGAGCCACCATAGATACAACCTCCTCAGTTGAGTCTCTCATAGCCTCAACCAGCCCAGCACGTGTACTACGTGCAGGTCCCGGAGCAGCCCTCGCAGTCCTAGAACTAGATGGTTGTTTATCAACCAGAGGTGCAACCAGCCTACCCAGAGCAGTTTCCTCCATCCCTCCCGCATATTCAAGAGATCAATGGTGTGTGGGAACATGAACATCAGCTAACCCATCCCCAGGGACAGCCCCAGGGTCATAACTCAACCAAACAGAGAGGAAGAAACTTCCAGCCCTACCAACCCCAGAACCAACGGTCTCAGCAATACGGAAACACATTGAGGCAGGGATATCAGCAGCAGTCCAGGTACCGTCCTCAAGGTTTCTCTCTGCAGCATCCGACTGCATCGTACCAAAATTTTTATCCTTCCCATCAGTATTCACAGAACTCCTCTCGTCCTCCTCCTCACCAATTCTCACGGGATTACCACCAGCAGCCTCCTCCTCACTATCAGCACCAGAGGACCCAAATGGGCGGCTCTTCCAAGGTTGCACTAGTGAACCTGACCCTCGCATGCTTGGAGCAACTCGTTAAGAATATGGCTGAGATAACCCAAAAGATAGACAACCTGATGGCTGCCAAAACCATCATACCAGCCTAGGTCGAGGCTAATTCTAATAATTTCCAATGCAAGGAGCATGTAGTTTGCAGTGATCAACCCAATTCAGGTAGAAATGATTTGTTTATATCTAACATTGTTACTCTCAGAAGTGGTAGAGCACTGTAGCCATCGGTTGCAGCGAAGGGAAAGCGCATTGCATCTGATGGGGAGTCGTCGGTCCATCCAATACACGGGTCTAGCAACATTTTTGAAGGAATACCATTTGCAGAAAATCATAAAAAATAAAGAAAAGATAAAAATACAAAAAGACAACAACAACCTCGGTGGAGACCAGCCAACATTGGAGATGCCTGCACGTGCCACAGAACCAGCTCCAGTCTTGATGAATCTTGCACCTGCAACGATGGAGGACGTAATTCGCAGACAAATTTGTCAGGCATACTAGGGGCATGTTGGAGGACGTAATCATCACGATTCAGGGAATGCAATTCCCAGCTGATTTTGTCGTACTGGATATGGACGTCTCCACACCTTTGCTCCTCACCCCAATCATACTTGGATGGCCGTTCCTGCGAACAACCAATGTAGTAGTGAGTTATGGTATTGGAGAGATCACCTTCGGCAGCAAAATGACGATAGAGACCGTGTCCGATGGAAGACCTACAGAGAGAACTTCTGTGGCATCTGCAAAGGTGATCAATCATTCTGAAGACTGGCTTTTTGGCAGAAATTCAAGACATTAACCTCTTTATGGATGATAATGAGATCCATGAATTCCTCTAGCCTGAGGGAGAAATGGATAACGCAATCGAATTCCCCCTTGATGATCATTATGAACTTCTTACTGATTCACTTGATGAGGTTTAGATGGAGATGATGTGCCCTCAAGACCAAGAGCAGATCATTGATTATTTCTGTAATGAAGAAGACATTATTGAAGATTTCTATGAATTTTTGAATGGAGAGGCTGAATAGAGCATGGTGGACACAAAACATATGAAAGAATCACCACCTGCTATAATAGCCGAAGTCACCATTGAAACAGCCCCCACTCTGCCTGAGCTGAAAGAACTACACTCCAATATGAAGTATGCCTTCCTTGCGGGTGAGCCTAACATGTACTTGGTCATTATCAATGCTCATCTGACCGAAGACTAGGAATCTCGTCTGATGGAGGTTCTTAAACGTAACTGCAAGGCAATAGGCTGGAAAACTTCGGATCTCCATGAGATTAATCCGTCCTTGTGCTCGCATCACATCCTCCTTGAAGAGGACAAAAACCCTCCCACGAATTTTAGAGAAGGATGAATCCAAACCTTAGGGAAGTTGTTATGAAAGAAATTTAGAAATGGTGCAATGCGAGATTCATATATCCCATCTCCGACAGAAAATGGGTGAGCCCTCTGCATGTAGTGTTGAAGAAATCCGGGATTACCATCGTTCCACCGGATAGCTGGTAATCAGTTGGGGATTTCCTTAGCAGAGTGGGCAGTTTGGGTTGCCGGTAAAAGGTCCGCACCCATACTGGCTGTGAAAAACTAGTTGTGAGATTGGGACAGTATCCTGAGACCATTGGGTTCCTAACAGCTCGCTTAACTGCTCTAGTAGATTGATTTCTCACCAAACTCTAAAAATTGACAAGATAATTGACAACACCTTTACGATCTTCATATTGCGTTGAGTTGGTGAACTGGGGGTTTGTATTGTGTTTGATTACTAGTGTCATATATCCTTCCACGCAATTTATGCCTTCACTCATTTTCTCTCTTGCATTGACCTTCATGCTCTCGCATCCTGCCTATTGATTTCGAAGATGTCAGACTGGAGTATTTCTCATTCGGACTTTGCAAACTCATTCGACACTCTGATCCGTTCACTTTGGGGAGACTCACTCCCTGAATATTCTGCATTCTTCAAGTCACCCTTCACATCATCCGTCAACCCACTATTTGAGATTAGATCTAATCTCGAACTAGTATCTGAGACTCCATCATTTTTTATGTCTAATCGAGTGTCATGTACATTTTCAGAGTCAGACACCGGACACATGAGTCCATCAAAGGGAAAGGGAACCATGTCGGAACAGAGCGAGATCAACAGAACCATGTTAGCTCCATTCACTCAATTCAAGCCCAGTTAACAAAGCATGCTAATTTTCAGACCACATTGAGAGACATGATTCTCGAGCTGAGACAAGATATGAGAGAGGAGGATAGAAACAATGGTCGATGTGGGAATGGGGGAGAAGACCCTAACATGGAACCTGTGGCTAAGCCTACATTAAATGATGCTTATAATCCATGGGCAGGACGGACAAATTCTTGGATACAAATCCATGCGATTCATGGGCATTTCGAGCTTAGTCCCACTTGTTTACCTCTTCTCCCAATATACCATGGAAATATTAATGAAGAACCTTATGTACGCCTCTAACAGTTTGATCGCATTTGTAGAACAGTACACTACCCAAATGTCCCATTAGAGGTAGTAAAGATGACCGCCTTCCCATTCAGTTTGATGGACAAAGCTTTATATTGGTTAAATCACTTGGGGAAGGTTGTCACTACTTGGGAGAAGTTGAGGTCCACATTTAAGAACAAATATTACCCGCTCGGACGACTCAATCAAATGTGATCATTGATTTTTAATTTCTTCCAGATGCCCCGGGGGCCTATTCATGAGGCATGGGAAAGATTCAAAGATCTGACGGAGAAGTGCCCCCATCATGATATTCCAAAGGCAAGCCTTGTGCAAAATTTCTTTAGGGGTTTAAGCATAGAGAATCCGAAGCTGGTAGATGCTGCTTATGGGGGGAGCCACTTCAACAAGGATGCGGATGTCTTTTATCAAAATTTTGAGGAGATGGCAGAGAGTTCAGCAGCTCTTTCTTCTTCACGTTCTTTTCAGAAACACCCCGTCACCTCCCCTGCAGTACGCCACAAGGCTGTCAATTTGACGACATCACATGGAGTGGATAGGGTGGACAGCTCTAACCTGACCATCATTGGAAACAACCTATCCATGGACATTAGTGAGAAACGATCCAAGGAGATTGAGAAGCTTAAAGTGATCGAACAGAGGACGAAGAAACATAACAAGTTGGATGAGATAACAAAGCACCTGGAGCTTCTTGTGAGTTCGATCAGTGCAGTTCAAAGTGCAGGTGCAACAACTAATACCTCTACTAGGGAGCAGACTTCTTCCACCCAACAGAGTAGCGGAGGACCAACCACAGTTCAACATGTCTACTACGTGCAGGCACCTGATCAGGTCCAACAACACTCATATCAGATAGTTCCGTACCAACAGGAAGTAGCCTACATTCCTGAGCGACAATCTCCACCTCCAACTTTCATTCAGGAGGTGAACGACATCTGGTTCAACCGTGAGCAAAACCAGCCTCGTCCATCAAGGCAAGGCCAATTGGGTTCACATCAGGGTCAGAGACCCGCCCACCAGTTTCAGGGAGGGTGACAGCAGCAGTACCAGCACTAGCAGTTCCAGCCTCACTATCAGTCTCAACCACAGTTCCAAAACTGGAGACAAGGCCAACTACAGCAACAACCTATGTATTGTCCTTATCCCAACCAGCAACACATTACATATTATGGACAATATCCTCCTCCACCTCCTCATTATTAGAATCATATGGTTACCAACAACCTCCGTACTATCAGTCTCAATGACAACCGGTCATTGAGCACCCTGAGGCCCCTTCAGTCAACCCAGCACTGGACCAACTTTCATTTCTCATGAAGAACATGAACGAACTGACTCATCAGATCGACGACCTGACCACCGTTAAGACATTGATTCCAACACAGGTCGAAGCCAACCCTAACAACTTCGGACACAAGGAGCAGGTAGCCAATAGCCCACCCCCACTCGAGACAGGTATGGCCCTTTATTTTACATGTTTATCTGATGCCATTCATCTTAGGAGAGGTAGGAGATTGCAGCCACCTACGCACTAGTTGGGGTTGGGATATCGAACCACTGAGAGAGCATCATCTTCCACACCATCTCCTTCACCAGCAGTCGAGAGGACCAATGTAGCAGCAACCAAGTCTGGAGTTCATCACCTTCACCACCACCTTCACCAGGCAGATGTAGATCACCATCAACAACGGAGAATATACCAGTCGTGGATTCTTCTTCTTCACCATCAGCAACATCCTGTTCTATTTTAGATTATGTTTTTCCTTCACATAATTTGGAAACACTGTACAGACTGATTCTGATTGTCATTTTGTACATGAGGATTCTACTTTGAATAATGGAAATGAACATTTGAATGTTTATTATGATTCTGTGTCATTTCCTTATGCTCTTAAATCTAAAAAAATAAAAAATTAAAAACAGCCCCATCGGATCCTGGAGTGGTTGAGATCTTACAGAACATATTTTTAAAGATGCCACTCCTTAAGGCCATGGAATACATGCCTACAGTAAAAAAGAGAATGAAAGAGGCATGCACACAAAAGCGTCAACCAAGGCAGAACATGTGAAAGGAAACAGAGAAACACATCTTGACCATGACCACAGTTCATGCCATCAGTAACCTCTCGCCTAAAAAGAAAGACAAGGGAGCACCTCATATCCGTTGCCATATCTTTGATCAGGAATTTGTTCGTACTCTTCTCGATGGTGGTTCCTCCATTAATCTCATGTCTTCCTCTTTACTAACGGAATTTCGGTTAGGGCCTCTTAAAACAACCAGGATAATCCTTCAGATTGTTGATAGATCGATTAAGAGGCCAAGAGGAATTTTAGAGGACGTTATTGTGATGGTGCAGGGAATGAAATTCTCTGTTGATTTTGTTGTCATGGATATGGACACATCTGCACCGTTACTCCATACCCCAATCATACTAGGTCGACAGTTCCTCCGAATGGCCGAAGCAACAGTTGATTATGGTACTGGAGAGATCATCTTTGACTCTCGCAGTGATAACATGAAAATTGAGACGATCTCTGATCCTAGACCATCACCACCGCCGGCATCATATGAGATAGAGAAAGCTATATCAAATCCATATGAATGTTATTTTCTTGCTGAATTCCAAGTGATAGATTGTTTCAATGACTTTATAGATACCCATGAGTTCCTTTCCCAAAACGACTCTTTGGAAAGCACAGTCGACATGAGTCTCCTTGGTGGTCCAATTGAGCTAGTTGCTGATGGACAGTTTGAGCTGATTCTTTAGTATCAATCTAAGTCCTTAGAGGCACCTTCTGATATTCCTTTGACACACTTTTCCGAGATTACTGATGATAGGCCTCATTCTGAGAGTTCTAAGGTACAGAGAGCCTTTCGTTGAGTTATGCACAGATGAGAGACATCATTCTGAGATTATTGTTGAGATATATGAACCCATAATTGATAAGAATGCTTAACACCCTGATGAGCCACTCCTTTCTGAGGAGAGATCATTCATTATAGATCTATCAGATAATCTACTTGTTGAGCCGTTAGTAGCCAAGGTGGACAGTCCACAGAGTACATATCACATACCGTCTACTAGTATAGTAGCAGAGGTTATTGTAGAGCCGATTCAGACCCCAACTGAGCTCAAGGTTTTACCATCAACATTCAAATATGCCTTCCTTGCTGCCCCCCCCCCCCAATTTTTCAGGTTATCGTCAGCTCGCAGTTGACCGCTGAACAAGAATCTCGCATGAAAGAGGTTCTTGAGAGAAACCGCAAGGCCATAGGATGGAATATCTCGGATCTGTATGGGTTTAACCCAGCTTTATGCTCGCATCATATCTACCTAGAGGATGACTGTAAATCCTCCCGTAAATGTCATCGCCGTCTAAATCCAAATCTAAGGGAGATTGTCATGAATGAGATCAGAAAATGGTGTGATGCTGGCTTTATATATCCCATTTCAGATTCTAAGTGGGTCATCCCTTTACATGTGGTCCCGAAGAAATCCCGGATTACTATCATAAAAATAACCGTGGTGAGGAGATTCTGACCCGGGTACCTACTTCATGGCATGTCTGTGTAGATTAGCGACGCTTGAACTTAGCTACCAGGATAATCCTTCAGATTGTTGATAGATCGATTAAGAGGCCAAGAGGAATTTTAGAGGACGTTATTGTAATGGTGCAGGGAATGAAATTCTCTGTTGATTTTGTTGTCATGGATATGGACACATCTGCACCGTTACTCCATACCCCAATCATACTAGCTCAACAGTTCCTCCGAATGGCCGAAGCAGCAGTTGATTATGGTACTGGAGAGATCATCTTTGACTCTCGCAGTGATAACATGAAAATTGAGACGATCTCTGATCCTAGACCATCACCACCGCCGGCATCATATGAGATAGAGAAAGCTATATCAGAGCCATATGACTGTTATTTTCTTGCTGAATTCCAAGTGATAGATTGTTTCAATGACTTTATAGATACCCATGAGTTCCTTTCCCAAAACAACTCTATGGAAAGCACAGTCGACATGAGTCTCCTTGGTGGTCCAATTGAGCTAGTTGCTGATGGACAGTTTGAGCTGATTCTTTAGTATCAATCTAAGTCCTTAGAGGCACCTTCTGATATTCCTTTGACACACTTTTCTGAGATTACTGATGATAGGCCTCATTCTGAGAGTTCTAAGGTACAGAGAGCCTTTCGTTGAGTTATGCACAGATGAGAGACATCATTCTGAGATTATTGTTGAGATATATGAACCCATAATTGATAAGAATGCTTAACACCCTGATGAGCCACTCCTTTCTGAGGAGAGATCATTCATTATAGATCTATCAGATAATCTACTTGTTGAGCCGTTAGTAGCCAAGGTGGACAGTCCACAGAGTACATATCACATACCGTCTACTAGTATAGTAGCAGAGGTTATTGTAGAGCCGATTCAGACCCCAACTGAGCTCAAGGTTTTACCATCAACATTCAAATATGCCTTCCTTGCTGCCCCCCCCCCCCCAATTTTTCCGGTTATCGTCAGCTCGCAGTTGACCGCTGAACAAGAATCTCGCATGCAAGAGGTTCTTGAGAGAAACCGCAAGGCCATAGGATGGAATATCTCGGATCTGTATGGGTTTAACCCAGCTTTATGCTCGCATCATATCTACCTGGAGGATGACTGTAAATCCTCCCGTAAATGTCATCGCCGTCTAAATCCAAATCTAAGGGAGATTGTCATGAATGAGATCAGAAAATGGTGTGATGCTGGATTTATATATCCCATTTCAGATTCTAAGTGGGTCATCCCTTTACATGTGGTCCCGAAGAAATCTCGGATTACTATCATAAAAATAACCGTGGTGAGGAGATTCTGACCCGGGTACCTACTTCATGGCATGTCTGTGTAGATTAGCGACGCTTGAACTTAGCTACCAAGAAGGATCACTTTCTGCTACAATTTATTGATCAATAATGAATGAGATATCGACTAGGGTTAATTAATAACAAGGTCGTTGCGACCCCAATCAATAGGTCGGGCTAAATCCAGAAGAAATAAACCACCCAAGAAGATAAAAAATAATCAAGCACAAATGTACATTGTCTCGCTATTTATTTTTACTTGGTATAGCAACCATGGTCGAACACAAGGGGCACGAGAAAACCTACGAAGTAGTCAAGTCTCAGAAATAAACAATATAGTTTTCTAGTGGTTTTTAATTTGTGATTTTTTTTAAAATTTTTAATAACGGAACTAAATCAACAAACAAGGAAAACAAGGCAACACAAAAGTCTTTTTGGATTTTTCTTCAAAGCTAAAAATGCTCAGAAAATTAAGATAAAAGAACTTTTGGGGTTTTAAGGCTTTAAAGTATTTTTGGTAAATTTCTAAGGTCTTGAAAATGTTCTTGTAATTTTATAAAAATCAAACAGTCCCTAAAAATTCAAACAGCGCACATCCATGATTAAATTACAAGTTAAAAATGCTTAAAATGCCCTAAAATCCTGGATAGCAATTTTATGAGAAAATATAAAGAAAAACCAACAAACAAGATATGGAATGAGAATTTTTGGATCTTTCTTGAATTTTTTATAATTTTTATAAGATTTCAGGTGTTTTGCACTTTTAAGGTTTTTATAAGGAATTTTCTAACAAAAAGGCTGTAGTAGGTAAAACACACAAAAACACACGAAGAGGATTTTTTGGAATTTTTGAGACTTTTTTTGAATTTTTATGTATTTTTAAAAATAGAGGTCTTTGAATTTTTATGAATTTTTATGACATTTTTTAGAGGTCTTTGAATTTTAAAAAATAATAAATGCAAAAAAAATTAACCCACAAAAATTTCAATAAATACTACACACTAATGGGAGTTAGGGGTGATTTTAGATAATTTTTAGGGTTGATTTGATAATTATTAAGTCCAAAATACAAGTTGTAATTAGAAACAGTTTACAGAGACCCATGTGCAATTAAAATAAACTTCTGGGCCAAATAGTAATGCAGTTAACAAATACAGGGCCTAAATTGCAAAATATCCAACAAAACACGTGCGCAACATGTGAACCAGACTCACAGGTGCATAAATACAAATACTAAAAACCTTACACTCATTCCATAATAAAGATAAAGCGTAGGGCAGAGAATGCAAATACCCCAAAAGTCATGTAGGACTGCACGTGCTACGAGTTGACATGGACTAAAATATAAATAAATAAAAACATAAGGTCCAATCTGCAAATTGTTTCAACTACAACTTTCTTTTATTGGACTAAAACTAAAACCGGAAATAAACGAGGGTAAAAGGGAAATATAACCTTCACAAGCTCGTACGGGGCACGTGGGGATACATGGCGGGCTCGGGTGCAGGCGTTGGCGTACGGGCCTGATCTCCTACTACTACAGATCTGATGGCCAGAGAATGTCGGGGATGTACGGTCGGATGGTGTCTGATCTAACGGTCAGAAAGCTATTGCAGTCGGTGGCTGAGATGGAATCTAGCAGAAGGAGCTGATCCAACGGTGGGGAGGAGGTCTATAAGAACTCCTCCTGAGCGAACTTCGATCGAGAAAGGGGGACGATCCACTACCCCGATGGAAGACCTGAAGGGCCCGACAATGTCATGAGAGGTTCCCTCATCCGGTGGGAGGTTTCGATGGTGATGGCGACGGTCGGATGAGAATGGGTGACCTGGAGCAGCTCTGCCTAAGCTGCTAGTGGGCCAAATGGGGTTTGCTGCGTGAGCCAAAGCCTGCAATGCATACACTGCTTGGAGATAAAGCTCCGACGATGTTTATTGAGCGTAAAACAAGGGAAGCGAGGGTGAACGGAGCTTTGGGATTCCGGTGAGGATGGGGGGAGGAAACCCGAGCCTAATCTCACCTGGATGGCTGAGTATTAGGATGATAAGACTGCGAGGGAAGGTGAGGTGTTCATCGAGAGGTTGATCTTTGCGATTAGGAATGTATGACGGAGCTCCAGCTGGATGGCCGGAGCTAAGGTGCGTGCGAGGGAGTGAAATGATAAAATAAGTTTGGATTATGGAATGCGAGGGATAGATGTGATACCTGAAGCTACTGAGGAGCTCAACAAGGCCAGGTGAAGATGGGTGATCGTGTCTTTGCCTCAACAAAGCTGCGACTGGCCGGGAGGCTTCACGCGGTAGAGCTCCAGGCACATCGTGAGCTACAAGTCACCAGGTGCCTGCCAACAATCCTGAAGGGCTCCTCCATTGGATGTCACTTCAAAGAAGGTGTCTACGAGGGAATGGGGGCGCGAGGGACGAGCTACCGCGGCTGGAGGCGAAAGAGAGATTTTATAGACAACTCCAAGAGCCTGGAAAGATCGAGTAAGAGCACGCAACCCTAAGAAGATCTGTGCCTTCATAGGGATTTGTGAGGATCACGGATCCTAGGAGGGGGCTTGGGAGAAAAATCGGGGCACAAGGCGACTGGAGTCGGACGGGGAAATGGGGAGAAAAGGTCGGGCAAGAAGGATTTGGGTCTGACCTGGCTGGAAGGAGGCATTGACCGAAGTCAACAAATCCTCCTAGACCAATCAGAAAAAAAGGAATATTTTGTACACAATACATTACCTATACATATATTATACACAATACATTCTGTTGCCAAAAGTCATTCCTCCAGTCCCATAATTCATCACTGCGTTTGACGTCCGCAGGAATGGTCGTCCAAGTATGATTGGGGTAAGGAGCAATGGAGCGGGGACGTCCATATCTAGTACCACGAAATCGGCCGGAATTGCTTTCCCTTAAACATGACTATTACGTCCTCCAACAGGACCCTAGGCCGCTTAATTGATTTGTTTGTGAACTGCAAAATCATCTTTGTAGGTTTGAGCGGTCCTACCTTAATTCTGTAAGCAGTGAGGCTGGCATCAGGTTGACAGAAGACCCGCTGTCGAGCAGTGTTCGTTCAAATTCCTGATTGAACATTTGACATCGCACAAGAGGTGCTCCCATATCTGGCTTCTTATCCGGGGGGTTGCTGATGGCATTAACTGTGGTCATTGTGAGGATATGCTTTTCATTCTTGTCACCTTTGTTTCTAGAGTTATGAGGGTGAGGCCTGCGCTTGGTTGTGCATGCATCTTTCAATCCTTTCTTTACAACTGGCATGTAATCAAGAGATTTCATCAAGGGCATGTTCAATACCAAATTCTGAATAATTTCTATGATGGCAGGATCAGACAAAGTATTTTTCAAAATTTTCATTTTTTGTGTTTTTTCATTGCTTCTAGTAAAGGAATATTTACAAAATCTTCACCAATCATTCAAAATAGTGTCCATGTTGTTGTGTACAGGTAGATGGCAAAAAGGAATTGAATCATCTACAGTATGTGGACCAAAAATGGAAGGCTCGGCTTTAGGTGCTGGCGTTGGACACGCTACAGGAGCAAGGCTCCTCCCGTCAGGAGCTGTCTCTGAGGCAGGTGCAAACGTCTCCAATGCTGGCCTATCTCCACCGAGGTTGCTGCTATCTTTTTGTGTTTTGTTGTTTTCTTCATTTTTTGTGATTTTCTAGTTGATGGTGCTTCTCCAAAAATATTTCTTGGCTCTGGCGTTGGCATGGCTGATGATTCCCCGTCAGATGCAAGATGCTTTCCCTTCGCTGTCGTCGATGGCTGGAGTGTCCTACCACTCCTGAGAGTAACAACATTAGATAAAAAGTAATTTAATTCACCTGAATCGGGTTGGACACTGCAGGCTACCTGCTCCCTGCGTCCGAAGTTGTTCGGATTTGCCTCGATTTAAGCAAGAATGGCTACGACCGTCAAGTCATCAATCTTCTGGTTCATCTCAGCCATGTTCTTCATCAACTGTTCAAGGCAGGCCAGAGCCGGATTAACCGACACAATCTCAGAGGAATCCCCCTGCTGAGGCCTAGAGTGCTGGTATAATGATTGAGACTGTGACTGGTAACCATGAGAGAATTGGTGAAGAGGAGGGTTGGAGGAATACTGTGAGTTCTGCTGGTGATACGTGGTAGCCAGTTGTTGATGATATCCTTGTCCACGGTATCCGGACTGTTGAGGACCATGCTGATAATTCTGTCTCCAGGTGTTACCGTGAGACGGAGGCTGGTATTGATATGAGGGCTGGAAGGGTCTCCCACCCTGTTGCTGCTGGTGATAGGGCATGTTGCCCATGTTCTGACCTTGAGAATGTCCCTGAGGACGGGTCAGTTGCGCTTCATTATTCCATACACCATTGATTTCATGTATCAGTGGCGGGGGTGGAGAGAGCTGCTCAGAGTAAGCTGGTTGGAACTCTGGTTGATATACAACCATTTGTGTCTGTGGTTGCGGTGGCTGCTCCGGAACCTGCATGTAATACATGTGCTGAACAGGCTGGGGCTGCGGTGGAGTCGGCTGAGGGATTTGATGCAGTGTAGGCTCCTTTTTCTCAGCGATTGGATCGGCAGTAGTAGACACATCGTTGCACATGTTGGCATTCAGGGCACGAACGAGCTGCTCCAGCTGCTGGGAAATCACATCGAGCTTTTCCAAGCCCTGGGTCCTTTTCTCTATCACTGATAACTTTTCGAGGTCCTGCGACCTCTTCTTGATGATGTCCACCTTAGACAGATGGCTCCCAATGATGCTCAAGTAGGAAATCTCATCATTGTCTTCGGTGTAAGAAGCCATGTTTATGGGCTTGCTGATGGCGGTTGGTATCTTCATGTATGCTCGGGACGAGGATTGAGCGGCTTCTCCTTCAGTCATTTCCTCGAAAACTTTCCATACCACGTCCTCGTCCTTGTTGAGTTCCCACCACAAGCGACATCGACAAGCTTTTGGCTCTCAAGTGTAAGCCCACCAAAGAAGTGATGCACGAGACTAGTCTTTGGGATTTCGTAGTGGGGACACTTCTCTTGGAGATCCTTGAATCCCTCCCACGCTTCATGGATAGTTTCGTGGGGCTGCTGGCAGAAACTGGAGATACGGGCACGCATCTAGTTCAGTCGAACGAGAGGGTAGAATTTGTGGAGAAATGCAGACTTTAACTCCTCCCAGGTCGTGACTACCTTCCCTAGGTGGTCGATCCAATATAGGGCCTTGTCTTGAAGGCTGAAGGGAAAGGCGGTCATCTTGACTACCTCCAAAGGAATTCCAGGGTAGTGAGCAGTAGCACAGATGCGGCCAAACTTTTTGAGATGAATATATGGCTCCTCAGTGGTATTCCTGTGGAATGTGGGGAGCAGAGACAAACTGCGGCTTTAGCTCGATGTGGGCGTGGATACATGGAATCTGGATCCACTCAGTGATACGTCCTGCTCCGGGATTGTATGTATCCTTCAGCGTCGGCTTTGGCTGCAGTGGGTCTATGCCCACTCTATCAAATTCGGGTCCTCGTACTGAAAATTCATCTCCATAACCTTCTGGATGAAACTCTTGGTCTGGTTCATCCTCCCGTCGTCCATCTCTTGCACTGGCCCTCCTCAGATCATTCAACATTTCTTGGAAGGCTGTCTGGGCCAGGGCTTGGTTAGTCAACTGTTGTTGGATGGCTTGTATGGAAGCCAACAATTGACAGTTAACATTATTCTACGTGGTGTACTGCCCTTCCCCCGGATTGGCTTCAGCTTCAGGTTGGGGCTGTGGTCCCTTTCCTCTTCCACCGGCCATCTCGGATTCTGCTTGACTTGTTGGCTTGGAATCAGGCTCTAGGTCTGTACATGGAAGAATGCCTCGATCAGTCTGAAATGCAGCACCAGATGTAGAGAAGTATTCTGTGTTAAGGTCAACACAGAACTTTGTTAAGGACGACGATGTGTAAGGAGTGAAATCAATGGCCATCCAAAACAGACAAAGTTCGGGACAAGAGTGATCCCACTTTATTGAAGAAGACGAGGGGTCTGGAGATCGGTTCACGGAGTCTGAACCGGGTTCTCGAGAATCGCCCCGAATTATTAGAGAAGGTGAGCGAATGGAATTGATGTGGGTGTCGACAGAGTCTCGACTAAACTGTCCGTTCGTCGCCATCTCGAAGGTCAAGCGGAAGATCGATGCGAATGAAGATACAAAGGTCAATGAGAAATGAATGGAGTGTAAAACAGTAGAAGGCTCACAATGAGCAAGGGTCAAATGGAAGGAGAACAAAAATGGCGCAAAGGCGCGGTGTTTTTGATCTTGACCTTAGTACGACTAATAAATCAAACCTCAAAGCAATAGATTCACCAACTCGTCCCGTGAAGCCGTGATGGTTCGGCAATTATCTTTGTGAGTTTTAGATTTGATTTCCAGGTAATTATCTTTAATGAGTCCTTAGAGCGCTATGCCTATACGAGAGAGAGTACTGCCAGAAAAGTATCCCGTACTTGTCCTCCTCCTGTGTAACCTGTAGTCTGCACTTTTTGAGGTCCTTGTAACCCTTCCTGGATCCCTACTCAGCCAAAGAAATAGACGGAGGAATCCGATAGGCGAAACCAATACTTCAGATCTCGCTCGCAATGGAATCACCCGTGAGCGTGCAAGAACCTACTCGGACGCAAGACGATGAGACAGACACCCCCGTGAAGGTGTGGCCTATGCTCGATACTTCGGACAAGGTCAATGCTTTACACAATAGAGAGTCATCAATGCTGACCAAGCCCTACTCATCTACGTACGATAGAAGCGCCAATACTTTGGAAATATAGGCGATACACAAGGCATACACATACTGGGTTTTGGGCTCTTATCCTTACAACAACGCTCACCTCACTGGGAAGGAAACCTTCCTATGCAACCTGAAAATAAATGAGGGCTTTGCTCACCCCAAGGCAATTAGTCCAATTAATCAGTTTTATTTAGGTCAAGTATTTTCAGCAGTCCCTTTTTTAATTTTTTTTGTGTTATCACTTGTTTTGAGTAGATTCAATACAAGCACCTAACGTTTTTGGTATTTTCTTTGAGTCCTATTTGATCCAAAAACAGAGGGAGAAGATCGGAAAAGCAATGCAAGGTGACACCAAGATGGAAATCTCACCTTTGTGCCTAGATGACGAATGCTCAGTTAGAAGACTTACAGTGCCTCCCAACTCTCTCCATGCAGGATGCAAAACAGAAATTTATAAACCTAATCTAAATGTCGATATGCATACGAAAATAGTCCTAAGTAGGCAATTGCTACACGTGAAGAACCAAATGCTAAGTACTCAGAATGAAGCCTAAGTCCGGTCTCTGATGCCGATCGGTGTCCGCCACAACGGATCCTGCCAGTGCTTTATTCGACCTCTAGCGGCATGCGGCTTCGAGACAGAGTACTTTCGCAATTAATTATTTCTAAGTCCAAACGAGGAGACTATAGGTGCATGCAATGGTTATTAGGTATTTGGCCTTAGATTACACGATCAAGCAAACCTAAAGAATAAGGGTTCATTCCATAAAATAAAGAAAACCGGAATCGGAAAACAAAATAAAAAAACGATGGAAATGCGATAAAACTGCGGTGAGCCCCCAAGTGAACAAACACTTGGAAATTGGGCCCGAATATCCAAGAGTCCAAGTTACATGTATTATGACAAATTAATCAAAAATCTCTCTCTCACAAAAAATAAAAATCTAACTACCCTCTCTCTCTCTCTCAAGTCCTCCTGCTCTCTCCTGCTGGCTAGGATAGAATAACCGGCTCCGCTTCCCGAGGATGCGTAGGGTCACCTAGGCGATCCTCCTCGGTCCGTGGCCCCTCACAAGAAAACAAAAAAGAGATGTCAGACAGTTCACAATCAATTATACAATAGAAACAGATAATCAAAAATGGCTAAGCAGATAAAAAGACGCAGGTCTACTCTACAAGTCGATGCTCCCCAGCAACGACGCCATTTTAAAAAACGGAAATGCGGGAGTCGCTAAGTAATGGCCTGACAAATCAGGCTCACTATCGATGAGGTGACTACTCACACCTTCTCGTTTATCAACAATTAACACACACAATCAATCAACCAATGAAGAGCAAGGATTAAAATTTATTATACCCTACTAAGAATGTATAATGGCAAGCAAGTAGGGGTTGAACACATGAAGCAAAGGAGTAAAGTAGGCAAAACGAAAGACAAGTGCTCTATGTCTTGTGAATCACTTAGCCAAGTTGAACCTTTTTTGTGGGTTTTTAATTTCTATTTTTTTATTTTATTTTTGATTTTAAAATTTTATATTTTGATTTTATAATTTTATATTTTGATTTTTTATTTTCAGATTTTTTATTTTCTTTTTATATTTTAAATTGTTTATATTTTCTTTTCTTTTAATAAAAAGAGGATACATTATATAAAAAAGGATGAGGTATTTATAAAAAGAGGTAAAAATACTCCAAATCAGGAAATAATATATTTTTGGACTTTTTTCATTTTTCAAATGTTTTTATGATTTTTCTAGATTTTCCTAATTTTTTTGGTATTTTTAAAGTCAAAAATACTATAAACAGTGGATAAAATAAAATACTGAAACTAAAATGAGGATGAAAAATATCAAACAGAGTACAAAATTCCTCCAACTAATTTTCAAATAAAGCTAAAGAAAAAAAGAAAATTCAAAGATAAAAATTAGATTTTTAGAGTTTTTCTGGAATTTTTAATATTTTTTGGATGTTTTAAGGGGTTTTCTAACTTCTAATATTTTTTGGAAGTTTTAAGGGGTTTTATAATTTTTGGACATGAGTTATAAGAAACTAAAATACACAAAATATACTTTTTGGGATTTTTTTGAGAAAGTTTTATATTTTTTAGGTATTTTCTAATGAAGACATTAAAGAAAATGCATGTTTTTGAATTTTTATAAATAATAAAATGCAACAAAAAATGCAAAATAAAAATATGGCTTGAAAGTAGAATGCAATATGAGCTTCTACTAATTTTTGTGGATTTTTTAAGATTTTATAGATGCATGAAATAAATAAAAACAACAAAGAGAAAAATCAATACTAGTAGGGGCATATATGTAAATATCCAGAAAGTCAAGGGCCCATTGCAATTTTTCCAGAAGTTTATAATTAATTAATTAAGTTCCAGAACCAATCACATATAGATAAAGCCACGAAGTTATTTCTGCAAAATGCCCAACCCTGCACGTGATGCGCATGTGCCTAGCGGGGACCTAACAGTAATTACCAAAAACTCAGGGGGCTTGATTGCAAATACTCCAAAAAGTTAACACTATATTTAAAAGTTCTGGAACTGAAACGAAATAAAGGAACCCCAGGGGGTCCTTACATAATGTCCACGCACCCACGTGCGCATGTCACGTGCGGTGACGTGGATAAGGACCTAATCGCGAATAGTCAAACCCTGGGGGCTTAAATGTAAATATTACAAATATTTAAAACGACCAATGAAAGTTTATGAACTAGTTATGAAATACAAAAAGGCGCTTGGGCTAAAGTGCAAAATACCCAAACTGGGCGTGATCGAATGGTGGTGGCGCCTTCACTTGCCACATGTCCGCCCGAGGATACGCGATAATGCTTGGCCTCCTGCAGCTGAGATTAGATGATCAGGATGGAATCGATGGCGCTGGAGGGTCTGGATCCAAGGGCTGCTGCTTCATCTGGAGCTCCGGCTATGATCGGACGGACGAGAACCCCGGAGGAAGAACAAGGAAGATTCGTCGGCGAGACAACCTTCCCCGCCTTCTATCCTCGGTCTCTGGCGTGCAAAATGGCTCAAAAGTGGCCGGGGGGACTCCTGAAGGTATCCTCTGTCGCCTGGAGGCATCATAAATCACCGGAGGGCGGTGGCATTCGCTTCACAAGGCGACGGAGCTGGAGGCTCTAAGTAACTCTGGCGTATGGTCAAAATCTCCCCCAGGCGCTTGTGTGGCTCAAAACCTGCAGAAGAGAGGTGAAGGGGTCGAGGGCAAGTTGCCTCGACCCCGCGGAAAGGTGGATGTGCGTGGGATGATCGTCGGCGGCCGGAGGAACTCGAACTCCAGCCGTGCAAAAAGACACGATTTTGTGGCAAATCGAATGGGATTGAAGATCAATTTTTGATCAAGGATCACTCCTGGTATCCTACGGAACCGAAAGGAAATAAAAAGGGAAATAAAAATGCTCACCTGAGATGCACCAACGGCGAGGGAGGTGACGCACTCTGGCGATGTGGATCAGCCTCGAATCAACGCCTCTGTGATCCCCCAAAAGGCCCAAAGTATTCCTGCTGTCACCAGGGATGTCTTCAAGGTCTTTGGCTAGGGTTTAGGTGGTGGAAGAGTGATCAAAGAGGGAAGGAAAGTCGGGGGTGGTTTTGAATGGGTGAAGGTCGCGGTGATGAGGCTCCAAAGGACGAGGCCGATCTTTGCGAATCGATGATGCTCGGCCCAAGAGAACCTAGGGCGTGTAAGTTGGTTCTACGAGGAACAAAAGTCAAAGAGGCTTCGACGCGAGAATGTGCAAGACGCCCTCTCCAAAATTTGGCGAAAATGCCAAAAAACTCAGTCTAAAAAAGGTCCAGACCTCGGTCAGAGAGTTGACCGAGGTCAACCAGGTAAAGGACATGGTTGGTCCACGTGGACCAACCAGAAAAATCCCTGGAAAAAAGACTTATAAATTCATTTTAAAATAATAAATGATTTTATTTTTATAGGTTATTAAATAAAAAATGCTTATTATTTTATAAATTATTTTATTATGATATTTATTTTTTTTTGTGGTATAAAATTGCAAGTTACCTCATATAGCTTTATAGGTATATTCTTCTATATATTTTAATATTTTATTTTTATTTTTATATTTAATTTTTTATTTTGTTTATTATTTTATAAATTTATAGAATATTTTTATACACTTAAATATATTTTTATTTTATTTTTCTAAATAGTTTTGTACAATTAATAAAATATAAGAAGTCATTATATAAGTATATGTATAGGCATGGTACTTATGTACTATTTACATGTGTTTTTTTTGTATTTTCTTTATGTTTTTATTCTGATTTTAATGTACACATATATTATAAATAATATGTACAAAATTATAAAATTAAGAAATTATAAAAACAAAGAATAATAAATAAAATGAATATTTTAATCTGTACAAGTATACAATAGGGGTCCAAAACTCAACTTTTAAACCGTAGCTCCGCCAAATGCGAAACCACCTTCATTAAATAGCTTATTGAAAATTATATACAATTAAATGTGATTTTGATGTGTTTCAAGTTTTTATTAGGGAGATACAAGTCTGGGAAGTTGGGATTCTGGATCTTATTCAGATCATAACTTTTTATCTGTACATTATTTTTGTATGAAATAAATTTTGTATTTTTCTATATTTAATTATGTACAACTTTCATGTACAAAGTTTATTTATTTGAGGTCTAAAAAGTGGAATCAAAAATAGGTCCCAAAATGAATAAAGAATGAATGAAATGAAAGGGAATTTTATTGGTATTCTGGCCCTTATCTCCCCCTACTTTATTCCTTGTCGACCTAGTCATCGAGATGCTTAGGTCTCAGGGTTTTAGGTCATAAAATATTTACAATATTTTATTCTTTTTTTTCTTTTCTTTATTCTATAATTTGGGCTTTAAAAACTGTATTTTATACACATTTTATACAATAATGCATGAATGCTAAGATGCCTGAGTTAACGCTATTTACCCACATTCACTAGGGTTTTTAAGTCCAAAATAATAGAATAAAGATGATGAAATGTAGATTCATCAGGTGGGTAGTTTCCTTGAGGTCTTCATAGACGACTTCTTGGTCTACGGGGATAGTTTTGACACATGTCTTGTTCATTTAGACCGAGTTATTCAATGTTGTTGTGAGGTAAACCTAGTGCTCTCGTGGGAGATGAGCCACTTTTGGTGACTAATGGGATTGTATTGGGACATGTCATATCTAAACATGGTATATAGGTTGACCCGACTAAGATTGCTGTGATTTCCAAGTTAGAGCCACCGCAGAATTTGAAGCAGTTGAGGTCATTTCTGGGACACTTAGGATTCTATAGGTGATTCATAAAGAACTTCAACAAAATCCAGACCTTTGACTGAGCTTTTATGTAAGAAGAGTCAGTTTGTTGTCGATGAGAAAGTCCTCCTTGCATTTAAATAGTTGGAAGGCATGGTTACTAGTGCTCCTGTCTTACAGCCACCTGATTGGTCTCTTCCTTTCAAGATCATGACAGACGCCTCAGATTTCACAGTTGGAGCTGTTTTAAGACAGAGAAGGGATGGGATACCATTTGCTATACACTATGCTAGCAAGACTCTAGATGAAGCACAATGAAGTTATACAGTTATAGAGAAGGAGATGTTATCAGTTGTGTTTGGGCTAGAGAAGTCCAGATCTTACCTCATCGGTTCCCACGTTATTGTATACACGGATCACACTGGCATACGATACTTACAGGAAAAGTAGGATGCCAAACCACGCCTTATCAGATGGATCCTTCTTCTCCAGGAATTTGATTTAGAGATTCGAGATAAACCTGGAGTGAAAAATATTGTGGCAGATCACCTTTCCTATATCACAGATACAAAGACCTTTGAGCAGAACATGATCCCTATTTTGGAAACCTTTCCAGACGTGGCCATTTTGTCTGTGGACTCACTCCCATGGTATACTGATATTGTAAATTATCTTGTCTCCAAGAAAGTTATACAAGATTGGCCGAAGTACAAGGTAGACAGATTTCTGTCAGAGATTCATTGTTACCAATGGGAGGATCCGTACCTTTTTTGTGAGGTACGGATTGTATCTGGATAAGGTGCATTACTCAGGAGGAACACACTAGTGTACTTGATCACTGTCACAAACTAGAATCCGGTCGGCATCATTCGAGGAAACACACGTCAACAAAATTTTTATAGAGTGGCCTATGGTGGCCCCCATTGTTTAAGGATGCTACAGAGTATGTTTGAGGTTGTACTAATTGTCAAACAATGGGTGGAACAGTTGGTTCCAAAGATACTATGCCCCTAAAATACATACATACATCTGATGTTTTTGATGCTTAGGGCATAGACTTCATGGTCCCATTTCTTGTTGGTCAGGGATTTCAGTACATCCTGCTCGTTGTGGATTATGTTAGTCGATGGGTGGAGGCTATCCCCACCCGAGCCGCAGATAGTCGTACAGTATGTTCCATTCTCAAGGACCATATTATTGCACGGTTTGGGATTCTCAAAATACTGATTTCAGATGGGGGATTCCATTTCATCAATAGAGAAGTAAAGAAGCTTGTGAAGGAGTACACATTGAGCATTGAGTTGTGTCTCCTTACCACCCTTAGACTAATAGCTTGGCAGAAATTTCAAATAGGGAGATCAAGTCCCAGATGCTTGATTTAGCTCTATGGGCTTACTGGATGGCATACAAGTCTCCTTTGGGTATCTCTCCCTACAGATTGGTTTATGGAAAGCCATGCCACCTGCCAGTGGAATTAATTCAGAAATCTTATGGGCACTCCGTGTATGCAATCTTTATTATGAGAAGGCAAGAAAGAATAGGAAGTTGGATTTGAATAGATTACTGGAATTTCGAGAATTTGCATATGATAACTCACTCATGTATAAGGAGAAAGTCAAGCGTTGGCATGATAAACACATTCGAAGGAAGACTTTCTCTCCCGATCAGAAAGTTTTGTTATTTGATGCTAAGTTGAAATTGTTTCTAGGAAAATTGAAAAGCAAATGGTCAGGGCCGTCCATCGTGAGAGCTATACGTGACAATGGAAGTATCAAATTATCTGGGTTGTCATCTGACACACATCCATTCGTTGTGAACGGACAGTTGCTGAAGCCATATCTAGATCATGATACATTCATGTCCGTCGTTGATTCTATATCTGTGGTATCAGACAATGATCCTTTGATTCCATTTTATACGTCTGATACATGAGCTAACAACCTCTTGTCTATCCTTTCGTTTCATTCTTTCTTCTCTTGTTTTATCGTTCACCCCTTTCCATATGTATATATGCTATACTTATGTTGTGCTTTATCCTAAGTATAGGGGGTGAATGATTTATGTTGTTCATATTCGTCCTGTTCATCACTCCCGTTGTCGCTTATACTTAGGGATACTCTACCCTAAGTATAGGGGGTGATGTTGTCCATATCGTCTCTTTTGTGTTTTTATGCTTCTATTCTCTCGATTGTCTCGCAACTTGTTGATAATCTATACTTAAAGCTATTCTACCCTAAGTACATGGGGGCAAGTCGAGCCATTGGGTCCGTGCATTCTCTTCATCGATTTTCCCTTTCGTACAATCTTCTATACTTAGGATTGCTTGGTCATAAGTATAGGGGGATCATCGACTTCTATTCCTTTCATACTTGGCATGAGTTATGTCTTCCATTGCCGCTCTCTGATCACTGTGAGGACATAGTTCGAACTAAGTATAGGGGGCGTCACATATATTGTATATATACGTTAGACATAACTCGTACTTTTAAATATGATTATTTTGGGAATATGTATATAAATTCGTAAAATCCTTGTGTGTATATAGACTTTGATCACCTTTTATTAAAAAAATCTTTTCTTGTATATATTTTACTAACCCTTTTTCCTTAAAAAACCTAAAAACTACAAAATCAAAAGTCTATAAAATTTTTCAGTTAAAAAAACTCTTTTTACACGTGCATTATTTTTCTTTCTTTCTAAAAATCCGCAAAAAGTTCAAATTTAGAAAATTGTTTAAAAAAATAAAAAATTCTTCCTTTTTGTATTGTACATATTTTCTCGCATATGCATGTGCATTTTCGGGATAGTATTGACATTTAAACTAAGTCTTGAACAAAATTGAAGAATGGAGCTTAGTTGTACTTTAATCCACTTAATTTCAGAGGAATCTTATATGAACTGGAGTTAAGACCTTTCAGGTCCTAGTGACTTAACTCTTTGAGTCCATAAGACTATGTTCACATGTCATCTTGATAAGTCTAAGTAGAACATTTAACAACACACGCATGATTCTTTCAGACCATGGCTTATCTTGGACAAGCACTCTACATGTATCTCTTCATGGAGGAGGTAGTAAGGTGGCAGAATCTTTTGGCTTGGAGTAGCATACGAGGGTAGTACATCTAGGAGGAACCTCTTGTCTTCATCTAGGGAGGGTTGTGCATCTCAACCTTATCTAGTAGCATTGAGGTCTAAAGACATGATGCTGTGAGATTGTAATAATGCTTCAAAAGAGGGATAGTCTACTAGGCCAAGAGGAATTACTCCTTATGTACATGTTACACCTCCAAAAGTGGACAGACCTGATTGAAAAGTAAAATGCATGTCGGAGTGTATATACAAGTGAAAAAAGGAGATTCAAAGTCAATTTTTTGTAAGCTTGCAGCTGGATGACTTGACTACACTGGTCATGCATCCAAGGATAGGTAGCTACACTGGTTACCATCCATTCTTTTCTCCATCTCCTCTTCATGAGCTGGTTGTACTTGAACTTAGAAGGGCATATCCCCGCTCATCGAGGAAAGAGTTGCTAGACCAGGGGATTAGAGTTACCTTGTTGAGGGAGATTGTTTCTTTGCTACCTTTGAGATGGGGAGTTATATTTCACTTACATCGTACAAGTAAAGATTCATAGTCATAAGAATTTGTGTATGTAGACTTTTTCTGACCTGACAATTGAGGAGACCAGAATAGGAGTCTTGTGGAACTTAGATGTTGTTATGTTTTAAATCCATTTCCCATTAAGGTTCCGCCACACTTGTGAATTCCCGTATTTTCTTTTTCCTAAAATCTGGAGTATTTTTACATTCAAAAAATTCAAATAATCATGCTATTGCACAGATCTCGTAGAGATATTTCCAACGAGCCCAAGAACACCCAATTCCGGTATTTCTAACTCAAGTTATCGATGTTTTAAGTATATAGCTGGGACCCATATATGGATCCAAACCATATCCGAAATTGCACCCATTTTCACCTCTCCCTCTATAAATAGAAGGTGATAGGGTACTTTCTCAATGCCCTAGCCACCGCCATCCTTTCCCCTTATTGGAGCACCACCACCTTGACCGGATTTGGTCGCTGGAGGACTGTCGTCGACGTTGGAGAAGGAGCTCCGATCGAAGATCCGCGGCCACCATCATGTAGGAAAGTTCGAGGTCACCTTCGTACACACATTCGTGCTATAATCGAGAGACAGAAATATCATTCCGTTTGAGCGGAGATCCCGAGGGAACATCCTCGGAGGTAACGATAAATACCCCCCTCTTGCTGTTGGTTTCATACGATTTTTGAGACTATGTTTGGGACATTTTTAGAGCCTTAGATATCTTTATACCTTGGATCTTAATCTGTAACGATGTAATATCTTCCTCTTGTTGTCGGCTTTCGAATACTTTTGTACCTATATTCTTGTGACACATCATGTACGTGGTTGAGTACTTCTCATATCCGTAAACACACGATCATGGGTAACGTTCATGAACGTGAGAGATGTATTAAGTATTGGCAAATCAAACAAATTTAGAAGGAGATCAGGGAGTCCAAGGTGTTCCTGACTGTGAACGGACTCTAACGTGGGATCAGTCTAGAGCATTTTCATACTAAAGAAATTGCATTGTAATCCAAGATAATCATTTGAAAGATATTAAATTTTAATATGGAAATCTCCTGATAATATATTATCAGGTATCGTTTATTCACAAAAACTAATGTTCGCTTTGCAAGACTTGTTCCATTTGGTGTCTGCAAACAAATGCTCGTTAATCAGATTCTATGACTGTTAATCATTCATAGATGTAGGTCTATATATATATATATATTATTCACATTTGTTGCTATCCTTTTCCTTCAATCATAATCACCATAAATATAAATGTAGACCGTTCCTTATTCCTTTCCATACCTTGCGTTTTTTAAAAGCCATTTACTAAGTCAATCATAATTTATATGATCCAGTTAATGTCTTTATTAATTTAATTATGTCCGTTGAGAAGCTTCTCTCTTTTTCCAGCAATTGACGACCGTTAGACTAATGGTGATTCAATTTCACTTCTTAATAATGAATTTTAATGAGGACGCTCTGGAGTTTTAAATGGCAATGGACATAGTATTAACAGTTGGAATCACAACAAGTGTCATAAAGTCATGATTCTTAGACCAGGAGCAATACTGAAATTTACATGAAGTTTATATAATTAAATACGATGATTCCTCACAGTATGACTCTGTAACGTTAAAGAACTTAAATTAAATTTTGATCGAACCTATGTATTTCCTAAAAGCCTCCTTAACCGATACTATAGGCCCATAATTTCCTTTTTCCATTGCAAGGATATTGGTATAATATATGTATTTATTGATACAGGTGAGTCTTGATATAGTGTTTTATACTACGACAAGCTTGTTGTGTTGGTTGTATCGAGATTCAAATGATGGTCTGCAATAGCCATTAGGATGATTAGTTCATGAGAATCAAATCTGTGTGTGGGAGTTAGTTATAATCTGCATACATGTTGCTGCTCTAATTCTTACAGGCAGTATCTATTATGCCAATACATCATAATGAGTTGTTTTATATCGATTGATTGTGATCTTAATTCCAATATCTGTAGTTGTAGTCTACAATGTTCTATTAGAGGGTGAAGGTGAATACTGAAAATTACATAATTGACCATATATCAAAAAAAAAGGATCATGACCAATGACAATAATTAAGCATATAGCAAATATATTTGATTGTGTTGAGTAATTTTTTTCTCAAAAGATCAGTAGCATTATCTATAATAATTATATTATCATCTCCTGGGTAAGACTATCATAGTGATCGGGTAAATGGAGTTAGACACCTCAAGGGATTGGGCATGCACCTTTGGGCCTCGGGTAGATGCCACGAAGGCCATGACCCTAATGGATGAGTTGGGTGACGCGTTGCACCTAGCAGCCCGATAGTATCCGGAGTCGCTCGACGGAGTAGGCAGGTGGCACGGTTGGCGTTCTTGGTTTCACACTTATACACGATATTAAGACTCGAATTAAAATTTGATGTGGCCGCATCGATTTTTACTTCGAGTATTAGTATTGTGAGAGGTGTTCCGGAATTTGATTTGAAGTTGGAGTTTTGGTGTTGTAAATCTTTTCATATCTAATCAAGAAGAGATCCTTGAGAGTTACTCAAGAGAAATATCAAGTTCCTGCGTAGCGGAGGCCTGCGAGTCGTGTACTTGCATGTGCTAAAAAAATACGAGACATGATTAATGATCGGACCTTTGAAATTATAATTGTATACCATTGTGGACAATAACCAGCTTGTAGAAATATCAAGAATATTGTGGTAATACTCAATGATTATTTTTATGAATACATAAAATAATTATTATGTGATCAAATATGAAGTAGAATGACTTGATGTTCTTTCTAAATTTTTACAATACATGCAGATGTCATTAAATAAAGTTGAGTATGCATTCTTTTCTTACCCCTATATTAGTCATTATAGTGTTTGTCTCGTTACTGAGCAATTGCTCATAACGTTACCCTCGTGTGAACCCAACAGGTGTACATGAGCAGCAACCGCTACAGTAGCGGTCTTTTGAGTAGATCGGACCTTCTACGTCATACTTGCACCAAGTAGGGTGCGTTCTACTTAGAGTAACTTATTTATTTCTGCATTATTTTACGTTCTGTTTGAGAGACATTGTAGTGAGGAAATTTGGAGAGATGCTTCTACAAAATCATAGTTATATGATGTTCTTATTTTATGGACGTGGACTTGATGATTATGGTTATCAATGAGAATGGACAGTCTATTTTACTTTTCATTTCACATTATCCTCCCGTTGTTATTTGTATTTCAAATGTTAATCTAATGTGCATAAGATGGGTTGCTGAGTTTCATAGATCATGGGCGTATTTGGACCGTAGGTCCGATGCTCCTATCCCGTCGATTTCAGTAGTCGAAATGGCGGGGTGTCACAGATGGTATCAGAGCCAGATACTCCATTCTCTCTTTTGCATATTAGAATTGTTAACAATATTTGAAATATAAATATAGCGATAGAGTCTTCTGACTTTGTCATTAGTAAGGAGAATGATTCAAGTTCTGTTTAAAGAGTCCATTGTCTCTCTAACCATGGAAATAGTTTTTAATATAATGATTCTCGCAGGGAATCATGGCGCCTCGTGTTGACCCTGATATTTCCCAACAGTTGGCCTTACTAGTTCAGGCCATACAGGGTATACAACAACGTCAGGAGGTATTGGAGCAAAGGCTCCTTCAGCAGGATGATT
Source organism: Ottelia alismoides (assembly GCA_037367405.1). Taxonomy (NCBI): domain Eukaryota; kingdom Viridiplantae; phylum Streptophyta; class Magnoliopsida; order Alismatales; family Hydrocharitaceae; genus Ottelia; species Ottelia alismoides. The sequence goes on along the minus strand of JAZKJV010009287.1, from coordinate 516,481 downwards.
CCTCGTATCAGCCCTCTCGTGAGAAGGAGGGCAGTGTTCACCCTTCGATGTCTCTGGACCCGGAAGGATCAGATGACCTAGAGAGTTGCAAAAACATCAGACGACCTACACAGCATATCAGAGATCTAAGGTGCCACAACTCTTTGGCACCGGTACGCCAGATGAGGCTGAGCTATGGCTGGATCACGTATCTAAAGTGTTGAGGATGATTCATGCTCCTGAAGAGTCTTGGCTTACATTTATGGAGTTTTCACTAGCAGATTATGCTGAGCGTTGGTGGTTTGCCACTAAGGAACATCTGGAGGATCCCATAACGTGGGAAATTTTTCTTGACGAGTTCCGTAGTCAGTTCTATCCTGATCACTGGGTTAAGGATCAGAGGAGGTTATTTGCTGAGCTGAAGCAGGGGTTAATGACGGCCCAAGAATATCTCATTCGTTACATTGAACTCTCCCGCCACTCACCAGCGACTACTGCTTTTCCTGAGGAGAATTTACAGAAGTTTATCCGGGGACTGCGTGACGATGTGCAACACCAGCTATCTACATTAGATTTCACTTCCATCAAGGAGGCAGCTGCTAAAGCTACCAAGATGGAGGCAACTCAGAGTCAGCTTCAGGGGAGTCCATCACATTTCCAACCACCTCAGCCCGGGAGATCTGCTCGTCGAGATTTCTACAGAGCTCATAGAGAGCGTCGTTTCCACCCAGTGGCTACCACTCCTACCATTAGAAGATTTACCCCTACTTTGGGGCAGGGCTTGGCGGGTCGTGGTACTACTTCCTTCCGCGCTTCGGCACACTAGCAGATTCGCAAGACAGGAGGTGCTAGCCTTGTCTCGGGAAGCTCCTTTTCTCAGCCAGGAGATCGTAGGTGTTTCCACTGCCAACAACTGGGCCATTTCAAGGCCAAGTATCCCTTACTTGTCGGCAGCTCAGGCAGTCATCAACCAAGTGTACGGCCAACTTTCTCACCCACGCAGTCACATGGACCAGCTTCTCGTCATGGAGGTCGAGGCTTTCAACGTCCTCCACCACGACCAACCTTCAGTACTGTAGGTTCTAACGCCCCATCACACCCGCAGGGACAATTGAATGCAATCACACAGGAGCAGGCCCGTGCCTCAGGAGCTGTAGTGCAAGGTATTATTTTCAGTGCATGGTATATCCTTACATGCTTTATTTGATTCGGGAGCTACGTACTCCTTTCTAGCAAATCGATTAGACCCAAGTTAGATAAAGAACTAGTCGGTGTTCCATCTCCTTACTACATCAAAGGCCCAAGGGGGCCAATTATTCATAGTGGGACAAGCAGTGGAGAATGTAGCAGTGCAGATCGACAGGCACATATTGCCCGCATATCTTTTACTCATTCGGTTAGAAGATTTTGATGTCATCTTAGGTATGGTGGCTCGAGAAATATCACACATGCCTTGATTACTTTGAGAAGACGATAGTGTTCCATCTCCCAGGCATACCTACCTTTCAGTTTGATGGACGTACCTCAGATAATGAGGTCTTGTATGTATCGACATTGAAGGCTCAACACATGCTCGATCAGGGTTGCATAGGTTTTCTCGCCCATGTTGTGGATTTACCCGTCGAAGATCGTATGATTGAAGACATCAAAATTGTACGAGATTTTCCTGATGTATTCTCAGAGGAATTACCTGGACTATCGCCAGAGAGGGAGATCGAGTTCGAGATTACTTTGATACCCGACACGCAACCGATCTTTATTCCTCCATACATAATGGCACCAACCGAACTCAGGGAACTCAAAGTACAACTGTAGCAGTTATTGGAAAATGGATTTATACGTCCCAGTACACCACCTTGGGGAGCACCGGTCCTCTTCGTAAAGAAGAAGGATGGGTTTATGCGCTTGTGCATCGATTACAAGCAATTGAATAAAAGGACGGTAAAGAACCGTTACCCACTTCCACGAATAGATGATCTTTTCGATCAGTTGCAAGGTGCAGCGGTATTCTCAAAGATTGTCCTACGATCGGGTTATCATCAATTGAGAATTAAGGACATAGATGTGCTTAAATCTGCTTTTCGCACCAGATACAACCACTATGAGTTTGTGGTTATGCCGTTTGGACTCACGAACGCACCTGCCGCATTCATGGACATGATGAACAGAATTTTCCGTCCGTACTTAGATCGTTTCGTGGTAGTGTTGATTGATGATATCTTGATCTACTCACGTGATGAGCATGCGCATGAGCAGCATCTGCATACTATTCTTGAGACACTCAAAGAACACAAGTTGTATGCAAAATACAGCAAGTGTGAATTTTGGCTTACCGGGGTCATGTAATTTCAGGAGCAGGTGTGGCAGTTGATCCAGCCAAGATAGAGGCAGTCATGTCCTGGGAGTAGCCCAAGACAGTTACCGAGATACGCAGCTTCTTAAGCCTCGCCGGCTACTACATACATTTTGTTAGGGGCTTCTTGCAGCAAGCTCTACCGCTTACTCATCTGACACAGAAAGATGTCCCTTTCATTTGGAGCAACAAGTGTGAGCTGAGCTTTCGTACGTTGAAAGAAAGACTGACTAGTGCTCCGATTCTCACCCTTCCTTCAGGCCCCTTAGACTTTATGGTGTATACTGATGCATCAAAGGAGGGTTTAGGAGCAGTCTTGATGCAACGTGGTCATGTCGTAGCATATGCATCACGACAACTAAAGAACCATGAACGGAACTACCCTACTCATGACTTGGAGTTGGCAGCTATAGTATTTGCATTGAAGATATGGTGTCACTATTTATATGGGGTCACGTTTGAGATTTTTACAGATAACAAGAGTCTCAAATATATCTTTGACCAGCGAGAGTTGAATATGAAGCAAAGATGATGGATGGAACTGTTGAAGGATTATGACTTCACTATCTCTTACCATTCGGGTAAGGGAAATGTAGTAGCAGATGCTTTGAGTAGAAGAGCACATACCGAGGGCACCGCAACATGGCTACAGACTTGGGATATGCTCACAACACTTAGTGAGTGGCACCTTGATAGTACTGCAGACGTTGTAACTGTACCTGCCAAGTATAGTGGACTATGGGATAGGATTATGCATGGTCAGCAAACCGATAGAAATTACAAGACTTATTCCATCGATGCCTGAAGGAGGAGTTTGATGGATTCATAGTCTGTGAGTCCATCTTATGGAAGGGGGACCGTGTCTGTGTCCCTGATGATGGTGATTTAAGGAGAGACATCCTAGATGAGGCTCACTGTTCTAGATTATCTATCCATCTAGGGAGCACCAAGATGTATAGAGACCTCCGTCACAACTTCTGGTGGGAGGGGATGAAGAGAGATGTTGTAGAACATGTCAGTCGTTGCCTTACGTGCCAATTGGTGAAGGGAGAGCACAAGCATCCTCCTGGCTTGTTACAGTCACTTCCTATTCCGTTGTGGAAATGGGAGAGTATCTCTATGGAGTTCGTGACATCCTTACCTCGTATAGTAGGCGGATATGATGCTATTTGGGTTATTGTGGACAGTTGACTGAGTATGCACATTTTATTCCTGTGAACATGACATGCACTCCGGTGGATCTGGTCAAACTATATATTCAGCATGTTATTCGCTTGCATGAGATTCCCAAGGAGGTCGTATCTGATAGGGACTCTCGTTTCACGTCACATTATTGGGGAGAATTCATGAAGGCCCTAAAAATTGAACTGTGTCTTAGTTCAGCATATCTTCCGCAAACGGATGGACAATCTGAGAGGACAATTCAGACTCCTGAGGATCTGCTCAGAGCATGTGCCATTGAGTGGCAAGGATCTTGAAAGGATCACCGTTCTTTAGTGGAGTTCACTTATAACAACAACTACCATGCTAGTATTGGCATGGCACCTTTCGAGGCATTCTATGGGCGAAGATGCACTACTCCTTTGTGTTGGAAGGAAGTAGGTGACAAGGGTATTTATTCTACGCAGATAATAAAGGACACAACAAGAACCGTGGAAACAGCCAAGAAGAAATTATTGACTGCACAGAGCCGTCAGAAGAGCTATGCTGACCAGAGATGTCGTGATCTTGAATTTGATGCTGGAGACTTTGTATTCTTAAAAGTATCTCCAATGAGAGGTATTCAAAGATTTGGTGTCAAGGGCAAGTTGGCACCACGATTCATTGGCCCTTTCGAGATTTTATCTCGTATTGGGAAGGTAGCATACCAAGTAGCACTTCTCCCACATTTGGCAGGCGTGCATGATGTATTCCATGTGTCAAACCTCCGGAAGTATATTCGAGACCCTCGACATGTGATTAGCTATGAGGACCTCACGGTTGAACCGAATTTATCTTTTCCTGAGGCACCCGTGCAGATTTTAGACCGGGCAGTCAAGAGGTTACGACGGAAAGACATCCTTTTGGTCAAGGTATTGTGGCAAAGTCAGAATGTTGAGAAGGCTACATGGGAGCCTGAGGCAGATATGCGACAGAAATACCCCTATCTTTTTGAAGGTATGTTCACGAGACCCTATTTCAATCCTCTTTAAGATTTTTATGGGTTTCGTTCTCTTTAATATTTTTATACCTGAATATACACCACATTGGAAACTTATACGTTAAATCCTACGTCTCGAGGACGAGACTTCCTTTAAGATTTTTATGATGTGAAATCCCGCATTTTCTTTTTCCTAAAATCTGGATTATTTTACATCCAAAAATTCAAATAATCATGCTATTGCGCAGATCTCGTCGAGATCTTTCCAACGAGCCCAAGAACACCCAATTTCGATATTCTTAACTCAAGTTATCGATGTTTTAAGTATATAGTTGGGACCCATATATATGGATCCGAACCATATCCAAAATTGCACCCATTTTCACCTCTCATTCTATAAATAGAAGGTGATAGGCTACTCTCTCAATGCCCTAGCCACCACCATGCTTTCCCCTTATTGGAGCACCACCACCTTTGCCGGATTTGGTCGCCGGAGGACCGTCATCGACGTCGGAGAAGGAGCTCCGATTGAAGATCCGTGACCACCATCACGTAGGAAAGCTCGAAGTCACCTTCGTACACACATTCGTGCTACAATCGAGAGACGGAAATATCATTCTATTTGAGCAGAGATCCCGAGGGAGCATCCTCGGAGGTAACAATAAATACCCCCCTCTTGTTGTTGGTTTCATACGATTTTTGAGACTATGTTTGGGAGATTTTTAAAGCCTTAGATATCTTTATACCTTGGATTTTAATCTGTAACGATGTAATATCTTCCTCTTGTTGTCGGCTTTCAAATACTTTTGTACCTATATTCTTGTGACACATTATGTACGTGGTCAGGGGTGGAGCTAGGAAATTTTTATAGGTGGGGCCAAAACATATATGTACGATTCATGTCCAAATCATAAAATGAAATTGTCCGATTTGTGTTCGAATCATAAGATACATTATGAGGCCAATTATATGATTGAAAAAATTAATTAAAAATATAACAAAAAATGATAAATATGGTATACCGATATGCCAACTATGGAAAGATGGAAAAGTCTAGTTAGCAGCACAATCATTAAAAAAAGATATTATTACTAAAAAACACAAATGTTATATATATGGGGAAAATGAGGTTGCATCCTTGGGGGAGCTAACTTGGCTCCCCTGTCTCATTTTTCCTTTCGTTTTATTTTTAAAAAAAATGAATCTGCGGATATTCATCACTATATCCTTGTATTATGTTATTCAGATATCGTGCGAATCACATACCCCTATAGTTTCCATCTAGACAGTCACTTTTTAACAATCGTAAAATTGCTAAAATCGACCCCGTATGGATGGAGGCCGTAAGAGTTTTGTTTTCACACAAAACTTGAATGATATAATATAGGGATATAGCAATAAAATCCGCGTAATCATTTTTCAGAAAATAGGGAAAATGGGGCGGGGGAGCAAAGTTAGCTCCCCTAAGGGGCAACTCCATTTTACCTTATATATATATATATATATATATATCAATGACATGTAACCAAACCTAAAATAAAATGAGATGACATATGATTAGATATCCGACAGGGCAATATTCCATCAATTTTCAAAAAATGGTTAAGTTTAGATATCTATACATATTCCCAATATCTGATTATAAGTGAATATGGAATTGTAAATACTAGAATACTTATATCAACTAAAATATATGTACATTAATATTAATTTCTAACGACGCATAATGTTTGATCCTTATTTATACAAGGTAAATACGTAAAATGTAGAGCTCATATCCAGATATTAGAACATTTGCATAACATAAAAAATATGAATATATGATAAATAATTGTATCGACGAATAGATGATCGATGCAAATGTTGTCACGTGAATGGAAAAGTGGACTTTGGACTAATAGTGATGTCGAGTCATCGATGTGCCGACGCTGAAGCTGTGTTGAGTCGATAACGTGCTGGACTGCTTGGACAATGAAATCCACCAAATCAGACGTGACGGACTATTGTGAAGGAGGCAGAGTTAGTGGGGGCAAGAGTTGCCTGGAGAACGTGTGCTTGCTATCATTCTAACATTGCTAGACCGGTGATTTTCCATGTGAGGTGATGGAGAACAAGTTTTTATGAACGGTAAGGATGAGATTGGATTGGTTTCAATATGAAATAATAGGGCAAGGGGAGTGGAAGGCTGGAAGAGAATCATTTCCGGGAAATTTAGAAAAATGAGGGATGGGGATTAGGAATGCAATCAGATATAAATATATCTGGGTATTCGACCACTATTGTATCTGTTTATACATATTTTAACATCCGTATCTGTTTTAAAACGTATATGGATATGGATATCACTTCGATATCTGTAAACATATGTTAGTCTATTTTAAAACATAAATATACTTGTAGACTTATTTATATATATAACATAATTTTATACATTCTTCACCTATTTGGTATAATTAATAAACAGATTTAATACATTCAGATGATGTGCATCAATCCAATATGCGTATATTTAATATAATATATACAATATTTCTAACATTATTAAAATACGATAAATATCTGGTTTACATCCATATCCATCTTTTAAGGATATAGTAATACAGTTGTATTTCCGTCAATATCAGTATCCACATATGTATTCGTATTTAAAAACAGACAACGGTATAGTAACACCTATATCCGTATTTGTTTCTTTGCATTTTTAATAGAAATGGTGGGCTTTTACAGAAATTTGGAAAATGAGGAAAATGATGGTGGTGGTACTTTATGGAAATTTTAAAAAAAAATGGGAGAAGGAATTGTTATCCTTTATAGAAATTTCAAAAATTAGGAAAAATGCTTCTAGAAATGGAAAATGGCAATACTCTTTAATAATTTACCAATTTGGAGGGAGGGGGGGGCCATGGCCCCTACCCGTCCCCCACTCCCTCCGCCCATGTACGTGGTTGAGTACTGCTCATATCCGTAAACATACGATCATGGGTAACGTTCATGAATGTGAGAGATGCATTAAGTATTGGCAAATCAAACAAATTTAGGAGAAGATCAGGGAGTCCAAGGAACCCAAGGTGTTCCTGACTGTGAACGGCTCTAACGTGGGATCAGTCTAGAGCATTTTCATACTAAAGAAATTGCTTTGTATTCCAAGATAATCATTTGAAAGATATTAAATTTTAATCTGGAAATCTCCTGATAGTATATTATCAGGTATCGTTTATTCACAAAAATTAATGTTTGCTTTGCAAAACTTGTTCCATTTGGTGTCTGGTAACAAATGCTCAATAATCAGATTCTGTGATTGTTAATCATTCGTAGATGTAGGTATATATAAATTTTATTCACATTTGTTGCTATCCTTTTCCTTCAATCATAATCACCATAAATATAAATGTAGACCGTTCCCTATGCCTTTCAATCCCTTACGTTCTTTTAAAGCCATTTACTAAGTCAATCATAATTTATATGATTCAGTTAATGTCTTTATTAATTTAATTATGTCCATTGAGAAGCTTCTCTCTCTTTTTCCTGCAATTGACGACCATTAGACTAATGGTGATTCAATTTCACTTCTTAACCATGAATTTTAATGAGGACGCTCTGGAGTTTTAAATGGCAATGGACGTAGTATTAACAGTTGGAATCACAACAAGTGTCGCAAAGTCATGATTCTTAGACCAGGAGCAATACTGAAATTTACATGAAGTTTATGTAATTAAATACGATGATCCCTCACAGTATGACTCTGTAACGTTAAAGAACATAAATTAAATTTTGATCGAACCTATGTAATTACTAAAAGTCTCCTTAACTATTACTATAGGTCCATAATTTCCTTTTTCCATTGCAAGGATATTGGTATAAGTTATGTGTTTATTGATACATGTGAGTCTTGATATAGTGTTTTATACTACGATAAGCTTGTTGTGTTGGTTGTATCAAGACTTAAATGATGGTAGGCAATAGCCATTAGGATGATTAGTTCACGAGAATCAAATCTGTGTGTGGGAGTTAGTTATAATTTGCATACATGTTGCTGCTCTAATTCTTACAGGCAGTATCTATTATGCCAATACATCATAATCAGTTGTTTTATATCGATTGATTGTGATCTTAATTCCAATATCTGTAGTTGTAGTCTACAATGTTCTATTAGAGGGTGAAGGTGATTACTGAAAATTACATAATTAACCATATATAAAAAAAGGATCATGACCAATGACAATAATTAAGCATGTAGCAAATTTATTTGATTGTGTTGAGTAATTTTTTCTCAAAAGATCAGTAGCATTATCTATAATAATTATATTACCATCTCCTTGGTAAGACTAACATGGTGATCGGATAAATGGAGTTAGACACCTCAAGGGATTGGGCATGCACCTTTGGGCCTCGAGTAAATGCCACGAAGGCCACGGCCCCAACGGACGAGTTGGGTGACGCGTTGCACCTAGCAGCCTGGTAGTATTTGGAGTCGCTCGATGGAGTAGGCAGGTGGCACGGTTGACGTTCTTGGTTTCGCACTTATACATGATATTAAGACTCAAATTAAAATTTGATGTGTCCGCATCGAATTTTACTTCGAGTATTAGTATTGTGACAGGTGTTCCGGGATTTGGTTTGAAGTTGGAGTTTTGGTGTTGTAAATCTTTTAATATCTAATCAAGAAGAGATCCTTGAGAGTTACTCAAGAGAAATATCAAGTTCCCGCATAGCGGAGGCCTACGAGTCGCGTACTTGCATGTGCTAAAAAAATACGAGACATGATTAATGGCCGGATCTTTGAAATTATAACTGTACATCATTGTGGACAATAACCAGCTTGTAGAAATATAAAGAATATTGTGGTAATACTCAATGATTATTTTTAGGAATACATAAAATCAATTATTATGTGATCAAATATGAAGTAGAATGACTTGGTGTTCTTTCTAAATTTTTACAATACATGTAGATGTCATTAAATAAAGTTGAGTATGCATTCTTTTCTTACCCCTATATTAGTCATTATAGTGTTTGTCTCGTTACTGAGCAATTGCTTATAACGTTATCCTCGTGTGAACCCAACAGGTTTACCTGAGCAGCAACCGCTACAGTAGCGGTCTTTTGAGTAGATCGGACCTTCTACGTCATACTTGCACCAACCAGGGTGCGTTCTACTTAGAGTAATTTATTTATTTCTAAATTATTTTACGTTCCGTTTGAGAGACATTGTAGTGAGGAAATTTGGAGAGTTGCTTCTACAAAATCATCGTTATATGATGTATCTCATTTTATGGACATGGACTTGATGATTATGGTTATCAATGAGAATGGACGGTGAATTTTACTTTTCATTTCACATTATCCTCCTGTTGTTATTTGTATTTCAAATGTTAGTCTAATGTGCATAAGATGGTTTGCTGAGTATCATAGATCATGGGCGTATTTGGACCGTAGGTCCGACGCTCCTGTCCCGTCGGTTTCGGTAGCCGAAGGGGTGGGGCGTCACAACACTAATAATACGAAGGTCTGACAGAGCTCCATAATACAAATTTATGAAGATAAGTTTAATACTCAGTATTGTCCTAATTTCTTTATTTTTCCTTTCTTTTCCTTTTATTCGCTTATTCTTTCGAATAAGTGTTTGATAAGGGACTAGCAAAGGTAAAGCATAGGGGGATGATGAATTTGCATTTTATCATCTTTATTCATTTATCTTAGCTTAAAATCCCTTATAAAATACATGCATATAATACCAACTCCATATTCTTATTAACTTGCATCTATGTGTAAATATTGTACATTTATTACTATTTTAACCTAAAATAAATAAATAAATAAAGGAAAAATAAAAAAGAGACTATATATTTGTAATAGATACAGGCTGGCCCGCACCTTGAGAGAAGGTCAAGACTTGACCTGATCGACCAGGAATAAAGTAGGGGGAGATATGGTCCTTAATCAGAAAATCAAAAAATGTTTTGTAAATACTTTTATTTGTATATTTGTATAAAATTTACATTATTTTATTCGTATATAATTGACATCAAATTAAATGATTTTCTACACAAAATTTTTAAATAAAATATTTCATAAATAATTAAAATGTTCGTAAAATAAAATAATGTACAAAATAAAAGTAACCACACTCGAAAAAACGCCGTAAAGTTATAATTGAAAGATCAATTCCAGCTCCATGTGAACTCAAATTGAATCAAACCCACTTCCATTGTATTCTAAATTAAATTATCTTTAAAATAATTGTGGTTTCATAATTTTTGAAGTTACGGTTGAAAAGATGGTTTTCTGTGGTGGTTTTTTACAATTTGACCATTTATCTATTGTATTTATTATTTTATTGTTGTACATATTATATTTTATAATTGTACATAATGTTTACTTTAATTTAAAGTAAATAATTTTAAAAAATTTTAAAAATATTCCCTTATTTGTACATGTGTATAATGTACATTATATATATCATATGTATAAAATTAACCTTCGTAGATAAAAAACAAAAAATTATTATCTAACATTAATTAATAAAATTAATATAATTAAGTAAATTTGATTTATTTATTTATTTGATTTGAAAACCTATCATGTTTATAAGATTTGATTGTATACCTTAAGTAACCACCATTAAGGTGGCTAATTAATTTTTACTAATTAACTATTTTATTAACTGATTTAATTTCGAATTTTCTTTTTTTAATTTATTTAATTTCACCACTAACTCCCTTCCTTATTTTCCTCTTCATTCAAATTTTGAATTTCAAATTCATTGTACTTTCTATTTAATTGGCTCCTCCTCCCTCATTCCCATTTGATCAATCTTTTTGACAAGAGCTTATTTTTCCGAGAGCCATCTTGTTGAAGAAGAGCACCCACCCTTTGAGTCGTCCGATGATAGAGAAGCGACCCTCATCGAGGAAATTATGGCATTCGTCCACTCCACGATAAGATCCATTTTTCTTTTTCTTAACCTCGGTTAATCGTAGTTTAATTTTTCGTATTTTTATTTCATCGTCATTTTTCTCTAGATCTTAGAATCCACCACCACGATTTGATTCATCCGATCCAATTTTTACCTTCACTCAATCTATTCACATTCTTATTCTATCTCTCATAATCTATCTACTCTGATTACGTACGGTGATCAGAGATCCGGATCCATCTTCCACATCGAAAGAATCCGCATCCACTCACATCTCCATTTGATTCTTGGACCGAGTCATCGTACCCGAGTCGATATCTTTTCATTTTTTAGGGACATGAATTTCACATGAAAAATATTAATGAAAAAAATCATTTGCTGCATTAAAAAATAAAAAAATAAATAAAGTGGATAGATTATGCGTTTATAATAAATAAATAAATAGGCATTGCTCCGCTTGGGAGCAGCTATGTCCACCATCAAGTCCACTGCATCCTTCTGGCCGCATCGCCCATCTCTGCACATAGTGCCAGCCGATGTCTCAACATCTCCACCTAATCATCTGCGTCGGCTACGCATTCACTACGCCTTTACACGGAGAACCGCCATCACCGAGCCACCACCGCTCTTCACCCTCGCGAGCCCCTTCCACTGCGCGAAGACGACAACGCTAGTAACCAACCTTGCCTCCTCTTGCCGACCGTGAGTTCCTCCATCTCCGTAATCAGATATGGGTGTGTGTCGCCCAGTCAGCCACCATCCGCCCGCGCAGCACACCTCAACTCTGCCTGCAACTGCCCTCGGCCGTGTGTCGGCGGAGGGGCGTCTCCAACATCCACCTAGAACCAACACCTCCTTCTCTCTGCTAAATCTGTCCACACGTGCTCCCATCAACCGTCGTGGCTCGATCGCCTCCGCCCACCACTTGGAGCTTGAAGCTCCATTGCCATCATCCTCCCATTGTGCTAGAGCCAACCACTAGCCACTCCTGTGTGCGGCTTCCCACCGCGCATCTCCTCCCACCGTGCCAGAGCCATAACTCTGTTGCCTAGACCATGGAGCGCTCCACTGTGCGCCCCTCATTGTCGCCTCCAGCTACGCGAAGAAGCCAGCGCCGCCACCGCTCTTTTGGTGTGGAAGAGAAGAAAGGGGCGGCGCCACCTTTTTTATTAGGAAGCAAGAAACAACGAAGAACAGAACCCTAAGGGTGCGTTCTTGTATCGGGTTAAACCACCCCAAGGGTGGTTTAACTCCCCTACCCCATATTTTCTCCCTGCACGTGGGTCCCACTTTTTATCTTTTTAAAAAAATTAAATAAATCAATTCTCCATCATCAATTCCATCAAAAAATAATATCTTATACCATCATATCATAAAAAAATTATAAACTATTCCACTTCTACTCACTTTTTCAAACTCCAAAAAACTCCAATACAATCACATCACAATAACTTCTCACTTTTTCAAACTCCAATACAATCACATCACCTCAAACCCACTTCTAACCCACCCCTAGTTCAACCCTCTATCCAAACACCAAAACCCAAAAATGGGTTACCTGCAACCAGTTTAACCCACCTAAACCCACTATCCAAACACCCCCTTAGGGGGAATAAAAAATTGGACAAATTACAACCTCACCCCTTGCATTTATCGCAATTGCAAAGAAACCCCACAAGGAACAACATGTCTGACGCATGCATTTACTTGGTAAATTGCATTCTTTCCACGAAGTTTTATTTACTATAAATCTTTCATGCAAAAACTTTACATAATTGCATTTCAATCCTTGTTTTCTATACCTTAAATTGCATTCTCTTCTTGTTAAAATAAATAGAAAAAGCATGTTATATTCTTGTCACTTGTCTCTTCATACTCTAAAAACTTCATCGCATTTGCTTGCGATTTGCTATTATTAAAAAATCAAAAACGTCTTTTCCTTTATTGATTGCACTTTGAAAAATCATAAAAATTCGATAATTCTAAAAAATTAGAGTAGTTTTATTTTTGTGTGTTTAATTTCCTATCCAAATTTCATGCATTAATTATTTATAAAACCTGAAAAAATTGTAAAATATTAAAATATTAAAAAAATCATATAAAATTGTAGAAAAATCAAAAAAAATGATTTGAGTTCCTATTTGAAGATAATTTTCTCTAGTTTTTTTATGAAAAATAATTGCTGCAATTTTGATTTATGTTATATTTTAAATTGCAAAATAATCTTATGTGCTCACTGTTTGCATTTTCCTATTTTTATTCATTTTAAAAATCCTAAAAAAATCTAAAAATTGCTAATAAAATTAGAAAAATAGAAAAAAATCATAAAAACATAAAAAGTTTTTATTTGGACATTTTGAGCATTTTTGTTATATTTTAAAAATAAAAAATGCATTTCTTTTATTTAGAAATTTGTTTTGAAAATCATATTTTTGAAAATTAAAAAAAATACAAAATTAAAACTATTAAAAATTTTTAAATCAACAAATAAAAAATATAAATCAAAAATCAAAAAATATAAAAATATAAAAAATTTTACAAAAACCAATATTTGAATAACCCTTCGGATTTGTAGCATCCCTGAGTTCGATCCTGTTGCTATACTGGTAAAATAAGTTGCAAAATCTCTTGCCACATTTTCCTATAATTATTGGCTTTAGAACAAAAAATAATTTTTTTGTTGACACTTAATTGGTTTGCGACGACTTGTGAATAATTCATTTAAATAAAAACCTGAGAAAAACGTGCCAACAACCACTTCTCATCCGGTGGATCTTTCTCCTCCAAGAATTTGACCTTGAAATTCGACATAAACCTGGAGTCAAGAATGTGGTGGCCGACCACTTATCTAGGCTTCCCGAGCCTGAATCTCTTGAGCTAAAATTGCAACCGAACACAGAAACCTTTCCAAATGAGGAAATTTTGTCAGTCACCTCGCTCCCCTGTTATGCTGATATTGTGAATTATCTTGTGTCCAAGAGAACTCCACAAGATTGGCCGAAGCTGAAAATAGACAAATCCTTGTCTAAATCCATTTCTACCAGTGGGATGACCATATCTATTCCGTGAGGGGGCAGATTACATCTGGAGGAGGTCTATTCCTCAGGAGGAAGTTCCAAGTGTCCTCGTACTTTGTCATATCAAGAATCTAGGGGACACCATTCAGGCAGACGAACGACAGCAAAGATTCTTCAAAGTGGCCTTTGGTGGCCTACATTATTTAAGGATGTAGAAGATTACGTCAAGTGTTGCACCGACTGCTAAAAGATGGGTGGTGCCACAGGAATGAAAGATACGATGCTTCTGAAATTCATTCAGATATCCGACATCTTCGACGCATGGGTGATGAATACCCATTCATCACTCTTTATTCTTATATTTTAGCTACAAAAACCTATGCAAATGCATGTAGATACTTGTAAATAGGAATAATTAGCAGAAGCATGCATTGTGTAAAAACCTATAATTAGCATGTTTTTGTGCAAAAATAAAAGAATAAAGATGAAAAAGAAAAAGAGGGAAATATTTAGAATAAATATTGAGCAACCTAACCCAAGGGAGGGCTCAGCATGGGCCTGACCGCATAAAAGCCAAAGTAGAGGGAGATAGGGGCTCATGTGTAAATATTTGTAAATAAATAAAATTATATTTTCCTCACCCAAAAATATGCTTGTACATATTTGTATAGAAAATATCAAAAACAAAACTAAAAAGTTAAAAATCAAAAAGTTCAAAAATGCCCTTTCACCATGTGCATAGACCATACTCCTATATTTATTCAACCTTATAAATAAATAAAATTATTTTCTAAACTTTTTGTAAATATCCTATGTTATATATTTTAAATAAATAAAATGAAAAGAATCAAAACAAAAATCAAATAAAAATTACAAAATTAAAAATACAAAAATACATTGTATATATACCATGTATATAAATGTATATATCTATTTATTTCACCTATGTAGATAAATAATAAAAATAAAATAAAAATACCCTTTTATTCCTCATTTTATTCTATAAATAAATAAAATATAAAATAGGAATAAAATTGTACAAAAATAATAATTAAAAATCAAAAATTAAAAACCTACATATTGTATATATACCTATATATAAGCTATATATTGTAAATACCTTATTTTTATTTCCAAAAATTAATTAAAAATCACCAAAAAATAGAGAAAAATAAAATAAAAATATTTTCTGTTTAAGTTTTTGCTAATTCCATCATTTTCTAGCCTAAAATAAATAAACAAAAAAATAAAATACGTGGCGGCTTCTGATTGGTCCACGGGGGTTTGTTGACCCCGGTCAACTTCCCCCGCGGACCTTCTTCTTTCGCGGGTCAGGCAACCGACCCGTTTTCTCGATCTTTTGCCCGCCTGACCCGACCGCCATCGACCCAAACCCCGGGCTCCGATTGCACTCCGATCATCCAGGATCCTCGCCCGGGGTGGGTTTGGTGGATCCGAACCGCATGCAGCTCGCCCGACCTCCTTCTTCTCGGATCACCCACCATACTTATAGTCGTCACCGGTGACCTAATTCACACCATCTTTGATCTTCCCCTCGGCGCCTGTGAGCTCCTCCATCGTCCCTGAGTGACAGTCGTGGCCCCTTGGAGTTGCAGCGAGGCCCGGGCAGCCGGGAGTCACTGATCCGGTGGAGAACACCACCGTGCGCCGCCGCGAGCGCGCTGAGCCTCGGGGAACTCGACGGCCCCTTGAGGCAACGACCAGGAGCTTCATCGGCTCCAGCCCAGTCGAATGCGTCCATCAGGTAGTGTAGTTAGCCAGTAGATTCGCGTAGCTTTAGATTTTTCGATTTCCGGTAGTTTAGCTCCGCCGCCTCCGCCAGTCGTTTCCGTCTACCCATTTGACCATCCGTCACCGCCATCACCTCCGCCAGACTCCTATCCACCTGCTCCGCCCCTTCATTCCCCCTGGCTCGTCCCGGAGCAGGGTACCGGCTCTCCTCCCTCCGCCGCTCCCCGGAGAGCCCTCATCTCGCCGCACCAGTCACCTTCCGCCCGCTCTGACGGGTCGAGGCAGTTTGCCCTCGACCCCTCTTTCTTCCTATGCAGGATTCCAGGCCTATCGACCTCATCTGGAGGTTGGAACTTCAGAGCACAGCAGCTCCAGTTCGTGGACGTCGCCGGAGCTCTCTGGAGCTTCTCGCCTTCATCGGAGCAGAGCATCGTGTGCGGGGCTTCACGGTGAAGCTTTCCCGCACCTTAGGAGCATAGGACGAGGCCTCACGCGCACGCAGAGGGCCGGCAAAGCTCGCCGGCCGCCAGTTCTTCCAGCAGCCTCGACCACCGTTCGATCGTCCTCAGCGCCCCAGTTAAGATCTGATCCATCCATTCAGGCGCACCGGCACCGTTCGATCATCCAGAGGGTCGATCGCCACCATCCGTGCGGAGAGAGAGGTCCCATTCATCTCCACCGTCAGATAGCCACGTGTCCTCCTCTCCTCCATCGATACACCGAGAGTTCAGCCTCCAGCGAACGTCCACCGTCCGATCTCCACGTGGAGGGCTCTCAGACGTCCGATCCGGCCAGGCTTCCCAAGGGTTAAGGCGCATTCATTTCCATCATCAGATCAGCCACGCGTCAACCATCCGACCCTCGACGTTAAATAAAGGGGGTAATTTGTCTTAGGCCCCTTTACTTTCTGCATTTAGTTTTTAATCCTGTAAATAATTAGTGTAGTTCTTTTGTTTTTGTGAAATTTGCACTGAGGACCTTAACTTTTATGTGGTTTGCTTTATACCCTTGCCAGTGTGGACACGTGCATCGACACGTGGTTATTTGGTGTATTTGCATCTTTGGCCCTACATTTTTGCCCTGTTACGTTTTATGTTTTTCTTAATAGGATTTGCAATCAGGTCCCTCCAGGCTTGAGTCACGCGTATCGTGCGTGGCCTGGAGGGTAATTTGCACTCCTAGTCCTATACTTTCTAGGGTTGTTGTCCCAGGGGTCCAGAACTTTGTGTTAATTGCAGAAAGGTCCCTGTGCACTGTTGCTTTCCTTTATTTTTGAATAAAATATCAAATCACCTCCAAATTCGATGAAAATTTGACACATGGCTCCTGCCATGTTGTAGGATTTTTTAGAATTTTTGAGGACATTTTTGAGTTTATTTGTTATTTTTAAAAATTCAAAAACCTTTATTTCAGCAACTGTCTAGAGTTAAAAATCCTAAAAAAATATAAAAACCCTCTTAAAAATTCTACAAAAAGTAGGTACTGTTTCTTTTGTGCTCTTTTATTTTCTAGCCAATTTTGGCTATTTTTCACTGATTAAAAACCATAAAAACTTAAAAACACCTAAAAACCCATAAAAATTATAGTAAATAATCTAAAAAGCCAAAAACAATAATTTTGGTACTCAAATTTTCCTTATTTTACCTAGTTTACAGGAAAAATACCTCCAGGTCCTTTTGAGACCCTTAGATATTTTATCTAGGGTTTTTGGTCCTGGCTGGACAGTACCTTGCTTTTTTTGTTACTGTTTGATTTTTAGAAAATAAAATGCACATCAGAAAAATCCCAAAAATTCACCAAAAACACTAAAAAACTAAAAAAAACCTAAAAATATTTTTGTTTGAATTTTTGCTTAATTTTTGGTGCATTTAATAATTAGCTAAAGCTTGCTTGCTTTTGTGTTTCCTTTGTTTTCTTCACATTTAAAAATCCAAAAAAAATATAAAAATCACTAAAAATCATTAAAAATACTTGTCTTTTATTTTATTTTATTTTTACTGCTTCGTAGGCCTTTGGACAACCCGTGCTCCTTGAGTTCGACCCTGGGTGCTATACCAGGTTAATCTCATAGCTGGACCACTTGCCTTGTTTGATTGATTTTATTTTTATTCGTGGTCTGATATTTTTCTTGATACACAACCGAGTGATTGAGGTCGCAACGACCGACTCAGTTACCTGATTACCTTAGTTGCTCGGGTTTTTGTGTTATCAATGGGGCATCGACTTTATGAGTCCATTTTCGAACAGTTAGAGCTACGAGTATATTCTGCTTATTGTCGACTATGTGAGTCGTGGGGTGGAAGCTATTCCTGCCCGAACTGCCGACAATCGGACTGTCTGTAGATTCCTTAGAGATTACATCATTGCACGGTTCCAGATTCCCAAATTTCTGTTATCTGATGGGGGTAAGTCATTTCATAAACAAAGAGGTAAAGAAGCTAACTTAGGAATTCTACATAGAACATCGTGCTGCTTCACCGTACATCCACAGTCCAATGGCTTAGCTGAATGTTCAAACAGGGAGATAAAGACAATTCTGCATAAGCTTGTGCGTCCGGATCGCAAGAACTGGTTTCAGCTGCTTGATTCAGTTCTTTGGGCTTACAGAACCGTGTACAAGTCACCATTAGGAATGTCTCTCTACCACCTTGTGTATGGCAAGCCATGTCATCTACCCATTGAGCTGATTCACAAATCTTTATGGGCCATCAACATCTGTAATTTGGAATCTAATAAAACCAGGAAGAACTGTAAAATGGATTTGAACAGATTATTGGAATTTACAGACTATGCATATGACAATAGCCTAGTGTACAAGGAGAAGTCAAGAAGTGGTACGACAAGCATATCTGATGCCTCTGAAATTCATTCAGATATCCGACGTCTTCAACGCATGGGGCATCGACTTTATGGGCATGTTTCCGATTAGTCAGGGCTTCGAATATATTCTGCTTGCTGTCGACTATGTGAGTCGCTGGGTGGAGGATATTCCTGCCCGAACCGCCGACAATTGGACTGCATGTCGATTCCTTAGAGATCACATCATTGCACGGTTCGGGATTCCCAAAATTTTGATATCTGATGGGGTAGACAATTCTACAGAAGCTTGTACGTATAGATCGTAAGAACTGGTCTTAGCTGCTTGATTCAGTTCCTTGGGCTTACAGAACTGCGTACAAGTCACCCCTAGGAATGTCTCCCTGCTGCATTGTGTATGGAAATCATGTCATCTGCTCGTTGAGTTGATTCATAAATCTTTATGGGCCATCGAAATCTATAATTTGGACTCTAAGATAGTCAGAAAGAACTGTAAAATGGATCTGAACAGATTGTTGGAATTTAGAAACTATGCATATGACAACAACCTGATGTACAAGGAGAAGGTCAAGAAGTGGCATGACAAGCATATCCGCCACAAATCCTTGTTCGATGCAAAATTAAATATCTTTCCAAGCAAATTGAAGAGAAAATGGACTGGGTCGTTTACAGTGAGGCATGTGTGTGACAACGAAAATGTAATGATATCTGGTTTGTCAGCTGACGCACAGCAATTTGTGGTCAATAGATAGTTTCTGAAGCCTTATCTTGAACATGACACATTCATGTCTGTTGTTTACTCCATTCAAGTGATTTATGATGATGTGTTGAATAGTTCTTTAGTTGCAGTTGAAGACAAAGCGATACAAAATATTTTTGAATGACTTTTCTTCTTTTCCTTCTTTCATCTCTTATTCTACCGAAAAGGTGTCATCCCCTTCATCATTGCTACACTTAGGACGTACTTTGTCCTAAGAATAGGGTGGATGTGCACCCTAAGTTGTTCAAAGTCCTTATTCTATCTTCACTTATCTTTTCTTCTTTTCCTTTTCATTTTTCTTTTTCTAACGAAAAGGTGTCGCCCCTTTTTGTCAGTCTTCTATAATTAGGATGTAATTTGTCCTAAGTATAAGAGGGTGCACCCCGATTTCTTTCTTTGATCCTGTCCACTGTCTCCTCTTCTTGTCTATACTTAGGGATATCATACCCTAAGTATAGGGGGAGACAGTTTGAGTACGATCTGTTCATTCCCACCCTTGACCCTCCCTGCTTTGTGTACAGTTTGCTATACTTAGGATTATCTGATCCTAAGTATAGCAGGGATGGTCAAATTCTCATTCATTTTTTCGTTCATTTATTCTTTAGACTGTTCTATACTCAGTACAAGTTATGTCTTCTCCTTTTTCTCTCTGATCAATGAGGACGTAGCTCAAGCTAAGTATAGGGGGTTGTATATGGTATGTGTATACTTTAGCCATAACTCATACTTTTGTATTTTTAAATAATAATTATAGCTAAAACTATTTAAAACACTTAATAAAAAGATGTCTACTATTTAAATAGGGTAAAAAGTCTTTGCAAAATGTTTGAAAAATAGTTTGAAAATCCTTTTGAAAAATCTTTTAAAAACTATTTGGAAAATATTTTTTAAATATTTTCAACCTTTGTGAAAATATTTTGTTTGTAAAAATTTCTTTTCTTTGTGTAAAAAAAAATGTTTGAAAAATATTTGCAAAAATATTTTGAAAAATATATAGATACTGTTTGAAAAACCTTTGCAAAATGATTCTCAAATTTGTGTAAATGTTTGTAATATTATTTGCAAAAATTATTTTGGACTGTAGTTTTCAAAATTGTTTTAAATGATTTTCAAATAATTTTGAGGAATATATACATTACACTAAAATTCTTTATTAAACTGTATATATATATATATATATATATATATATTTCTATAAAAGTGATCACTTACCCCTTGTAAATTCTTAAAACCTAACTCTTGCAAATATAAGATGTGTCCCTGTGTAAATATTTGTATCTAATTTTTATCCAAAATCTTTTATTTTCAAAAATCACAAAAAAATTTGCAAAACTAAAAATACCTAAAACATTTGCAAAATCTTTTTGAAAACACAAAAATTACGTGTGCTACATCTTTTTCAAAAATCCATAAAAAGTTCAAAACTTTGAAAATTGCATCACAAAAATAGTCTTTGCATAGCATTTGCATAGCATTCACATTTTTGGGGTTGAGTTTGGTAATGGAACAAGTCTAAGTAAAATCCGAAGATTGGATCTTGGTTGTACCTTAAAATCTACCTAATAACAGGAACCTTATAGGAGCTGGAATTGAGGTACTTCTAGTCTAGTTGACTTAATTCTTTGAGGATTGTGAGACTTGGTTCAATGGATTCCTGACTGCCTATGTAGAGTATTTCAGAGCACACGCATGTCTCTTGTCGATAATGACCCAACTTGGACATCTACACCTTTCACTTAGCTCAACTCAGTTGGAGCGGTGAGGGGATTGGATTTGTCGGTATGTAATGCAAACAAGTGGAAACATTTTTCCTCATCTAGGGAGGGAAGTGCACCCCAACCCGTCCAGTGGTGTCGATGTCTAAAGATAGGAGAGTGTGGGTTGCAATAATGTTTCAAAAGAGGGATAGTCTATTGGCTCAAGAGGAAAAACTCCATATGTAAATGCTGTTGTATATAGTATTTCAAAAAAAAAGAAAAAAAGGGCAAAAACACCAAAAACGTGTGCGTGCCAGATTGAAAATAAATAGCCTTCCAGAGTGTATATATTTGTATAGTCAATAAGCAAGCTCGAGCTTCAAAGTCAAAACATGTGAGCCTGCAGCTAGATGACTTGACTACATTGGTCTTGCATCCTAGGATAGGTAGCTACACTGGCTACTGTCCATTCTTCTCTTCACCCCTCCTCTTGATATCGTTATCACTTGAACTTAGAAGAGAATACCCTTCTCCTTGAGGAAGGAGTTGCTGGATTGGGGAATCACTAGGTTGTCATGCTGGAGAAGTCAGACTCTTTATCATTTCAGTTGGGAAAAGCTATTATCACATACACTGTATGAGTCAGATTCATAGTCGTAAGGGTTTGCATATAAGTTGAAGTATTCTAACCAGGCTATTGTGGAAACTTAAGTAGAGTTTTGGGATTCTCGAAGGCTGTTGAATTTCAAATCCTATTCCCAATAAGGTTCTATCCACACTAAAATTCCAAAGGTCCGACTTAAGCTCCAAACTTTGATTTTGTGAAGACAAGTTTGATAATTAAACTTAATCCATTTTTTTCTTTTCTTGGTTTTTTATGCACTTATTACAGAAGTGTTTGCTAGGGACTAGCAAAGGCAAGTATGGGGGGTGATGAATCTCCATTTCATCACCTTTATTCTATCATTTTGTCCATAAAAACACTAGTAAATGCATGTAAATTCCATTAATTTGCATAAATTAACATTCATACATTATTGTGTAAATAATGTATAAAATATTGCTTTTAATGCCAAAATAATATAATAAAGAAAAAAATAAAAAGAATAAAATATCAAAGATATTTTCTGACTCTATACCACGAGACCTAGGCATCTTGATGACTAGGTCAACATGGAATAAAGTAGGGGGATATAAGGGTCAAGAATACAATAAGAATCCTATTTATTTATTTATTTATTCAATCTTTATTTATTTTGGGACCTATTTTATTTTCTACTTTTCATACCTCAAATAAAGAAACTTTGTACATGAATTTTTTAGGTAATAAAATAAAGAAAAATATAAAATTAATTTGATACAAAAATAATATGCAGGACAAACGTAACAGTCTAAATAAGATTCCAAAATCCCAACTTCCCAGACCAATATCTCTCAAATAAAAATAAAAAAATATATCAAAATAACTTTAATTTTATATAACTTTTAATAAGCTATTTAATGAAGGTGGTTTCATATTTTTTGGAGTAAGGTGTGAAAGTTAGGTTTTGGACCCCTATTGTATAGTATCTCTAATTAAAATATTATTTTTTTATTTTTTTATTTATTTTATATTTTTATATTTTTGTAAATACTATTTAAAATATATATAAATATTAAAACTGGAATAAAACAATAAATAAAACACTAAATAAAATATGTATCTAAAATACATAAATGAAATACTTATATCTATACCTATATAATTAATACACCTATTTATTTAAGTGTACATATAATATCAAAAAAATATAAATTTAGGAATCTAAAAATAAGTTATAATTTTATAAAATAATAAACTAAATTAATAAAATTAAAAATAAAAAATAAAAATAAAAGACTTAAAAACATAGATAAATATACCTATATATAACCCCTAAAACATAACTCGTAATAAATAATCTCTAAAAATAAATAAAAATCATAATAAAATATTTTATAAAATAATAAAATTTTTTATAATCTAAAATTAATAAATTTATTTACTATTTTTTATCCAGTTTTTAAATAATTTTGGCGGGGTTTTTTCTACTTGGTCCACGTGGACCAACCAGCTTCCCCCGCCCGTTGACCTCGATCAACTCTTTGATCGAGGTCTCCAGCCTGTCAGAGCCTTGGTTAACCTCATTTTTATCAATTTTTGGAGCCCAATTCATTCACTATTAAGGGATGATTCCTTCTTGGATTTTTGACCTCGATCCTTCCTCTTACACGGCTACTCGTTACCTCAGGGATTGCATCACTGATCCACCAGATCTCCCCTGATCTTCAACCCTACTCCACTCCATGTATAAAGTATCGCCTCCTTCAAACCTCAAGGTTTTGATCCCTCTTCTACCGTCAAGCCCTAAGTCTAAGGTTCGAGCCCCCTTCCTGGTGACAGCATGAACCTCCTCGACCATCTGGCAAGGCTTTCGGCATCGAATCGAGGTTGATCCCGGAGCTCCACCACCTCTCCGTTGCTATCTTTGTCTCTGGCAACCTAGTTTAGTAAACTTCTTATTTCCTTCGTATTTTCTTTCCTAGGGTAGGCCTAGTCTAGTTTAGATTTTAGTCGCAAGCGAATTAGCGTCGTTTTCCTTGAACCCAAAATCATCCTCCGTTAGAGCTCCAACTCCGCCCGGTGATTCTGATCGCGTCCAACGTCTTCCGCCTTGCCAACCCCCCCTCATCTTCTTTCTCTTCTCCTACTAAACACCCCAAGCACCTCCATACACCCAAGGCTTGCTCAGATTTGTAGATCGGGTCTCCTCCTCCACCTTTCGCCGGAGACCTTTGCCCCACCTTGCTTCTCTGTCATTCTACCTCCAGGAGACCCTCTAGGCTCTGTATTTTGGTCTTGACTAACCCCTGCAGGATATGAGCCAGAACAGAGGCTCATCAAGCCTCAACAAGCCGCAGGAACAACTCCCAAGTCCCCTCCACTGCTGACCGTCACCGAAGCTCCTCTGAGCACCCTGAAGCATCGAAACGATATGGGGAAAACCTGGGAGGTTTTTGGTGTCATGGAAGAAGGAACAAAGCTCATACCATCGAGATTTTGAGAGTCCAAAGTCGCCCAGGCTATGTTCTTCGGTCATTCTTCCACTTTGCTCTATGGATGTTCGATCAAGATCCTCTCCTCCAGAAGAGAAGCTACCATAGGATCGTGTCTTCCACAACTCTTGGATCTCCAGCGCACACTCTAATCTGGGTCATTCGAAGCGGAAGCGTCATCGCCAGCCCAGGAAGCGACACGTGTTAAATGGAATAGATCCGAGCGTCGCTTCCCGCCTTTGTTTGGGTATTTTCCACTCTTAGCCCAAGTGATTTTTGTATTAAATATTCAAGACGAAAACATTTCTCTGTCGTTTATTATTTTTGTAAAATTTGCAAAAACACTCTCGAAATCCTTAAAATTGCATCGAGGTTCATGCTACATCACCTCACGTGGCTCCCCATGTGAGGTGGCATTTTTGTAGGTGTGTCCCTATATATTTTTTATGGAAATTGCATGTTGGCCCTTGAACTTTATTTTATTTACAAAAATACCCCTACTAGTTGTGTAGTTTCTCTTTGTTGCTTGTATTTATTTTAAATAGTTTTTTTGCTCAGAAAATTTAACAAAAATACGTGTATGCATTAGATTCCCCACTCTTCACACACACATTTTATTTTGCAGATTCAAGAATTTTTAGTATTTATTAAACATAACAAATATCCCTTTTTTGTCCCAGTATGTTATAAAATACCCATAAAAAATACATTTTTTTGAAAAATTACAAAACAATATATTTTGTTTATTTATGTAATTTTAACCTTCAGACCCAAAACCCCTAAAAATGCTTAAAAATTGAAAAACCTCTAAAACCTTTTATAAAATTATAAAAAAATCCTAAAAAATCTAAAAATCTTTTTTCTTTGTCTGAATTTTCTTTTATAATAATATTAATATATTTAAGTTAATCTGGAGAATTTTTGATATTGTTTGCTATTTTATATCTCCATTTTAATTTCGGTTGTTTAATTAATCCCTATTTTAGGGTATTTTTGACTTTAAAAATATATAAAAATTAGCAAAAGTTCCTAGAAAATTGCAAAATAGTAAAACAATATTTTAAAACCCAAAAATTATTTTATTTTCTTCATTTTGACTATATTTACTATTATTCATAACTAACCTAGCTTATATTGTATATATACTCTATATATATCTACATTGTTTTAATATATCTTTAAAAGAAAAAGAAAATATAAAATTTATAAAAATAGGAAATTAAAAATCAGAATACAAAAATATAAATTTAAAAAAAAAACAAAAAATTAAAAACCCATAAAAACCAAAGTTTGGATAAGTGTTTGAGAGATAAATTGTGCTTTGATTTCTATCTTGCTGCTCTACTCTCTTGCTTCCTGTGTTCGACCCCTACTTGCTTGAAACTATGCATTTTTAGTAGGGTATAATAAATTTTAACTCTTGCTCTTAATTACTTAATTATCTGCATGTGTTAATTATTGAAACAACGAGAGGATTTGAGTAGTCGCCTTAGCGAAAGTGAGCCTGATTTGTCAGGCCATTATTTAGCGACTCCCATCCAATCATTTTTCACTCACCTAACGATTTTTTGTATTTTTCCTTTAATCCTAATATGTTGAAAAATAGAGGGAGAATTCAAAAAAGTAATGCAAGTCATCACTAAGATGGAAATCTTGCCTTAGTGATTAATGATGCATGCAAAGTTACAATTACGCAAAATAGAATATATAAACCTACACTATATGATGATATGCAAATGGTAGAAATCACCCTAAACAAGAATTGTAATTTATTGCAAAGAATCATGTGTTAATTATTCAGAAATGAGATCCAAAAGTTCGGTCTTGCGAGCTCATTGGTACATGCCACAAATGCGCCTGCAAGCACTATATGGAGCTTCTCGCAAGGCTCAATCTTAAGTACAAATAATCAACAACTAAATTTGACTATGTCCAAACATGAAGAACTACATGAACATGCTTCTATTAGGTGTTTGGACCTATTTTACCAAGCAAGCAATCCTAATGTCTAAGGGCTCATTCCACAAAAGAAATGAAACAAAGACGAAAAACTTAAAACACATGAAAAGAAATAAAATAAAGGTGAAGAAAACATGAAAAAACGCAACGAGGCCCCTAGATGAACAGACACCCGGGCATTGGACCTTGCTAAGTGTGAATGTGTCCTAATCAATTACCAATTAACTTAGAAATAAAAATGAACTCTCTCCCACAAAATGAAATAAAAGCTAAGGTTAGGATGCTCTTCTCCTTCTTCCCTGCTCCTCTCTCCTATGCTCTCCTGGTTGTCCCACAAGAGAAGGCCAACCATTGCTAATCTCGGGTGCGTCCACCTCCTAAGAGATAATCGTCACCTAGTTGTCCCTCGCAAGAAAGATCAACAAGAAATTTGGATTAGAACTATCAAATAACTATCGCAAATATAAAGAAAAATAAGAAAGAAATAATAATCAAGCTATATACGACAAAATATGCTACACTCTATTGCTCTCCGACAACAACACCATTTGGAAATGACCGAAGGGTACCCTGAGGCTGATCTCGTTGATCCCAAAAAAACAGTTATTGTTATGTGACCGAACTCAAGGCCCAATTGGTAGCTCAACAATCAATCGTCGCTAAATAGAATCAAGCGAGAATAATCAGGTGTGAATCAAAATTTATTCTTCCCTACGATGAACGTGTATAGTGGACAAGCAGGTAGGGTCGAACTCAGGGAACAATACGTGGTAGCACAGAATATTATTTATAAATAAATAATATGTGTATATATACACACTAATTACTTAGGTTTTTGTGGGTTTTTAAATTTTAATAATTTTTTAATATTATTTGTTTTTTAAAATTTAAAATTTTATATTTTTTAAGGTTTTAAAGTAATTAAATTTTTAATTAAAAATAATAATATAACTACTATATATAGTTATACAATATATTAAAGGGTAATATAATTATATATACCTAAAAATAATAAAAAATGCAAAATATTATTGTGTTTTTTTATCATTTTCTACTATTTTATTGATTTTTGGGATTTTTTGTTTTTTTGGATTTTCAAAATCTGAAAAAGTAAAAAAACAGTAACTTTTTAATTATGTCAAATTGATTTGATGACTAAAAATAGCTAAAAGGGTTAAAATTTCTCCAAATTAATTTTAATATATACTAATATGCATAAATAAACATATAAAAGAGAAAGGAATAATTTTGGAATTTTGAAGTGTTTTTATATATTTTTAAGGATTTGGATATTTATAATTTTTGTTATTTTTTTCTATTTAAGAATTTTTTGGTCGGAAGGAACAAAATAGAATCATAAACAAACAATGATTTTTTTGGAGTGTTTAAGGATGTTTTTATATGTTTTTTGGATTTTTAATAAATAGGAAAAATGCATTAAATACAAAATAAAAATTATAGTTGAAAGAACTGCATCAAGCACATTCTCCTTTTTTTACATTTTTTAGAGCATGGATGATACTACAAAAATTAAACAAACATGCACAAATATACTTGAACTAGCGGGGGTATATTTGCATTAAAATATAAGTTAGGGAGTTATATGCAAATTTCCCCTGAACTAATATTCAAAATTTAAATATTAAATGAAATTTACATTAACGGCATGGGTTTACATGTAAAAGTCACTCAAACTCACGTGCACAGCCACGCGAGCCTACGTGGGTTGGACTGTAACGTAAATATCCAAAATTATGGGGTTTCAGATGCAAATAATACAAAACATAATACACATGCTCGAGGAATGTTTGTACTAAATATTAATACAAAAAAAGGTGGAGGAATACTTCGTAAAATTACCCAAATCTGATGCTAGCGAATGGCTGTGGTGGACGCCACGTAGGCACCGCTTAAGTAGATCTGACGGTGGAGCGTGCATAACGCATCATCTCACGTGGACGGCTATGATTAGATCTGGGAGGGGGCCTAGATTGGAAGGCAACTAGGTGGCCTCTAAGAACAGGAAGAATACCGAAGACGGTGAACTTCGATCACATATTCCAGCTACATTCGCTCACGATTCTTCACATCGACTAGTTCCTCAGCTTCCTGGCAACTCTCTATTCATGAAGAGGGCTTCAGCAAGGTTGCAGGTCCCCTGGATCGGGACCTGGGCGTGTCTCATTCTCGCTCGACCTGGGAGTGGTTTCGAGGATTGAATTACCTCAACAGCCTTCCTCTGAAGGCCTCGTCCTGTGCAAAAGATGTAGTGTCTCTAAAGAAATGCTCTCAGCCTAAAAATAGTAGATGGAGCTGCATGGATGATGAAGGAGACGAGGCTCCGGCAACACGGAAGAAGAGGGTCCTCAAATCACTTCGATTTGAGACGAATCGAAGGGGAAAATGGGCGGATGATATGTAGAACACGTCAAGGGTTGAAGTGGGGTGGTGATGAGCGATCTGAGCGACCAAGGTAAAGGAGCTAATCGGTCGTTGCGACCTCAATCACTCAACAAGGCTCAATCAAGAAGATTAGACCACCAATAGAGATAAAATCAATCAAAAACAAGATAGCGGTCCTGCTATTAATTTAACCTGGTATAGCGACCATGGTCGAACACAAGGAGCACGGATTGGCCTTGCAGCCTACGAAGTAGTCAAAAAGGAAATAAAATAAAAGAAGAAAATATTTTTGGTGGTTTTTAATTGTTTTATATTTTTTGGATTTTTAATGTGTTAAGAAAATAATAAAAGCTAAGGAACTACACACTTCAACAAATTATTAAACACACTAAAATTCAACCAAAAATTCTAACAAAAATATTTTTATGTGTTTTATAATTTTTAATGTTTTTGGTGAATTTTTGGGATTTTTCTGATGTTTATTTAATTTTCTAAAAATCAAAAAGTGACTAAAACAGTAGGTACTGTCCAGCCGAGCTAAAAGGGCCTAGATAAAATATCTAAAGGCCCCAAATTAGCTGGGAGGTATTTTTCCTGTAAAGAGAATAAAACAAGGAAAATTTAAGCACCTATTTTATTGTTTTTGGATTTTTAATTGATTTACTAGAATTTTTATAAGATTTTGAGTGTTTTTCAATTTTTAGTGGTTTTCAGTAATGAAAAATAGCCAAAATTGGCTAGAAACACAACAAAACATACAGTAGACAATTTTTTTTGTAATTTTTAGACACTATTTAATATTTTTTTTTGATTTTTAAACTTAGACAATAGCAAAAATGGAGGTTTTTTAATTTTTAAAAATATCAAATGAAAACAAAAATGTCCTAAAAAATCCTCGAAAATTTTACACTATGGCAGGAGCCATGTTTCCAATTTTCGTTGGATTTGGAGGTATTTTGCTATTTTATCCAAAAATAAAGAAGGGGCACTGTGCACAGGGACCAAAGTGCAAATACCTGAAAGTCTGGGGGGTCTGGTGTAATTAACCCAGCGAAACACGTGCTTCGCACACGCCTGGGGCACTCAGGGACCCAAATGTGAAGAAAGTAAGTTCCGAGGGCTATTTGGTAACAGGTACCAAAAGCCCAGGACCTTATCTGCAAATAACCCAAAAAATCACGCACATGCTCAAATGTTTCACGCATAGGGGTATATATGCAAATAAAAACAAACTTTCATTCAATCATTAACAGTCAGAACTACAGGGTAGATAATGTAAAAAGCCCAGAAGATCATGTGTCGATGCACGTGTCAGACCATACACAGGGGCATATCAGTAAATAAATGCAAGCACAAGGGTCTCTATGCAAATATCCCAAAAACTAAACAACTACGCTAGGTATTTACAAGACTAAAAGCGAAATAAAATAACAAAGGGGTCCTAAGGGTAAATTACCCTTTATTAACGCGGACCACAGGATGGACGCCACGTGTGTGATCGAACGGTGGTGGGCAACTGGGGGTCCAACGCTGCGCTCCTGTGGGAAATCCAACGGTGGGGGCGTGGCCACATGTCTGATCAAGCGGTCGACGACATCAGTGGCCAAACCCTTCACTAGACCAATGGCTGGGATCGCCTCTCCAAAGATCTGGCGGTGCAGGAGCCTCCTGAGATGGACGGTCTAGATCAGAACTGGAGGGCTAAGGCGATCGGATGGCGACGGAGGATGCTGGATGAACTGTTCGCCGGCGAGATTCGTCGGCCTCGGGCGTGCGCTAGGATCCTCCTGGAAGCACGCTGAAGGTCGGAGAAGGAGCGTGGGGTGCTTCCGCGTCTGCCGGTGGGCTCCGATGACCCAACCGCGCTCTGGAGAGCTCCGGCGAGGTCGGCGGAGGTACGCCTCCTGGCTCGATGTTGAAGGACCTCAGATGGACCTTATTGAACCTGCAAAACAGTCCAGGAAACTCGCGGGTCGAGGGAAAATTGCCTCGACCCGGTTAGGCGGGGTGACGATGAACGATGGGGCGATATGGTCGAGCTCCGGCGAAGGGGGGACGGTGGATCTCGAACCCCAGCTCCTGTGCGAACTGGGTAGGATGGGGATATGGAGAAGGTGCGCGGGAAGGAGGCGATGGCTATGGTGAAGCCCGGTGATCGATTGGGGGTCGGTCGTGGACGGAATCGACGAAACACGGCGGAGCGGCGATTTGGGCGTAATGGAAAATCAAAGGAGAAGAAGGGTCTAAGGGACTACCTGGGTGGACGAGGAGACTGGGGATGAGATAAGGATGCTCTGGGTCTTCGCCTCGAGGAGCGTCTCCCTCCGAGGCTCGAGCACCAGCTGGTGGCGGAGCAACGGCGGCGAAGCTCACCGGATCAGTGGTCACGCTCCCTCTCCTCGCTTCAACAGCACCGGACGCGAGCTGTCACTCTCACGAGCACGCTGGAGCTCACAGGGGGTGGAATCGAATGGCCAAAGATGATCAATGAAGGTGGCGGAGCTCGGCTTTATACGCATGGATGATCCAGAAAGAAGCGCGCGGGTAGGGAAATCAGGAGCGCGGATCTCGATGCGGTAGCTCTGGCGAGGGTCTCGGGTATGTCGTGAAGGAGTCGGACCCAGGGTTTAGGCGAGAGGGAGTCAGGTCTGCATGGGAAAAATCTGAGAAGGAGAGTCGGGCGTTGCAGACCCGCGAGAGGTGGTCCTGGGGGGGAGTTGACCGGGCGGTCAACATCCCCCAGAGCCAATGGGTGGCGGCCACGTGGCTGGATTTTGAAAGTGAAATTAAACATAGAAAATGGCCTATTTAAAGGAAAATCAAAACATGAAATATTTTTATTTTATTTTATTCTATTTTTAGTGATTTTTAATTAATTTTTCAAAGTAAAAATAGTGTATTTACATAGTAGGTTTATATATAGGTATATATACAATATGTAGGATTTTGATTTTTGATTTTTAATTTCTTATTTTTGTGAAATTTTATTCCTATTTTATATTTTATTTATTTTCATTATAAAATAAGTAATAAAAAGATATTTTTATTTTATTTTAATTATTTATATACATAGGTGAAATAAATACATATATACATTTATATACATGGTATATTTACAATATCTTTTTGTGTTTTTAATTTTGTTATTGTTTTTATTTTATTTATTTACACTACATAATATAGAATATTTACAAAAATTTTGGAGATTAATTTATTTTTGTTTATAAGGATAAATAAATAGGGATGATGGAACTATGTACAAGGTGATCATGTACAAGAATGAGATTTTTGGTTTCTTTTTAATTTTTATATTTTTATATTGATTTTATATTTATACATATATACAAATATTTACCAGCCTATTTTTGTGAGGAAAATACTTTTATTTTATTTCCCTAAATATTTACACACTTGATCCCCTATCTCCCTCTACTTTGGCTTTTATGCGGCCAGGCCCATGCTGAGCCCTCCCTTGGGTTAGGTTGCTCAATATTTATTCTAAATATTTCCCTCTTTTTCTTTTTAATCTTTATTCTTTTATTTTTGCACAAAAACATGCTAATTAGAAGTATTTACACAATGCATGCTTTTGGTAATTATTTGTATTTACACATATCTACATGCATTTGCAAAGGTTTTTGTAGCTAAAATATAAGAATAAAGAGTGATAAATGAGTATTCATCAGGTGGTCAACAGGTCGGAAAATAGTCAAATCATGGTGGAATAGGTCGTAGAGCTCAAGCTCCCGGTGAACGACGAAATTGGATTAACAACTAATCTACATGTCTAAATGCTAAAATAAAAACGGAATTGAAATATAGGCTAAGGATGTTACCTATGAATTACCGAAAAAAGGAGCTCAACAAGGCCAAACTATGGAGCTGAACCTCACGACACAAGGTGGCCGAAGATGGCTTGGATGCGCTCAACCTCGACTCCTCCTCACTACAAACCACAGAACCAGCTCCTATCATAAGCGGTAGTCCAACGAAGGTGAGTTGAGGGGATAAAACTTGATGAAGAGTAATCGAAACTCAAAAAGAAGATGGAAGGGATTATTTTAGGCTGGTGGAGCAGAGGTTTCGAGGTGAGATGGCGTGAGATCAATAGGGAGTTGGCGAGATGGGCATGCTAGCGTGGATCATGGGTGATAGGACTAAACAAAGATGGAGTGGTTCTAGGGAGAAGAGGTAGGGTGGAGATGTAGAAATAGGGAGAAAATGGGAGGTCCGTGACTTCTGACAAGAGTCAGGAGAGTTGAGGTACAGTTGACCCTAGGTCAACCTTTGAAGAGATGTAGTTGGTCCACGTGGACCAACCAGATAAATGCAAGGCGAAAAGGCCTTGTAAAATCTATAATAAATAACAAAAGAATTAATTAGTTTGGGTTATAAAATAAAAATTGTTTAATATTTTAACTATATTACATTCATATTTTTATTTATTTATTCGATATTATTTAGTAGGAGTTACTTTTGAAAGGTTCATTTATAGGTATATTTACATATGTATTAGGTATTTAGTTTTTATTTTGTATTTTAACTTCTATCATTGTATATACATAATTTATACAATTTTTAACTTATTTAAATACATCTAAATATATTTTTATTTATATTTTTCTAATATAATATGTACACTTGAATAAATAAGGGGATTTATTATATATGTATTTGTGCAAGTAATTCAATCTATGTATTTTAGTATACTATTTTATTTTATTGTATTTTTATGATTTTATTCTATTTTAACTCTGTATATATACTATAAATATTTACAAATTTGTAAAAATATAAAAATATATAGAATAAAAGAATTAATAAAATGAATATTTTATTCGATTATATAATATAATAAGTATCCAAAACCTAGCTTTTGCATCTCAACTCCAAATTAAATGAAACCCCCTTCATTAAATAGATCATTAAAAGTTATATACAACTAAAGATGGTTTTGATGAATGTTGAGTTCGTATGGAGAAGATACAAGTTTGTGAAGTTGTGATTTTGACTTTTTATTATGAGTGAAGAATGTATATTGTGTATAATTTTTATGTGAAAATAATTTTGTATTTTTTGTATTTTTAGTTACAACTTTAGTGTACAAATTTTATTTATTTGATGCATAACTAATAAAGAATAAAATAGGTGCCAAAAATAAATTATAGTTGAATTAAAATTAGGATTTTACATGTGATTTTCTATGTATCTTTGTACAATCCTTCTGCCCTATCTCTCCCTACTTTATTCCTTGTTGACCAAGTCATCATGATGACTGGGTCTCGAGGTCTAGGGTCACTCATCACTAATGATGTCTCATTTCTTTTTCTTTTCTTCCTTTATTCTTCAATTTTGGAATTAAATACAATAAATCTACAATATTTTATACAATGTTTTGTACAAATTATAGAATATTTATTTTAATAAATTAATGATATATACATGTATTTAGCTAAGGATTTAAGACCTAAATTAAAGAATAAAGGTGATGAAATGGAGTTTCATCATAACATTCCTTTTTATTTTTAAAAGTTTTAAATATTTATAGGTATTTACAAATATTAATAATAATTATAAATAATATTAAGCTATATAAATTGTATATAGGTTATTTAGGGTATTAATAGCTAGAAATGCTCAAAAATCGCAAAATAAAATGTTATTGTTTCTTAATACTTTTATCTATTTTATGGTTTTTAGATAACTTTTGCTAATTTTTATGTACTTTTAATTGATTAAAAATACCAAAACATGGAATGGATAAATAGGTCGGATTGTTTCGGGATTTAGATAGATAAAGGTCTCAAAAATTCTCAAAATATTTTTAATATATACATATATATATATATCAGACAAAATTTAGAGACAGAAATAAATATTTTTTAGATTTTATGTAATTTTCACTGATTTTCCAAGATGAGGTTTTTTAATTTGTAGTATCTTTCTTTTCCAAGTTTAGTGAACTTTTGGTATGGAGTTATTAAATACAGTAATTTAGATACTCTATTTTTTGGAATTTTTAGAAGTTATTTTATATTTTTTTGTATTTTTAAAGGTAATAGGGAATAAATGCTCTATTTTTTTAATAACTAGAAAAATAAAGAAAAATACTTCAATGAAATATATATTATAGTATTTAAGGCATCTAACCAATTTTTTTAGATTTTTAGAGCATCAAAGATATTTGATAAAAAATAAAAATCAACGAAAAGAAAATACAAGGCTTGCATGGACCTAACTGTAATTAAAAGAAAGTTTCAATGTATTTACGAACGTCCTAAAGAAATCAAAGGGTATACATGCAAAAATCCCATGATATATCAATATAAAATGCACTAGCAGGGGTGTATTCACAATATTCAAAATGTTACAGGTTCTTGTTGCAATTTTCCACAAAATATAACCCTTAATAGGAAAATTATAAGACTAAAGCGAAATACAAAAAATGTAAAGGTATAGGTGCAAAATGTCATGCCACCCCACGTGTATGCATGTGAGATGGCATACACTGGACCTAAATGCAAATATAAAAATACATGGTTCAACTTACAAATATTACAAAGACATTTGAATTGTAGTTGAAACTTTTAGGACTAAAAATAGAATACAAAAATATGGGGGTAGAGTATGCAAAATGCTCCTCATATGTTGATCGATGATCGAGGATCTTTTACTTGCAACACCTCATCCTCTTGGATCCTGATAATGGTTCGGTGATGGAGGGTAGAAAATAGATCTCGACCTCCAATCTGATAGTTCTTGGGCTACCATTTGGATGACACCTGTACGCCTGGAGCGTTGACCTTCATCGAACGACAACATATGGATCTGGAAGAACA
The DNA here is from genome assembly GCA_037367405.1 of Ottelia alismoides. Classification (NCBI taxonomy): domain Eukaryota; kingdom Viridiplantae; phylum Streptophyta; class Magnoliopsida; order Alismatales; family Hydrocharitaceae; genus Ottelia; species Ottelia alismoides. The sequence continues at coordinate 480,774 of JAZKJV010009287.1, read as the reverse complement.
TGGGAAGAACAACTCCGATGCGAGCTTGGATCTTGGCTCATGGACAACTCCAGAGACTTCTCACATTGTTGAGAAGTTCAATCGATCCCTGGGGGTGTTCCGCAGCTACTAAGGTGCTCAAAAAAGATCCAGAGCCCAAAGATGGGGCTGTAAGCGTCAAAGAAGAAGATCTACACCTGGGACTTGTTCTAGGGACAAAATTACCTTTGAAACCTCCTGAACTGCATGATAATCTCAACAAAAACAAGACAAATGCTTGGGGGACTTTTTTGTGTGGAGACGTAGTGAAAATGAGGGGTCGTTGCTCTCCAGCGATGGGTGGAGGAGGAGAGTTGATCTCTTGACCTAGGGCTAATCAAGGGGAATGAAGTGGCTAAGGCATAGTGAAACAAAAAGGGATGAAGATGGAATGGTCGGAATGAGGGCTGGATGGTGGAGAACAGAGGCCAGAGCTCGAAGCTCCACCGAACATCGATTTTGTATTTTACGGAGTAAAGTGAGAAATTAAACGAAATAAAAAACAAAACTATCCTACTACTAATGCTAGGAATTGAAAAAGAAATAAAAATAAGACTCAACCACCGTAGGATGGCCGAGAGCACAATGAGCTTTGCTAGAGGTCTGGCAAGGGCGTGGATCTCTTCTCCTCCTCCTATTACATGTTGCAAATCCACGAGGGACTTGCTATCACCAAGTTCTACATGATTGGCTAGGGATCTGAGGGTTCCAGGGGTCGAAGAAGGATCAAATCAAATTGGGGGAGAAGAATAGGTATATATACATGGAATGAAAGATGTAGGATTTTCACACAACCCGATTGTTGACTCGAGAGGATCACGGGCCCGCATGAATGATCATTGGGTGATGGAGAGGATTGCTGAAAGAATCAAGGTGAGTAGGGGCTTAATTCGAGCCCCAAAAATTAGTAAAAATGGAAGGTGCGCACCATGGACCGGTCCAAGGAAGGAGGCAGGGCAGTTGACCAAGGTCAGCAATCCCTGCCTCCTCATTGGTCCACGTCATACACCACGCGACCAAATATGGAAAATGTAAAGATGATTCGAAAAGAAATAATAAATGATTTTATTTTATTTCTTATAACATGAAAATAGTTATTATTTTATGTAGTATTTTATTGTGATTTTTATTTATTTTTACAAGTTAATTTATTAGGTGATACTTGTTACATGTAAACTTTAAAGGTATATTTACCTATATATGATGTATTTGATTTTGTATTTTATAATTTAACTTTTTATATTTATATTGTATATATTTATAAATTATTTAAATATATTTATATAAATTTACATATTTTTCTTTTATTTTTCTGAAGTTATTTATCTCCTTAAATAAGCAGGGATATATATATTTTGTAGGTATACTATAGGTAAATTGTATCTATATATTCTATAGCTTCATTTATTTTTATTCATTTTCATGGTTTTATTTTATTTTCATTATGAATATGTATTTTGAATAATATTTATAAATATATAAAAATATAAGAAACTTGAAAATATAAAAAATAAATATAATGAGTATTCTATACAAGTATATTGCATAATGAGGGTTCAAAGTTAACTTTTACATCTTAACTCTAGATTAAATGAAGCCACATTTATTAAGTAGATAATTTTATTTTATAACAATAAAGCAACTTTGGTGAATTCTGAGTATATATGGAGAAGACACTGGTCTACAAAGTTTTCTTTGCGGTTTTTTATTATGTGTGTCTCGGACACACTGTGCATTATTTTTGAATGAAATAATATTTCTATTTTCCTTTGTTTTTTATGTACAATGTTCATGTTCAAAGTTTATTGATTTGATGTGTAAAAATGTGAAAATAAAATAGGTCCCAAAATATATTTATTGAAGAATAAAAATTAGAGTTTTTGTGTAATTATTGACCCTTATCTCCCTTTACTTTTTTCCTTGTGAACCAAGTCATCATGATGATTGGGTCTCGGGGTTTAGGGTCATTCAATACCTTTGGTATTTTATTTCTTTTCTTTCCTTTATTTTTTTAAATTAAATCAATGACGTTATACAATATTTACAGTATAAATAATGAGTGTTATTTGTGCAATTTAGTGCTATTTACGTGTATTTAACTAGGGATTTAAGATCAAAATGAGAGAATAAAGGTGATAAAATAGAGATTCATCATTAACCTTCTTCCTTTAAAGAAACCCAGTTAAAGTAAACCTTACCTTTGGTTGACCCTCAATCTCTCTTTCAATTAAGATTCAAATTTTCTCCTCGATACATAGTCGAAAGGTCTAAGACTTAGTCTACCTAGGTAGACCCTAGACACATCCAGTGATCCTCCAATTACTTATTATTCATTCTTATCAAAAGTTAAATGAGAACCCAAATGACCCTTGATCCTGAAAGAGTCTGCCCACTACAACAAGAAAACACATCATTGCAAATATCTATTTATGAAAATTTATGTTATGACAACTGATCAGATACTAAGGTCGCCAGTACACATTGTCAAAAGCTCGGTGGCAATAATTTTATTACAACTGACAATCAGTCACCACGAACTTCTACCTACATTATTTTAGTGTAATGTGTGATGACAATTTTAATGTAAATATTCAAGTTGCTATAGAATTTTGTCGATATAACCTAGTTGTTCCAAGAGTTTTTTTTAGCGAACCCAACAACGGATCTAACGATTTATGTGAATCCACTTAAAGCTTGCCAAGCTCCGACGTTGGCTAAATCCAATTGTAGTCAATCAACCCATCGCATTTACCAAATGGCTAAATCTTAGCCATCGTTTAAGAATCGAATATTAGTCAAGATTTTATCATCTCCTTTGGTCTCGGCCGTTGAATGTAAATCCAATAGTCTAGGTAGCTTCTACTCGGACGAATGTAGATCCAAGAGGACATCTCGGGGTTTCTTTAAATTAAACATGAAAAATTCACACGTCCTCCAATGACCTTTTTAAAGTTATAGCAAACAATGATATAATATATCGAGCTAACTTTTCCCATCAAAGCCTATGCTCATACATTCCAAAGGATAGTTATTCTTCGAAGAAGTATGGGAAAAATTATAGATATTCTATGAGAAGAATTGACATTTATAAATAATAATTTTTAAGGTTTTTATCAGTTATACTCCTCTGACATATTGCAATATCAGTTATGCCCTCTTTTTTTTAGAATATCAGTTGTACCCCTAACTTCTTTCTCCATTATCACTTGTGCCCTTTCGTTAGATTGATCGTAAAAGAATTTAAATAATCATGATTTATTCAAATCATGGTATGATTCAGAGGAGCATTATAGTCAGAACAAAATCCCCCCTCCTTTTCCCCTAGCCCCACAAGCTCAAACTCCTCTCCTCCCATTGCCGTATGCGTCTGTCTCCTCCCCGAGCCCTTCTCAAGCATGGGGCTTCTGATGTTGAACGGCCTCCGTGACAGTAGCGGAATCACAAGGGGGCATTGCATCTAGTCTTTCCTCGGCAAGACTGATGGAAGGGTGTGTGGCGGAGCTGGATGAGGCGGGATTGGGGAGGAGGGGGATGGGTTGGAGGGGTGGATTGGGGAGGAGGGGTGGAGGAGGAGGTGCGAGGCGGGCTGGGAAGGAGTTGGGGGAGGAGTGAGAGCGGAGGGGGAGGCACGGGAGGTAAAGGGATGTGCAGGGGTGGGGGAGGTGCTGGGGGAGGAGCGAGGGCGGGAGGAGAGGCACAAGGAAAGAGGAAGGAGTAGGGGGGAGGGGGAGGGAGCTGGGGTACGAGCGAGGGCTAAGGGGGAGGCGCACGAGGAGAGTAGTGGGGGCAGAGGGGGAGGCGTTCGGGGCGAAGGAGGCGGCAGAGGAGCGGGGGCGGAGGGGGAGGCTGGGGACAAAGGAGCTAGGGGGAAGGGAGGAGTTGGGGGTGAGGAGAGGAGGCGGTGGAGGATGAACAGGAGGCTGAGGAGGAGGAAGAGAAGGGAAGGAAGAGGAAGAAGATGGGGGAGGAGGAGGAAGAGGAAGGGATGACCTTCCAACCATTTTTTGAAAAATTAATTCCCCTTATATCCCCAAAATTAATGTCCATTTGCATTTGGTATGGATGACCACTAACCCGATGGACACAAGTAATAGAACGACAAGAAATCGGAGCACAACTGATATTCACAAAAAAGTAGTGGCATAACTGAAATTGCAATATCTCATAAGGGCACAACTGATAAAAAAAACCTAATTTTTAACCCTTATAGAGAGAATGCAAGTTGTTGGAATGGTGGTCACGAAAAGAAAACATTTAAACTAAAAAACTATCAAATCTACTTGAGAAATGTTCCAAAATATTCTTGGTTTTTATCTTAAAAATAATAAGCCCAATAAATTGTTGACTTACTTGATTGACTGCTGGACACTCTAGAAGTGATTGTAAAAGTCAAAAATGGTGACATGCCTTTGTAAGTGAGTCTTGTCAAAGTATTCTAACAGGACATCTTCAATTATGATGAAAAAGACATATTACTGTAATATTCTTCTTCCACTTCCTTTTCAGGGCCAATATATATTTCAGAATGTCGGACAATTTTTTTGTATGAATGTGGTCGACATAATAATGTAGTTGTAAAGTGGTTGGTATTTGATTCCAACTGTATATCTATTGAAGGGCATAAACTACTTTCTCATGAAAGTTCCGATTCATATGTAAAATTAAATCTAAATAGGGACCTTAGACAAATATATTTAAAATGCCATATATTGGAAGATGAATTCTAAAACATTTCAAGCATGATTTCATAAGTAATAATCACAAAACTTGAGTGTTATAAAAGTTAAGGTCAGTTATTTGATAACTTAATCTTAAGAATCCCGTTTGTTTTGTGTGAATAGAATTAGCTTGGGATAGAATTAAGACAGGAATGTAATTAAATAAGAATGGAAAGAAATGGCTATTATCATTCCATCGTTTGATTCATTAACAACCCTCTCCTAGTTTGGATAGGAGGAAGTAAATGAAAGAAGTTAACCTTTCTTTCGATATATTTTGTTAGATATAGAATAAAATTGTTATCATGAGAATTAATTTCTTACATGTATTTGATGTGTATTAATAGTTTGATTGAAACAAGTTTTTTGAATCCCTAAAAAAAACAACTAGATTTAACTTGTAAAGGTATATTTTTTCCTACTTATAATTTTATGTTAGAACCAAAAAAAGATTTAACTTTTGATACTTTATATAAAATATATGAAGGAAATGAAACTAGATAGTAACAATTATAGTCTATACCTGACTAAAAAGGAAAATTCTTTCCTTTGCTTCCTCCTATCCAAATTAAAGAAAAGTTTGTCTCTCATACTAAAAGTTTCATCCTCTACGTGAGCAGAAAAAATCATTCCTTTTTCATTCCGTTTTTGTTTTTAATTCCATTCATGTCTTGATTCTAGTGTCTGTAGAAAACTAACATAGAAGGAACTGGTGAGTTATGAAGGATCACTGTCAATTTGAAGAGACGATGCCTACATTTTGCACTTGTCGCAGCTGACAGATATGGGTCACTTTGGTTTATTCAACATTTTTCTTTTGGATTAAGCATTTGTTTCTAACTGCATGTTTCTTCTAGTCAAAGTAGAAATTTACGTTCCATGGTGCCGACCTCTTGGAACATTCAAAGGAGGGCCAACGCTATGCGATTATTCTCGCCCGCCGTACGCCTCTCCTCCTTCGACATGCTTTCACATTACAGGGACATCTACCATGCATATCCACACGGACATATATAGATGTATGGAGTGAGGGACCTGATAGCCACGCCCTTCAGCCTTCAGCATGGTGAAGAGGGTGAAGGAGGCTGTGGCGAGCTACGTTCGCCTGACACGAGAGAAATCACAGCGAAGGAGTAGCCACGTGCTGAAGGGACACGTGCCCATCGTCGTCGGAGAGGAGAGGTTCATGGTGCACACCAATGTGCTGAGACACCCCTCCATGGCGAGCCTCCTTCAGATGGCCGCGGAGGAGTTTGGCTACGGATATCAAGGGGCGATCAAGTTGCCTTGTGACGTAGATCACTTCCGGCATGTTTACCACCACGCCGTAGCCTCGATCTAGTTTACTCTACTCTAACTACCTTGCTCGTTAATTACATCAAAGGCACTCTTGTGCATACTTCACGTCATAATTAGTGGGGCATTTGATCCGCATGAGATCGTAGTTTGTATATGTTTACCCAGATTTTTCACGAACAAAGAAGTACCATGGCACGTATCATGATCTAGTCCTGTGCATTACCCTGGAGATTTGATTTCAGCTGTAGGTTATGTGATTTTATGTTCGTGAACTTGCGAGAGCTACAACATAAATAGAAGCTAACTAAAAGCAAAACCATCAAGTACAAACTAGTGTCTGGGAAGATAATTATGATTCCGGAGAAATAACATCTGGTTTTGCATGTCATCTTATGTTATTATTTTGTCGTTGGGTAATAGGAGAATGCGTATTACAATCACATGTGAAAAGTTCTTATCTATGTATTAGGTCGTTTAAGAGGACTGTATTAAAGTGTCCCGAGCGAGGGCTAAGCTTTGGTATGAGATCAGAAAACCGTGTTTGGATGGACTAGATTTTTGGATTGTAACGGAACGAATCGTGACAATCGGCGGAAGTATGCTATAGTTGATCGCACGACCGACCCGTTAGCAAAATATCAACAAATGGCACATAATGAGCAGAGATAAATATCAATTCCATAAAATGTCCACTCAAACTAGAGTTCCATTATTACAACTCTAAATTGGGAAATAAAAGAAATTACTAATCTAGAATTTAAAAAGATAACAACTCGATAGCCACTAGATCTTCACACGCTAAATCGTACCACGTCAGGAATCTCAGTGAGTCCGAAGCACGATCCTGAGAATGCAATCAACCCTGTTCTTCACCTGAAATTAACAAACATAATTTGTATGAGCCTAATGTCCAGTATGCATCGGGGTCCATGCATGGGTATTCTAACGGTCCTTGGTCCGTCAAAAAAATTATATACTTGAATTTTCATGCATACACATCATTTCACGCCTAGATAATTCCCATGCATGTCTAAGTTCGATCCCTATCATGTTTAGTTTGGTTTCTTTCATGAACATGGGTATACATGTAAAGTAGGTAAATTGCATAAGTAGGCATGACAAACATTTATTTCTACTTGTGGGCATAATTCATAAAATACTAGGAAATTTATATACTTATAAAACATATAAACCACTTTACATTAGCCCCCATGACTTTGATGGTTTAACTTTCTTAAACCAATTTTAGCATAACACGTGATGGTTCATTCTCCTATTAAATCATTCCTTGCATTTTTCATGATGGTTTTCCTTTATAAACCATTTTCTTGCACAACATTCATTTACGTATCTTGTTATACGTTTTCACCCGCTGGCACTTACGGTTCATGGAATGACATGACAGTGTAGCTACAACTGTAGAGGACTTAGCTTTTGCCTCTATGGTTCCTTGCAACCATACGCTCCTTGCGGCGTTGCCCCTTGCAGCTAACTCGACCCCTTGCGGTCGTTCATATGACTCCTTATGAGTCCGTGCCTTAAACTTCTTTAACTTGAAATTTGATTGATGTTGTATAAAATAGAGAATGCTCCTTTTGTTTCAAATGCATGTATCCTTGAATTTGTCATTATTAGTTTATTTTCCTGCAAGCACATCCTCCTAATTTACTTATAAAGAATTTCTAATGTGGGAGATGTTGATCTACAGTAGATAAAAACTTAAGGACACAGCCTTTTGTTAATCAAGAATCGGTTACATACTAATATTTTTTTGATTCAGCATTATTATTTTTATTCGAACCTTTATTCACATGCTCTTAATTTATAGGCTACCAATCATTTGGTAAGTATCGAATATATAATGTAGTTCTGTACACATTCGATTATATAAAGACTAAAATTCATATAGAATCGTAATTTTTTTTGTTGAGATCATACTTTAGTGAAAATACAAGCAGTCTCATAACAACATTATGGAATCCCCTTTTTTTCTCAACAATTCATCACTAACAAAAAAAACGGTAAGCCATATATATACATATTTAAGTATTATTATTATTCCTTGTATTTTACCAATATTTTCGTACCTAACCAGTGTTTACCTTATTCGGATTACATAGCAAGTTGCTCATGTAATTGATATGCAAGAAATGTGATTCTGGATAGATCTAAATATTAGTGCTAAACACTTGCACCTTAAATCACATAATACTGTATTCTGGAATCATAATCACAATATAAGAAATCAGAGTGGGATTAGGTAATATAGCGATATATGATAAGATCCTAATATACTGTACCTAATAATAAGAGATCTATTCCGGATAGGATAGTTATCCATACGCATTGTTCTATTAATCCGATACACACATTTATAAAAAAAATCGTCATCCTAACTCGATACATACGTCTAGAAATCGAAATCCTAAGGCCAATACATACGTTTAGAAATCAAAATCCTAAAGTCGATACACACTTTTAGAGACATTGTTCAAAATCCAACTATTATGTATACGAAAATCCTAAATCCGATCCATACGAGAAGTCTATTTTAACTTAATCAATATTTATACGAAACTTAGACCGATACATACTTTTAGAAATCGAAATCCTAAAGCCGATACATACATAATCGAATCCTAAAGCCGATACATACCTCGAATCCAACGCTTAACTCTGATCACAGATTCACGCTTCTCTCCTCCTCCGATTCAACGTCGTCTTCTCCTGCGACGATGAAGGACGCCGGTAAGGTAACCCTTCCTCCCTCTCTCTAACTCTCTCTCTCTCAAAAAAAACAAGGAAAGTGACGTGAGGGCATGGGGAACCCTTGTGGTTTTAATATTGAGAATGAGAGGATTTAATGTATTAATTAAATGTGTTTAATCCAAGATAATGCCGTTTTTAATTTTTTCAAAACAAACATGCCGTTACAATCTACCACCCTAAAAAAAAATTTCGTCCTCGAAATTTCTTAGTAGAGTCATACCGAAAAGTTGCGGGTACTTTTCCTACATTTTACTTTCCAGCTCTCAAGTAGCCTCCTCCTTTTGGTGGTGTTGCCAAAGGACCTTGACCATCGGAACTATGCACCGACGGAGTTGATGATCTCTACGATCGACGATCCGTAAGGGTTTCTCTTCAAAGGTCAAGCTTGGCAGGACATCAATGACCTCATGTTCGATCACATGTGAAGGATCAGGAGTGTACTTCCTCAGCATAGACACATGGAATACGTCGTGAAGTTTCGAGTATTGAGGTGGTAATGCAATACGATATGCCATCTCTCCGATCCGCTGCAGAATCTCAAAAGGTCCTATGTATCTGGGAGTAAGCTTCCCCCTTTTGCCAAATCGTAAGACGCCCTTGGTTGGAGAGATCTTTAAGAACACATGTTTTCCAACCGTGAAACTCAACTCTCTTCTATGACGATCGGCATAAGATTTTTGCCTACTTTGTGCTGCCAATAATCTTTTTCTGATTAGATCAACGCCCTGCTTACTTGTCTGAACAAGTTCCGGTCCTAGGATGTGCTTCTCGCCAACATCACTCCAACACGAAGGTGATCTGCAAGGTCTTCCATACAATGCTTCATAGGGTGCCATCTTGATGCTCGAATGATATCTATTATTGTAAGCAAACTCCACTAACGGAAGGTGTCTATCCCAACTTCCCGCAAAATCTAAAGCACAAGCTCTCAACATATCTTCTAGTGTCTGGATGGTCCTTTCTGACTGACCATCAGTCTGCGGATGAAATGAAGTGCTAAACTTCAATTGAGTGCCTATAGCATCCTGAAAACTCTTCCATAAACGAGAGGTAAATCGTGTATCCCGATCAGATACAATTGATGCAGGAACACCATGTAAGATGACGATTTCATTCACATATAATTCAGCTAAACTGTCTGTCGACTGATCCAAGCGGATAGGTAGAAAATGTGCTGATTTGGTCAATTGATCAACAAATCACCCATATGGTGTCAGAACGATGTTTTGTGGTCTTGGGCAGACCGGTGACGAAGTCCATTGTTATGTGCTCCCACTTCCATTCAGGTATCTCCAAGGGTTGAACAGGTCCTGCTGGACGCTTATGTTCAATCTTGATCTGCTGACATACCAAGCATTTAGCAACAAATTCTGCGATGTCATTCTTCATTTTTGGCCACCAAAAGTTTCGTTGTAGATCCTTGTACATTTTCGTTGTACCAGGGTGAATAGTGTACATCGATCTGTGTGCTTCGTCTAGAATCTCCTGTCTCAAATCAATATCACCTGGAATCCATAGTCTGCTGCAGTACCTTATAGCTTCATCCATTCCGATGGTGAAATCAGAACCTTCCTTTTTAGATGCTTCTATAAATTTAGGTACATCGATCTTCTACTTTTTGTGCAGTCAAGATCTTCCCAATTATTTCTGATTGAATCTTGAGCGTTGCAAAAGATATCTTTCTCGATTCGCTCACGAAAGGCTTCCTTCAAAATCCTTCGCCATCTTCCACTGAAATTTTAAACTAGCCAGTTTACCTTCCCATTTTCTACTCAATGCATCCGCTATGACATTTGCTTTTCCTGGATGGTAATTGGTGGCGAAGTCATAATCTTTTAGGAACTCTAGCCAGCGTCGCTGCCTCAAATTAAGTTCCTTCTGAGAGAAAATGTATTTGAGACTCTTATGATCACTGAGCACCTCAAATTGTTCACCGTAAAGGTAATGCCGCCAAATTTTAAGAGCAAAGACTACTGCCGTTAACTCTAAATCATGAGTTGGGTAGTTCCTTTCTTGTGGTTTTAGCTGCCGTGAGGCATAAGCAATGACTTTCTCATTTTGCATAAGAACACACCCGAGTCCAGTGCCTGATGCATCTGTATACACCATGAAGCCTCCCCACTGCCTGACGGTAAAGCCAAGACTGGAGCTGTAGCCAATCTCTGCTTTAATTCTTGAAAGCTCTGTTCACAATCCTCAGACCATATAAACTTCACATCCTTTCGAGTGAGCTTTGTTAATGGTAGTGATATCCTTGAGAAATTCTGAATAAATCGCCGATAATAACCAGCCAAGCCAAGAAAACTATGGATTTCAGAAACATTCTTGGATTGCTTCCAATTCATCACAGCTTCTACCTTGGTTGGATCTACCTCAACGCCGTCCTTAGATACCACATGACCAAGGAATGCGACTCTTTCCAGCCAAAAATCACATTTGGAGAATTTTGCATAAAGCTGGTGTTGCCTTAAGGTTTCGAATGCAATATGTAAATGTACTCGATGCTGCTCCGGATCAGATGAATATATCAATATATCATCCACAAATACAATGACAAACTTGTCAAGGTATTCTCGGAATACCCTATTCATTAGCTTCATAAAAGCTGCAGGAGAGTTAGTAAGACCAAATGGCATGATCAAGAATTCATAATGACCATACCTAGTCCTGAAAGCTGTCTTTGATATATCCTCCTCTTTTATCCAAAGTTGATGATAACCTGTACGCAGATCAATTTTTGAGAAAACTGTTGCTCCCTGCAACTGATCGAATAAGTCATCAATGCGAGGTAACGGGTATCTATTCTTCACGGTCACTTTGCTTAGACCTCGATAATCAATGCAGAGTCTAAGAGACCCATCTTTCTTTTTCACAAAAAGAATGGGTGCTCCCCACAGAGAAACACTGGGACGTAAAAATTCCTTATCCAGTTGTTCTTGTAATTGCTTCTTTAGCTCCTCAAGTTCTGCAGGTGCCATTCTATACGGAGCTTTGGAAATCGGTGTCGTTCCCGGGATCACTTCAATTGAGAAATCAACCTCTCTATGAGGAGGTAGTCCAGGAAGATCGTCTGGGAAGACATCGGCAAACTCTCTGACCACATCTATATCTTCAAGACATGCATGTCATGATTCAGTGTTAATTATACTAGCGAGGAATGCGATGCAGCCTTCTGCTAGTAGTTGGCTTGCTTGCAATGATGAGATAACCAACCTCCCACTCTTACATGTGCCATGAATAACTATCTTCTCCTGGTTCGGTCTACTCAAGATCACTTTCTTTTCTCGACAATAGACCGCTGCATAATGCTCCCATAACCAATCCATTCCCAAGATGACATCATAGGTTGTGATGGGTAATAATATCAAATTGGCAGTGAGGGTGTCTTCTTTTACCAAAATAGGTACGTCCTTTAAGTACATACCCGTGGCAATGATATCACCCATTGGTGAAGAAACTGTAAGTGCGTAAGGAAGCTCAACAGCTTCTAAACTAAACTTTATCGTAAAAGCATTCGAGATAAAGGAATGCGTGGCACCAGAATAAAAAAGAACATGACATAAATGGTTTTCAATTAGTAGAGTACCTTCCACTGTCGTGTTGGCACCTTCTGCATCCTCAGGAGTGATAGCAAAGACTCTTCCTGCTACCTTCTTTTTCTGCTCGAATGACTTCTTCTGATCCTTGACATCTTTCTTGCAATCTTTCCTGAAGTGACCTTTTTCTCCGCAATTAAAGCAAGTAGTGGCTAGCATGTAGCATTCTACTGGATGCCTCCTATCACAATGCGGGCACACCGCAAATGTGTACTTCCTATTTGTTGGTGCATCAAGAGTCTTTGTCTTCTTGGCATTCGCCGCAGTTTGACGCCTCTTGTCATTGAAGTTCGGCTTGTGAGGACGCTTCCGAGGATTCGCTTGCTGTATCATCTGGTATGCAGCATCGATCTCCACTGCTGCTGAAACTGCCTCAGATAAGGTTGTAGGACCTCTAGTCAGCACTTTCATGCTTAGTCCCGTATTCAGGCCTTCTATAAACTTTCTAGCTCGTTGCCTTACATTGGCGCAGATACCCTTGCCATACTTCTCCAATTCTTGAAATTTTGCTGCATATTCTTCGACTGTCATATTTCCCTGTCGGAGATTTATAAACTCCTGACGCTTAGCATCCTTAGCATGCTCAGGAATGTAACGTTCAGTGAAGGGCTCAACAAAATCATCCCACTTAATGACTGGAGCCTCCAAAAAGTGGATTCCCTTGCATGAAGTCCACCACTCCTTTGCGTTGTCCCGCAGACGAAATGTCCCAAAGATCACTTTCTTTTCCTCAGGACAATCAGTTGCCTCAAAAGTCAGCTCCATCTCCCTTAGCCAATGTTCGGCTTTTTCCGGCTCGTGCTCACCCTTGAAAATAGGCGGATCATGCTGGATGAAGATCTTTAGCGTCAGTCCACCAGAGTTAGACGCCTGACTCTTCTGCTGCTGGGTCATTAGTGTCATTAACTCCGGCATCTGCCTCTGCATACCCATAACGGCCTCTTGGCTCGTCAATGAGTCGCGGTCTCCAATGGCTTCAATTAAATATCGAGGACCATCTGATTCAAAAATTGATAAGGTCAATGAGTTGTGATACTAAATCTCTCTCTATATAAATCTAAGATCACTAAGATTTGTAGATATCCTATGCTCAAAGGAACTCTAGCTCTGATACCATTTGTAATGGAACGAATCGTGAAAATCGGCGGAAGCAGGCTATAGTTGATCGCACGACCGACCCATTACCAAAATATCAACAAATGGCACATAATGAGCAGAGATAAATATCAATTCCATAAAATGTCCACTCAAACTAGGGTTCCATTATTACAACTCTAAATTGAGAAATAAAAGAAATTACTAATCTAGAATTTAAAAAGATAACAACTCGATAGTTCCTGTGGGCATACAGATATCCACTAGATCTTCACACGCTAAATCGTACCACGTCAGGAATCTCAGTGAGTCCGAAGCACGATTCTGAGAATGCAATCAACCCTGTTCTTCACCTGAAATTAACAAACATAATTTGTATGAGCCTAATGCCGAGTATGCATCGGGGTCCATGCATGTGTATTCTAACGGTCCTTGGTCCGTCAAAAAAATTATATACTTGAGTTTTCATGCATACACATCATTTCGCGCCTAGATAATTCCCATGCATGTCTAAGTTCAATCCCTATCATGTTTAGTTTGGTTTTTTTCATGAACATGGGTATACATGTAAAGTAGGTAAATTGCATAAGTAGGCATGACAAACATTTATTTCTACTTGTGGGCATAATTCATAAAATACTAGGCAATTTACATACTTATAAAACATATAAACCACTTTACATTAGTCCCCATGACTTTGATGGTTTAACTTTCTTAAACTAATTTTAGCATAACACGTGATGGTTCATTCTCCTATTAAATCATTCCTTGCAATTTTCATGATGGTTTTCCTTTATAAACCATTTTCTTGCACAACATTCATTTACATATCTTGTTATACGTTTTCAACCGCTGGCACTTACGGTTCATGGAATGACATGACAGTGTAGCTACAACTGTAGAGGACTTAGCTTTTGCCTCTATGGTTCCTTGCAACCATACGCTCCTTGCGGCGTTGCCCCTTGCGGTCGTTCATATGACTCCTTATGAGTCCGTGCCTTAAACTTCTTTAACTTGAAATTTGATTGATGTTGTATAAAATAGAGAATGCTCCTTTTGTTTCAAACACATGTATCCTTGAATTTGTCATTATTAGTTTATTTTCCTGCAAGCACATCCTCCTAATTTACTTATAAAGAATTTCTAATGTGGGAGATGTAGATCTACAGTAGATAAAAACTTAAGGACGTAGCCTTTTGTTAATCAAGAATCGGTTACATACTAATATTTTTTGATTCAGCATTATTATTTTTATTCGAACCTTTATTCACATGCTCTTAATTTATAGGCTATCAATCATTTGGTAAGTATCGAATATATAATGTAGTTCTGTACACATTCGATTATATAAAGACTAAAATTTATATAGAATCGTAATTTTTTTTGTTTAGATCATACTTTAGTGAAAATACAGGCAGTCTCATAACAACATTATGGAATCCCCTTTTTTTCTCAACAATTCATCACTAACAAAAAAAAACGGTAAGCCATATATATACATATTTAAGTATTATTATTATTCCTTGTATTTTACCAATATTTTTGTACCTAACCAGTGTTTACCTTATTCGGATTACATAGCAAGTTGCTCATGTAATTGATATGCAAGAAATGTGATTCTGGATAGATCTAAATATTAGTGCTAAACACTTGCACCTTAAATCACATAATACTGTATTCTGGAATCATAATTACAATATAAGAAATCAGAGTGGGATTAGGTAATATAGCAATATATGATAAGATCCTAATATACTGTACCTAATAATAAGAGATCTATTCTGGATAGGATAGTTATCCATATGCATTAATCTATTAATCCGATACACACATTTATAAAAAAAAATCGTCATCCTAATTCGATACATACGTCTAGAAATCGAAATCCTAAGGTCAATACATACGTTTAGAAATCAAAATCTTAAAGTCGATACACACTTTTAGAGACATTGTTCAAAATCCAACTATTATGTATACGAAAATCCTAAATCCGATCCATACAAGAAGTCTGTTTTAACTTAATCAATATTTATACGAAACTTAGACCGATACATACTTTTAGAAATCGAAATCCTAAAGCCGATACATACATTTAGAATCGAATCCTAAAGCCGATACATACCTCGAATCCAACGCTTAACTCTGATCACAGATTCACGCTTCTCTCCTCCTCCGATTCAACGTCGTCTTCTCATGCGACGATGAAGGACGCCGGTAAGGTAACCCTTCCTCCCTCTCTCTAACTCTCTCTCTCTCTCTCAAAAAAAATAAGGAAAGTGACGTGAGGGCATGAGGAACCCTTGTGGTTTTAATGTTGAGAATGAGAGGATTTAATGTATTAATTAAATGTGTTTAATCCAAGATAATGCCGTTTTGAATTTTTTTCAAAACAAACATGCCGTTACGTGGATAGGCCTGACTCTGTGTTACACTTTTATTTTCGGGGAAGAGTGGAGTTATCATTGGTTGATGATGATTGCAATGTGAATATTAACTATTTATTCATGGATAATGTTTTGAAATGGTTGGAGGAAGAGTCTTATTGTAGCACTGGATATTGGAATTTATAATAAACTCCAAACCGTTGAAAACTGAATATTTATGTTGTGCGGATTTTTGTTGGTGTTTCCCTCCATCATTTGCCCTGTAAATAGATTAAGGGCCGACGTGTAACGAACTCGTCCGAGAATGAATGCCGAAGCGAGAACTTGGCGGTCATCTCGGGAGTGTTACTCATAGCATCAATCATAACATAAAAGAGCAGTAAAGAACCAACTAAAAAAACTTTAGTTCCATTCTAGTAATATGGACATCAATCCAAGAGTTCCTTAATAAAACAAAAGATAAATAAACTAGATGAAATCGTATCCCCGATTTCCTTATTTCAGTGGGCATAAAAGACGTCCTTCCAAAGCAAACTCGTAGTAGTTCCATACCGATCCTACTTCTTGAAGACTGTGTCGTCTCCCTTAAATCGTTAATGATCTAATCCCCACGTTCCCCTAAAAAAATTTAGCATAACGTGTTATGAGCATAACGCTCAGTATGTGCCGAGTTAGGGTCAAGCCGGCTAGCGTAGAGAACAAGTCATGAAAGGCATTATCATATGAATCATAAATCAACTTATTTAACGTATATAACTAAATTTCCTTCATAACCATAAATGACATAACATATTTGCGCATATACCCGTAAGTTTTACCATATTTCCATGTATGTCCATAATATTCATATAAATTGCACATATGCACATTACAATAAACATAATTGTACATGTACACTTAAAATTACCATAAATGACAAATATGCACATACCATTGACATAAATTACATATATGTCCATAACATTAACATAAGTTTCGTACGTGCACTTAACTTTAACAGAACTTACACATAAGTCCATAACAGTAACATAATTGCATATATGCATATAATATTAATATATATTGCACATATGCTCATGACATTTTTCATGTTTAGAGTGGTCTTGATTGTTACTTCTTAGGCGGCTTTGATGGCTTTGATGGCTTACCGCCGGCACAAGCGGTTCATAACAATACATAACATGACAATATAGCTACAACTGTAGAGGACTTATCTTTTGCCTCACGCCTCCGGAAGACGTTGGCCCTTTAGGCCCTTACGACCCCTTAGTTCGAGTCGGTGCCAAGTTTGTACATTCATACTTCAGAGCCTTCATATATATATATCTTGAATATGTCTACATGCATACACACATGCACAGTGACTTTGGTATACCATGTCACTGTCTTAAGCATCCAAAACATCCGATTGATGTTGTATAAATATTATTAGACTACAATTTTACTGTGTTAGACATGATGCACACTTTCTATGAACTTATAGTAACGAGCAAATTTTGAGAAATAAATAAAGCAGTTTTTTCTTAAACAAACCCATCTTACATTTTTCTAGAACGTAGAAGGCGATTGAGATAAATAATAACTTTACACTGGGATAATATAAAAAAAACAACCGATTACAGTATGATGTTGTTGACGCATATTTAGTTATTGTGTCTCTTTGCTATTTTATTTTCTTGTTATCCTCTTTATGTAATTTACCCATAGGCTACTCTCTTATATAAGAGAGCCTAGGGCTATGGAATAAATATCTCATTCACGTTTCCCAACATGGTATCAGAGCGACGGTCCTAGACCGGAGTTCTCGAAACCTAACCCTAACCCTAACCCCACACGCCGGCCTCTCTTCTTCCTCTCTCCTTCGAGTCGGCGCCGCCCAGCCGATCAGCCACCATCTCCGTGTAGGCGACGCCGCATCGACTCCAGCGCCTATGCGCCTGTGCGTGCATCTCGCGCCTGTGCGCGCGCACCATCGGCGCTCCTGCGTGCATCTCCTGCACCTTGCGCATCATCTGCGTGCACCTCGCACGCTCGCGCATAGCCTCGCACGCCTGTGCGTGCATCGCTGCACGCCTACGCGCATAAGTCTTGCGCCTCTACTCGCACAGCACTGTGCGCAGCGTCCCAGTGCAACTGTGCGCACTATTACGTGCACAGTTGCGCGCTCCAGTGTGCGTGTGATTCTCCAGTAGCGTGCTCCAGTGCACGCGTGATACCCCAGGTGCGTGCGCGCGTGCCCCTCGCACGCGCTTACGTGCCCTAAGTCCCAAAACCCTAGGGCACAGATCCGGATCTATATGGGGTTAGTTGCTTGAAGTCTACACACGCAACTAATCCCGTTTATGTCACTGTAGACAAAGATTATTTCTCTTTCAGTCGCTCCAGTCTTCCAGTATGTCGGACAGCAAGGCAGATATCCCCTCTATTGGCGCATTCCGTGGTCCAGCGCCTATTGTCAAAATGGATGGTACGAACTATGAACTGTGGGCAATGCAGTTCATGAGCATGATGAAGTCTACAGGTAAGAAGCATATTCTTACCGAGCCAGAGCCTGCAGAGAAGACTGGAGTTCATGCCTCTTGGGAGGCCGATGATGCATATGCCAAGGTGTGGCTATCCGGTACATTGGCTATTGAAATTGCCAATGACATCTTACATCAACCCACGGCTAAAGACATGTGGGATATCCTGGCAGCAACATATTCTCAGGCGAAAAATGAGACGAAGATCCTGCAGCTACAACATGACATATTCACAATAAAGCAGAACGGTCGTCCTTTACATTCTCTCTATACATCATTGAGAGGGATGTTTGAGAAGCTCCACAGCTTCATGCCTCTTACCGCCACGCCAGAACAGCAGAAGACATATAGGAATGCGACGATGGTGGGTGTGTTTCTCGCTGCACTTGATCCAGAATATGAGGCAGCACGTTCACAGATTTTGGCAGACTCGACTATTCCTCCCATGGAGGAGGCCTTTCACAGATTGAGTAGGATCACAGTACCTTCAGCAGCTGCGAGTCAGAATCCCTCTGCCATGGCGGCCAACAGAGGCCGTGGTTCTCATTACCAGGGCCGTGGACGTACTCCCCGTGGAAGGGGTGGCCGCACTTGGCCAACATGCTCATATTGTCACCGAGTCGGACATACTGAAGATACATGCTACTCAAAGCATGGATTTCCTGCATCCGCACGAGCCGCTGAGCAGATAGAGCCCCCGTCTGCAGCTACACTGGATCAACGATTTGATGATCTAGTTGCCCGTCTTAGGGGCATTATACCACCATCTGGCCCAGCACCGTCGACAGAGAATCATACTGATGCTGTTGCGTCTGCTTCTGCCTCTACGAGTACTTCAGGTAGTACACTTGCTCTTCACAGTAGTAGATCGGATACATTGCCATGGATCATGGACTCGGGCGCTACACATCATCTATGTGGCGACCAGGGTCTACTTACAGGATATACTCAGATTCCTCTAGGACGGACAATAGTGATTGCCAATGGTACACATTCTCCTATCACGGGTCAGGGGGAGATTAGATTGACATCCTCTATGCAGCTTAAGAATGTTCTGCATGCACCGCATTTTTCTATGAATCTGTTGTCGATTAGTCAGATTACGAAGGATCTCCATTGTCGTGCTATTTTTGATTCATCTTCCTTGATTTTTCAGGACATCCGTACGGGCAACGTGATTGGTCATGGCTATGAGCAAGGAGGCCTTTATCGTCTGAACCAGACCCCGTTTGCCGGAATCACAGCTTCTCCCGCAGAACAAGTATCTCCTCTCCTGTGGCATCTGCGTTTTGGTCATTTACCGCTTCAGAAGTTGCGTCTAGTCCTACCTTATAGTCTTCCTCACACACCTATCCAGTGTGAGGCGTGTCAATTGGGAAAACATCACAGGTCATCTTTTCCCAGTAGTCAAGGTCGGAGTAGTAACTCCAAGTTTGAGTTGTTTCATGTCGATGTCTGGGGTCCGAGTCGTGTTCCCGATCATCAGGGGCACAGGTTTTATATTGTGTTTGTGGATGATTTTTCTAGAGCATCATGGGTATTTCTAATGAAAAATAAGTCTGAGGCTGGAAATATTATTATTCACTTTCTAAATGAGATTCAGAATGTTTTTTCCACAACGGTCAAAATTATGAGAACTGACAATGCCTTAGAGCTGTGCACTAACAATCTAGCCAACTACTACTCCTCTAAAGGAATTGTTCACCAAACATCCTGTGCTCATACGTCTCAATAAAACGGGGTTGCAGAAAGAAAACACTGTCACCTTCTTGATGTTACAAGGTCACTTCTCATTCAGAGTCATGTTCCGTATTCCTACTGGGGTGATGCAGTCCTCACTGCATGTTATCTTATAAATCGTATGCCCTCGTCTGTCGTGAATGAACAGGTTCCTTTTTCACTTATTTATCCGGACAAGGATCTGTTCATTCTTACTCCTCGTGTGTTTGGGTCAGTCGCATTTGTCCATCAATTGTTGCCTGGTTCTGACAAGCTCTCTCCTAGGGCTGTCAAGTGTGTATTTGTGGGGTACTCCAGAACTCAAAAGGGGTACAAATGTTTTGACCCTATGCGTCGGCGGTATATGATCAGTGCAGATGTTACATTCTTTGAATCCATTATGTATTTTTCAGAATCTGGGAACATGCAGCCACCACCATTATCTCCTGATACTGTATTCATGGCACCACCAACATCACAGCCGTCACCACCAACATCACAGCCGTCACCACCATTACCACCACCACCACCACCGCCGCCGCCACCAATAATATCCCAGTTACCATTCCATTACACCCGGCGGCCGAATCAAGCTCATGGTCCTGACCAGTCAACTAGCTCGCCTATGGTATGTAATGAAAATATTAATGTTGATGGATCTGACTACATTTCTCAGCAGGATGCATTACAGGAGCATGGTGATATCACAGAGGATCTGGATGTTCCAATCGCTCTCTGCAAGCCGAAGAGAAGCTGTGCCAAGTATCTAGTATCAGCAGCGGTTTCGTTTGAGAGGCTATCTGGACCATTCAGGACGTTTGCATTGGCACTTTCAGCTACAGATATTCCACGGAACCACCATGAGGCTTTG
The DNA here is from genome assembly GCA_037367405.1 of Ottelia alismoides. Lineage (NCBI taxonomy): Eukaryota > Viridiplantae > Streptophyta > Magnoliopsida > Alismatales > Hydrocharitaceae > Ottelia > Ottelia alismoides. The sequence goes on along the minus strand of JAZKJV010009287.1, from coordinate 459,783 downwards.
CAGGACTCTCGATGGCGGCTAGCAATGGAGGAAGAGATGGCGGCACTTCAGTCTAGAGGAACATGGAGCTTGGTTACTATACCACCGGATGTCAACCCGATGAGTTGCAAGTGGGTATTTACAGTGAAACATAATGCAGATGGCTCCATTGACAGGTACAAGGCACGCCTAGTTGCAAGGGGATTCACACAGACATATGGGGTAGATTACCTTGACACGTTCTCCCCGGTGGCTCGTCATTCCACTCTGCGGATCCTCTTATCAGTTGCAGTTACTAGAGACTGGCCACTCTATCAACTGGATGTGAAGAATGCCTTTCTGTATGGCGACCTGCAGGAGGAAGTCTACATGCAACAGCCACCAGGTTTTGCTGTTGAGGGGGAGTGTTCCAAGGTTTGCAGATTACATAAGGCTATCTATGGCCTTAAGCAGAGCCCCAGAGCATGGTTCCAGAAGCTGTCAGACCTCTTTGAGAAACAAGGATATAAACGCTCCAATGCTGATCATTCCTTGTTTGTACAGAAGACGACAAGAGGTATTGTTGTAATCATGGTTTATGTTGACGATATCTTGATTACAGGTGATGATGACCAGGGCATTAAGCAGGCAAAGGAAAGGTTGGGGACCGAGTTTGTCACCAAGGACTTGGGAGTCCTTAGATATTTTCTGGGGCTGGAGTTTGCCAGAAATCCGTATGGATTAGTCATGTCACAGAGGAAGTATGTCACAGATCTACTGAGTGAGACAGGTATGCTAGGGTGTCGACCTGCTACGACACCAATGGACCCTAGCATGAAGCTGTATGATGATGACACAGAGGAGGTTGACAGGAGAAGATACAGAGAGCTGGTAGGCAAATTGTTATATGTCACGATCACTAGGCCAGATATATTATTTGCAGTGAGCCGTGTGAGCCAGTTCATGGAGCAGCCACGCCAGGTGCATATGGATGCAATACACATGATACTCAGATATCTCAAATCTTCTCCAGGTAAAGGTCTGCTATTCAAGAAAGGAAAGGGGATTTCTGTCTCAGCATGCGCAGATGCAGACTATGCAGGATGTCCTAAGGATAGGAAGTCCACCTCAGGGTATGCTGTCTATGTTGGAGATGCCCTAGTCTCATGGAGGAGCAAGAAGCAAACTGTGGTAGCTAGATCCAGTGCTGAATCCGAATATAGGGCTATGGCCCAGGCTACTATAGAGATGATGTGGGTGAAAGCGGTGCTGACAGATTTATTCTTAGATATACCACTTCCTATGAACTTGGAGTGTGATAATCAGGCTGCTTTGTTCATTGCAAACAATCCTGCATTCCATGAACGGACCAAGCATATTGAGGTGGATTGCCACTTCATACGTGATATGATTCAGAAAGGATTCATTACCACATCCCATGTTACTTCAGAGAACCAGACTGCAGATATATTCACCAAGGCATTGTTACGTGGCCCATTTCAGAAGTGTGCTTCCAAGCTGAGCATGATTGACATCTATGCTCCATCTTGAGGGGGAGTGTTGACGCATATTTAGTTATTGTGTCTCTTTGCTATTTTATTTTCTTGTTATCCTCTTTATGTAATTTACCCATAGGCTACTCTCCTATATAAGAGAGCCTAGGGCTATGGAATAAATATCTCATTCACATTTCCCAACAGATGTAATATTCTATTTTTATCCTGGTAATAGAATATTTAGCTGAGAATTTAATATTTTGCACATTAATCACATAAGTACTACGACACCATAAAAATTACGAATTGTTGATGTATACTATAAATAAATATTGTCACAGTGGTCAATAACCTTACGTGAGTTAATAAATTTGTGTGGATGATCAAAATAACATGTTACTGTACCAAGAACAAGATCCGTTGAACTAATTTCATAACTAAAGAAAGAAAATATTGATAACTACTTTAATTTCCTTCCTTAGACTATCATAAGATGGTATTGTAGGCATGGCTTTAATTGAAATTATTACACGTCTATTATGTCATCATTATAATGTCAAGTTATTTAATATAACTAATATAAGACAATTTGGATGCTCAAGAAAAATCATAGTTAACTTCTTCATCAATGGAGATAATTAGCTATATGCGTAAACATGCGTATTTCTCCACAAGTAGAAGAATCTAATATCTACATGTTTGGCTTACTTCCCATGACCATCCAATTCATTCGGATGTGATTAATCAAGTCTTGATCTCCTTAAACAACACTTGAGAAAGATACGGTATTGCATGTATTCTCCAAGGGGCCAAAGCCGAAGGTTTCGATTCTCCGTCCTCTGATGTGAGTAAGGTAAAAATTTCAGAGATAATCATAAACTATCAACAATGATATGATTTTATCGCATGCCTCCAAAATAAAATTTAATAATGTTACGAAACCTAGGGAATTCGACACATACATCTATAACTCGAAATTTTAAATCAATGATCAACACAAAACATCACTTAACGGTCCTATGTGTTCGACACATACCTCGTCGATGTAAGAAATTCTTCGACCAAGACTCCACCAATCCGAACCGTTGTCGACCACGTCGTTGTTCCTTCAATTTCGTCGGATCACAACTTCGATGCCGACAAAGAAGGTTGTTATTGCCGGAATGAAATATGTCGTTGACGATCTCTCTCTTTCTTCCTCTTTCTTTCTCTCTCTCTCTCTAGAACTCTCTCTTCCTCACGTGTATACAATATATGGTGAGATTAATGGAGGGGCTTCATGCCCTTTTTATAGGTACCAATAATGAGATAATCAAAATAAGAAAATAAATTTAATTAAAGGATAATTGTGATAACTAGGTAAGGTTGTTGCTAATTTATCATCTCTTTTTTTATTAACATTAATTTTGTTATTTGATTATATTATAAAAGATAACGTGGGGATTTTGTTGTGGTCTTCTTTTATTATTATCTTAAAAAATCAATCTGTTACAATTTACCCTCCTTAAGGAAATTTCGTCCTCGAAATTTATACTGTAAAAAGAGACATACCAAAAAGATGTGGTTAATATTGACGCATTTCGTCCTCTATCTCCCAAGTCGCTTCTTACCTTTGATGGTGTTGCCAGAGTACTTTGACCATCGAAACTATGCGACGCCGCAACTGATGCTCCTTTTCGGTCTATGATACGAACTGCTCTTTCTTCATATATTAGATTCGACTGAATGTCCGGAGCTTCATGCTCGATCACGTGCGATGGATCAGGATTATACTTCCTTAACATCGATACATGAATAACATCATGTAACTTAGAATAATAAGGTGGAAGGGCAACCTGATATGCTACTTCTCCCACTTTCTTTATTATCTCGAAAGGTCCCACATATCTAGGACTCAATTTTCCCTTTTTGCCAAATCGCACTATTCCCTTGGTAGGAGAAATATTTAAGAACACATGGTCACCTACTTCAAAATTCAATTCCCGCCTTCTACAATCAGCATAAGACTTTTGTCTACTCTGAGCGGCTAAAAGTCTCTTCCGAATTACCTCCACACCCTTTGTACAAACATGGACTAATTCATGTCCCAATATGTATTTTTACCCAACATCGCTCCAGCAAAATGGGGATCTACAAGGTCGGCCGTATAATGCTTCAAAGGGAGCCATCTTAATGCTTGCATGATAGCTATTATTATAAGCGAATTCAACCAAAGGAAAATGTCTATCCCAATTTCCAGCAAAGTCTAGGGCACAAGCTCTCAACATGTCTTCTAGTGTCAGGATTGTTCCTTCAGATTGACCAACGGTCTAAGGATGAATGTGCTGAACATCAAACTTGTATGCAAAGCATCCTGCACGCTCTTCCATAATCGGGAGGTATATCTCGTGTCTCTGACTGACACAATCGATACCGGAACACCATGCAATTTCACTATCTGATTCACATACAATTCAGTAAGGCTCTCTGTAGATTGATCTAATCTGATGGGTAAGAAATGTACCGACTTCGTTAAGCGATCAACAATCACCCAAATAGTGTCAAAGCGACCCTTCTTTGTTTTTGGCAATCCGCGAACAAAATCCATAATGATATGCTCCCATTTCCATTCGAGGATCTCTAGTGATTGCAGAGGACATGCAGGCTTCTGGTGCTCAATCTTTACTTGCTGACAAATAAGACATATCGACACAAATTTTGCAATATCCTTCTTCATCTTAGGCCACCAAAAATTCCATTGTAAGTCTTTGTACATTTTTGTAGTACCGGGATGAATGGTATACATGGACCAGTGAGCCTCTTCAAGAATTTCTTGTTTTAGTTCACTATTATCAGGAACCCACAGTCTATTACGAAACCTCAATGCTCCATCTATCCCGATTGAGAAATCAGATCCTTCTTTTTTAGAAGCGATTATCAATCTTTGGAGGTCATTATCATTTTTCTGAGCCAAGATAACCTTCTCTACCAAAGATGAGCGGATCTTCATTCCAGCCATAAAAACTATAGTCTTTCTTTCAATAAAAGGGTTCCATTCCTCTAAATCTTTCATTAGCTACCATTGTAATTCATACTTGCGACCTTCCCTTCATATTTTCTACTTAGAGCATCGGCAACTATATTTGCCTTTCCTGGATGGTAGTCAATGGAAAGATCATAATCTGGTAGAAACTCCAACCATCGTCTTTGCCTCTAATTCAGTTCCTATTGAGAAAAAATATACTTGAGGCTTTTATGATCAGTAAATACCTCAAATTTCTCTCCATATAAATAATGATGCCATATCTTTAGTGCAAAAACTACCGCTGAAAGCTCTAAATCATGTGTCGGATAATTTCTTTCAGCTTCCTTCAACTGTCGGGATGCGTAAGCAACAACTTTTTCATGTTGCATGAGGACACATCCCAAACCGAAGCCTGATGCATCAGTGTAGACCACAAATCCACCACTACCAGATGGTAGCGTGAGTACAGGAGCAGTCGTCAATCTTTCCTTTGACTCCTGAAAGATTTGCTCGCACTTTTGAGACCATTCGAACTTTACATCCTTTCTCAATAATCGGGTCAGAGGTAGGGAGATCCTAGAAAAATTCTAGATGAATCTCCTGTAATACCCTGCCAGTCCAAGAAAACTGCGGATTTCAGAGACATTCTTGGGCTGACTCCGATTTAAAACAACATCCACCTTTGCGGGGTCTACAGAAATACCCTTCTTGGATACGACATGACCAATGAATGCAACTTCATGAAGCCAAAAGTCGCATTTGGATAATTTAGCATAAAGCTGGTGTTGCTGCAATGTCTCAAGAACTAATCGAAGATGCACTCGGTGTTGTTCAATATCTGGTGAATAAACAAAAATATCATCAACAAAGACAATCACGAACTTATCTAGGTATTCTCGGAATACCCTATTCATTAACTCCATAAATGTAGGAGGCACATTTGTGAGGCCAAAAGGCATCACTAAGAATTCATAGTGCATGTATCTTGTCCTAAATGTTGTCTTTGATATGTCTTCATCCCTAATCCTGAGTTAGTGGTAACCAAACCGAAGATCAATCTTGAAAAGACCGCTGCTTGCTGCAATTGATCGAATAAATCGTCGATGCGAGGTAGCGGGTACTTATTTTTTATGGTGACCTTATTCAATGCCATGTAATCAATGCAGAGCCTAAGGGATCTGTCCTTCTTTTTCAGGAATAATACAGGAGTACCCCAAGGAGAAAAACTTGATCTTAAGAACCCTTTATCTAATTGTTCTTGTAATTTCTTTTTCAGCTCATTCAACTCAGTAGGAGACATTCCGTAAGGTGCCTTAGAGATGGGTGTAGTACCCGGTAATACATCAATAGTGAAGTCAATCTCCCTTCTAGGTGGAAGACCCGGGAGGTCATCTGGAAAAACATCCGCAAAATCTCGTACAATATCCAAAACCTCAAGTTGCACCATAGAGGGTTTTGTACTTATTATGCTAGCCAAATAAGTTGTGCACCCGGTAGCTATCAATCGGTGTGCTCTTAGAGCTGATATGATCATCTGACTTCTCTTTTTGTCTCCGCAAATGACCAAGTCTGTCATATGTGGTTTATTAAAAACCATCTTCTTTTGTCTGCAATATATGGCTGTATAGTGCTCCCAAAGCCAGTCCATACCCAAAATAACATCAAAGTTATTCATCTGTAGTAATATCAAGTTGGCTGGTAGATCGTGTCCTTCAACCAGGACAGGTACATCAGCCATGTAGGTTTCCAAAGTAGAGTGTTCACCCAATGTTGAAGTCACACTAAGTGTATATGGAAGTTCAATAACCTCAAAATTCAACTTATTGGCGAATCGATGAGAGATAAAAGAATGCGACGCACCAGAATCAAATAAAACATGGCCCAAATGATATGCAATAGAAAGAGTACCTTCTACTGTGGCATGTCCATCTTCCTTCTCTCTTGTAGGTAGAGCAAACACCCGCCCTTTGACATGCTTCTTTTGATCTCCAGAGTTATGTTCCTTTTTCTTGGGACAGTCTCTAATGAAGTGACCTTTTTGTCCGCAAGCCAGGCAAGCTTCTGTAAGCTTATAGCACTCTCCCGTGTGCCTTCTATCGCAGCGAGGGCATAGAGGATATACTGACTTATCTTTTGTGGAAGTCTTGATTCTGGGCTTCATTCCTTTATCCTTATCATACTTACCCTTCTTATTGTCGGCAGAATGGGGATGTTTTCCACCGCCTTGTTGTTGGATCCTTTTATATGCTGAGTCGATCTCCACCGCTGCTGAAACTGCATCCACAAAAGTCTGAGGTCCTCTAGTGAGCACCTTCATGCCCAATCCTAAATTCAAGCCTTCAACAAATTTCCAAGTACGTTGTCTTTCATTTTCGCATATTCCTTTTTCCGTACTTTTCCAGCTCTTGGAATTTGGAAGCATATTATTCAACGAGCAAACTCCCTTGTCGAAGCTCAATAATTCCAGTCTTTTTGCATCTCGAACATGCTGAGGAATGTAACGTTCGGTGAAACGTTCCTTAAAGTCCTTCCATTCGATGGTGGTTTTATCAGCAAAGTGTATGCTTTTACAAGAAGTCCACCATTATTTTGCATTGTCGCGTAGATGATAAGTGCCAAATATCACCTTCTTCTCCTTAGGATCATTGGTTGACTCAAAGGCAAGTTCCATTTCCCTCAACCAATGCTCAGCTTTATCCGATTCGGGTTCTCCTTTAAAGATAGGTGGATCATGTTGAATGAAAGTCTTCAGGGTTAATACACCAGAACAATGCCCTTGGTGCTTTAGTTGCTGAGCCATCATGGTCAACAATTCTAACATTTGACGTTGAATGTCCATAGCCATATCCTGGGTAGACAAAGAGTCACGATCTCCGTTTGCCTCATTCCCACGATGAGGGGCCATCTGAAATGATGACATGTGAAATTTACAGTCAAATGTCTATTTCTAAAACTAATGGATCTAAATTTGAATTGGTCGGATATCTTATGCCCAGAGGAACTCCTGCTCTGATACCACCTGTAACGAACCCGATCGTCCGAGAATGAATGCGGAAGCGAGATCTCGACGGACATCTTGGGAACATTACTCATAGCATAAAAGAGCAGTAAAGAACCAACTAAAAAAACTTTTGTTATATTCTATTAGTATGGACATGAGTCCAAGAGTTCCTTAAATAAAACAAAAGATAAATAAAGTAGATGAAATTGTATCACCGATTTCCTTATTCTAGTGGGCATAAAAGACGTCCTTCCAAAGCAAACTCGCAGTAGTTCCATACCGATCCTACTTCTTGAAGACTGTGTCGTCTCCCTTAAATCGTTAATGATCTAATCCTCACGTTCCCCAAAATTTTTTTTAGCAAAATGTGTTATGAGCATTATGCTCAGTATGTGCCGAGTTAGGGTCAAGCCGGCTAGCATAGAGAACAAGTCACGAAAGCCATTATCATATGAATCATAAATCAACTTATTTAATGCATATAACTAAATTTCCTTCATAACCATGAATGGCATAACATACTTGCACATATACCCGGAAGTTTTACCATATTTACATGTATGTTTATAATATTCATATAAATTGCACATATGCACTTTACACTAACATAATTGTACATGTAATCTTAAAATTACCATAAATGACAAATATGCAAATACCATTGACATAAATTGCATATATGTCCATAACATTAACATAAGTTCCATACGTGCACTTAACTTTAACTGGACTTACACATAAGTCCACAACAGTAACATAATTGCATATATGCACATAATATTAACATATATTGCACATATGCCCATGACATTTTTCATGTTTAGAGTGGTCTTGATTGCTACTTCTTAGGCGGCTTTGGTGGCTTTGATGGCTTACCGCCGGCACAAGCGGTTCATTACAATACATAACATGATAGTGTAGCTACAATTGTAGAGGACTTATCTTTTGCATCACGCCTCCGGAAGGCGTTGGCCCTTCAGGCCCTTACGACCCCATAGTTCGAGTCGGTGCCAAGTTTGTACATTCATAATTCAGAGCCTTCATATGTAGATATCTGGATTATGTTTACATGCATACACATGCACAGTGACTTTGGTATACCATGCCATTACCCTAAACATCCAAAACATCCGATTGTTGTTGTATAAATAATATGCGTAGACTACAATTTTACTGTGTTAGACATGGTGCGCACTTTCTATGAACTTATAGTAACGAGCAAATTTTGAGAAATAAACAAAGCAGTTTTTTTTCTTAAACAAACCCACCTTACATTTTTCTAGAACGCAGAAGGCGATTAAGGTAAATAATAACAAATTTACACTTAGATAATGTAAAAAAAAACAACCGATTACAGTATGATGTACTATTCTATTTTTATCATGTTAATAGAATATTTAGCCGAGAATTTAATATTTTGCACATTAATATCACATAAGTACTACGACACCATAAAAATTACCAATTGTTGTCGTATACAATAAAGAATTGTCACAGTGGTCAATAACCTTACTTGAGTTAATAATTTTGTGTGGATGATCAAAATAACATGTTATTGTACCAAGCACAAGATCCATCAAACTAATTTCATAACTAAAGAAAGAAAATATTGACAACTACTTTAATTTCCTTCCTTATACTATCATAAGATGGTATTGTAGGCATGGCTCTAATTGAAATTATTACACATCTATTATGTCATCATTATAATGTCAAGTTATCTAATATAACTAATATAAGGGGATTTGGATGCTCAAGAAAAATCATGATTAAGTTCTTCATCAACGGAGATAATTAGCTATATGCATAAACAGAGGTATTTCTCCACAAGTAGAAGAATCTAATATCTACATGTTTGGCTTACTTCCCATGACCATCCAATTCATTCCGATGTGATTAATTAAGTCTTGATCTCCTTAAACAACACTTGGGAAAGATACGGTATTGCATGTATTCTCCAAGGGGCCAAAAGCCGAAGGTTCCAATTCTCCATCCTCCTACGTGAGTAAGGTAAAAATTTCAGAGATAATCATAAATTACCAACAATGATATGATTTTATCGTACACCTCCAAAGTAAAATTTAATAATGTTACTAAACCTAGGGAATTCGACACATACATCTATAAGTCAAAATTTCAAATCAATGATCAACAAAAAACATCACTTAACGGTCCTATGTGTTCGACACATACCTCGTCGATGTAAGAAATTCGTCGACCAAGACTCCACCAATCTGAACAGTTGTCGACCACGTCGTTGTTCCTTCAATTTCGTCGGATCACAACTTCGATGCCAACGAAGAAGGTTGTTGTTGTCGGAACGTAATATGTCATCGATGATCTCTCTCTCTCTCTCTCTCTTCCTCGCGTGTATGCAATATATTGTGAGATTAATGGAGGGGCTTCATACCTTTTTTATAGGTACCAATAATGAGATAATAAACAATAATAAAATGAATTTAATTTAAGGATAATTATGATAACTAGGTAAGGTTGTTGCTAATTTATAATCTCTTTTTTTATTAATATTAATTTTGTTGCTTGATTATCTTATAAAAGATAAAGTGGAGATTTTGTTGTGGTCTTTTTTTATTATTATATTTAAAAAATCAATCCGTTACAAGATGTCGCACTAATTTGCCAACAATAAGAACCAAGACAACCGTGAAGGAGAAGGTGATGCTCAAGCTCCTATACTGGGGTCAGTTGTATCACTAATTTCTCTTCATGTGTGATATCTCATGCTTCCTCCCCCACAAAAGAGAAGGTGGTTATGAAACTCCTATGCTCAAGATCACCTGTTCACATTTCCACCATTGGATACCTTTTCGGGGTGGCCACCAATGTTGGGAGAGCCTTTAAGTGGTCTCATAGTGATGCCCTCAATTTTTTATCTTTTGACTGCAAAATCATAACGTCCTAAGTATAGGTCGGGGAAAAGATGCCCTAGTGGGCGGCTACTAGTATCGGGGCAAGAGGCCGCTGGGGGTGGCTACATGGATCATGTCGAGAGACCGTTGGAGAGCGGGTCGAGCGGCGAGTGGGGTCGAAGGAAGGAGCCCATGGAGGGCGGAGAATAGGATAGGGGAAAGGCCCCCCTAGAGGGCAGCGAGCAACTCTCGAGACATAAAGTGGAGGGTTTTAATGGAGAGGCGAGTACGAGGGCGATGAAGCCGAGATTCAAGCGGTCGTATATTCCACACAAGGCGGGAACGCAGTCGATGCGTTGACCTCTCAGAAATCCGGAATTCAGTCAACAATTAACCCACAATATCAATAAACAATGAGAAGCCAAGGTGGAGTTAAAATTTATTATAACTCTACAGAATATGTGTATAGTGTGCAAGTATGTGTAGAGTATTGAACTCAGGGAGCAAGCAAGATAGACCAAGGCAAAATGCTCAAAACTGTGAATGTGGTAATTTGTCTATTTATGGTATTTTTTGTGGGTTTTTAATTTTAATTTTTTTATTTAATTTTTGATTTTATATTTTTATATTTTGATCTTTAATCTCTGATTTTATATTGTTCTTTTTGTATTTTATATCTTTTATATTTTCTTTCTCTTTAAATTTATTAAATAAAATATATATACAAAATAAGAAAAAGAGGGATAAAGTATTTATAAAAATAGGTAAAAAGAAGCAAAAAACAGGAAATAAAATTTTTTTAGGCTTTTTATATTTTCCTTATATTTTTGTGATTTTTCTAGATTTTTCCTAATTTTTTGGTATTTTTAAAGGCAAAAATACTAAAAACAGTGAATAAAACTAATGACCGAAATTAAAATGGAGATGAAAAATATCAAATAGTGTCCAAAGTTCTCCAAATTAATTTTAACTAAAGATAATACAATAAACAAAATTCAGGAAGAGAAAACACAATTTTTAGATTTTTTATGATTTTTATAAACTTTTATGAAGGTTTTTAGAGTTTTTCTATTTTTATGAGTTTTCTTTGTATTTTTTAGTGATTTTTGGAATGAAGATAAGAACATAAAAATAAAAAAATATAACTTTTTTTGGATTTTTTCAAAAACGTAATGAATATATTAAAAATAAAAGACGGCAGGAAGGTAGAAATGATGTTTTTGTTTTTTTTGACTAACCAAACAAGATGATAAAATACAACAAAAATAGTTGGTTGTAGAACAAGCTCAGGGACACACGGACATATTTTTAGATTTTCAAATAGATAAATGATACTCTAAAAATAAATCAATTACTCGAAATATTGTAGAAATTCTATAGGACACAAATCGAAATATCTTTTGATGAAATTTAAATACAAATTCAGCCATACTAATTCCTACAACATATCCAAAAATGAGCAAGTGATATTGAGTATTTAAAGAGTTATTAACAAAACAAGCCAAATCAGTACTCTGAATTCATAAATTCGCCATAAATAGTTTGTACATTAGAAAATTTTGAAATTTGGATATGATGTCGATCTTTAAAGCCACTTTCTAATAAAAAAATCTTGCATGAAACGGAATTCATATGTATGAGTTATGACATTTGAGTGCAGGGGTACAGATGAAAAAGTAAATATGAAACTGCAGTTCAAAAATGTACGAGAACTTCTTGAAATAACCCAAAAATGGAGGGATTTGGTTGCAAAATATCCTACTAATCCAGTTGGCATTAAGCTCCTCTTGGTCAGTAAGGATATGTGTGTGAAATTTCAAAATGGTGAGGGCTTATGCATAAAACTTCTACCCCTTGGCTGGATGGTTAAGAGTAGAAGGAGGGGGATAGATCAAACGGTGGCTACTATCCACCCCCTCCCTTCTTCTTCTTCCTTCGAAAAACAGCAATCAAAATGCCAATCCGAGGATCGGCGAAGTGCCACGGTGTGGAGCTCTGCGTGAGAGATGGTGGTGCGGCTGTAGGACGTTCGGACGGATACCTGCGAGTAGAAATGAAAGCTCGAGCGTGGGCTCATCTTGCGTTATGCACACAAAAAAAAATATGGGGTGTATGGGTTCTCCTACAAAAATGGTAGAAGGAGATGGTCTCCGACCACCGTGCGTGGTCGGAGTTGCTTGAGGTTGCGTGAAGGGAGTACGAAGAAGTGGATGAAGGCAACGGTGAGGTGGTTAGCCGCGACGAATGAGGATGGAGAAAAGTTGAAGATGATGGGTTGTGACACTACAACAAGAACAAAAACTAATTCTAAAAGTTACTTACAGGAAGAAAAATGTAGCAAGTGAAGGTAGTCGCCTATGGCGATCGATTCTCCGATGAGAATGACCAGTCATGGCCTCGATTCTGGCGGAGAAGAGGCTTGACAAGCTAAGAGCTTGTGATACAATGGAGCAAGAACACCAAGGGATCACACCAAAGAATCCTCCCTTCGTCGTGGCTTCGTCTCCAACCTTCACTCTGTCACAATGGAGGTAGAGGAGCTAGAATGAAGACTCTAATGGTGGATGATTTCAAAAATGGGAGTTGAAGCTCTTTTATTTGGTGGAGGAATGGAAGAGATGATGGCTATTGGTGGAGGAATGGAAGAGGCGATGGCTATTGGAGGAGGCCTCCACCAATGGGAGTGGATTATTTTAAATTTTTTGGACACTAGTGATTGTCTTTATGTTCATGTGTACTAATCAAAAAAGAGAGGTCTTTCCCTATGAAGATATGTTTGAAATAAATAGTAAGAGACCTTAAAATAAAAACTCAAATCATAAAACTTTCTTAAAATAATGTTGTCCAGAATATTAGAATATTGCATAACGAAGCCTTTTTTTCAAAAGATGTTAATTAAAAACATATTTTTTGAAGGTATAAATACCCATTTTGGATTTTTATGATTTTTAGTCTTGTTTTCTTGTTAATAATATACAAAACTTGAAATATTTTTGTTGATTTTTAATTTTATAAGATAAAAAAATGACAAAGATAGAATACAAGCTAAATTGACTTGTATAGAGAAGATCTATTTTTGTATCTTTCTGAATTTATATTTTTTTAATTTGATTTTATATTTCTAATAGAAATTAGAATATACAAATAATAAAATAAAATTTAAATCAAAAGAAAAAGAGTTAAAAAAAGGAATCTATACAAAAGAAAGAAAAGGCGTAAACTATTGTACATCAGGGGTCCAAAACCTAACTTTTGCACCGTAACTCCAAAAAATCTGAAACTACCTTCATTAAATAGCTTATTGAAAATTATATAAAATTAAAGTGATTTTTATACATTTCAAGTTTTTATTTGAGAGATACAGGTCTGGAAAGTTGAGATTTTGGAATCTTATTCATATCATAACTTTTGATCTATACATTATTTTTATATTAAATTAATTTTGTATTTTTCTATATTTAATTATCTGCAACTTTCATGTACAAAGTTTCTTTATTTGGAGTATAAAAAGTGGAACCAAAAATAGGTCTCAAAATGAATAAAGAATGAATAAAATAAAAGGTATTTGTATTGCATTTGGGCCTTATCTCCCCCTACTTTATTCCTTGTCGACCTAGTCATCGAGATGCCTAGATCTCGAGGTTTCGGGTAATAAAATATTTACAATATTTTATTCGTTTTCTTTTCTTTTCTTTATTCTATAATTTAGGCTTTAAAAATCGTATTTTGTACACTATTTACACAATAATGCATGGATGCTAAAATACATGAATTAACGCTATTTACACGCATTTACTAGGGTTTTTAAGGCCAAAATGATAGAATAAAGATGATGAAACGTAGATTCATCATCCCCCTATACTTGCCTTTGCTATTCCCTAGCAAACACTTCTGCAATAAGTGCATAAAAGAAAAACAAAGAAAAGAAAAATAAGAAATTGGATTTAGTTTAATTATCAAACTTGTCTTCACAAAATCAAAGTTTGGAGCTTAAGTCGGACCTTTAGAATTTTAGTGCGGGCGGAACCTTAATGAGAACCAGATTTGAAATCCAACAGCCTTCGAGAATTCCAAAATTATGTCCAAGTCTCCTCAATAGCCAGGTCAGAAATATCTCAAATCATACGCAAACCCTTACGACTATGAATCTGACTTGTACAGTGTAAGTGATTGTGGCTCTCCCCAACTAGAATGACAAAGAGACCGACTTCTCCAGTATGACAACCCAATGATTCTCCAATCCAATAACTCCTTCCTCGAGGAGCGGGGTATTCCCTTCTAAGTTCAAGTGGCAACCAGTTCAAGAGGAGGGGGTGAAGAGAAGAATGGACGGTAGCCAGTGTAGCTACATATCCTAGGATGCAAGACCAGCGTAGTCAAGTCATCCAGCTGCAGGCTTACATATTTGACTTTGAAGTTCAAGCTTGCTTATTGACTATACAACATATTCACATACTTTGGCAGGCATTTTATTTTTATGCATGCATGTCTTCCCTTTTTTTCTTTTTCTCTTTTTTTCTTTTTTTGAAATACTATATACAGCAGCATTTACATAAGGAGTTTTTCCTCTTGAGCCAGTAGACTATCCCTCTTTTGAAGCTTTATTGCAACCCACACTCTCCTGTCTGTAGAATTCCTCATCACTGGACCGGTTGGGGTTCACTTCCCTCCCTAAAGGAGGACAAGTGTTTCCACATGTGTGCGCCTCATACCGGCAAATCCAACCCCCTCACCACTCCAACTGAGTTGAGCCATGTGAAAGGTGCAGGTGCCCAAGTTAGGTCATTATCAACAAGAGTCGTTCATGTGTTCCGAAATACTCTACTTAGGCAGTCAAGAATCCATTGAACCAAGTCTCGTGATCCTCAAAGAATTAAGTCAACTAGACCTGAAGTACCTCAATTCCAACTCCTATAAGGTTCCTATTATTAAGTAGATTTTAAGGTGCAATCAAGCTCCAATCTTCAGATTTTATCTAGACTTGTTTAACCATCAAACTCAATCCGAATACGAATGCTATGCAAATGCTATGAAGAATTCAGAAAATAATTTTGTGATGCAATTTTCAAGATTTTGAACTTTTTATGGATTTTTGAAAAGATGATGCATATGCATTTTTTTATTTTTCAAAAAGAATTTTCAAAAGTTTTTGGTATTTTAATTTTGCAAATGTTTTGGGGATTTTTGAAAACAAAAATTTTGGATTAAAACTAGGTTAAAATATTTACACGGGGATGCATCTTATATATACAAGAAGTGGATTTTAAGAATTTACAAGGGTAAGTGATCAATTTTATAAGTATATCTATAATGGATTTCATGTGAGATGTATATATATTCCTCAAACTTATTGGACAAAGGTTTTTAAATAATTTTGAAAACTATAGTCCAAAATAATTTTTACAAACATTTTCACAAACATGTACACACATTTGAAAATCATTTTGCAAAGGTTTTTCAAACAATATATATAGATTTTTCAAATATTTTGGCAACCATTATTCAAACCATTTTGCAAATTGTTTTTCAAACATTTTTATTTCACATAAAGAAAATAAATTTTACAAACAAAACAATTTACAAAGGTTGAAAACATGTAACAAAATGTTTTCCAAATAGTTTTCAAAAGATTTTTCAAAAGGATTTTCAAACTATTTTTCAAGCATTTTGCAAAAAATATTTTCACCTGATTTATTAATCGGTAAATACAAAAAGAATTTGAGGAATAATCAACATCTTTTTATTAAGGTTTTTAATGAATTTTAAGTATAATTACACATATTTATTAGTAAAAATACGAAAGTACGAGTTATGGCTAAAGTATATACGCAATATATACGACCCCCCTATACTTAGCTTGAGCTATGTCCTCATAGATCAGAGAGAAAAGATAAGACATAACTCGTACTGAGTATAGAAAAGTCTAAAGAATAAATGAATAAGAAATGAATGTATGAATAAGAAGTTGACCGTCCCCCTATACTTAGGATCAAATAATCCTAAGTATAGTAGACTGTACTCAAAGCAGGGGGGTCAAGGGTGGGAATGAACAGATCGTACTCAGACTTTCTCCCCCTATACTTAGGGTAAAGTATCCCTAAGTATAGACAAGAAGAGGAGACAATGGAGAGGATCAAAGAATAGAAGATACTCGGGGTGTACACCCCCTATACCTAGGATAAGGTGTATCCTAAGTATAGCAAAATCATAAGATGACGACGGGGTGGCAGACATAAAGAATGAATGAATGATATGGACATATGGATCTATATAGAGGTGATCAATGTTGAGGCGCCTCTCACAAGCGTTAGAGTTTACGCCCCTAGCTGGGTGCAAAGGCTAGGATAATGCCGTATCGAGGTTCATGACGATATCTGTGAGGCGAATGCCGTACTGTCGTTGCAGTCTCATTGAGAGAACCGTAACGAACTCAACAGACAAAATGATGACACCCAGGTAAACAATCAAGCGGGTGTTTGTTATCGGCTAAAGATATGGGAAGATGAAATCAGGATCCGGTAGCACAAAAGAAATCGTCAGCTCAAGATCTGAATGGAGTGAAATGAAAGAGCCGAAGAAGTCAAATGTGGAGAAGGAAGGATCTGTTAGTGAATCCTCCACGTCAAACACTGTCTGAAAAAGATAAGGAAGATCAAGATCATGAGACTCACTAAAAAGACTGATATCCGATGCATATAATGTAGATAAATCAGTGAAATCATCGAATACCTCAAAGATATGGGATCATCCTCACGAGGGTCGTCGAGGAGAGAAACATAAAACTCATGATCAGAAATATCAGAAGACTCGGTCTCGTGATTCGACCGATCGGATGCACTCCCAGAAAGTGAAATCGAGTACACAGGGTCCTTAGCATCCTCCCACAGATAACCCTCGGGGAGCAGTGCTGAATCATCAGGAAACTGAGGATCGATGCTGCCAAATATCAAGTCCTCCAAAAATATATCGACCTCATCAACTGGGAGGACACAAGGCTCAAATACAAGACTATCTATGTCTTTCAAATCAAAAATCGGTCCCTCCTCAAGCTCTCTCTGCTGAGATGGATCAAACTGTATATCTGAATCCGAGAAAATCTTTTGAATAAAAGACATTGAATTAACTGAGCATGGACACTGTAGTGATTCAAAGGATGGTTGAGATGTGGGTTCTACCTCTCATTCTTGGGCTCCTAACAAATCTAGAATCCAAGAATCTTCTATGTGAAAGAGTGAGACTGGCTCAAAATCTGACTGTAAATCCAATGGGCCCTCAACCACTGTCCGGCTCTGGGAACTCACAGTAGTAGTCAACACATCCATCATATGAAAAGTAGTAGCATCCATATCCTCTGATTGGTGTGTGCTGTCTAAATCTACATGATGTGTCACACACTCAACATGTGTCATCTTTCCCTCATGTGTTGTCCCGAATAAATCATCTCGTGTATATGGAATGTATGAATGTGTTCCCAAGATGGTCTCAAATAAATCCAAGTCGAGACTATGGTGTGAACCACCACACGAGGTAATAACATATGCAATCTGTTTTGCCGTCATCCCCCTCATGGCGATCTGGACTAAGTTAGTCATCGAAAATCCATGATCCTAAAATCACCTCAAAAGATCAACTTCAACCACGAATCTCTCAATGGCTCTTTAGGGTCAACTAAAAAATCAAGAATGCAAGACCGCATCATATCAGCTCTACGCTGGGGGTAAACTCTCTGTAAAAATAATGATCGCAAATCTCCCCACGTAGAAATCTTCCTTCCCAACTCTCTATGTCATCTCAAAGCTCTAGTCTGAAGTGAGAAAGGGAAGGTCATCAACATCAGATCATCAGAAGTTATATCAAGGTATGATCGTGAATCACAAAAATCCTCAAACTCAGATATATGAATATATGGTTCCTCCTGCACTCCTCCTGAAAATTTTGGTAGTAGATTAATGAACTCTAAATAAAAAATGAAGGGGCTCAATATAGAAGCGGAGTGTGCTTCTTGATCGGTGTACTCATCCATCATCTCAGAGTTAAAGTCATCTAAAGCGTGCGACTGCTCCATTCGATCTCCTATGGAATAAACTCTCATCTCAGCAAGGTAACCGCCCGTATTTCGTATCTGGTCAATATGAACACTTCGGGTGTCACTCACAGCATGTCCTGAGAAAAATGGTGGGTAGGGAGAGGGTGGGAAGTCGTTCGGAGTTCCAACCTCCCAAGAGAGTGGGAGGGAATGATGGGAATGAAATGAAGATACCACAAAATTCAGCTGAAATGAAGTGTGACCCATCATGAAGAGAGGGAAATGAGAATGATGAAGGGAGGGAGGGTGGGATAGAAGAGAGTGAAAGAAAGAGAAGGTGACTGCTATTGATAGAGGATAAACATAACCAATCTCACACCAAAGACATTCAAACAGCAAACCCCCAATTCACCAACTCTACGCAATGTGAAGACTGTGAGATCTAGTCTTTTATCTTTTCAATTTTATAGTTATGTGATCAAACAAAAGTTGTACAAACACTGAGGAGGCTTGAATGAGATTTGGACACTACTCCTTAGTGTGTACGTGAGCAATTAAAAGCGCAAACAATGGGGGGGTTGTTCTCCCAATACAATGGTGAATCAATTACGTTTAATTTTAGAGGTCAAGTTCAATTAGTAGTCCCAATTTTATCTGTTATCACTTTTTTTGGATTTTTAATAAGAAATGCACGAGCCTATCGAGGAGTCGATTCCTTTAAGCACGTAGGTGATCAAAATCAGAGGTAGAGAGGCGGAAAAGCAATGCAAACAACAAGTAATGATGTATGCTAAAGAGAAAGCTCACCTTGCCTCCAACACTCTACATGCAAAGATGCTCAGCAGAATTGAAAGCTATCTATATGCAAATGTAAGCCGATGAAATCGCCCTAAGTTTCAAAAATTTCCATTAGCGTGAAGAACCGATGCTAATGACTTAAAATGAAACCGAAGTGTCCGGTCGTGGAGTCTCCTTAGTGCCCACCACAATGGGTCCTGCAAGCGCTGTATGGAGAACTCTCGCGGTGCGATGATTCCAAGTTTAGGTGAGAAGCAATTTAAAATTTGACTATGTCCAAACGTTGACAATAGGCACAGGAAAATATATTAGGTGTTTGGCCTTAATCTATCGCAAGCAATCCTAAAGCTAAAGTCTCAATCACACAAAATAAGGAAAACAAATCCGAGAAAACAAAGGGAAAAAATGCGATGAAAACCATGAAAAGTCGCGATGAGCCCCCAAGTGAACAGACACTTGGAAATTAGGCCCGAAAGTCCAGAGTTCGGAGTACCTGTATTATTACAAATAATAGTTCTCTCTCACAAAAATTACATAAGTAAATAAATGCACAAAAAATTGCTCAAATATGTGACTATCTTCTCAAGTCCTCCCCGCCTCCTTCAATGCTAGGTCAGAAGTCTCACACCGCCTTTACGTGGGTGCTCAGGCACCTTGAGTAGAGCGCATCCCTCGATCCGTGGTTCCTCGCACAAAGTCAACAAGAGAAGATTAGACAAGTCAAACAATTATATCAATTAAATGAGCAAAATATAGACAAATATCATAATCAAGCAAAAAGCCGATCTATGCGATGTTGCTCCCCGGCAACAGCGCCATTTGATGAAGCCGAGATTCAAGAGGTCGTGTATTCCACACAAGGCGGGAACACAGTCGATGCGTTGACCGCTCAGAAATCCGGAATTCAGTCAACAATTAACCCACAATATCAATCAAACAATGAGAAGCCAAGGTGGAGTTAAAATTTATTATAACTCTATAGAATATATGTATAGTGTGCAAGTATGTATAGTGTCGAACTCAGGGAGGAAGCAAGATAGACCAAGGCAAAATGCTCAAAACCGTGAATGTGATAATTTGTCTATTTATGCTATTTTTTGTGGGTTTTTAGTTTTAATTTTTTATTTGATTTTGATTTTATATTTTTATATTTTGATTTTTAATTTCTGATTTTATATTTTTCTTTTTGTATTTTATATTTTATATTTTCTTTTTCTTTAAATTTATAAAATAATATATATATAGAAAATATGAAAAAGACGGATAAAGTATTTATAAAAATTGGTAAAAAGAAGTAAAAATCAAGAAATAAGATGTTTTTAGGCTTTTTATATTTCCCTTATGTTTTTGTGATTTTTTTAGATTTTTCCTATTTTTTTGTTTTTTTAAAAGGCAAAAATACTAAAAACAATGATTAAAACTAATGGCCGTATTTAAAATGGAGATGAAAAATATCAAACAGTGTCAAAAGTTCTCCAAATTAATTTTTACTAAAGATAATACAATTAAGAAAATTCAAGAAGAGAAAACACAATTTTTAGATTTTTAATGATTTTTATAAATTTTTTATGAAGGTTTTCAGAGTTTTTCTATTTTTATGAGTTTTCTTTTGTATTTTTTAGTGATTTTTGGATTGAAGATAAAACACACACAAATAAACAAAATTTATTTTTTTTTTTGGATTTTTTCAAAAATGTAATAAATATATTAAAAATAAAATACTGCAGGAAGGTAGAAATGATGTTTTTTTATTATTTTGACTATCCAAACAAGATGATAAAAATACAACAAAAATCCCTGTTGTAGAACAAGCTCAGGGGAAGACGGACATATTTTTAGATTTTCAAATAGATAAATGATGCTCCAGAAATAAATCAATCACTCGAAATATTGTAGAAATTCTACAGGAAACAAATCGAAATATCTTTTGATGAAATTTGAATACAAATTTGATCCTACTAATTCCTACAACATATCCAAAAATGAGCAAGTGATATTGAGTATTTGAAGAGTTATTAACAAAATAAGCTGAATCTGTACTCTGAATTCATATATTCGCCGAAAATAGGTTGTACATCGGAAAATTTTGAAATTTGGATATGATGTAGATCTTTACAGCAGCTTTCTAACAAAAAAAATCTTGCATGTAACGGAGTTCATATGAATGGTTATGAGCATTTGAGTGCAAGGGTACAGATGAAAAAGTAAATACGAAACTGCAGTTCAAAAATGTACGAGAACTTCTTGAAATTACCCAAAAACGGAGGGATTTGGTTGCAAAATATCCCACTAATCCAGATGGCATCAAGCTCCTCTTGGTCAGTAAGGGTATGTGCGTGAAATTTCAAAATGGTGAGGGCTTATGCATAAAACTTCTACCCCTTGGCTGGATGGTTAAGATTAGGAGGGGGATAGATCCAACGGTGGCTACTATCCACCCCCTCCCTTCTCTTCTTCCTTCGAAAAACAGCAACAAAAATGCCAATCTGAGGACCGACGAAGTGCCATGATGTGGAGCTCTGCATGAGAGATGGTGGTGCGGCTGTAGGACATTCGGACGGATACCTGTGAGTAGAAATGAAAGCTCGACCGTGGGCTTGGCTTGTGTTATGCACACAAAAAATATATGGGGTGTATGGGTTCTCCTACGAAAATGGTAGAAGGAGATGGTCTCTGGCTACCGTGTATGGTCAGAGTTGCTTGAGGTTGCGTGAAGGGAGTACGAAGAAGTGGATGAAGGCATCGGTGAGGTGGTTAGCCACGACGAATGAGGATGGAGAAAAGATGAAGATGATGGGTTGTTACACTACAACAAGAAGAAAAACTAAATCTAAAAGTTACCTACAAGAAGAAAAACGTAGCATGTGAAGATAGACGCCTATGGTCATCGATTATCCGATGAGAATGACCGTTCATGGCTTCGATTCCAGCGGAGAAGAGGCTTGACAAGCTAAGAGCTTGTGATACA
Organism: Ottelia alismoides; assembly: GCA_037367405.1. Lineage (NCBI taxonomy): Eukaryota > Viridiplantae > Streptophyta > Magnoliopsida > Alismatales > Hydrocharitaceae > Ottelia > Ottelia alismoides. Next base: position 437,662 of record JAZKJV010009287.1, on the reverse strand, counting down.
ATGGAGCAAGAACACCAAGGGATCACGCCAAAGAATCCTCCCTTCGTCGTGGCTTCGTCTCCAACCTTCACTCTATCACAATGGAGGTAGAGGAGCTAGAATGAAGACTCTAATGGTGGATTACTTCAAAAAATGAGAGTTGAAGCTCTTTTATTTGGTGGAGGAATGGAAGAGATGATGGCTATTGGTGGAGGAATGGAAGAGGTGATGGCTATTGGAGGAGGCGTCCACCAATGGGAGTGGATTATTTCAAATTTTTTGACACTAGTGATTGTCTTTATGTTCATGTGTACTAATCAAAAAAGAGAGGTCTTTCCCAATGAAGATATGTTTGAAATAAATAGTAAGAGACCTTAAAATAAAAACTCAAATCATAAAACTTTCTCAAAATAATGTTGTCCAGAATATTGCATAACAAAGCCTTTTTTTCAAAAGATGTTAATTAAAAACATATTTTTTGAAGGTATAAATACCCATTTTAGATTTTTATGATTTTTAGTCTTGTTTTCTTGTTAATATTATACAAAACATGAAATATTTTTGTTGATTTTTAATTTTATAAGATAAAAAAATGGTAAAGATAGTATACAAGCTAAATTGACTTGTATATAGAAGATCTATTTTTGTATCTTTCTAATTTTATACTTTTTTAATTTTATTTTATATTTTTAATAGAAATTAGAATATACAAATAACAAAATAAAATGTAAATCAAAAGAAAAACAGTTAAAAAAAGGAATCTATACAAAAGAAAGGAAAGGCGTAAATTATTGTACATCAGGGGTCCAAAACTAACTTTTGCACCGTAACTTCAAAAAATATGAAACCACCTTCATTAAATAGCTTATTGAAAATTATATACAATTAAAGGTGATTTTGATACATTTCAAGTTTTTATTTGAGAGATACAGGTCTGGGAAGTTGAGATTTTGGAATATTATTCATATCATAACTTTTGATCTATACATTATTTTTATATGAAATTAGTTTTGTATTTTTCTATATTTAATTATCTACAACTTTCATGTGCAAAGTTTCTTTATTTGGAGTATAAAAATTGGAACCGAAAATAGGTCCCAAAATGAATAAAGAATGAATAAAATAAAAGGTATTTGCATTGTATTTGGGCCTTATCTCCCCTTACATTGTTCCTTGTCAACCTAATCATCGAGATGCCTAGATCTCGGGGTTTCGGGTCATAAAATATTTACAATATTTTATTCTTTTTCTTTTATTTTCTTTATTCTATAATTTTGGCTTTAAAAACCGTATTTTGTACACTATTTACACAATAATGCATGGATGCTAAAATGCATGAATTAACGTTATTTACACGCATTTAGTAGGGGTTTTAAGACCAAAATGATAGAATAAATATGATGTAACGTAGATTCATCAGAGGGCCACCACCATAAAGAGCCACCATGAGAGGGAGGACCGTCGTGCATCTCCACGTGAGGTTGTGGGCCATGTGGGAAATCACCACGAGGGAGATCACCATGGTAGTGATGACAGTCATCGGGGCGGGACACTCAGTCCAGAGCAGGGTGGTACCTCTTTCCTCAAGTGATGCAGGTGTTTCCGGTGCAATTTGGAGGGTCACCTGGCATGGTGGTGTGCTGCACGCCGGGCGGTCTTCTCCAGGTGCCATAGGGAGGCGTGGACAAAGTCTTCAGAGGAACTATCCCTCGATGGTTGTCGATGAGGTTACTGCGACAAATGTTGTGGCAGGTGTGGACCACCAAAGGGACCCGATTAAGGGGGTTCTGATTGCAGAAGGTACCAAGGATGCCATGGTTGTGATGGTGTACCTGGAGAAAGGACATCGGAGGGGGGCATAGAGGATGTAGTACGGCTATCGACGACCCCCTTGTGTGTTTGGTGTCGAGGCGAAGGAGATAGATTCTTAGATAATTGTGGGACCTTGTTTTCCCCCAAAATGGTTTGGCGGAAACGACACCTACGAGATTGAGCGACCGAGGCGAACTCGAGGTAGTTGGTGGAAGTGAAAGGCCTCCTGATGAGATGTCGTGGTCTCCACATGGTCTTGGAATGCGCTAAGGTTGGTTGTCGACGTGGAGAAGGTGGTCTGATCGAGCCTACATCCAGGAGGGGGTTGTGAGCATGTGATGTGATGTGCAAAATCTTAACGTCCTCGTATTTTCGTAACCAATACCATAAATTAAGGTGCCATCTCATAGTGTTGGTACTGCATCCTTAACTCTAACTTGGGTTGATAAAGACAAAAAAACAATGCCCCTTTCGCACCACTACCTTCCCTCCCTCCTAGAAACCCTATCGGACCTGCCTTGGAAGGCATGCCTCCTCCGTACCCGCCGCCACGCCCCCCCTGTTCCCTACATCACCAACTACACCCCCCTCCTGCTTCTATCCCTACTACATCTATCCCTCTCCCAGATGCTTCCTCATCTCTCCCCAGTTGCCCCATACCGGCCCATCCTGGTGGGATGTCTGCAGGGAACGCCTTTCAAGCCCCCATCCTCCCGACATATGGCTTTCGCCCCTCTTGTCATCATCGTTAGTGAAGAGGTTGCTTATCTGAATGAAGCAGAAGCGCGCACCCTCGTCCAGCAATGGGACCATAATTCATATTCTATATCCTTGGTAAGAGACCCTATCGTAAACTTCTATCTTCTTTCATCGAGAATGTACGGAAACCATCGGGGGGGCTATAAGCTTTTCCACCGACCAAATGGCTTCTTCTACCTCAAGCTCCATTGTGAGGAAGATTGTTAGCCTATTATGGTGGGGGGGGGGGGCGATGGCTCTTCCAGTGTCACTTTATGGTTCTTCGACGACGATGGGACATTGCATAATGTATTGAACGTGAACTCCTATATGAGATCCCGATGTGGGTCCAATTCCACAGGCTAACCCTTGGGAACTGCTCGGATTCTCAACAAACTTGCCAGCATGTTGGGCACCCCCCTTTTCATGGATGCTTCTACCACCTCGGGATAGAATGACAGATATGCAAGATGCTGCATCTCCATCCATACTTTGAAGTTTATACGTAAGGCCATACCCTTGGTTTTCTACTCAGTATGGAGGCATATGGATGAAGTGGATCTCAAATGGGTCGTCCCACCGAGTTGCACCCGGTGTGTTTCTTTCGACCTTTCCACTAGGAGATGTGTGACCCCTGTAGATGCCCCCGTCAATGGTCTCCCGCCATGCCTAACCTCCTCGTGGGAGGAGGAGCCATAGCGGTCCCCCCCGATTCTTCTCCTAATCTACATGAAGGCCTTCCCCACTCCCGCCATCGAGTCCAGGGGCGGAACCCTTGCCATCGCTACTCATCCCTAATGCCCATCTGAGGCCCCGTCCTCCATTGTGGAGGACGTCCATAATATGGTTTCCCAAGTCATGACTTACAGGGCTGATATAGGCCTCTTGTTCTGACCAGCAAGTGGGTCCCGTTGTTCAAATCGCTCCAAAGAGGCTGGTTACTCAGGGTAAGCCCATAAAGCCTTTCCCAATCGGTCCGAGGGCCCTACTTCAAAGGAGTCTCTCCTTAGCTTGGAAATCACCTTCTCACACCACTGTTGGGGCTTGTAGCTTTGGTCTGGATCTTAATAATCCTTCCATGGAGGAGGATGGTATCAATGGTGAGTCGCAAAGGGGCGAAGGTCCTGTCCATGAGATCCTATTGGTGGATAATCCATCATGGATTACTGCCTCCCATAGAAAGAAGAAGCCGCCAAAGGCCCTTGTGAGGAACGCTTGGCATTTATTGCCCTCTGCTCTGGTTGACTAATGTCGGTAACTGTATGTAATACTAGGGGGCTCAATAAGCCTCGCAAGTTGCGTATGCTCCTGAGGGACCTAAAAATAAAAGCGGAAATAATTATCTTAATGGTAATCAAGATTAGGCCAGAGAACCGTAGTAAATTCGGAATCGATCCCTGATGGTTGGGAGTTCACAGTATCCTATGGAAACAACATGCTGGAGATGAATCCCGCTTGGATCCTCCTCTCAAGCTCTCTCCATAGCGTGTTCACAAAAGGGAGGCATCAATTTTAATTTGACGGTGGTCTATGGTGTGAACTGTCCCTCCCTATGTCAGGAGCTATGGGAATTTCTCTGTCAATGTAGCAGCTCTATCCATTGTCCATGGGTTGCCCTTGGGAACTTTAATGTGGTCAGGTTTTCCTGCGAGAAGCGAGGTGGTCGGGCCTGAAAAACGAAAAGATGGGAGTCGCTAAGTAATGGCATGACAATTCAGGCTCACTGTCGCTGAGGCGACTACTTAAATCCTCTCATTGTTCAATAATTAACCCACACAAGTAATGAAGCAGTTAAAAGCAAGAGTTAAAGTTTATTATACCCTACTAAGAGTGTATAGTGGCAAACAAGTAGGCATCAAACACATGAAGCAAAGGAATAGAGCAAGCTAGATAGAATTCAAAGCACCAATTGCCTCTACAAATACTTAACCAAGTTGTAACTTTTGTGGGTTTTTAATTTTATATTTTTTAATTTTATTTTTAAATTTTATATTTTTATATTTTGATTTTTAACTTTCTGATTTTGTATTTTCTTATTATATTTTTTAATTTTTGTATTTTCTTTTTCTTTTAAATTATAAAATAAGGTATATATATATGATATATATACAATGGAAGCTAAGATTAATATAAAAACTAATAAAAATAAGCAAAATAAAAAACCAAAATATTTTTGGGTTTTTAATAGTTTTTTACTATTTTTATGAATTTTTTAAGAAATTTTACTAATTTTTATATATTTTTAAAGTCAAAAACACCCAAAATCAGGGTTAAATAAATAAACACATTAAAATGGAGAAATAAAATATAAAATAGAATAAAAAATTCCATATTAATTTTAATATAAAGATAATAAGAAAAAGAAAATTCAGAAACAGAAATTATATTTGTGATTTTTTAATGAATTTTATAAAGTTTTTAGGGGTTTTTCAATTTTTATGAGTTTCCTTTTATATTTTTAGTGGTTTTTGGTTTGAAATTGTAAAATACTTAAATAAATAGAAAATATATTTTTTTGGATTTTTTTTTCGAAATGTTTGATATTTTTATGGATTTTCTAATGCAAACATGGATGAAAATGCATGTTTTTGATTTTTTATAAATAATAAAATACTTCAAAAATGTGAAATAAAAAATTGGAGTGAATTTGCAATGCAACAGGAAGCTAAGGCTATTTTGGGGATTTTTTCGATTTTTATAGATGCATAAAACAAATAGAGACAACATAGAGAAACTACACTACTAGCAAGGGCATTTTTATGATTATGTAAAAGTGCAAGGGCTTGAGTGTAAATTTCCTAAAAATATAAAACTGATTTAAAAGTTACAAGACTAATTATAAATACACCAAGCCCCGAGGGCTTCCCTATAAAAACTCTAACATCACGTGTCAAAACACGTGCTCCACAGGAAAGGATCAAAATGTAATATTCTAAACACATGGGGGATAAAATGCAATTACGCCAAAAAGTTATAACTTAAATAAATAGTTTCTAGACGGAATCGAAGTACACCAAGCTAAGGGGGCCTAGCTGCAAAATGTCTACCTCACGTGGTCGCCTACGCGAGGTGACGTGGCTCGGACCTACTTGCAAATACCGCAATGTTCTGGGGCCTAATGATAAATATTACAAAAATATATAAATGGTATATGAAACATTGAGACTTTAATACTAAATACAAAAACCGTCTCGGTTAGAATGCAAAATACCTAGTCATAGGCGCGGATCGGACGGTGGAGGCGCCTCTAGTTGAACACGTGGCGAGCCCAGAGTGCACGATGACGGTTTGCCATGAGAGGCCCAGATTAGAGCGTGCGTCGGCGATTAAACGGCTGAAGGAGACTTAATCGAACGATGGCTCGAGGTTCTGGAAGCGACGCTCGATCTGACGGCCCTGGACCACCCAAAAGAACAGGGAAGAACATGAGAGGGCTCGAAACTCGATTGATGATGGATCGCTGCTCCGGCCACCTTCCCTGCTGCAGAAGGTATCCAAAGATGCCTAGAAGGGTCCTCGATCTGCTAGCGGAGCCAAAATGGCTCGACAAGCTTCGATGCGCCACAGTGAGGTCGGAGAAGGGAATGGGGTCCAGGTACCACACTCCTGCAAAACTCAGCCTCGATTGATGCTCTCTTGCATTGACTCCTGCTAGGTTAGCACAGATACAAGAAAACAAAGGGGTCAGGCGAGTTCGGGAGATGGAATGGACGGTGGATGAAGCGGGTGGTGCACCTCCGACGAATGGTGGAGGAGGAGAGGCGAATCTCCCATTCTTTGTAAGAACGAGGTGGATGAGTGGTGCCTAGGGCACGAGGAAGCATCAAGGAGGAGAGATGGGGTGTCAGGCACGGCGAATACAGGCGGAGAAGGCGAGAATAAGGTTCACCGGAGCAAGCTCTAGTGAACTTCAAAGACTCGATTTACAACTACGGGATAGGATTAAAAGCTAGAATAAATGCTCTATGTGAACTGATGATTAAAGCTACATTAATAGGCAGGAAATATAGGACCCTTACCGACCGGAGAACCAAGAAAGAAGTCTCGGTAGAGGCGCTCCGGAGGAGAAGGTGGATCGACTCTATTCGACGCCCACGCGGTTCCCTGGAAGTAGGATTCGACTCCTGTTGCCACCAGGAGGATTTTGGATGACCTAGGGTTAAGCTTTGCGGGTGGAAGAGTTATCAAAAGAGAGAGGGAGACAGTAGAGACAAATTTATACTTGTTGAATTGTAGCTCCAAAGGATGAGGTGGATCGACCGAAACGATGATTCAAAGCCCAAGGAATCACTAGGGCATGTATCCTTGATAAATGGGTACAAAAGTCAAGACGGGATCGGGGTGATTTGGTGATAGGTCAAGCCTCGAAAAATCAGAGAAATCAGATAAAAACAAGGTCCTGACACGTTGCAGACCTCGGTCAGAGAGTTGACCGAGGTCAACAAAAGGGAGAAGCTGGTTAGTCCACGTGGACAACCAGAAAAATCCCAGGAGAAATTATTTGTAAAATTAATAAAAAAATAAACGATTTTATTAATTTTAGGTTGTTAAAGAAAAAAATTTTATTATTTTTTGAATTATTTTATTATGAATTTTATTTATTTTTTTGAGGTTTAGAATTATAAGTTACCTTTTAAGTGTTATATACATATATGTTCATCTATATATTTTAATGTTTTTTATTTTGTATTTTTAATTTTATTAATTTAGTTTATTATTTAATAAATTTATAACTTAATTTTATACACATAAATATATTTTTATTTTATTTTTCTAATATATTATGTACAATTAAATAAATATATGTATTATCAATATAGTATAGATATATGCAATTCATCTATATATTTTATACAAGTATTTTATTTTTATGTTTTCTTAATGTTTTTATTCATGTTTTAATATGTATATATGTTATAAATAATATTTACATAATTGTAAAAATATAAAATTATGAAAATGATGAATACTAAATAAAATGAATATTTTAATCGATATAAGTATACAAAAGGGGTCCAAAACCTACTTTCACACCGTAACTCCAAAAAAGATGAAATCACCTTTGTCAAATAGCACCTTCGTCAAATAGCTTATTAAAAGTTTTATACAATTAAAGGTTATTTTGATATATTTTGAATTTTATTTGAGAGATATGGGTTTGGAAAATTGGGATCTTAGGTTCTTATTCAGATCATAACTTTTTATCAGTACATTATTTTTGTGTGAAATAAATTTTTTATTTTTCTATATTTCATTATCTACAACTTTCATGTGCAAAGTTTCTTTATTTGAAGTATAAAAAGTAGAACTAAAATATGTCCTAAAAATGAAGGAAAATGAATAAAATAAAATAGGAATTTATTTGTATTTTGGCCTTTATCTCCCCCTACTTTATTCCTTGTAGACCTAGTCATCGAGATCACCTCTAATTGTATATAAATTTTCACAACTATTTAATGGTGGTGGTCTCATAGTTTTTGGAGTTACTATGCGAAAGTTAGGTTTCTGACCCCTATACTATAATAGACCTGATTAAAATATTCAATTTATTCATTTCTCATCAATTTCACAAATTTATATTTTTATAATTTTGTAATCATTATTTATAACATTTATACATATTAAAATCAAAATAAAACTAAAAAGAAAATGTAAAATAAAATAAGTCTATGAGAATACATAGACAAACTACCTATGTTGTATATAAATAAAAACAGACTTCATTCTTTTATTTTTCATTCTTTCATATTTTTATAATTTTGTAAATATCATTCATATTTTATTATAAATACAATACTAAAATAAAACTCATTATAATATATTAAAATAAAAAGATGTATCTAATACATAGTTAAAATACCTATAAATATACATATTAAATACACATGTCTATTTATTTAAGTATACAAATATCAAAAAAATAAAAAATATATTTATACTCATAAAAATAAGTTGTAAATATATCAAATAAAAGAATAAAATAATACAACAAAATATACAAAATAAAAATAAAAATTTACAAAACATAGATGAATATACCTATAAATACACTAAAATATTCAATTTATTCATTTCTCATCAATTTCACAAATTTATATTTTTATAATTTTGTAATCATTATTTATAACATTTATACATATTAAAATCAAAATAAAACTAAAAAGAAAATGTAAAATAAAATAAGTCTATGAGAATACATAGACAAACTACCTATGTTGTATATAAATAAAAGCAGACTTCATTCTTTTATTTTTCATTCTTTTATATTTTTATAATTTTGTAAATATCATTCATATTTTATTATAAATACAATACTAAAATAAAAATCATTAGAATATATTAAAATAAAAAGATGTATCTAATACATAGTTAAAATACCTATAAATATACCTATTAAATACACATGTCTATTTATTTAAGTATACAAATATCAAAAAAATAAAAAATATATTTATACTCATAAAAATAAGTTGTAAATATATCAAATAAAAGAATAAAATAATACAACAAAATATACAAAATAAAAATAAAAATTTACAAAACATAGATGAATATACCTATAAATACACTAAAAAAATTAACTGCTAATAAATAAAGCCAAAAAATAAATAAAAATCGTAATAAAATACTACATAAAATAATAAACATTTTTATTTTATATCGAAAAATAATAAAATCATTTATTATTTTTCATTAATTATTTTCGAATAACCCTGCTATTTTTTCCTGTTGCTTGCCTACGTGGACCAATGACAGGGCTTGGACCGTTGACCTCTGGTCAACTCTCCCATCCAAGCTTTTGTGCGTCAAATCTGTATTTTCCCTGATTTACTTGCCTTTTTCCTGCATGATCCATCCATCATCTGTCTCCGACCCCTTCATGAAAAATGCTCTTTGATCATCCTAGAATCTCGCTGAGATCTTGGAACCCCTGTACATTTAGCCTTTTCTTTGATTTCGCACGGTCAAATAAGGGTACCTGATTGTTTAATAAATAAAATCTCCATCTCCTCCACTCAATTTTCATCAATTTTCTGATCCCTACTACCCCTTCCTTCGATCTAGCGTGAACCATTGTGATAGGAGGGAAGCCCTGGAGGGTCCGAGCGGGTGGAAGGAGGAGGAGGTTGCACACACGGCCACCGTCACCGACAGTCCAACTCCCTGGCATCCAATTAGGTTTGAGCTGCACTATTTCTCATTTTCTAGGTAGTTGTAGCTTACAAGATAATTTACATGTTTTTAATTTCATGTTTTAAGTAGTTAATTAGCCTAGGTTAGTCAATTCATAGTTCACTGGAGCGGAGCTCCGACGAACGATTTCACTGTACCTCGCTTGTTTCCCGACCGCCGTTCAACCCCCATTTTCTTCCTCTATCGATTCCCTACACCCTGTCGTGCTTCGTCCCCCCAGATCCACATAGATATGGAGATCAGCTTGTCCTTCTCTGACGTCCATCGGAGAAGCTCCTCCCAATCCGCTCTGCCTCATTTAACCACGAACAAGGACCCCAGAGACGTCTTATTGCTTTTGCGTACCTTCCTTGCAGGTCTGGAGGCCAAAGGACTCGTGTAGGGTTGGATTTTGGAGAGACCAAGGCACCTGGAGCCCATCTTCTTCCTCGACTTCACCTGACCACGCCGGATCTCCAGGTGCCTCGTTGAGACTGTGACCAGATGCGGGGGACTCCCAGGAACAATCAGAGATACTCCACGCGATGGAGGAGGTTGGAGGAACCCGCAATATCCGATCAAAGCTTGCACCAGGCGAGCTTCTTCCCAGTTCTTCCATACCTTCCCAGAACCGTTGGATGAAGAAGGAGCCCCCAGTTTTGATCCTTGTCGTTGGATCGAGCCATGCCTCCACCGTCAGATCAGTTCGGCTGCTCTAATCCAAACCATCCAAGTGCGAACCGTCATCGGGCCACCGGTGAGCAACAAGTGGATAAGTGGCTAAATCCCAGCCGTCCGCCCGTGTGCATATATGGGGTAAATTGCACATCATAGGCCCGCATTTTTTGTATTTATTATTTAGTCATGTAAATAAAGTTAGCCGTTTAAAAAAGTGAATATTTTGCATTTGACCCCTGTATTTATTTAAATTGCATTTGGGTCCTGTCCACGTCACCTCACGTGCTGTCCCACGTGAGGTAGAGAAATTGCAGGTATACCCCTGCAAATTTTTGTATTTCTAAAAATTCCAATAAAATGAAATTAACATTGCATATTTATGTGAAAATTGTTGGAAGCACCATGGACTTTATGATATTTGCATTTTGGTCCTTTCCAGGCTCAATCACGTATACTCCCGCCTGATGGCATTTTGAAATGAAGCCCTGACAAATTTTGTAATTGCTAAAATGTCTTTAAAAATTAAAAAAATATGGTTTTCTTCAGGTACTTTTGCACAAAGCCCCCTGAACTTTATTTTTATTGCAAAAATGCCTTGCTAGGCCATCAATTTTTGTATGTTTTCACTTATTTATTTAAAATTGTAGTGTACTCCTAAAAATTCAAAAAAAAGGGTTAGATGCATTTTACCATGTATTTTCATGCCTTGTATATGGTTGGCATTTTTGAGCATTTAACGATATATTAAAAATTAAAAGGAGCCTAATTATTCCCTATTTTTATTATAAAATACCAAAAAATATTAAAATGTCTCTAAAAGTTCCAATATATATATAGAATATTTTGACCTATTTTATTTACAAACCAAAAATCATTAAAAATGGAAAAACAAAAACTCTAAAAATCTAAAAACCCCGAAATCCTTTACAAAAATCTAGAAAAATCGTAAAAAAATCCAAAAATATATTTTTATATTTTATAATTTTATATAATTATTTATATATTAAAATTGATTTGGGTAATTTTGGGATTTATTAATTATTTTAATATCCAAATCATTTTTGGGTAATTATTTAAGCACCTTATTTGCGGTTTTTTTGACTTTAAAAATACATAAAAATTAGCAAATACTCTTGGAAAATTACGAAAACATTAGAAAAATATTAAAAACTCAAAAACAATTTATTTTCTAATTTTTTCTATATTTAATAATATATATAAATATGCTACTCTACTTTGTATATATAAAGCCTTATGTAGGCTATATAGTTTACATAAAAAAATAATGTAAAAAGAAAATATAAAAACTAAAAATATAAAAATGAAATATAAAAATATAAAACAAAAAAATAAAAATATAAAAAATAAAAAACCCACAAAAATAATAAATAGACAAGAGATAAAAGACCGAAATTTTGAGCAGTATTCAGGCCTCCTTCTACCGTTTGCTCCCAGTGTTCGACCTCCACACATGCTTACACATTATACACATTTGTTGTATAGTTATAATAAATTTTAACTCCACATTTTTGCTACTGATTGCTTGATTCTGATTGTGGGTTGATTGTTGATTAATCGAGGTTTGTTGAGTTGCTAATGCATCGACTATTGATCCGCCTTGTGTATTAATACGACCATTAATTCTCTTCAGTTATAAAATGGCGTTGTTGTCGGGGAGCAACATCGCTTAGTTGGAGATTATTTCATTTTGTCCTATATCTCGTATTCATTCATTTCTTTGTTTTTGCATTTATTTATTTATTTTTCTCTATTACTTGATATTATTGTGAATTGTTTGACACTCCTTCATGTTTGAATTTGTTGCGAGGGACCGCGGCGTAACATAGAACCTCTTAGGAGGACCTATGCACTCAATCAAGGCGGAGTCGGCCTTTTGACTGAGCTGGCAGGAGAGAGCAACTGATCCAGACTTGAAGGAATTTTTGAGATAGTTTCTGAGATTTATTTTATTATGCATTTTCTTAAAAAACTTGTAAATTTATGTGAGAGAGTGACACTTGGCATGTAATAATTCAAGACTCTCAGAGACTTTCCAACATCCCGAGGTCCAGTGGCCAAGGGATTGTTCCATCGGGGGCCTCGATGGTTTTGATGCTTTTTCGCTTTTTTATTTTATTATTTTGTGTGAGTGAGCACTAGATTAGGATGTGCTTGCTCGATAGACTAAGGCCAAACACCTAATAAACATTGCATGTACCTATAGATCATTTTTTGGACTTACTCAAATTTTGCAATATGGTGCTTCACACTAACAATATACTCTCATCTAGGGTGACTTCATCAAATTGCATCTCATATACATAGGATTTCAATTCTATTATGCATTCCGCATGGAGAGAGCTGGGAAGCACTGTAAGTCTTCTGACTTGGCATGCATCATCGTTTCTGACTTGCATGGCTTTTCTGATCCTCTCCCTTTGATTTTTGCTCACCTAGGATGTTAATGGAATTGGAAACCTCGTTAAGCACGTGCATTGAAAAATAACCCAGAAAAAGTGATAACCAAAATAAAAGTAGGACTGCTATCTCTACTTAATCTCTAAAATAAAATGTAACGGATTCCTTATATTGGGGAGAGCAACCCCCTCCTTGTATGGACATTTTATTCCTACATACACGCTAAGGATTAGTGCCCAAATCCCAAGCCTATCTTCGGTGTGCACAACTTTGTGATGATCACCTAACTCTAAAGTCGAAAGGATAAAAGACCGCATCTGGGTCTTTATTGTGTTGAGTAGGTGAATCTGGGGTTTGCTTTGTGTATTTATTGTGACCTAGAGTCCATTTGCATGTTCATATCTCTTAGAGTTGTCAGTCCCGTCCATGTGAGTCATCCTTTTTCATCTTTGAGTCTCTCTACCTTTGTTATACATACATCTCCTCATTTGCATCAAGTTGTGATATTGGGTCTTGAGCTTCACCTTTTAGCTGGATTTTGCGGCTTCTCTCCTTCCCCATATCAACCACATCTAGTCCGATTTGAGGAGACCCTCTCCTTGAACCACAATTTTGACTGTGTCCATCCTCATCTCGCCCACCCTCCTCGTGCCCCTCTGTATCATCAGTTCTCTTACCCAATATTGTTGTGCTTTCAGATATTGCCCGCATCGAGGATTTTGACTTACATTGTTTGTTAGAGTAAGTTGGGCATGATTTTGAGGATGCTGAGATCGATACCCTACTCTTGGTGGATTTGACTTTCGATATGTGCATAAGAGCTTATTGAGGACTTTGATTATACACGACTACTAGGTGTGATTCTTCATTGAGGATTTTTTTATCATGCACACCAGATTGAGGATGCGATATATTTTGATGATTTGATGTGGATTTCATGAGCTTTGATCGATCTATCTATTTTGAGGTTGCTACCATACTGATTTAGATAATTGTTTGACTATCTTGATTTGGCCTCTAAAGAGATGGTACGAGGAACCCATAAGATCTCTCTCATCTTCTTGACTGACCCATCCCCGATCTCCTGATTGTTTCATACACCCATGGCACCTAGAGGATTTCTGATTATCTTTTGTGCCATCTCAGCTAGACTGATTGACTTGAGGGGCGTACTATGATTGACATGATTATTTATCCCTCACATGATCTTATCCCCTCCTAATGATTCATTAATGGCTTGATAATTTTAAGGACCTGAGATGTGCTGCCAACAATCCCATGTTTTGATTGACCAAGTTTGCATTTCTCCCCGAGGACTGAATGCGGGAAAATGCAACACATTTTCTACGCTCGGTTCTACTTGCTGACTGTGCTGCAGTCTGTTGGAGCACGGAACCGAGTCATCTGATTTGACTGTTGGCCTCCCTGCTGATTGTGCGCCAGATCTGTAGGTGCACAAGGCCAATTTCCCTGACTCCTTTGAGTCTTCTCTCCTTGACGGTCTTCGCAAGGATGCGCTTCACTTTTTCTGATTACTCCTTTCCTAGTTCGTAGTGCTCTCCGAGGGTAACTGTCAGAGGCTATGACACCTTGCTAGAATTGCGGTCTCTTCTGCTGGGTAGCCAATATGCGGCTACCGAGACCATTCTGATTGACTCCTTTGAGATCGCTCGCCTTGACAACCCTCGCAAGGATGAGAACTGAACTGACTATTCCATGCTTAGTTTGCATTACTCCTCGAGGACTATCTGTGGGAGGATGCGACACTTTCTTTACGCTCGGATTTTCTTTCTGATTATGTCTCCTATCTGTTGGATCACGGAACCGAGTTGTATGATATGCTTCTGGTCCCCACTACTTTGATTTTTATCAGACCTATCGGATCTTGGGACCCATCTGATTAGACTCCTTTGAGTCCTCTCTCGTTGACGGTCCTCGCAAGGATGAGCCATCTGTTCTGATTATTCATTGACTAGCATGTACCACTCCCCAAGGGTTATCTGCAGAAGGGTACAACATTTTCATGGTGCTCGTCTTCACTTCTGGTGCCTCCTTTCTGGTGGGGCACGAAGTCAGGTCTTCTGATTTGTGTACTCGGTCTCCTTTATGATTGTGTCTCCTGTCTGTTGGAGCATGGACCCAAGTCTAATATTTATTTTGAGATCTGTGACACATCTGAGTCCACTCATCTTGCAAACCCTTATAGGGTGGAGCCATGAATTGTGGTGTTCGGTGTGTCTTTCTGACTTTCTGATTTTTGACCACAGGATATCATGCCGCTACATTGAGAGTCTCCTATTTTTCACTGATTGTACATCTTTGAGACCATGATTGACTTGGAGGGGTCTGTACTGTTCCTTCTCCCTCCAAGTCTTACAGTATCGACTCCGCTCACTCATTCCTTTCTTGTGAACCAATATTTTACTTTCGTTACCGGTCCCTGGTTTAGTTTTCGATCTCTTGCCCCAGTTAGCTGACATCCACTTGATTGCATATCCGTTTGTCTCTTCACTTTTTGACTGCGTCCTCGTTCTCACAGGGAGACGTCGAAGAGAGCATGGTAGTCGCGTACTAGATATCGTCCTGCACTTCACATTGATTCTTTAGTTGTTGTATATACATGTTGTGTATTCTATTCCTTCTTTCTTCCGTATGTTATGTGGACCCCAGATCATGCGCCATATCTTTATGCTTATACTTAGGACGTACTTTGTCCTGAGTATAGGGAGGTCCACACGGCATTGTTCTTTCTCCGCTCTGTTTCATCACTCCTATCAATGCTTATACTTAGGGATCTTTCACACTAAGTATAGGGGGAGTAATGCGTATATTCTCCATGATCTTGTCATATATCTGTCTTTTCTTCTTTTCCTTTTCATTTTGCTTTTTCTAAAGAAAAGGTGTCGCCCCTTATTGTCAGTTTTTTGTACTTAGGACGTACTTTGTCCTAAGTATAGGGGGGATGCACACCAGATTCTTTCATTCATTGATCCCCTCCACTGTCTGCTCTCTTTTTGATTGACTCTACTATACTTAGGGATATCTCATCCTAAGTATAAGGGGAGACAACCTAAGTCGTGATCTGCTTATTCCCACCCTTGACCCTTCCTTCCTTGTGCACAGTCTGTTGTACTTAGGACGTATTTTGTCCTAAGTATTGGGGGGATAGTCACCTTCTATTCATTTATATCTTAATTCTTTCATTCCTTCTTCAGTTGTTGTAGTATAGGCTTTTCTATACTCAGTACGAGTTATGGCTTCTCTTTCTCTTTTTGATCTATGAGGACATATCTCATGCTAAGTATAGGGGGGTCGTATATACTCTATATATACATTATCCATAACTCGTACTTTCATATTATTATTAATAAATATGGCTAAATATTCTATTTATACATATATAATTCATTAAAAACCATTTAATAATGTTTTCCTCAAATTAAATTTGTATATACTAATTAATAAATCAGGTTAAAAATATTTTTGCAAATGATTTGAAAAATGGTGTGAACCGTTTGGAAAACTTTTTGTGAAATGTTTTCAACCATTGTAGAAACGTTTTGATTGCAAAAATTCTTTTCATTATGTGAAATAAAGGCTTTGAAATCCTATTTGCAAATGATTTTGAAAATGTTTGTGAAAATATTTAGAAAAATGTATATATCTTGGTTGAAAAAACTTTGCAAAATGACTTTCAAATGTTTGTAAATATTTGCAAAAAAAATTTTGTACTAACGTTTTGAAATAGTTTTCAAATAAATTTGATGAATAAAGGCATCATAGGAATAAAATGTGTATATAATTACAAGTATAAATAAAATCCTTTATCAATTGTACATAAATACCTAAATAAAATCACTTTGTATAAACCTATAAATTCTTAATGTCTTGTAAATAAATAAAAAGAAGCACACCCGTGTAAATATTTGTACATATTTTATTTGTTGTGTGACAAAATTCTTTTTATTTGCTAAATTCTCTGTGTAAAATTTCTCTTCTTTTTGAAAAATTGCATCATTCTTTGCATCATTGTACATAGCATTTGCATAGCATTCATATTCTTTTCAATTGTGCTTGATGATTGAACAAGTCTAATAAAGTCAAAGATTGGAGCTTGGTTGGACCTTACTGCACCTAAACGCACTAGAACCTTATCGGAACTAGGTTTAAGGTACTTTAGGTCCATTAGGACTTAATTCTTTGAGATGCAAGGCTTGGTTCGAGTCACCTCAACTGACTAGCTAGAACTTTTTGAGATATACACATGACTCTTGTCGGTCATGACCTAACTTGGACACTCGTCCCTTTCACTTGCTCAACTCAGTTAGAGTGGTAAGGGGTTGGATTTGCTGGTTTGAGACGCACACGGGTGGAAACATTCGACCTCGTCTAGGGAGGGAAGTGCACCCCAATCTAATCCGGTTGCCATGAAGTCGAATGACAAGATAGTGCGGGTTGCAAGAAAACTTCAAAAGAGGGTTAGTCTTCTGGTTCAAGAGGAAAATCTCCTTACGTAAATTGTAATTAGTATGTTGAAAAAAAACTCCAAAAAGTGGACATGCCTGCAAATAAAAATAAAATGCCTGCTGGAGTATGTATATATGTTGTATATAAAATAAGCAAGCTTGAGCATCAAAGTTATACCATGTGAGCCTGCAGTTGGATGACTTGACTACACTGGTTAAGCATCCTGGGATCGGTAGCTACACTGGCTACCATCCATTCTTTTCTTCGCCTCCTCCTCTTGGGTTGGATGCCACTTGAACTTAGAAGCCAATACCCCGCTCCTCGAGGACAGAGTGCTGGATTGGGGAATCATTGGGTTGTCATTCTGGAGAAGTCAGTTCCTTTTTCATTTCAGTTAGGGAGAGCTACTATCGCTTACACCGTACAAGTCAACTTCATAGTCATAAGGGTTTGCGTATGATGTAGGCTAGTTATGACTTGGATATTGAGGTGGTTTGAACCGAGATCTGTGATTCTCAAAGGCTGTTGTGTTTTAAATTTGAATCTCGACCAGGTTCCACACATATTCTCACATCAAGGTTTAATGTGAGCTCAAACTTTGATTTTGTGGTGCCAAGTTTAATTGTTGAAATCAATTCCATTTATTCTTTCCTTTTCTTTTCTTCTTTATTCTTTTCATACTTATTACATAAGTGTTTGCTAAGGACTAGCAAAGGCAAGTATAGGGGGGTGATGAATCTCCATTCCATCACCTTTATTCTATCATTTTTGGCCTTAAAATCCCTAGCTAATGCATGTAAATATCAATTATTTGTACAAAATAGCATTCATTATTCATTATAATATTTGTATATAAAATAAGGTTTTTAATGCCAAAATTATAGAATAAAGAGAAGAAAATAAAAATGAGTAAAATATTGAAGATATTTTATGATTCTAAACCTCGAGACAAATTCAAGAATTGAGTTGGTCAATAAGGAATAAAGTAGGGGAGATAAGGGCCAAAAATAGAATAAAAACCCAATTCTTTTATTCTTTATTCATGCATTTTTGACACCTATTTTATTCTCTATTATTTGTTCATCAAATAAAGAAACTTTGTACATTAAAGTTGTAGATAATAATGTAAAAAATACAAAATTGAGTTTGTACAAAAATAATACACAGTGTTCATTTTATACATAAAAAAGACAAAACCCCAACTTCCCAGGCCCATACCTTTCAAATAAAAACTCAAAACATATTAAAATAACTCTAATTGTATATAACTTTTTACAAGCTATTTAATGGTGGTGGTTTCATATTTTTTTGAGTTACTACGTGAAATTTAGGTTTTTGACCCCTATAGTATAATAGACTTGATTAAAATATTCAATTTATTCATTTCTCCCATATTCACAAATTTATATTTTATAAGTTGGTAATCGTTATTTTAATATTTTTACATATTATAACCAAAATAAAACTAAAAAGAAAATGTAAAATAAAATAAGTCTATGAGAATACATAGACAAAATACCTATGTTGTATATAAATAAAAATGGACTTCATTCTTTTATTTTTCATTTTTTTTATATTTTTTATAATTTTGTAAATATCATTCATATTTTGTTAAAAATACAAAACTAAAATAAAACTCATTAAAATACATTAAAATAAAAAGATGTATCTAATACATAGGTCAAATATCTATAAATATACCTATAAAATACACATGTCGATTTATTTAAGTATACAAATAACATCATAAAAATATAATAAAAATATATTATACTCATAAAAGTAAGTTGTAAATATATAAAATAAAAGAATAAAATAATAAAAAAATTAAAAATAAAAATGTACAAAACATAGATGAATATACCTATAAATACATTAATAAGAATTAACTACTAATAAAGAAAGCGAAAAAATAAATAAAAATCATGATAAAATACTATATAAAATAATAAACATTTTTTATTTTATACTAGAAAAATAATAACATTATTTATTATTTTTAATTAATTATTTTCGAATAACCCTTCTATTTCGTCCTGTAGCGCGCCTACATTGACCAATGACAAGGCTTGGACCATTGACCTCTGGTCAACTGTCCCATCCAAGCTTCTACGCGTCAAATCTGTATTTTTCTCGATTTTTTTGCCTTTTTCATGCATGATCCATCCATCATCTATTCCCGATCCCCTCATGAAAAATGCTCTCTAATCATCCCAACATCTCGCCGAGATCCTGGAACCCATGTACATAGCGCCATTTCTTTGTTTTCGTTCGGTCAAATAAGGGTGTCTGATTGATTTATAAATAAAACCTCCAACTCCTCCACTCAATTTTGGTCAATTTTCTGAGCCCTACTACCCCCGCCTTCGGTCTAGCGTGAACACTTGTGACAGGAGGGAACCCCTGGAGGGTCTGAGCGGGTGGAAGGAGAGGAGGTTGCATCCACGACCACTGTCTCCAGCGGTCCTGCTCCCTAGCATCCAACCAGGTTTGAGCTGCACTATTTCTCATTTTCTAGGTAGTTGTAGCTTATAGGATCGTTTTTATGTTTTTAATTTTGAGTTTAAGTAGTTAGTTAGCCTAGGTTAGTTAATTCGTAGTTCGCCAGAGCCCCGCTCCGGTGAACGATTTCACCATACCTCGCTTGTTTCCCGACCATCGTTCCACCCCCATTTTCTTCCCCTTCCGATTCCCTATGCCTCACCATGCTTCGTTCCCCCAGATCCACAGTGGATCTAAAGATCATCTTCTCCTTCTTTGTCATCCGCTGGAGAAGCTCTGCCCGACCCACTTCACCGCATTTCACCACGAACAAGGCCCCTAGAACCGTCTTCTTGCTTGTGCATACCTTCCTTGTAGGTCTGGAGGCCAAAGGACCCATGCAGGGTCATATTTTGGAGAGACCAAGGCACTTGGAGCCCCTCTTCTTCCTCGACTTCGCCTTACCACACCGGAGCTCCAGGTACCTCGTTGAGACCGTCACCAGATACGGGGGACTCCCAAGAATGATCAGAGATACTCGACGGCGATGGAGGAGGTCGGAGGAGCCCGCAATGTCCGATCAAAGCTCACCCCAGGCAAGCTTCCTCCCAGTTCTTACAGAGCTTCCAAGAATCGTTGGATGAAGAAGGAGCCCCCAGTTTTAATCCTCGTTGTCGGATCGAGACATGCCTCCACCGTCAGATCAGTTCGGCTGATCTAATCTAGATCGTCCAAGTGCGAACCGTCATCGGGCCACCAGTGAGCGACACGTGGATAAGTGGCTAAATTCCAATTGTCCACCTGCATGCATATATGGGTAAATTGCACATCTTAGCCCTGCATTTTTTGTATATATTATTTAGTACTGTAAATAAAGTTAGCCATTTAAAATAAAGTGGACATTTTGCATTTGACCCCTTATATTTATTTAAATTACATTTGGGTCTAGTCCACATCACCTCGCATGCCATCCCATGTGAGGTGGTGAAATTGCAAGTATACCCCTACAATTTTTTGTATTTCTAAAAATCTAATAAAATAAAATTAAGGTTGCATATTTTTGTGAAAATTACGGGAAGCATTATGTACTCTATGATATTTGCATTTCGGTCCGTTTTAGGCTCAATCACGTATAGTCCCACGTGATGGGCATTTTGCAATGATGCCCTGATGGATTTTGTAATTGTTAAGAGATCTTTAAAAAATAAATAAATATTATTTTCTTTAGGTATTTTTGCACAGAGCCCCCTAGACTTTTTTTTGTTGCAAAAATACCCTTGCCAGGCCATCAATTTTTGTATGTTTTTTTACTTATTTTGTTAAAATAGGTAATGTGTTCCTAAAAATTCACAAAAATAGGGTTAGATGCAATTTACCATGTATTTTCATGCCTTGTATTTGCTTGGCATTTTTTAGCATTTAACGATTTATTAAAATAAAAGGAGCCTAATTATTCCTTGTTTGTTTTATAAAATACCAAAAAATATTAAAATATCTATAAAAATTCCAAAAAATTATATATAGTATATTTTGACCTATTTTATTTACATACCAAAAATCATTAAAATGGAAAAATAAAAACTAAAAAATCTGAAAACCCTAAAATCCTTTACAAAAATCTAAAAATTGCGTAAAAAATCCAAAAATATATTTTTCTATTTTATAATTTTATTTTTATCAATATTTATATATTAAAATTTATTTATGTAATTTTGGGATTTATTTATTATTTTTAATATCCAAATCAATTTTAGGTAATTATTTAAACCCTTATTTGCAGTATTTTTGACATTAAAAATACATAAAAATTAGAAAATACTTTGGAAAATTACAAAAAACATTAGAAAAATATTAAAAATCCAAAAAATTTATTTTCTGAATTTTTTCTATATTTAATAATATTTATAAATATACTACACTACTTTATATATAAAGCCTTATATAGGCTATATAGTTTACATAAAGAAAAAAATGTAAAAATAAAATATAAAAATTAGAAAATATAAAAATGTAATATGAAAATCTAAAAAAATAAAAATATAAAAATATAAAAAATTAAAAACCCACAATAATAATAAATGGACAAGAGATAAAAGATCGAATTTTTGAGCAGTATTCAGGCCTCCTTCTACTGTTTGCTCCCAGTATTCGACGTCTACACATGCTTACACATTTGGAGTTATAATAAATTTTAACTCCACATTTTTACTCTTCATTGTTTGATTTTGATTGTGGGTTAATTGTTGATTAATCGAGGTTTGTTGAGCGGTCAATGTATCGACTATTGATCTGCCTTGTGGATTTATGCGACCCTTAATTCTCTTCAGTTATCAGCGGGGATGGCAAAGGGTCGGGCTTCATGGTGATGCTGTTACGACTCGAAGAAGGTGGTTGATGTGGCCTTCAAAATAGGAAGGGGGAGGATCAGCGGCGAGGCGTAACTCCTGGGGGCGGGGCACTTTGAGGAGGAATATGAGGATCTAGCCATTGGATCTCTCGATCGAACGGTCGGATAGAGGCGAAGGTGGACGCACCAGATCAGATCCCTAGGATCTGATCTTGCGGTGGCGGTTGAGGCGGGAATGGGTAGTTCAGATGGGTCATGGAGTCCCATCCTACAGCGGGGGTGGAGTTATGACGTGGAGCAAGGAGAGGCATAGGAGAAAAGCGTGATCGGGCTGTGAAGATGAAACGGGAGCGGGTGGTTTTGATGAGATCTAGTGATCTCATCAGATGGCTGACATTGGAGCGGACGGGAATGGTTCAGATGGATGCAGGTGGAGATGATCAGATGGCTCCTGAAGAGGCCGGGTGGCGAGAGAGGAAGCATGCCACGTGGGCGGCCCAGAGGGTGCCACATGGCCCAATAAAAGAATAAAAAATTGTAAAAATAAAGAAAAAAACTAAAAGAAATAGTTAGAGGCTAAATTAGAAAAAAGTCAAAACATGAAAGTTGTAGATCTCGATGAGATCTACAAGTTTCATGGTGAACAAAAAGCCAAAAGAGGTGATTTTAATAAAAGTTTATTTTTGAGTGTATTTTTAAAGGGTTAAAAACATAGCTTTGGGTCTTTTGAGATTTTTTTTGTATTTTTTATCTTTTTTAAAGGTTATGACAATTATCGACAATTAATTAACCTACTTTTTTGGGTTTTAATGAGAATTTAAAAAAAGAAAATAATAGTAATTAAACACAATAAATATAGGTTAATACAACACATTTTCTGTACAAAATAATACATGATAGAATTAATGAATTATTAGGGATTTTATTGAATTATTTAAGCTAGGAGATTAATATTTGAATTTTGACATGATGGATACGAGATTCATCATGGACTTGATTGTACAAATTTCTAATCTTATGGGGATGTAATTCTTGGCCTTGGTTTTTGTTCTACTAGGGCCAGGTCAACCTCTTCTGCCATTGCTTCCATTAGTGGAGGGCTTTTTTGCCTTTTTGCCTTTTTTGTAACTCTTATGTTATAGTTAATACATGATTTACTTACTTACCAAAAAAACTTTAACTTGGGTCCCATATTTGTTACAATCTAAAGATCAGTCACTGATTTGGGAATTCTTGTAAAGATCAATTCCTTTTTTTGTAATTTACCCTATTTTAATTCAATGTATATTGTATCTTTGTCGCATCTTCAAAATGTGTTATATATGACACATTTTCAAAATGCGACAATAGTGTTATTTATAATGTGCTAGGTTTTGAAATGCGATATAAAAGGTGTATACATTTGATATCACATTTCAAAAATGCATTATTATAACACATTTCCTAAATATGGCACACAAAGCGCAATTATAAGATGCGATATATGTACACTATCCAAAGAATTAAAATATATGTAACCATATTAGTGGAACTATATTTTCATAGAAGGATGGTTAGGAATTTGCCTCCCACCATGCGACCTTGACCCCGCATATTGGAAGCAAAGTGACCACCCTAGACCAAAATCGGTAAGGTGATCACCTCTTAAACAACAGAAACTATACATCTGCCAGTTATCCTAGATGGATTATGAAGTATACCACGTGTGATTTGTATCCAAATCGCTGCTTTAGGAAGGGAGTCGATGGTATTTTTAAGGAAAATGGGTATGCATGGGAGTGTCATCAATAGGAGAACCTTCAAGACACCTTAGAATCATCATCCTTATCCTTTTGTCGAATTACTTGGTAGTCAAACCCCTCACGATATGGTAGTCATACCTTGTCGAATAATGATATTCTATAAAGGTTTAACTATTTGCACAAAACCAATGCGCTTACATTCCACAAGGTAGACATTCATTGAAGAAGTATGTGATAAATATCAATATTCCATCCCAAAAATGGACATTTATATATAGTATTTAGTATTCAACAGACACCAACAAATTTGACCTAAAGTAATGATGAATCCATGATTCAACTCCCTTTTTTTCATTTTGTCTAAAATCTTTGGTAAAATACATGTGAATATCAACTAATTCTCATCAATTAATATGCTAACACCAGTTGTTAATATTGTATATTAAATACTTATTTAATCTAAAATAAAAGAATAAAGAGAAAAGGAAAAATAAGAGAAAGAAGGATGTAAATATGTAAATATGTGCATACTGATCGCAACCTCAAGACCATGTTGATATTGACGTGGCCGATAAGATAAATAAGTTGGGGGAGATATGGATCTTAACTAATAAAAATCCAAGGAATTATATATCATGTTGTACATATACACATTATTCACCTTGTACATATATTCATCTATTTTATTTATTATTCAGATGGTAACAAATAAAAATATGTTCTTCTTCAAAGTTGTTTAAAAATAATGTATATGATATTATAAAAATATAAAAAAAAATTAATGTAATGATAACATGTAAAAAGAATCGAACAATCCGTAAAATGAAAATTCGAAGCTATATATATAATTCAAATGAACTAAAAATTCACCAACCTTGCTTTCATTATATATAAAATTAAATTATCTTTAAAATAAAAGTCATTAAAAACAAAATTAATATGCAAAAGTTAGCTTTTTGAAGTACTATGGTATCTCTACACATGTACATTTCTCTTTTTGTTTTATTATTCATATTTCCCCACTATTTGTATTTTTAGTATCTTCTCTATATTTTAAGTAATTATATATAATAAAATTAACCAAATCTTAAAGTAATCAAACATAAATGTATATACTTATTTTATATGTATATTGTATCTATATTATATAATACTATTTATTTACTAAGAAAATAATGTCACAAAAATAAAATAAAAATATAATTATAATCCATAATTAATATAACAAATAAATAAAATATAAAGTAAATAACTTATCTAAAAAAATAATCAACAAAAATTTGTATTCTATATATATATGTAATTTATACATATAAATTATCGTCTGAATATTATTTAACTATTTAAATTAAATTCTTTAATTTATTAAAATTCCTAATTAAATTTTTTTAAATTATTTACATCTTTTATTTATATTATCTATTTAAATTAATTTACTATTTATTATTAAATTGAGATTGTATTTATGGGCATGTTTGGTTGCTGGGTTGGACTGGGTTGGGTTGGTATACACTGGTGTACCCCTCCTTCCAACCCTCTCAATCCTCCTCGTAGTTTACTACTATTCACAGGGGTACAGTTTACTATTCACAGGGGTACCCCAACCCAACCCAACCCAGTCCAATCCAGCAACCAAACATGCCCTATATGTTGTATATCCTCTTTTGTCCTATTCGTGTTTCTCTTTTTGTCTTCTTTCGATTGGTGGATTGTCTTTCGTTAGTTTCCTACTCCTTCTCCGTTCTTTTCCCCCTTCCTCTTCATCCTCATTCCCTCCTCTCTTTTTCCTCTCAAGTTGATCGAACTACCTCCCCAACAACCTCTCCGGCCTTTCTTGGCCTCCATGCATCCTCGTCATGTTAGCTCTGTTATTCGACGACCCCCTCTAGGTCCAATGATCATGGGAAGTTCCCTCCTCTGTAAAAATACCACCTCATCTCCAAATGAAGCATCCATCCGCCATTAGTTTCTCTTTACCCCTGTGCTCCGAGAGAGAGAGGCGAGAGGTGATAACTTTGTCCCAGTTTCCATCAAGCGAGGAGATAGAGAGGAGGTGGTGCGGTCAACTCCAGCGATGCTGCTCGGTGCCCCATTATGAGATCAATTTCTGAAGGACTACACCGCGTCGTCGAGGTTAGCACCAGTGCGTGAGCACATCTTAGGTGCACAATGTCATCCACTTCATATTCAAGTTAGCTAGATTTTTCTCTCTTCTCGATAAATCTAATTTCTCCTTCTCAGTCCTTCCATTGACTTCTAATTTTACTCAATTTTGATTTTAAAATCCATTTCCCATAGCCCCGCAGCCCAACAATCCTCCCTCTCGCACCCGGCGACCCTCCCTCCCGCAACCCTCCCTCACTTCCAACAACCCTCCCTCCCTCCCCGACGACCCTCCTGCACCCGTAGCACTCCGTCCCTCCCCAACGGCCCACCTGCACCTGCAGCCCTACCTCCCGCAACCCTCCTCCCACCCCGACGATCCTCCTGCACCAGCAACCCTCCCTCCCAAAGAACCCTCCCTCCCACAACCCTCCCTTCCCGACAACCCTCCCTCTCGCAGCCCTCCCATCACCCTCCCTCCCACAACCCTCCCTCCCTCCCCGACGGCCTTCCTGTCACACCACCCTCCTCCCCCTCCCTCCCACAACCCTTCTCCCATAGCCCTCCCTCCCCGGTGCCCCTCATGTTGCACCACCCTCCCACCCGACACCCCTCCTGCCACACCACCCTCCCGACGCCCCACATGTCCCCCTCTATCTCGTTCCCTCCCATATCCCTCCCCTCATGCCCCCTCTACACCCCTACTGTACCCCAGCTTCTCCCACCGCGACCCCCTCACCGGCCCCAACTCTGCTGCATTTGAAATCGATTAGTTTTGCTCTAGTAGCAGTAACAAATTCTTCACCACTACGCATCCTGACAAGCATCGATGCCTTGTTGCCGATGCCCCCTTCTCCCTTTGAGATGGTGTCCATTGTATCCAACAATAAAGAAGGAGAGGTTTCTCCTATATCATTTGCCCCTCGTGCTCCAATCACATTGTGAGCTCTCGCAAGCTTATAATACTGAGGATTTGGGTGTATCACGTCTTTTAGGTTGCTTGATGTGTCCTTTCTAGAATTTTCATTATTGCATGGATGGTAGGGAAGGAAGTAAAGGTTTTACGTGCTTAATCTCTCATATCAAAAGGGTACATCTTTCTAGTGATGAGCATTCTACTGTTTTACGAGACGTCATCAAGAATGATCTTGATCTATATCTTACTTTGAAGGAACTTTGAAGGCCATCGATCAGTGGATGTGCGGGAGGTGCGTGAAGATTCAAGTTGTGACTCGTGCTTGTCGTCATGATGATGGTCTTGTTCGGGTTATAAATGACACTGAGTTGGCTCATTGGTACATTATCGGCATCTTGAAACCCCTCCTTCTTCTTGTATCTGATGTCACAAATGGGTTAGTTATTGATTCTACGTTGCTTGATCGTATTTTCAAATATCTTATCACAACAGTTAAGAGTATTCCTCCCAGCTTTCGTCTTGCTTTCTCTAAAGCTCTGGAGACAACTTTGCACCAAGTTATCGTGATGTCGGAATCCGTATCTTCTTGGGTGAGATTGCTACTTATCTCTGCTGCACGCTACAACTATTTTGGCCTATGAATAGATGGGACAGAAGTACCAACAATAAAAAGTCTTTGAAACAACGACTTATTCTAAGATCACTCACTACTTGGGGAAGTACAGATGGTTTCACCAAGTTGGTGGGTGATATTTTGAAACATGATTTATCAAGGACTTTGTGTCTTAGTCAAAACAACTCCTTAGGGGGGGATCAAAACCCCAACATTTGGCAGTGCCTTCGCAAAGTTTCAGATGGACACTTTTATGCAACCTTAAGGGTACTGTGCTCTTTAGGACTGGCTCCTTTTAATGAAGATAATATGAAAGCCTTAGAGGCTAAACATCCGTATAAGTCACCTCCTCACTTGCCTGATATCTTGATTTCTGAGACTCCTCTTACAACTGATGCAGATGTTATTCTACAATTTATCAAATCTTTTCCTGAAGGGACATCATGTGGCAGAGATGGCCTGAGAGCTCAAAATCTTTTAGATGCTCTTTGTTGGGAGGGGTCTCTAGTGGCCTCTGATGTCCTACGTGCGATCACCACGATGGTTAATTTATGTAGGTGGGAGATGCCCCTTGAGTTTGGTTGAGTTTGTAGCCTCTACACCTCTTCCTCCACTACTAAAACTAACAACGACACACATCCTATTGCAGTGAGCACTATCTGGAGACGTCTAGTATCCAAAATTGCTATGACATGGGTGGGCAAAGATATGTCTAAGTATCTCAATGATTGTCAATTTGGGGTTGGTGTATATGGAGGAGCGGAAGCTATTTTACACAACACCAATAAACTTTTGAGCAAGTTTCATGATGACAGGTCTCTCTCTATGCCCACAGTAAATTTCTCTAATGCTTTCGACATGATAGATAGATCTTCGATGCTTCGTGAAGTTAGGAGGTGATGTTTATATATTTCTTTATGTGTGGAGTTTCTTTATGTTTAAGCTACATATTATATATTAGAAACAATCATATATGGGTCAACTACTAGAGTGCAGCAAGGTGATCCCCTAGTACCACTTCTTTTTGTATTGCATTGCACCCATTTATTCATGAGATCATAGATAATTGTAAACTCCTTCTCCATGCTTGGTATCTTGATGATGGGACTATCATCGGGGACACACTGGAGGTGTCCAAGATGCTTGACATTATACAACGTAGAGGATCAAAGATGGGGCTTGTTCTGAATATCAATAAAATTGAGCTTTTTTGGCCTTCATGTAATGGAATGAAGGTCCGTGAAGGTTTTTTCCTGTGGATATTGGGAGTTATGTGCTAGGAGTGAGATTACGTGGATGGGCAGTGAGTAGGGACTAAGGATTTGCTGAATACATGCCTACAAGGAGGGCCACCAAAGCTATTGACTTAATGCAATTAATTCTTCAGTTGGATGATCAACAAAGTGAGCTTCTTTTATTGCGATCTTGTATGAGCTTATCCGAACTCATGCTTGGCTTAAATACATGCCAACCTGCATATATGGAGCAAGTTGCTATATGTTTTGACAAAGGTCAACGTGGAGCTATTGAGCATATTGTGGTTTTTGGAGGACTTTGCTTGGCGGCCTTCAATGGCGGCTGACATCTTTACCCATCAAGAGAGCATAAGTATGCACTCCGCTATTGAGGATTCTTCATATGTCTTTGTGGCCTCTAGAGCTCAATCATGGGTACTCCAAGACCATATTTTACGAGACAATGGGATACATGATATGGATTCTGATTTTCTAGATGCCTTGGAGGGCCTACATGTCACACTTCCATCTCTAGATCTTATCTATTTTGCTAATAAGGGTACCTTCCCACCTAAAGCCCATAATGTTTTGGCGAGTTCTTTTTTTAGCAAAATTGTTAAAGAAATTGAAGTTGAGTTTGACATGATTGCTAGACAAAAGTCATTTTTTCTATGTTTGCAATATGACCAAGCTCAAGATTTCCTTCTAGCTGTTCCTATTTATGGCCTGGGAATGCATATGTCACATGTTGAGTATCGTACTATTCTCAGATATCGCCTGATGATTCCTCTATTCCAGTCCGATGAGCCATGTCCAGTATGCCAAAAATCTTGCTTGGACACCTTTGGGGAGCTTGCAGTTTATAGCTGTAAACTCCCAGCTTTTAAACATAGACATGATCTTATCAGGGACATCCTTTATGATGTGCTCAGGTAGGCTGAGGTTTCTTCAAAGAAAGAAGTACTTGTGAATTTTTTAACTGATCCACATGGAGGAAGATCCAACACTCAGACTAGCAGATGTCTTCATTTTTGATGGGCTGGAGGAAAACATGCATGTGTTGATTTAACTAGGCATGTGTTGATTTAACTAGAGTTTCACAATTGGTTGGTCCGATAAAAGTTGATTTCATTGCAAGATGCGTTGCACAGAAAGCTGCCTCAGCTACAGTTGCTAAACATGAGAAGGCTTGTATTCACAATCAATATATTTTCGTCCCTTTCGGTTTTGACACCTTTGATTTCTTAGCAACTGAAGCGGTAGAGATCCTTAAGAAGGTCCAAAAAATTATGCATAGCAATGTTATGGTTCTCAGATGAAAACCTTATGACTATGGATCTCACTTGTACATTGTATGTAATAGTGGCTCCCCTCAACTGAAATGACAAAGAGATTGACTTCTCCAACATGACAACCTAATGATTCCCCAATCCAACAACTCTTTCCTCGAGGAGCGGGGAATTTCCTTCTAAGTTCAAGTGGCAACCAGCTACCAAAGAGGGGGTGAAGAGAAGAATGGACGGTAGCCAATGTAGTTACCTATCCTAGGATGCTTGATCAGTGTAGTCAAGTCATCTAGATGCAGGCTCAAATGATATGGCTTTGAAGCTCAATCTTGCTTATTGGCTATACAAATATGTACACTCCGGTAGACATTTTATTTTCAATCAGAACTGTACACTTTTTTAGAGTTTCTTTCTGAAATACTATATACAACAACATTTAAATAAGGAATTTTCCTCTTAAGACATTAGACTATCCCTATTTTGAAGAATTATTGCAACTCACACTCTCCTATCTTTAGACATCTCTGCTACTGGACAGGTTGGGGTGCACTTCCCTCTCCAGACGAGGACAAATGTTTCCATTTGCATATGTCTCATATCAGCAAATCCAATCCCCTTACCACTCCAACTAAGTTCAACCAAGTGAAAAGTGCAGGTGTCCAAGTTAGGTCATTATCAACAAGAGCCGTGTGTGTGCTCCGAAATACTCTACTTAAGCGGTCAAGAATACATAGAACCAATTGCCACGATTCTCAACGAATTAAGTCAACTAGACCTGAAGTACCTCAATTCTACTTCCTATAATATTCCTGCGATTAGGTAGATTTAAGGTCCAAGCAAGCTCCAATCTCCGTATTTTACTTAGACATGTTCAATTATCAAAATCAATTTGAAAAATGTGAATGTTATGCAAATGTTGTGTACAATGCAGAAAGTATTTTTGTGATGCAATTTTCAACGTTTTGAACTTTTTATGGATTTTTGAGAAAGGTATGGCAAATGTTTTTGATATTTTCAAAAAGATTTTTTCCATTGTTTTTGAAATTTTTTGTTTTGCAAATGTTTTTGTGATTTTTGAAAATAAAAGATTTTGGATAAAAATAGGTTCAAATATTTACATGGGGATGCATCTTATATTTACAAGAGTTGGGTTATTAAGAATTTACAAGGGGTATGCTATTATTTTAATAGAAATTTGTAGATAGTTAATAGATAATTTTTATGTGATGCATATATTCCTCAAAATTATTTGAAAATCCTTTTAGAACTAATTTTGAAAACTATAGTCCAAAATAGTTTTTACAAATAATATTTACAAATATTTAAAACTAGATTGCAAAGATTTTTCAAACAATATGTACAGATTTTTCAAAATATTTTTGCAACCATTTTCCAAACCATTTGCAAAATACTTTTTCAAAACATTTTATTTCACGTAGATAAAAGAAGTTTTACAAATAAAATATTTGTACAAAAGTTAAAAATATTTAACAAAACATTTTCCAAATAGTTTTCAAAAGATTTTTCAAAAAGATTTTAAAACTGTTTTTCAAACATTTTGCAAAAAATATTTTTATATGATTTATTAATCAGTATACATACGTAGAATTTGAGGAATAATTAACATCCTTTTATTAAGTGATTTGAATGAATTTAATAGTATATATATAATATTTTATACAATTCTTTAGCCATAATTTTTGAAAATATGAAAGTACGGGTTATGGCTTAAGGTATATACGTAGTATATACGACCCCCTTATACATAGCTTGAGCTATGTCCTCATAGATCAGAGAGAAAAGAAAAGTCATAGCTCGTACTGAGTATTGAAGAGTCTAAAGAATAGGAATGAATCAATGAATGTGAAGTCGACCGTACCCCCTATACATAGGATCAACTAATTCTAAGTATAGCATACTGTACATAATGCAAGGAGGGTCAATGGAGGGAATAAATAGGTCGTACTCAGACTATCTACCCGTATACTTAGGGTAAGATATTCCTAAGTATATAAAAAAAGAGGAGATAGTGGAGGGGATCAAAGATTGGAAGAACTCGGGGTGCACACCTCCCTATACTTAGGAAAAAGTATGTCCTAAGTATAGTAGACTGATAAAAAGGGGCAACATCTTTTCAGTAGAAAAAGAAAATGAAAATGAAAAGAAGAAAATAAGAAAAAGAAGAAAATAAGATAGATGAAAGGATTGAAGAGAATGTAGACATCACTCTCCCTATACTTAGGGTAAAAGAGCCCTAAGTGTAGGCAACGACAAGAGTCATGAAATGAAACAAAGAAAGAACACTCGTCTCATCCACCCCCCATACATAGGATAAAGTACGTCCTAGCAAGGCACACACGAAAATGGGGTGGATGAGTGATATGGTGGATGGATGGTAGAAAATGAATGCAAATATGCAAGAGGATGGATGTACAAAGCTCAAGAAGGTAGAAAGCGAACCTTCTTGCGAGACTGCTGAGTAATGGATCTGACAAGGTGTAGGTCTATCAGGGTCCTCAAAAGTTGATAGATCAGGATCAACCTGGGGAAGGTCCTCAGTGGTCTCAAAGCAAAAAGGCACAAACTGATCAGTGAAGGTATTGTGGTTTGGTTCGACCTTGGGAGTCTCAACTAGGTCAAAACAAAAGGGAAGAACTCATCTGTGGAAGTAATAAGGTCATGTTCATCCTCTAAGGAAACAACTGGATCAGCAATATCATCAAAAGACCACAATTCATTTATGAAAGAAATCATATCAAATTCAGCATCATCAATATCTAAAAAATCTACCCTCTGCTCAAAAGTGTCAATCATGTAAATTCAGTGGATGTCATCAACACAATGCAAATCATAGGAAGAGGGAGCTCCAAGATCTATGCTTTCCGAGTCTTCCTCACTGCGGAGGAATTCTCGGGTCTCATCATTGGTCATAAAGGAAACCTCTTTGATATCAACAGATAGGTCATAGGCCTCGGGGTTGGCAAAGTCTTGTGTAGTCACATCAGATGAAGGTCTTTGGTCAACAGTGGGTGCAGTGATCAACACATCACTCATGTTATCAGAATGGAAGCAAATCTCTCCTAATCTGTAATCAATAATGACTCTTGTAGTGGTGAGAAAATGTCATCTCAAGATGATTGGAGAATGCTCCCCAGTAGAGGTCTCCCTGGACAATACGACAAAATCGATAGTATAGCTCATGCCTCGAATCCAAATGATATCATTCTCTAGAATATCCTTCGTCTTCTTGATAGATCCATCAGTAAACTGAACGATGATCTAGGTTTTCTTGAGAGGCCCTGAGTCAAGAGATTGTACTATTGAGAAGGGTATTGTGTTAATTGAAGCATGGCCGTCAAGGAGAAAGTGATCACATGTGTAGTCAGAGATAGTGAATCTAATGAAAGGTGTAGCAATGTTCCATTTCCTAGAAGAAGGGCGATGGGTGATGGGATGGGCAGTGGCCATGGTCATGATATGATGCTCAGATGTGTTCCTCTGCTTTCTCTTCTTGGGTTGAAGAGCAAATAAATGGGTGACGGCCTGGTGAAGTGGGGCTTCAATGATATCATGAATAGCCGCCACCATTTCGGGTTTAGTCAATATTTTTTTTATTTTTAGACCTCCTTCATAAAAGGGAGGAGATCAGAATCATCATCTACACAAGGATGACCAAGAGCAGTCTATACAGTGTCATCCTTGGGGTCAAAGGTGGGACAAGATGTGAATGATTGTATGGGCAAATGATCTGTCATATGTGCCCTCTCCTCAAAAGGTGAATCAACAATGCGCCTCCCGAACTCTTTTTGGATTTTTGAATTTTCTCATTTTTTGTATTTTGGATGATTGCAAGCTCTTATGATCATCCTCAAGTGAATCCATATCCTCAAAGGGTGGAACAACATTATGCCTCTCATTTATGCTAAATAGATTACTGATCCTCGATTCTTATGCTCCATCATCTGGTTCAAGGTCTCAAATGTGTACATCATGAAAGGTGACTCCAAAATCTCAAGATCATATGAGTGGAATGATGGTGGTGGGTGATAACAGGGAGAGAGCAGAGGGTCGCACGGTTTCAAAAGGCGAAATCGCGGTCGATGAGTTGACCACTCAATAATTCCTAATTAGTCAACAATTAACCCACAATGTAATAAAGGCAATGAATAACACAAGTGAGGTTAAAATTAATTTTTTTATGCCATAAGATGCATATAAAAAAGCATGTAGAGGTTGAACCATAGAGAGCAAAATGGTAGCCTACGGTTATTTATGTACAACCTAGTCATTCATCATGTATATACATAGATCTTTTTGTGGCTTTTTAATTTTATATTTTTAATTTTATTTTTATTAGCTTTTTTGTTCTATATTTTTGTATTTTCTTTTAATATTTTTCAGAATTTAGTATTTCTTTCTATATTAAATATATAAGTTATATATATATAAATATTTATGTGTATATATACAATAAAAGGTATATATAAGTACTATAGATATATAAATATGTAAAAATACTCAAAATACAGTAAATACAATATTTTATGCTTTTTATATTATTCTAATTTTTATTATGTTTCTTGAATTTTTACTAATTGTTATGTATTTTTAAACTAAAAAATACATAAAATAAGGGATAAATTAATAATATGAAATTGATTTGAATATTAAAAATATCAAATAAGTTCCAAAATTATCCAAATCAATTTTAAAATATACATATTTATATAAAGAATGTTGGATTTTTTTAATGATTTTTATTAAAGATTTTGGGGGTTTTCGATTTTTAGGGTTTTTGTTTTTCCATTTTTAATGATTTTTGGTCTGTAATTAAAACAAGATCAAATATACTATATAATTTTTTTTAGAATTCTTAGATACATTTTTATATTTTTCGGTATTTTATAAGTAAAATAAGGAATAAAAAGGCTCCATTTCTTTATTAAAAAATGGATAAAATGACCAAAAATGAAAAGTGAACACATAGCATGAAAGTACATGGCATGAGGCATTTAATCCTATTTTTGTGGATTTTTAGGAGCACAATAGGTATTTTTAATAAATAGAGCAAATATAAAAAAACATCTCTTGGTGGGACAATTTTGCAATAAAAAAAGACAAGGGGCTATTTACAAATTAGCCAAAAATTTCAATTGCATTTCAATTTTCTTGGACTTTAAGTAAATACAAAAATGCCAGGACATACTATGCAATTTCACCTTCATGTGGGACGACACGTGACTTAGCCTGGGATGGACCTCTATGTAATTACAATAAATACAGGGGTCGTATTACAAAATTCCCATTTACTTATAATGTTACACTTTATATATAGGGGCTAAATAATAATTACAAAAACTACAGGCTAAGTGTGAAAATTACCCCACAAGTGGTACGATCGGACGATGGAGAATCCACTTGACACGCGTCATGTCCTCATCATGCGATGGAGTTTTGCCGATGGATGGATGAGATTTGATCGATGAAGGTGATCTGTTGATCAAAGCTGGGCATCATCCAACGGCTTTGATCAAAACTTGGACGTCGTTCTTGATCTAACAACGGAGAGGCGATGTCGAAGGACAGGGAAGAAACCTCACCTGGGCGAGGTTCCTCCGACCGAATCTCGCTCCACCGTCGGGTGCTGCTGCTCCAAAGGGGCCAGAAAGATCCTCGGTGAGGTCCTCTAACTACTAGATAAGGGTCGGAGAGTCACTTGAGCACCACCACGAGGTCGGAGAATATGTGGTGCTCCAGGTACCTCCGGCGAGGCACAAACTCACCCCAGGTGTCCCTGAAGCTCGTAGGACCTGCAACAAAAATTCTTGGGTTGAGGGCAAAGTGCCTCGACCCGTCAAGAGGTGAAATGGAAGAAGGGGAGTCGATATGGCAGATGCTCCGGTGAGGCAGAGGAATGGAGCGCCGTTTACCAGATTGGTGAGCAATCTGGTGAGTGAGATGTGCGGGGCTATCATAAGGTTACAAGGATCGAGATGGAGGTGATTTGAATGGTGGGGAGCAGATGAGTGAGCGTAGAGGAGCTCGTCGGAGCTCAACTCCGATGAACTACACAATTCACCGATTACGCTGATTCAACTATCTAGAATCTAAATTAAGAACTGGAAATTAAATCTACCACCAAATAAGATTAAAAAGGCGAAAAAGAACAACTCTTATACCTGGGGATCACCCAAGGAGCAGGGTCACCGGAGTTATCGGCCGTGGGTATACCTCGTCCTCCTGGAGCTCAGTCCGGCCACGAGGAGATGCCTCCTGTCACGAGGGACTCGACTAGGCTAAAGATCATGGCTCCTAGACTCGAAATGGTGAACAAAAAATGCATGGAAGACAACAAGGGTTATTTATAGAACAAGGTGAACACTCTTATTGACCGACAAAATGGGAAGAATCGAGCGCATGTACAAGAGATACAAGGGTATGTCGTATATGTACAATGATCAATGATTATTTTTCATGAAGGAAGCGATCACGATTGAGAGACGAGATGGCCGGGAAAAAGGCGCAAAATCGCGGGATTGGACAACTGCGTCACTTCAGAAGGCTGAAGGGGGAGTTGACTCAGAGCCAACGAACAGAGTGATGCCATTGGGCTACATAGGCCCGCTAAGTGACAAAAAAAACAGATTTATTAAAGAATAAATAATAAAAAATAATAAATGATTTTATTATTTTTTCGTTTAAAATAAGAATGTTTATTTTTTAATGTAGTATTTTATTATGATTTTTATTTATTTTTTTGGCTTTATTTGTTAGTATTTTATTTTTAGGGATATAATTATAGGTATATTCATCTATATTATGAACTTTTTTTTTATTTTGTATATTGTATTATTTGAGTCATTTATTTTATATATTTAAAATTTATTTTTATGTGTATAAATATTTTTTTATTTTTATGATGTAATTTTTGTACTTAAATGAATAGATATATATAACATAGAGGTATACTTATAGGGAGTTTGCCTATATGTTAATATAAACTTATTTTATATTTTATTTTTGGTTTTTTTAGTTTTAATATGCACATATGTTATAACTGATATTCACAAAATCGGAAAAAATATGAATTTATAGAAATAATGAAGGATGAATAAAATAAATTATTTTAATCGTGTCTTCTATACAATGGGGGACAAAAACCTAACTTTCACCCAGTAACTCCAAAAAATATGAAACCACCTCCATTAAATAGCTCATGAAATGTTATATATAAATAGAGGTGATTTTGATATGTTATGAGTTTTTATTTGAAAGATATGGGTCTGTGAAGTTGGAATTTTGGCTTTTTATTGTGTGTATAAAATGTACATTGTGTATTATTTTTGTAAAACTCAATTTTATATTTTTATTTACATTATTATATACAACTTTCATGTACAAAATTTCTTCATTTGATGAATAAATAATAAAGAGTAAAATAGGTGTCAAAATGTATAAATAATGAATAAATAAATGGCAATTTTATTGTATGCTTGGCCCTTATCTCCCCCTACTTTATTCCTTGTCGACCAATTCAATTCTTGACTTGGTCTTGTGGTTTAGGGTAACAAAATGTATTCAATATTTTACTGTTTTTCTTCTCTTCTCTTTATTCTATCATTTTGGCATTAAAAGTCATATTATTTACATAATAAATGCAATAAATAAGGAATGCTATTTTGTACAAATTGATGCTATTTACATGCATTAGCTAGGGTTTTTAAGGCCAAAATGATAGAATAAAGGTGATAAAATGGATATTCATCAGCAGGTGTAGGAAAAAATCACATTCTGGATCAAGGTATTCTTGGAAAAGTGGACTATCGAAATGTGAAGGTGATGGTGGTGGTAAGTCAAACTCAACATCTGATGCCAAAGATAGTGGATTAGGCATATATGTACAAAAGTCAGGAGAAAAATCCTCTTGGAAAAATGGATGTGGACCATCTAGAAGGTACGAAGTATCCATGAAATCCGGATAAAAATCACCCTGGTCGGCCATCTTGAAATAAAAGGAAAATGATGGAGAGAGCACGATGGTCAAATCAAGAGGTGTTAGAAGAAAGGTGCAAATGCATAGTGACGATCGAGTATGCAGACAAGCAATCACAGACAAACCCACACAAAACAATCACAACCCCTTAATTCACCTACTCAATACGGTGAGGACCGCAAAAGTGCGGTCTTTTTATGTTGTTTTCTTTATAGTTAGGTGAGAAGATAAAGTTGTACAAATACTTAGGGAGGCTGATGGGATTTGGGCACTAACCTTAGTGTGCATGTAAGCAATCTAAAACGAATAATGAGGGAATTACTCGCCCGAAGATAATGATTTTTCTTTTTAGTCTATTTTAGGATAAAGTAATATTAACAATCCCAATTTTGTTTGTTATCACTTTTTTGTATTTTTAATAGAAATGCACACGCCTAACAAGGGGTCAATTCTTTTTAGCAACTTAGATGATTCAAAACCAGAGGGAGAGAGACGGAAAAGCAATGCGAGACGAAATCGATGACGCATGCTAAAGCGTAAATGCTCATCTTGCCTCCAGCTCTCTACATGTAAGGATGCCAAGCAGAATGGAAACCAATCTATATGCAAATGCAAGCCATTGAAATCACCCTAATTACAAGAATTGTTATTAACGTGAAGCACAAAATGTCAACTACTCAGAAATGAGACCAAGGTCCGTTCGTCGATGCTGATATGTGCCTTACGCAATGGGTCCTATAAGTGCTGTATACGACCTCTCTCAATATGTTGTCTCAAATCCAAATAATTAACAATTAAATTGGTCTAAGTCCAGACGAGACTATAGGAACATGCACTGACATTAGATGTTTGGCCTTAATCTATCGACAAGCAAACCTATGCTAGGGCTAAATCACACAAAATAAATAAAAATCGAAAAATCAAAAAATAAATGAAAGAAAAAGCGATGAAAACATGGAAAACTAACGAGGCCACCAAGGGAACATTCCCTCGAGTACAAGACCTCGTGAGGTGTCGTAGAGTGTCCTGGAGAGTCTTGAATATTACAAATTAAGTGTCCCTCTCTCACTTTAAATTACAAATAAAATAACTAATGAAATGCAAAAAAATGTCTTCAGAATTTCTCCAAATCATTGTTTGATTCTAGGTCAAAAAGTTACCTCACGTGGGTGCGCATGCACTCCTAGAAGAGCCTCCCTCGATTCGTGTTCCTCGTAAAAAATCCAAACGAAGAAAGTAGTTAGAAAATTCAACAATAAATATCAAATAAAAGAGAAAAAAATAAAGGAAAATATGGATAATAGAGACAAAGAAAATATAATAAAATTAAACCAATCTATACGCAGTTTCTCCCCGACAACGACACGATTTGAAAAGTCAGAAATTCTATCGGTCATGTATCCCACTCAAGGAGGGAGCGCAATTGTCGAAGTGATCAACGAGAACCTCAGACTAATTTAACAATTAACCCACAAATAAATCAAGCAATGAAATAAAAGTGTGGAGTTAAAATTATTTTATTTAGCTCTACAAAATGTGTGTATTGTGCAAGTATGTAGAGTGTTGAACACATGGAGCAAAACTAATAGATTGTGCAATGAGGTGCAAGCAATGTGATATGTGATCTTCTAATCTATTTTTTATGTGGGTTTTTAATTATATATATATATATATATATATATATTATATTTTTATTTTTATATTTGTTTTTCATTTTTCATTTTTTTCATTTTTTGATTTTCTTTATTTATTTTTAATTTCTTTTTCTTTTTATAGAAGATATATATTAACATATACAACTATATATATAATGCAGGAAAATATAGATATAAATATACTGAAGATTAGAATTAAATAATTTTTGGATTTTCAATAATTCTTTACTATTTTTTATTTTTAATGAATTTTACAAATTTTTATATATTTCTAAAGTAAAAAATACCCCAAATTAGGAATTAATAAATACCCAAAATTGAAATGAGGATTAAAAATAGCAAAATGGGTCCAAAATTCTTCAAACCAACTTTAATATACAGATAATAATATAAAGAAAATCATAAAGAAGAAAACAATATTTTTGGAGCTTTTAGGAATTTTACAGATTTTTATAAAGTATTTTGGATATTTTTTATTTTTAAGATTTTTCTTTTTCTATTGTTAGTGATTTTTTATCTGAAGGCTAAAAATACAATAAATAAAAAAATATTTTTTGGGAATTTTTCAAGACATTTTTTTTATTTTTATGGGTTTTCAAAGTCAAACAAGGAATACATGTGCTCTAAATTATTTTTAGAAAATAAAAAAACTCCTAAAAATGAGATGCAAAACTATGTCATGGATCTACAACATGTTAGGTACTTAATCCTATTTTTGGGGATTTTTCTGAGCACAATTGTTATATTTAAAAAATGGAATAAATCATCAAAAATGCATGTACTAGGAGGGGCATAAAAATAATTAAAATAAAACTAAGGAGCCTTGCTGCAATTTTCACAAAATAATATAACGGGAATAAAATGTTCTTGGGCCAAAATAAAATACAAGAAACTACGGGGGCTTGATTGAAAAATGTCCACCTCACGTGGGATGGCACATGAGGTGAGCCGGTGCGAACTAAAATGCAAATATAAAATGTGCAAGGGTCTTTTAGTAAGTACTACAAAAATAAAATAATGGCAGAGGAAAGTTTCTAGATTAATTTATTAAATACAAAAACACGTTGGGTGAATAGTGCAAAATACCCAATACGCTTCGCAATATGACGGTGACAATCTGATCACTTATACGTGCAGCGTCCTCCTGCGCGACGATGACGGTTTGCCTTGACCGGCTAGGATTAAATCCCATCTCTTCATCTGAGGGCTGAGGCGAATCGCATCCGAAAATAGTTGTGTGTCGCGAAGAACAAGCAAAATCCGAGGGCTATGGACGATGGTGGAGGAACTGAGGAAGAACTCTCCTGGGGTGAGTTTTGATCCGTTGCGGCGTGCTTCTCCTGCCACCATTCCTTTTGACTAAGGTCTCATGACGTTGCTGTGACTCCTGTGAATCTCCCAGGTGCCTCAAATTGCTCCGGAGACTCTTGGAAGGTACTTGGAGGTCTTGAGTACTCCGATGAACCTAGAAGCCTCCTCTATGTCTGATCGTAGGCCTAGATGGGCTCTTATGTGCGCTGACCTGTGCAAAACAAAAAGAGGCTCGAGGGCAAACCGCCTCCACCCGATTAGAGGGGAATGGAAGTTAGGTGAGCAGTGTGGTGTCCTGGCGAGGGGGAGGAGATGGGACACACAAATACTGCTCCAGGGAGGAGCCTGGTGAATGGAGTGGGTGGTTGTATAGAAGAATCAAAGGGGAGGATATGTGAGGTGGTTGGCACGTTGGAAACAAGCAGAGGTATGATGATAAGATTCGCTTCGGTGAACTATGAAGGGCTTTTCTACAGTTAGATCAGGTGATTAAAATATAAAACTAAAGCAGGAAATAAACCTAGTATTAAATCTGAGCTAGAAAATACATGAAAAGTTACCTCAGTGGCTGGAATACCACGAAGCTAGGGACAGCGACGGTGACTTCGCCGAAGATGGTGGAATCGCACTCCAAACCTCGCCTTGCCTCGCTCTCAACTGCAGGAGAAGAGTCTATCACCCTCTTCAATCCAGAGCTCGCGAAGACGATGACAAAATTAGAGCCAAAGAGGATTCAAAATCAAAAGGAGCTCGGATGAGGGGTTATGTACTGGTGGTGGAGCAAGGTCAAAGAACGAGGGACAATGGGCAAGGTAGTGGTCTACAGATCGAGGACTCACCCTGGCGTGATTGAGCCAGGATCGATGAGCAATAGTCAAGAAAGAACCTTCCCAAAAAAATGCAAGGTGTGGGACACAAAAATCAAAGAACAACGAGTCAAACATAGGCGTGTCAGAATTGTAGGTATAGCCCAGCTTGTTGACCAAGGTCAACTAGGAGAGCCACTAGGTTGGTCAACGTGGACCAACCAGGAAAAACCTACCCAAAAATCATTTAG
Organism: Ottelia alismoides; assembly: GCA_037367405.1. Taxonomy (NCBI): domain Eukaryota; kingdom Viridiplantae; phylum Streptophyta; class Magnoliopsida; order Alismatales; family Hydrocharitaceae; genus Ottelia; species Ottelia alismoides. The sequence goes on along the minus strand of JAZKJV010009287.1, from coordinate 395,658 downwards.
AAAATCGATATTAAATATTAAATGATTTTATTGAAATACATTTATGAATTAAAAGTTGTTTCTTATTTTCTATATTATTTTATTATGATTTTTACTTATTTTTAGATATTATTAATTACAAGTTATTTTTAAGGATTTTATTTATAGGTATATTTACTTATGTTTTGAGTATTTTAATTTATTTTGTATTTTTGATTTTATTATTTGTTCTTTGATTTTATATATTTATAACTTATTTTTATATACTTGAATAGATTTTTATTATATTTTTTTGATATGATATATATACTTAAATAAATAGGTATATACATTATATAGGTATAGTTATTGTACATTCATCTATGTATTTAGTGTGCATATTTTATTTTAAAATTTTCATTATAGTTTAGTTTTAATACGTACATATGTTATAAATATTCTTTACAAAATTATAAAATATAAAATTTTAAAAATAATAAAGAATAAATAAAATGAATATTTTATTTAGGTATATTATATACTAGGGGTCCACAACATAATTTCCACATACTAACTCCAAAAATTATGAAGTTGCGTTAATTAAATAGCTTATTAATATTATGTACAATTAAATATGATTTTGATACATTTTGAGTTTTTACTTGAGAGATACGGGTCTAGAAAATAGGGATTTGGGGAAATAAAAAGTACATTGTATTTTTATTTTTCATGAAATCGATTTTATATTTTTCTATATATTATTGTCTACAACTTTCTTGTGTAAAGTTTCTTTATTAGAGGTATAAAAAGTAGAAAGTAAAATAGGTTCCAAAAAAACATTGGTTATTAATTAAAGAATAGGGATTTATTAGATTTATTGGCCATTATTTCCCCCACTTTATTCCTTGTCGACCTAGTCATCAAGATGCCTAGGTCTCAGAGGTTAGGGTTATAAAATACCTTTCACATTTTATTCTTTTTCTTTTCTTTATTCTATAATTTTGGTATTAAAAACAATACTTTTCACAGTATTTATACAATAAAGAATGAATGTTAATTTGTACAAATTAAGGCTATTTACTTGCATTAGCTTGGGTTTTAATGCCAAAATGATAGAATAAAGGTGATAAAATGGAGATTCATCAAGTACTTTGGATATGTATTCGTGCTCCTCCTTCAAAGCAGGTTCTTTCTCATTTGAAAGTTTGAACTAGCTCCCTAAAGGTGTTTGAGTAGATTTTGCATTTTTAATATTAAACCTCTCAAGTACCTTCTCGATGTACTCTGACTAAGATAATCTCAACTTCTTGTTCTTCTTGTTTCTGCTAATCTGCATTCAAAAGATATTTTTTGTAAGACCTATACACTTCATCTCAAACTCCTTGGACAACATTACCTTGAGATTTGTTATTTATTCCTTGTTGGAGCTTGCAACAAGCATGTCATCAACATACAATAGTAGAATGATGTAAGAGATAACAAGCTTCTTGAAGTAGCAACAATGGTCAATATGACACTTACAGAATCCTGTATTTGTCATGAAACCATCAAACCTTTTGTACCATTGTCTTGAAGCCTGCTTCAATCTTAAAAGGTTTTTTATGAGCTTTCATGCCATGTCTTCTTTTCTAGTAGTTACATAGCCCTCTAGTTCTTGCATGTAGATGTCCTCCTCAAGATCTCCATGGAGAAACATTGTCTTAACATCCAACTGCTCCAAATGTAGGTTCTCAGGTACAACAATGCACAATACCGCTCTTATTGTTGAGACCTTTACAATAGGAGCAAAGATCTCCGTGAAAATGACTCCTACTTTATGTTGAAAGCTATTTGCTACAAGCCGAGCTGTGTATTTAATGGAACCATCAGCTTCCTCCTTCACCCTGTGATGAATCTGCGATTCGTCATCTTTATTCATTTATTTTAGCTTAAAATCCCTTATAGAACACATGTATATAACACAAATCCATATTCTTACTAACTTGCATCTGTGTGTAAATATTGTATATTTGTTTATTATTTTAACCTAAACTAAATAAAGAAAGAAAGAAAGAAAAATAAAGAAAATAAAATAAAAAAGGGAAGACTGTATATATGTAATAGATACAAGCTGACCCGAACCCCAAGAGAAGGTCAAGATTTGACCTGATCGTCCAAGAATAAAGTAGGGGGAGAAAGGGTCCTCAATTAGAAAATCCAAAAAAATTGTGTGTTGTGTATATTTGTGTACTTCGCTATTTTATTTCTTCCTGAATTGACCTCAAATCAAATAACTTTCAAAATCAAAGTTGTAAATAAAAATGTGTTATAATTAATAAAAATAATTGCATAATTAAATCATGTACAGAATAAAAGCAACCACACTAGGAAAAAGCCACTAAGCACTGATTGAAAGATCAATTCTGGCTCCATAAGAACTCAAATTGAACCAATCTCACTTCCATTGCATTCTAAATTAAATTATCTTTAAAATAGTTGTATTTTCATATTTTTTGGAGTTACGAGTAAAAAGTTGGTTTTCTGGGGTGGTTTGTGCAATTTTCCCTTGTATTTTGTTAATATTGTATTTGTATATATATGTAAATTATTTTTACTAATTATTTAGAACAAAAATAGAAAATAAAAATTTTAAAACAAAAAAAATTGCTTATTTACCCATGTAGATACTGTCATATTTGTACTTAGCATATGTATATATTTAATTGTCTTAACTAACTTCCACAAAAAAATTTACTTTTAATTTTCCATTAAATAAAGTGTGACGAAAATTCAAAAATAGTTAATTTTTGTAAATATTTTTTAACACTTATCTTTTTATCTCTATCTCATTTCAATTTTATCTCTTATCTTTATCCAAAAAGTAAAAAATTCAAATTTCACCTCCATTATCTTTTCTATTTATATGCCTCCTTCTCCCTCATTCCAACTTGCTCAATCTTTGGTGAGAGGAACCCTATCTTCGAGAGAAATTTTCATCGAGAACGGTGTCTAGTCTCCGAGCCGTCCGGTGACATTGAGTCGGCGTTTGTCGAGACGATCACGACCATTTCCGCTCCTAAGGTGAGATTCACATTTTTATTTTTTATTTTTCATCTAGGTTAATTGTAGTTTAAATTTTGCAACTTCATTTCATCATCATTTCATTTTTTCTAGATCTTAATTAAAAAAATCCATCATGATTTGATCTGTTTCGATCTCGATTTTTCATCTCACGTTATTGATCTCTCCGCATTCAATTTCTATCTTCTACGATCTATAAACTCCGACCACGTACGGTGGTAGGAGAATCGTATTCGATTCTCTCATTTTTCGCTGGATCCCCGCTCATACATACGTTTTCATTTTTTTTGAGATCGAACCATGGTGTTCGCATTCTAATGTGTATATAAATAAAAAATAAAAAAATATTTCTTTTTTAGCCTAACATTGGTTTTTCAGGATAAAAAAATTACAAAAAATAAAAATAAAAATATAAAAAAAATTATTTCATTACTTCTTTACAAAAATAAAACAAAAAATTAAAAAATTAAAAAAATGGAGCCACTGCGGCCGTAGCCGCTGCCCACACCACCAGCGGTGCACGCCCCCTCCTTCGCCAAACCTCCTGCACGGGCCCCTATCCTCGGCCACCTCCAGCCGTTGGCCGCAGCACCCGCCATCCATCTCCTCCGCTTGAAGCAGTTCCGCCTGCCATCGCTCCTCCACACCGCACCACGCGCCCATCGCGCGAGCCATCGCCACCACCGCCCGGTGCCTTGTTCTCCAAGCGCACGCCCAGCACCGTGGCCCTCCTCCATCATCGCCTACTCGTCGCTGACCATGCAGGCTCCATCGCCCCTAGAAGATCTGCCAGCACCTCCAACCCGTCGTTCACCGCTAGGAGAGATCGACCACCACCTGTCACTCCGTCACCATGAGAAGCACCTCCATCGACCATCTCCTTTGTGCGGATCTACGTGCATGCCTCAGCCGTAACCACCTGTGGCTCGTCATCATCGTACCGCCGATTCCTCCGCCCGACGATCGACCATCACCACCCGTCGCCATCCACCTCTACAGACCGCTGATGGCGCCCCCTTTGAAGAGCAAGAACGGTAAAGAACGAGAACCCTAAAGGGGATTAAAAAATAGGAAAAATATTGATATAGCCCTTACAACTTCTGAAATTTGCAAATCAAGCCCCTTTTGCCCCTTGGATTGAACGAAGAATAGAGACACCTCAATTAAAAGCCCTAATTTGGGGGGAAAATTGCATTTCAGCCCCGGAGGATTCCAAATTGCACAAACATCCCTCTGCTCCAACAGATCACGTGCATAGCATGCCTTTACGTGGGTATATTGCTATTTCCACCACTGATTTTTTTTGTTATTCTTATTGTAAAACTTTTGAAAAATTGCATTTCAGTCCTTGGATTCCAGAACTTAACTTTACTTGCTTTGCATATTAGAATAAATGTTTTCTTTGGTCAATAAATTCTTGAAAATTCATGCTATGCTCCTGATGTGATTATCTTGCTAGTATAAAAAAATCATTGCATTTAATCATCATTCATTATTATTCAAAAAATCAAAAAAATGTCATTTTTCGCTTTCTGAATTTTAACAATTCATAAAAATTTGACAATACCTACAAAATTTTGTAAAAAAAATGGAGTAGGTTTCTTTCATTGACTTTTAATTTCTGTTCAAATTTCGTGCATTAATCATTTCTAAAACCCAAAAAATGGAAAATACTAAAAATCTTATAAAAATCATAAAACATTCTACAAAAATCCAAAAATAGTGATCTTAGTCTATGTTTGTAGATATTTGTCCCTTTTTTATTATAAAAATAATTGCCAAGAGTTTTGGGTTACGTCAAATATTTTTAAGTTGCAAATTACTCCAGGTTGTGCACTGTTTGATTTTAGAAAAATAAAAAAACATCGAAAATTCTACAAATATTCCCAAAAACATTTCAAAATCTTTAAAACACAAAAATATTTTTTCTAGATTTTTCTAAGCATTTTTGATATAATTGAAAAATACAAAAAGAGTTGGAGTGTGTATTGCTTCACTTGTGCTTATTGCTCCTTATTTTTTAAAAAAAATATGAAAATTAAAATCAATAAAAATTGAAAATCAGAAAAAAAATTAAAAAAAAGAAATAAAAAATTCACAAAAATAAAGGACAGTTTGCCTTTGAGATTTCCTTTTTATTTTAATTGATTTTTTTGTCGATTAATTGAATAACCCTCAGGAATTGTAGCCTCCCTGAATTCGATCTTGTCCGCTATACAGGTAAATAAATAGCAAAAGTAAAAAAATGTTTGTTTATCGTGAGATTTTGGGGATAGCAACGACATTCTATCGTATCATTAATTGTCAATCCTTGAGATTTTGTGAGCAACAAACTAGCACTGTTGCCGGGGAAATAAAATAAAAAATTTAAAAACCCCAAATTTTCGTAGACAACAAAATGGCACCGTTACCGGGGAAATAAAATCAAAAAGCCTAAAATTCTCGTAACAACAAAATGACATCGTTGCCGGGGAGGCACGGCGAGGGTAGTTAGGTTTCTCTTTTGACCTGTTATTCTTGGTTGTAAATATCTGTTTACATTTTGCCATTCACTTCATTGTTCATATCCACTGCATTCGTTTCATTTTTTTTCTCATATTTGTTAATCGTGTTTCTTACACATTCTCTTTTCTTTTTCTTGCGAGGGCCCACAGAACGAAGGAGGCGATCCTAGGAGAGCCGAAGCACCCAAGCGACATGGAGGCGGCTTGATTCTTCACCAAGCTACATGATAGTGTGAGAAGAGGAGAAGAAGAAAAAAATTTAAAAGAGAGAGAGAGAGAGAGTTTTTCTTTTCTAGCTTTTGAACTCTTGTAAACGGACATTCATTTCTTACGGGGTCTGTTTCACCAAGTGCCGGTGCACTTGGGGGACCTCGCCGGTTTTATTTTCATCGCATTTATTTTTCTTTATTTCCCATAGATTTCGTGAGTTACCTCTTGATTGCTTTAATTAATTTGCTTGAGCCAGGTAATTAATTAGGTCCAAACACCATAAACAATAATTTCTATACCTATAGAGTAGAGTGTAATTTGGACTTAGTCAAATTAACTTGTTCTTGCCCGTTAATAGAAGATATAATCTATGACCGTTCACTTGCATTTGCATATAGGCTAGTTTATTTTTCTGTATTTGAATTATGTACGGATCACTGAGGAAAAAATGCAAGTACCTTAAAGATAACAATGGGAGGTTGTTGGCTGGTTTTAGCGTGCCCAACCGAACTCCAAGATTAGGAATACCCTATGTCTCAAGTCTACATAGCATCTGTATTTAGAAAACCACGATGATGTATAAAGATTGGCTCAAGGGATTTGGAGGTGGCGAAGCTTATCGTGTGAATCTCAGGGGTGGGTGGGTAATACCAATCGGATAATGCACATAGTGAGTGATGGTATTGGAAAGATGAAAGAGAAAGTTGATTCAAGTGATGATGTTGATGAGAAGGATTGATTCAGTTTTGAAAGCAATATCTCTGAACGCTACTTGGGAGAGTGATACGGATGAATGAGATCAGAGATGGTGAATTATTGACCGAGGAGTGATTTTGTCATGATGTAAGTTAGATCTTGGGTACTTTAAAATGTTGAAAGAGTTTATTTCTATGGTAGTAGAAAAAGAACATTTTTGAGGAGGAAAACATACAAATTTCAAGGATGGATTTAGGGGTGTTGTGCTAAGAAGGGTAGTTCTGACCAAAGAAAACACAAAGATTCCATATCTCTAGTTTCTGTAATTTGACCGACAAAAGCATGTAAAAGAAATGAGAAAATGATATTTGCCTGAGGGATTATTTCTTATTTTAAACTATTTTCTAGAGGGCTACAATCAAACAAAATACAAACCCCCAGTTCACCAACTCAACGCAATGTGAAGACCGTGAAGGTTCGATCAATTATCTTGTCAATTTTAGAGTTTGATGAGAATACAATATATCAAAGCAGCTAGAGTGAGCTGTTAGGAACCCAATGCTCTCAGGAGACTGGCCCAATCCCAAAGTTAGATTTTTCCCAGTCAGTATAAATTGCGGAGTGTTTATCGGCTACCCGATAATTTCAATCTGTTAAGGACGTCGCAGGCTGCTTTACCGGCTATCGGAGAGATCCTCACTGGAGAACGACTAACCCAAGATAGTAGTCCGAAAAGAGTTCGGGCGTGGTTCTATCTTAGTGTGCGGGTTTCTATCTTGCTACATACAAATCAAACAATGAGGGGGTTACTCTCCACAAAACAATGATTTTTCCTTGTGTTTATTTTAGGGTCGAGTTTTCTTTAGCAGTCCCGTATTTTAGGTAGTTGTCACTTGATTAAAATATTTTCAAAGAAATGTCTACCGAGTGTCCAATTTCTTTTTTAACTTATGTGAGCGAAAACAAGGAAGGAGGTCGGAAATGCCAATGCGTGACTAAAAACAATGACGCATGCAGGGGTTAAGAGATGCATACCTTGTCGCCAGCAATCTACATGTATTATTGCATCATTTCAAAATCGTAAAAATATTACATTTATTTATTTCTTGTTTCACCACACATCATAACATGATTTTCTCTTGCATTAAAATTATTCTGGAAAATCTATGCATCATATTTCTTTTATTGAATAATTACTTTTTTTATTAAAACCCACAAAAAAGATGAAAATATAGAAAATACCAAAAGTGTTTATTTCTCTGATATTCTAGATTATTTAAAGATTAACTATGAACTCTCATATTACCTCCTTGAGTTCAACCTTGGTACTTACCCAAGTAAAATAAATAACTTTGATAACATTGAGGATTTATTTTCCATATTAATTCCGCTATGTGGTCAGTTGTGATGAATCGCTAAATTACCCGTCTACAACAACATATCAAAATTAAAAGGGTGATTTTTGGTTCTTCAAATGACACCATTGCCAGGGACGTACATGGTTTAGGATTAGTTTTTAAAAACATTAAATCATTATGTTTTTTCCCTGATAGTCTGATCCTCCGTCTTCTTGTATTTATCTCACTGTTTATTTCCTCAATATTTTTATTTCTTTTATTTTTGTATATATTTTTGTGAATGTCTCTCTAACATTTGTTTTTTTTATTTTTTTCGTGCAAGGCACCCGGTGACTTGGAGCAGTTTTCTCGAGGCCGATGCATCTCAAAGCAATCAGAGGTAGACGACTCGGTGAATCGAACCTGCTAAGAAGCACAAAGAATTTCTTTTTTAGAGAGAGAGTGTGTTATTCTTTTATTTTTGTAAATAGTTTGTAATTATTCTGCCTTTTTCTATGATCTTCATTTGAAGACTCACATTTGTACCCAGATTGGACACTCGGCCTATCATGCCCTTATTTTTGTGGTGATTGGCGTAGTCCTAGGATTACACCTTAGCTATTAGAGCTACTAGGATTTCTTTTTTATGCTCGTAGGACTAAGCCCACACTTCCAAGTTACTTAGACTCACTAGATCAAATCTCATTTAGTCAAACTAAATTGTTCGTTCACCCACTAATAGAAAGTCATGTTCTAGGTGCAATTTCCTGTGCATGCATTAGACATATTTATTAGGGAAATTTCAATTATGTTTAGCATCCTAAGATTGTGAGGAAGCATTGTAATTATTTCTGACTTTACATTCATCATCGTGTTTCCTGTTGCATGGTTTTTTTTTCACTCATTAGGATTTGAAGGAAACTGGAATCCCCATGTAGGCGTGCTTCAATCTCCACTAAAATTCAAGTGATAATAAAATTAAAATAAGGGGACATCTAACATTATGACTAACTAAATGGATAAAATTGAATATCATTAATTATGGGAGAGCAACCCCATCCTTGTACACATGTACATACCTCCATACTGTGAGTGGGTGAGGACGTAACTGTAAGGTTTGAGCTTAAAATCCTGGACCTATGCCCTAAGTCTCTAGATCTGACTCTTACGGGTTTTCGAGCACCAAGCGCTCACCTTCAACCATAGTCGATGTTTTGGATGTGTCTGTCTACTATCTTCTTTAAGAGCGTGATATAACCTGACAGCCTGGGCAGATCACTCCTTTGATAGAGGGGTAGTAGAACCACATCTGGGCATCAGAGCGACATGCTTGTGTGTATTGGATCCAAAGATTGTTTTATCACGATTTAAAACTAAAAAGATAATTGATTGAACTTTCAGGGCTTTCACTGTGTGAAGTTGGTGAATTTCAGGGTTTGCATTGTGTATTCCATTGCGTTCAAAGCTAATTGCACTTGCATGCACATATCGAGGTTCGTGAATCATTCTTCACCTTCATCTTCGAGGATGTCAGAATACTGGTTTCCATACCCAGACTCCATGGGTCAGGCTTACATGATCGAATCCTGAACACCTTTGTCTTCATTCTCATATCAGGAGACCATGCTCTTTGAGATGGTTTTTCCCCAGCCATCATCCACCCCACTTTCATTCCACCACCCCGCTCCTTCCTTGGTTGAGATGACAAGATATGAACCGCTCGCAGAACCGAATGAATATTATATGGACATAATGGAGTGAGTGAATTTGAGGATGGACATGAGCATAACCGAATTTGATAGAGAAACATGATTCCCGGATATGATTGAGAATACATTGTATTGAACCATCCCCTACTCGGGATGACTCTCTTCCTGAGTACGACCAATTTTCCATTGACAAAACATTTGAGATTCAGAGTCAAGGAAATAAGACTCATGACCCGATCATGACCACATAGTATGACTACTACTCAGCTTAAGGTTGTATATCGGAGTCATGGCATGATGAGTACAATCATCCATCTTCGAGTTATGAGACGATAGCGGATGACATAGCTCAAATAAATCAAAGAGTCGACGCTTTGACAAAACAACTTGATAATGTCATCCAAATGGTAAAAGAAATGATGAGTACCCAAGGAGAAGGGAGGACCACACAGAGCGAACACGATACACTTCCTATGCAAAAACTTTCAAACACATACATCACAGGTACTAGACACCCGTGACCAGTCCACTGACCATTCCACTGGCTAATAAAAATACCAAAAAATAAGAAAAATAGAAAATTCCAAAAAATGGACAACATTGATGTGGAAGTATTTTGTAAAAAATTAATTTTAGAGCTTCCATTAATCAAGGCCATAGAGTATATGCCGGATCTTCAGAGATTTCCAAAGAGTCGATTATCACCTAAGAAAACCGATAGTAAGAGATCTTGAACTGAATTTTATTTAATTACTATGACTAGTTCAATGGTGATGACCAAAAAAAAAGTAAAAGTCGCAGAGTCAAAAGGTTGGCTAGGGTTACTTGCAAAATTGAGAGTTGGATTGACAAGAATCCACCCTGAACATCCTCCCAAAGTCTATGTTTGACCAACTTGAACTTGGACTGCTAAAAAAGACTAGAGTGATCGTTCAATTTCTTGATGATCCTCCAAGAGACCGAGAGGAATTATTTCTATCGACATGAGCTTCCATGCTGTCAAACATAGAGTGCACTTCATTATGTTGGACATTGAGCACCGAGCAGAGTTGTCCAAGTCTCCCATCATTCTCGAAAAGTCATTCTTAGCCTCTGTTAGTGCGACGATCATATACGAAACTCAAGACATACAATTCCCGAACTAGAACATTAATGGTCAAACTCTCGAGGACATACCTGATCCTGAGACAACCGAACATGAAACTGACAGTCTTGACACAGAGGATCCCACCAAGATATACCCTTAACTAGAACAAACCTCTCCACATACCATAAACACAACCATAGGAGATGCACTTGAGGATCCGACTGTCGAGTCTACTAGAGCTCTACCAAGGTGAATAAGCGTGACCTAGACAAATCCAATGCACTAAACGTGGAAACAGTTTTTTCGGATTTCCTTGATCATTACTATGATCCAACACCTAAGCTGACAAAGTAAAAACTGACTCTAAGCACCATCATCTACCCATGCCATGCACTGACCTTACATGAGACAAACAATATACATGGCGATTAAAAAACCCGAAATTCACCCTCTTAATTCAAACGAATTAACGATTAAAATAAATGTGTTCGTTGTAGTCGAGCAAAATAAGACTTATCAAAAACTACTTTAATTAATATATCAATTAATAACAAGCGGCAGTTTTTATTTTACTTGGGCAGGTACAAGGTCGAACTCAGGGAGACAACTTTTTCCTTAGATTAATTTTCAGTCGATCTAGATGCTAGGTTTTCAGAGAGGAATATTTTTAGGTCCTTTTGAATGCAAGTGAATGAAGGATATGCAATTTGAGGCTAGTTTAAGGGTTAAAATGCAAAATTCGATCAAATGATTCTCAAAAAGTCCCAAATATCCACAATGTGAATTATGATGAAACTAAGCTACTTCACTTTTTTGGAATTTTTTGACTCAATATGAATTAATTATGAATTAAATATCAATGCATGGTGATTTTTGCAAATTTACTTTTAATAAATACGAAACATTTTCAGAAAATAATTTATTCTAGATAGGTCTATGTGAGAAATATCCAGAAAAATTTTTAATTCCTAAAATAATTAAGTGTGAAATGAATTAAAAATTAATCACACAAATCACCAATTAATTTGTTAAGACTCGTTATGCATGCAAATGTGATGATGTTTTGGCACAAAATAAAACTACTCAAACTCTACCTACTGTGAATTTTTCGTAATTTTTGGAGCAATAATTAATTTAATATCTTTTTCGGAACATACAATGGATAAAATATGCAATATTTCATCGAATAAATTATACTAAATAAACCAATGCTCACAAAAATATAACATTCTTCACGATGATAGAGCCGATATTGTTCTACAGTGAGCAAATTTTAGAATGAAGAAATGATGCAAAATGAATGCTCAAATCAATATGCAAACATAGGGATGTATATGCAATACAGAATTAAATTGATTAAAATAAAATATGCTGAGGGACTACGATGAAATTACCTATAAGCCAGAGGGCATTTATGCAAAATTGCACATGATGTCTAGCTGGCGGGGTCTCTGATGATTTGCTGAATCACAAATGGTTTCTGTGCAAATTCTCCACCCGGGAACGTGATAGGAACGTGCCTTCTTGAAAAAGGGGTGCGTCTTGTTATTTGTTGGACCTGGAAGGACTGCTTCGCAAGTACCCCACCCACCACGTGATTTCACATGTAGGGGCCAATCCACTGCAGAAATGTGGATTACTGGAAGGCCGGTCGTACGGGCGACAAGCGACGCGGGGGGTACGCACCTGCTGGTGACGCGTGCGTCGCTGGAGGGGCGCATAGAGGCTGTACTGATCGAGGATGACTGCACAGACAGCTTGGGCGTGGCGGAGGGTGCGACCTGCAACGGACGCCCTGCGGTGGCACGCACGCGGCTGACAGCAGGCGTGGAGGCAGGGGGAAGCATGAGCTGGAGGTCGAGCTCCTCCACGGTTGTGTGCGCTTGAGTGATGATGGTAGCCACTATTGCTATTGTTGGGTTGGTGACGGCAGAGCTGTGGATGAAGATGTTGCGGGGGTAGTCGAGGCCGTCGTGGAAGTGATCGGAGGTGAAGGGTGGCGTGCGGTAGCCCGGTAGACAGCAACTGGATGGGTTATGAATGAGGTGCAGGTGTCAGATGATCGATAGAAGAGGAAGGAACGTAGCTAAAGAAACAGGGACAGTTCCCCTGTGAACAGAGCAACTGCCTCTATTTCTTTTAGTCGAGTTAATTTTCGACTAAATCATTAAAAGAAGTTCATCAAAAAATTATTAAAAATCATCATTGGTCTCTTCATGAATGTTTTACCCATTGAAGTGCAGGTGGTTTTGAGATTTAATGAGCGGTGAAGGTGTGGTGAAGAAAGAGACGAAAGAGAAGGAAGAAGGAGAAGAAAATGGAGGAAAAGAGGGAAGGAGGAGGAAGAAAACTACCTAGTAAATGGAGTCGATTCGCATGTGGATGGAGCTAGTTGTTGTTTCTCAACGCCTCGGTGGAGAGCGGAGCTCAGCAACACTTGGGAAATGCAGCAACACAGTGATGAATACCCATTCATCACTCTTTATTATTTTATTTTAGCTACAAAACCTATGCAAAACACAAGTAGATAGTTGTAAATAGCAATAATTACCATTTAGCATGCATTGTGTAAATATGCATAATTAGCATGTTTTTGTGCATAAATAAAAGAATAAAAAAATAAAAGAAAAAGAGGGAGATATTTAGAATAAATATTGAGCGACCTAATCCCAAGGGAGGGCTCTGCATGGGCCTCACCGCAAAAGAATCCAAGTAGAGAGAGATAGCGGAGCTCATATGTTTGTACATATACCTGTAAATAAATAAAAATTATTTTCCTCTTAATAAAAATAAAAATGGGTGTGTATTTATTTGTATATATTTGTAAATATAAAACTAAAATAAACATGAAAAAAATATAAATAAAAGAAAACTAAAAAGAAATAAAATTTCCTTCTTCATTGTACATATACCACATGTATAAAATCACACATCTATTTATTATCACCTTGTAAATAAATAATTAAAATTCAATAAAAAATATACATATTCCATATTTCATTGTGCACATAAATAAAATAAAAACCAGAAAAATAAAAATAAAATAAAAAGAAATAAAATAAAATCAATTTCCAACCTTTTACATATACCATGTATGTATATAATTAAAAGTATTTATTTCACCCTTGTAAATAATTAATAAAAATAAAATAAAAATACCCTATTATTCCACATTTTATTCTATAAATAAATAAAATATAAAATGAGAATAATGTATAAAAATAAATAATAAAAAATAAAAATAAAAAATGTATGTTTGTATATACCTATATATAATAATAATATTTTGTAAATACATTATTTATATTTCAAAAAAATAAATAAAAATCACTAAAAAATAATTTAAAAATAAAGAAACATTTTTCATATTTTGACTTTTTTGAAATAAGGCCATTTACTATTTTAAATTGAATTTTCAAGTAATTATTAAATGGTGCGCTCCCATTGGTCCACGGGGGATGTTGACCCCCGGTCAACACTCCCCCGTGGACCCCCTCCTTGCGGATCTGAGCGACCAACCCGATTTCTCCTCTTTTTCCCCGCTCGATCCGATCACCAATCCCTGAAACCCCGGGCTCCAATCGTTCCCTGTGGATCCGAGACCTTCGCCCGCATCTTTACCTAGGGGTCCGTGCTTCACCAAGCCGGACCAGCCACCTTTTCTCGGACCTACAGGACTATATATCTGAACCTCTGGCCGCCATTTCACGCTATCTTTGGCCTTCCTCCTCGACGCCAGTGACCTCCTCTTCTTTGCCAGAGTGACAACAGCGCGGAGGAGGGTAGCAACGAGGCCTGGGCAGCCGGGAACCATTGATCCGGCGACTTCGTCTCCGTGCGCCGCCGCAAGGTGTGCTCAGCCTCGGAAAGCGACGTCCCCTTGAGTCCATGACCCCCGGAGCTTCCTGAGCTCCAGCACAGTCGACTTCACCCGCCAGGTAGCTTCTTTAGCTTGTATGATAGCTTAATTTTAGGTTTCCACCAATTCCGCTCATTTCGCTCCGCCGCCGCCATTTACCTTCTCCGACTACCCATTTGCCATCCCAACCACGCTACCACCTTCGTCATACTCCTCTCCACCTTCTTCACCCAGCCAACCCCCTGACTCGCCCTGGAGCAGGTCCTCCACCCTCCTCCGTCGTCGCATCGCCGGAGGGTGTCGCCCTGACCCATTACGTCACTCATTTCACCTATAACCGGGTCGAAGCACTTTGCCCTCGACCCAGGAGTTGGTCTGTGTGTTTTGCAGGTCGAGAGAGGTCCATCTGAGGGCCCGAACATCCAAGCACAGCAGCTCCAGTCCTCCGCCGTCGTCGGACCACTCCGGTGGTCGCCGGCCTCATTGGAGGCATCCATTAGTTGCGGAACACCTTGACGATCATCTCCACCATCTCAGCAGCTCCAGAGGAGGTCCAGCGCGCCCGTGGCGCTCCGACGAAGTTCGCCGGAGCTGGGTTCATCCAGGACCTTCCATTGACGTTCGATCAGCCCTCTACTCCAGATATAATCCGGACCGTCCACCAGCGGTACACATACACCGTCCGATCCAGCTAGAGTTCGATCTCAACCGTCGGCTGCAGAGGAGAGGTGTGCACGAACCAGAGCCATCAGATCATCCACGTGGGACGCCCTCGTCCGTCCGATCAGAGCATGTAGTCATTGAAGAAACGTCAGCTGCTTTCCACCGTCAGATCCTCCACGTGGCGTTGTCTCCGCCGTTAGATCCGAGCCAGAGTTCTTCGAAGACGCGCAGCGCCCCTCAGCCGTCCGATCTCACACGTGGCGCGCCTCCAGCTCTCGGATAATAAGTGGGGTAAATTGTTCTTAGGCCCCTTATTATATTGCATTTACTTTTTAGTCCTGTAAATATTTATTTCAGTTGTTTTTATTTTTGAACATTTGCACTTAGGACCTCATTGTTTTGTATATTTGCATTATAGTCCCTGCGTGTATTGACCACGTGCATCGACATGTGATTTAGTGGGCTTTTTGCACTTTTCATCTTGTATTCCTTGCATGTTATTGTTTGAAATTTTTTAAATAGGAATTGCAGATACACCCTTCTGAATCTGAACCACATGCCTGGCGCGTGTTGTGTGGGATTTTTGCACTTTGGGCCATGGGTTTTCTTGTCGTGTTATTGTTTGGCCCCTGGATTTAGTTTCTCTTGCATTTAGGTCCCTATGCACTGTGAGCTTTTGTTTATTTTTAATAAAAAATCAAATTAAGTCCAAATCGCATGAAAATTGGACACGTGGCTCCTGCCACTGTGTAAAATTTTCACCAAAAATTTGGTACATTTTTGAGGCATTTTGTTATTTTAAAAAATCAAAAACCTTTGTTTTTCCTTCTGTTCAGTTTATAAAATCATAAAAAAAATATAAAAACTATTCTATAAATTCTAAAAAAAATTAAGTTTTGTTTGCTTTTGTGTATTTGATTTTCTGTGCATCTTTGATTATTTTTGGACTTATAAAAATCTTAAAAATTAAAAAACACTTAAAAACTTATAAAAATTCTAAAAAATTATAGAAAAACAAAGAAATACAATCTCTTCTTCTGAATTTTCTTTGTTGTTTATGTTTTTCATAAAAATTCTCTTCAGGCCATTCTAGGACCATTTGATATTTTTCATGGCCCTTTGAAGCTTAGCTGGACAGATTGTTCATGTTTTGGTCTTTATTTATTTTTAGAAAATTCTATGAAAATTATAAAAATCTCAAAAATTCACCAAAATAGTAAAACATCTAAAAATCATAAAAGTGTTTTTGTTTGCATTTTTAGAGCTTTTTAGAGTGATTAAATAATTTGTTGATTTGTGCTTGTTTTTGACTTTTATTATTTTCCTTAATTATTAAAAATCCAAAAAATATATATAAAAAGAATTTAAAAATCACCAAAAATATTTGTTTTTATTTTATTTTGCTTTCTGACTACTTCGTAGGCCGCAAGGCCAACTCGTGCTCCCTGAGTCCGACCCTGGGTGCTACACCAGGATAATCTCATAGCCAGGGCCACTATTTTGGTTTTTATTGTTTTATCGTGTTGATTGGTGGTCTGCTCTTTATTTTTCTTGATTGACTGAGCTATTTCCGAGATCTGGGTCGCAACGACCCTTGATCTATTATATTCACCCGAGTCTTGGTAATTTTTCGGTCATCAGAATGACGCCATTGCCGGGGAGCACGGCTTAGTAGTCCATTTCCTTTTTCTTTGATTTTTGCTTTCTTTTATTTTTCACGGCTTTTTCCACTGCTTTCTTTTCGGTTTTCCGCAGCTTTTCGCGGATTTTATTTTTCATTTGTTTTTATTTTATTTTATTTTATTTTATTTTTGTTTTTGTTTGTTTTGGTTGTTTTTATTTTTGTATATAGCCTATTTTCTTTTATCTGTCTTATTCTATTTTTATCTGGTCTGATCACACTCTGATTGTTTCTTGCGAGGGCCCGAGGACCGAGGAGGCTTCTTCGGAAGCCGAGGCAACTGCGGGAGTCGGAGGTGGCTTCCTTCTGCATGGAGCCACATGAGAGCGCGTGGAGCGACCAGGAGTGCGGGAGTCGCGGAATAGCCGCGTAGTTAAGTTAGCCTAGATTAGGTTTATTTTCTGCAAACTAGTTATATTGTTGTAATAATATAGGTACCCGGAATCTTTGAGACTTGTGGATTATGGGGTCTGTTTCATCGGGCACCGGTGTGCTCGGGGGACCCCACCGCTATTTTGGTTTTTCTCGCCTTTTTCTTTTTATTTGATTTCACGTGGATTTCTGTGCTTGAGCCCCTAGATTTAGGTTTTTATTTCATTGAGCCAGATAGCCTTAGGTCCATAGCCCTAATAAGAATATCTGTGCCTATAGCTTGCGTTTGGATCTAGGCAAATAAATCAGTGCTTCACGATAATAGGAGCTTGTGTTTAGGACTGTTCTCGCATTTGCATCCATATAGATTAGTTTTATATTTATGCGCGGATCATAAGTGCATGTAGACTGCTGGAGTCAGGTACATCTTCTATCTCGTGCATGCATCATTGATTTGTCGCGCATCGACTTTTCCGCTTTCCTCCCCCTGTTTTTCTGGACTTAGGAATAAAAGGAAATCGGAAAATTCGTTAGACGTTTTCTTGAAAAATACATAAAAAGAAAAACAATAAAATCGGGACTGCTAATCACACTTGATCTAAAAGACACCACATTGAAAAATCTGTCTTGGGGAGAGTAACCCCCTTCTGGTTTGGTTTGGATGAGCGAGAGAGTGACCCGCATCCTAGGCTAGAGCCATATCCGATTTCTTGACTGACTACCGACCTTTTATTCGGGACAGTCGGTTGAGAATATTGGATTCCTATCAGCTTACGTAATCCCTCTGAAAGACTGACTTGATTACCTAAAATAAAATTGACAAGATAATTGACCGATCTCTTACGGTCTTCACTCTGGGTGCGTAGGTGAATTCAGGGGTTTGCTTTCTCATCTTGTGTGGTTCCAGATCCTCTCTGCCTTTCCCTCATCTATCTTCTTCTCCACTCATTCTTTTCTCCCACCCACCCTCCCTTCAGTCCTTTCTCTTCTTCTCCTTTATCCCTGGATGATGGATCCCCCTCACGTCTGGCCGACTCTTGCAGATTTTTCTCCATCCTCTGACCATCACTCCAGTCCACCTTCGAGGGAGGTCAGATCCCCGACCAACCTCCCGTTCCCTCCCTTCCATCCCTTTCTTTACTCTGGGCATGCTGCGCTAGACGTCCGCGGATATCAGATCGAGCAGATGCGAGACCCGGACGATGCCATTGTTGAGTTGAGAGTGGACTCCGTTCGTAATCAGAGAGAGCAGAGGAGATCATCAGATAGATCATATCCCAGATTGATGGATGAGCAGATACGACAGGGAGCTCAGTCAGCTTCTACACTAGGTCCATTCATTCTAGATCAGGAGCTTCTTCAGAGACTGCCAACATTTTCAGGGAGGCGCACGAGGAGCCCTATCTTCACCTGTCCGAGTTTGAGGAGTTTTGTAGGATACAGATCTATTCAGATATCACTACAGAGGAGATGATGCTGAGGACCTTCCCATTCACACTTTAGGACAGAGCCATGAGATGGCACAGACGATTGGGGAGGATGTTCGCTACATGGGGAGAGCTACACCGAGAGTTTCTACAGAGATACTTTCCCCAGCGTAGAGCAGATATGATGCGGTCTTTGATCACCGAGTTTTCAGTTGACCCCTAGGAACCACTGCATGAGGCATGGCCGAGGTTTCTTGACCTCTTGAGGAGATTTCCCGAGCACGGATTTCCACTGACAGACCTTATAGAAATCTCCATGCAGGGGATGACCGCAGACCAGATAGCACTGGTGATTACCACATGTGGTAGTTCACACCGTAGTTCCGACATTCACTTCCTGGATACCATCTCGAGTTTACTTTCACAGAGATCTTCTTCACGAGATGCCGTAGTCGGGACAACACATGAGGATGTTGCAGTACCAGTGCGGTGTGTCACATTACATGAGGATACATCTTCTACACACCAGCCCGAGGACTTGTATGATGCAGCCCCACAGACGACAGAGGAGATGACTGCGATAGCAGAGGTTCAGACCTAGAGTCTACTCGAGTTCCCGTTGGTCTTCCAGCTAGAGTTCGAGTCAGCCCCAGAGTTCTCAGTTGACGAGTCTTGGATATCAGATGTTCTGATACTTCAAAGCCGGAGGAGCCCCCGTTTTTACAGCCATTGATTCAATCACTTTAGTGTCCAGTCCCGGAGGAGACATCTTCTTTTCTGCAGAGACACTTCTTGGAGTCCGACCGCTACCAGGACTCAGCCCAGCAGCCACAGCTCGATATGGGACACCACTTTGAGAGACCAGACAGAGATAGTCCCATATTCGAGCCTTTTGTCCTCCACTTTGACGAGACAGACACACTTGCTGGGGACCAGTTGGCAGCTAGCATTACCGCAGAGCGAGGATCAACCGCAAACACAGTGCCAGCCTCTGCGATGTTGACCAGTACCTTCTCCTGCTTCCAGATTGCCGAGAGCCACATTTCAGATGATGATGCAGCCTGGTGCACCGAGTTGATACTTGACAGCAACGCAGATGTCCTTCTAGATCCCGATCCTCTATTTCTCACCTCTGATCTTGCATTTCTCCCCGAGGGTTATCTGCGGGAGGATGCCACACACGATGAGTACTCAGTTTCACCTTCTGAGAGTGTATCCGATCTGGTGGATCACGAAACCGAGTCTTCTGATCCTGCTGATTCTGAGTCATCTCACCTCGACGACCCTCGCGAGGATGAGTCGATCCTTGAGATATTCGATGCTCTACTTGATTTGTCTCTATCGTATACATCGGATATCAGTCTTCTTAGAGAGTCTCCTGATCTTTACCCTCCATACTTTTTCGAGACATTGATTGACGTGGAGGATTCCATGACCGATCCATCCTTCTCAACGTTTGATTTCTTCAGCTCCACACTTCCACTCCAGTCTGATCCAGAGCCAACGATTTCTTTTGTGCTACCGGATCCCGATCATATATTTCCATATCCTTGGCCGGTAGCAGGCACCCGCCTGATTGCATACCTGGGAGTCATTCTTTACACTGTTGTTTTCGCCGCGGTTCTCATACTGAGACTGCGACGACAATACGACATCCGCCTTATAGATGTCGTCCTGAACCATGACACAGCTTTGTCCTAGCCTTTGCGCCCAGCTAGGGGCGTAAAACCTAGCGCTTGTTGAGAGGCACCTCAACATGTACCCTTTTGTATATACGTGTTTCGTCTGAGTTTGATCTTTCTATCTTCCGTGTTTGTTTTCACCCCAGGTATCGTATAGGATTATCTTTGCTATACTTAGGATATACCTCATCCTAAGTATAGGGGGGTGGAAACACCGAGTTGTTCTTCCGTTCTGTTTCATCACTTCTGTCGTTGCCTATACTTAAGGATTCTTCACCTTAAGTATAGGGGGAGTGATGCCCTCCATCTTGTATGTATTTGTTGATTTTCTTCGTGTCTTTCTACCTCTGTTTTGCTGCATATACTTAGGGATATTTCACCCTAAGTATAGGGGGGTAGACCCTGTACATTCTTCGCTTGGCTTTCCCTTTGTGTACAACCTGCTATACTTAGGATTATTTGATCCTAAGTATAGGGGGAAATGCCGAGATCCTCTTGGATTTCTATTCTTTCATTCATCTTTGTATATAGCCTTCCTTTTCACTTCCCTATACTAAGCACGAGTTATGTCTTCTTCATCACTCTTGACTCTGAGGACATCGTTCGAGCTAAGTATAGGGGGGTGTATATATTTCATATATACTTTAGCCATAACTCGTACTTTGTGTGAGTGTGTTAATAAATAAAAATGGCTAAAAACCAAAAATACATAAACATTAAAAATTTTTCCTTGTAAATAAACATTCTTTTATTTGCACATACATAGCTATTGTACAAATTATTTTTGTAAAAATGTTTTCAAAAACTTTTTTGTAAAGATTGTGTAAATATTTTCTTATCAAAATTATGTATATAGTACAAAATTTTTCTAAAATGTTTTGAAAATCAAAAGTTTGCAAAAGCCTTATGTAAATTTGTGTAAATATTTTGCAAAACTTGCATCCATGCATACATCCATGATTTCAAAACAATTTTCAAAAATTTTGCACATGTGTAAATATTGTGTACATAGCATCTTTGTATATACTTATATAGTTTTTCCTGGATTATAGTTGACATTTAAACTAGCCTGGAATTAAATTGGAAAATGAAGCTTGATTAAGATCTTAATCCACCTAATTCTAAGAGGAACCTTATAGGGCTTAGGGTTAAGGCTTTTCAGGTCCATGGTGACTGAATTCTTTGAGTCCACTAGGCTATGATCACATGTCATCTCAATGAACCTAAGTAGAACACTTAACAACACACACATGACTCATATAGACAATGGCTTGGCTTGGACCCGCACTTTACACCGAGCTCTCTACGGATGAGGTGGTGAGGAGGCAGTCTTCCTTGACTTGGGGTAGCATATGAGGGTAGTACTTCTAGGCGGAACCTCTCTTCTTCTTTTAGTGAAGGAAGTGCGTCTCAACTTGGTCTGGTTGCCATGAGGTCTAATGACAGGAGTTGTGGGTTGCAATAATGCTTCAAAAGAGGGATAGTCTACTGGCTCAAGAGGAAAAACTCCTTATGTACATATGTTGCACCTTGTAAATATGTTGGAAAGATGCACTTGAAAGAAATGCAAAAAGAAAATAACTCCAAAAAAGTGGTGCGTCTGATAGAAAATGATAATCCCACCGGAGTATGTATATAGTGCAATAAGCAAAGCTTGAGACTCTTGTTCCATCTTATGTAGCTTGCAGCAGGGAGACTTATCTACACTGGTTGAGCTCCTAAGGATACATGGCTACACTGGTCATGGTCCATTCTCTTCTTCCTCCTCTTCTTGAGCCGGTTGAACTTGAACTTAGAAGGGAATACCCCGCTCCTCGAGGAAAGAGTGGCCAGATTGGGGTCATAGAGTTACCTTGTTGGGGAGGGTTGTCAAGTTACTACTTATGAGGTGGAGAGCTATACTTCACATACACTGTACAAGGAAAGATTCATGGTCTTCAAGGTTTGTGTATGTAGACTTGTTCTGATCTGGATTGTTGAGGAGTCTTGACTATAGATTAGTGGATCTTAGAGGCTGTTAAGTTTTAAACCTAAGTCTAAATAAGGTTCCGACACATTAATAATCCAAAGATCTGATCGAGCTCCATATTTCAATTTATTGAAGGCAAGTTTAATAATCAGCATTGATCCATGCATTTTCTCCTCTTTTTCTTTTTCTTTTTCACTTCTTTTTCAAATAAGTGTTTGCTAAGGGACTAGCAAAGTTAAGTATAGGAGGGTGATGAATACCCATTCATCACTCTTTATTCTTTTATTTTAGCTACAAAACCTATGCAAAACACATGTAGATAGTTGTAAATAACAATAATTACCATTTAGCATGCATTGTGTAAATATGCATAATTAGCATGTTTTGTGCATAAATAAAAGAATAAAGAAATAAAAGAAAAAGAGGGAGATATTCAGAATAAATATTGAGCGACCTAATCCCAAGGGAGGGCTCAGCATGGGCCTGACCGCAAAAGAACCCAAGTAGAGAGAGATAGGGAAGCTCATATGTTTGTACATATACCTGTAAATAAATAAAAATTATTTTTCTCTTAATAAAAATAAAAATGGGTGTGTATTTATTTGTATATATTTGTAAATATAAAACTAAAATAAACATGAAAAAAATATAAATAAAAGAAAACTAAAAAGAAATAAAATTTCCTTCTTCATTGTACATAGACCACATGTATAAAACCACACATCTATTTATTATCACCTTGTAAATAAATAATTAAAATTCAATAAATATATATATTCCATATTTCATGGTGCACATAAATAAAATAAAAACTAGAAAAATAAAAATAAAATAAAAATAAATAAAATAAAATCAATTTCCAACCATGTACATATACCATGTATGTATATAAATAGAAGTATTCATTTCACCCTTGTAAATAATTAATAAAAATAAAAAACCCTATTATTCCACATTTTATTCTATAAATAAATAAAATATAAAATGGGAATAATGTATAAAAATAAACAATTAAAAATAAAAATAAAAAATGTATGTATGTATATACCTATATATAATAATAATATTTTTAAATACATTATTTATATTTCAAAAAAATAAAAATCACTAAAAAATAATTTAAAAATAATGAAACATTTTTTATATTTTGACTTTTTTGAAATAAGGCCATTTATTATTTTAAATTGAATTTTCAAGTAATTATTAAATGGTGCGCTCCCATTGGTCCACGGGGGATGTTGACCCCCGGTCAACTCTCCCCCGCAGACCCCCTCCTTGCGGATCCGAGCGACCGACCCGATTTCTCCTCTTTTTACCTGCTCGATCCGATCACCAATCCCTCAAACCCCGGGCTCCAATTGTTCCCTGTGGATCCGAGACCTTCGCCCGCATCTTTGCCTAGGGATCCGTGCTTCACCAAGCCGAACCCGCCACCTTCTTCTCGGACCTGTAGGACTATATAGCTGAACCTCCGACCGCCATTTCACACCATCTTTGGCCTTCCCCCTCGACGCCAGTGACCTCCTCTTCTTCGCCAGAGTGACAGCAGCGCAGAGGAGGGTAGCAGCGATGCCCGGGCAACCGGGAACCACTGATCTGGCGACTTCATCGCCGTGCGCCGCCGCAAGGTGCGCTCAGCCTCGAGAAGCGACGTACCCTTGAGGCCATGACTCCCAGGGCTCCCTGAGCTCCAGCACAGTCGACTTCACCCGCCAGGTAGCTTCTTTAGCTTGTAGGATATCTTAATTTTAGGTTTCCCCCAATTCCGCTCATTTCGCTCCACCGCCGCTATTTACCTTCTCCGACTACCCATTTGCCATCCCGACCATGCCACCACCTTCACCATACTCCTATCCACCTTCTTCACCCAGCCAACCCCCCTGACTTGCCCCGGAGCAGGTCCTCCACCCTCCTCCGTCGTCGCATCGCCGGAGGGTGTCGCCCCGACCCATTTCGTCACCCATTTCACCTCTAACTGGGTCGAGGCACTTTGCCCTCGACTCAGGAGTTGGTCTGTGTGTTTTGCAGGTTGAGAGAGGTCCATCTGAGGGCCCGAACATCCAGGCACAACAGCTCCAGTCCTCCACCGTTGCCGGACCACTCCGGTGGTCGCCGGCCTCATCGGAGGCATCCATTAGCTGCGGAACACCTTGGCGATCATCTCCACCATCTCAACAGCTCCATAGGAGGTCCAGTGCGCCTGTGGCGCTCCGGTGAAGTCCGTCGGAGCTGATTTCATCCAGGACCTTCCATTGCCGTTCGATCAGCCCTCTACTCCAGATATAATCCGGACCGTCCACCAGCGATACACATACACCGTCCGATCCAGCTAGGGTTTGATCTGAACCGTCAGCCGCAGAGGAGAGGTGTGCACGCACCAGAGCCATCAGATCATCCATGTGGGGTGCCCTCGTCCGTTCGATCAGAGCCTGCGGTCATTGAAGAAACACCAGCTGCTTTCCACCGTTTGATCCTCCACGTTGCGTTGTCTCCTCTGTCAGATCCGAGCCAGAGTTCTTCGAAGAGATGCAGCGCCCCTCAGCCGTCCGATCTCACACGTGGCGTACCTCCAACTCTCGGATAATAAGTGGGGTAAATTGTTCTTAGGCCCCTTATTTTATTGCATTTACTTTTCAGTCCTGTAAATATATATTTCAGTTGTTTTTATTTTTGAACATTTGAACTTAGGACCTCCTTGTTTTGTATATTTGCATTATAGTACCTGTGTGTATTGGCCACGTGCATTCGACACGTGATTTAGTGGGCTTTTTGCACTTTTCATCCTGTATTCCTTGCGTGTTATTGTTTGAAACTTTTTAAATAGGAATTGCAGATATACCCTTCTGAATATGAACCACATGCCTGGTGCGTGTTGTGTGGGATTTTTTGCACTTTGGGCCCTGGGTTTTCTTGTCGTGTTATTGTTTGGCCCCTGGACTTAGTTTCTCTTGCATTTAGGTCCCTGTGCACTGTGAGCTTCTGTTTGTTTTTAATAAAATATCAAATTAATTCCAAATCGCGTGAAAATTGGATACGTGGCTCCTACCAATGTGTAAAATTTTCACCAAAAATTTGGTACATTTTTTAGGCATTTTGTTATTTTTAAAAATTCAAAAACCTTTGTTTTTCCTTCTGTTCAGTTTATAAAATCATAAAAAATTATTAAAACTATTCTAAACATTCTAAAAAAATTAAGTTTTGTTTGTTTTTGTGTATTTGATTTTCTGTGCATTTTTGGTTATTTTTGGATTTATAAAAATATTAAAAATTAAAAACACTTAAAAACTTATAAAAATTCTAAAAAATTATAGCAAAACCAAAAAAATACAGTCTCTTCTTCTGAATTTTCTTTGTTGTTTATATTTTTCATAAAAATTCTCTCCAGGCCATTCTAGGACCATTTGATATTTTTCATGGCCCTTTGAAGCCTGGCTGGATAGATTGTTCCTGTTTTGGTCTTTATTTATTTTTAGAAAATTCTATGAAAATTATAAAAATATCAAAAATTCACCAAAAATAGTAAAACATCTAAAAATCATAAAAATATTTTTGTTTGCATTTTTGGAGCTTTTTAGAGTGATTAAATAATTTGTTGATTTGTGCTTATTTTTTACTTTTATTATTTTCCTTCATTATTAAAAATCCAAAAAAATATATACATAAAAAAAAATTTAAAACCACCCAAAATATTTGTTTTTATTTTATTTTGCTTTCTGACTACTTCGTAGGCCGCAAGGCCAACTCGTGCTCCCTGAGTCCGACCCTGGGTGCTACATCAGGCTAATCTCATAGCCAGGGCCTCTATTTTGGTTTTTATTATTTTATCGTGTTGATTGGTGGTCTACTCTTTATTTTTCTTGATTGACTGAGCTATTTCCGAGATCCGGGTCGCAATGACCCTTGATCTATTATATTCACTCGAGTCTTGGTAATTTTTCAGTCATCACACAGGAGCGTCCGCCTTTTGGATCTCGCCCAAGGAGAAGGAGGTAGTCTCTCAACCAAAGCCCTCTCAGTTGTCACCTGGGGGCTGACGTGAGCTCGCTTGCCTCTCATGCAAGAATTGGCAGATCCTTTACAATGGGGTAGAGGAGATCCTTTTTGTAGGCAATTGGAGCTGTGAGATGAGCGGATCGTAGGAGATGGTCGAGGGAGTGGGAGAACGTGCGGGCCGTGCACGTTGCGAGGAGGATGGGCGGGTCGCATGGGGGCAGTTGCAGAAGGTCGTGGATTGCGAGGGAAGAGACGGTGGTTGCTCCTCCCGTAAGAATTAGGAGGTTGAAGACAGAGTTTAGAGAGAGATAGAGAGAGAGAGAGAGAGAGAAAAGAAATGACCTGAGCCGCAAGATGAAGTACCCTTCGTCCAACGATCCAAATCAAAAGAGTCAAAGAGAATAAGTGGGGAGAGGAGGAGGTGACATGTGGCGGCTCCAGGAGCTACCACGTGTCAGCTCCAAAAAATTCAGATTAAAAATTCAAAGAAAATTAATAAAAAATAGGAGACGATCTTAAATCGAAAAAGTTTCTTCACGAAATTGTTCATCTCAACAAGATATACAACTTTCAAGAAGAACCAAAAATTAAATGGTCAATTGTACAAGAGAAGTTTTTGGGTGGTATATAAAATGCCACATTTTATCTTTTTCAATTTGTTTGTCATGTCTAAATAATTGAAAAATAAAAATAAAAGTAGAGAAAATATGAAAGAAATAGTTACAACTTCATTTATTTTTTTGGATTTTTAATAATTAAGAAAATAAAAAGATAAAAATAAAGGGTATTATGGTCAATATGTACAATATACAATAGTGGCCCAAAACCCAAGTTTCACATACGATCTCTGATTTTTATTAGATTAGTCTTGTTTTGAAGGTCTTTGAATGCATATTGCTTTTACAAGTGAGTAGCCTAAATCAGACACTGTATTAGAGAGATATGTGCATTTTAAGTTTCTTAGTTTCAAACTTGGATTTGGGTTTTATTGGTCAATTTTATAAGTTAGTATTTTTTTGATATTTTTCCTTTATTAATGTTAGTAATATATACATTATAGATTTGTATTTATTGGATTTGGAGTTAGTATAAAATAGAAACAAATATGGTATTTACAAGTGATTTTTACAAGTGAATTTGGTTCTTATTTAATGCAAATATGAATGCCAAAATGCAGATATTATTTACACATGCATGAATGATAATTATGCAATATAAGTGTAGATATGTAGCTAATTACTTGGGAACAAAGCTCTATTTTTAACTTTTAGAGTGATGAATCATAGATTCATTAACCCCCTATACTTAAACCTTGCTCGTCCTCGAGCAACTAAAATGAAATGCAAAAGTGAAATGAGATTGGGTTCTGTTGAGCACGTTTTTCTAGGGATGGAAAATAATTGATAAAAATATATCATTGTTATCCCTAAAATCCCATGTCAAATAAAAAAAATTTTATTTTTGCTACTTATTAACCTGTATAGTGGACAAAGTCGAACTCAGAGAGGCTTCAATTCCCGAGGGTTATTTAATTAAGCTAAAATCAATTAAAAGAAAACAGGAATCTCAAAGGACAACTATCCTTGGTTTTTGTGATTTTTTTATCTTTTTTATCTTTTTATTTTTTTATTTCTATTTTTTTATCTTCTGATTTTCAAATTTTTAATGGTTTTGATTTTTGCATTTTTTAATTTTCAAAAATAACACGAAGCAATATAAACAAGATCAAGAATATGCACATCAACTCTTTTTGCAAATTTTCAATTAGTCAAAAATACTCAGAAAAATCCAAAGAAAATATTTTTAGTTTTTAAAATTTTGAAATATTTTTGAGAATTTTTGTGGAATTTTTAGATGTTTTTGTATTTTTCTAAAAATAAAATAGTGAGAAAATAAGAAAATGTGCACAGCCTTGAGTAATTTGTAACTTAAAAAATTTGATGCCCAAAACTCCTAACAATTATTTTTATGACAAACTACAGGCAGATAACTACAAACGGGAACTGAAATCACAATTTTTGGATTTTTGTAGAATTTTTTATGATTTTTATAAGATTTTTGATGTTTTTCAATTTATTTGGGTTTTAAAAATAATTAATGTGTGAAAATTGGTCAGAAATGAAAAGACAATGAAATCAAACTACCTAATTTTTTTTGGAATTTTTGGAGCTATTTTCGAATTTTTATGAATTTTTGAATTTCAAGAAGACAAAAGGCACTGTTTTTGATTTTTTAATAATAATAAATAAAGGCAAAATACAATGAAAATTTTATGCTAGATGGATATGCACATCAGGAATATAGCATAATTTTTTTAAAATTTTTGGACTAAGAAAAATATTTATTTCAATGAAAAGAACAAGCAAATTATTATTTTGCAGTTCAGGGACCAAAATGTAAATAAGCAAAAGTTTTGGACTGAATTATAATAAAAATAAATTTCAGGACGAATCTCGCAAATTACCCAAAATCATGTGCGTTGCATGTGATCTGATTTGAAGGCGGGGACGTCTCTACAATTTCCAAAATGTCTGGGGCTTGAGATGCAATTGTTCCAATATAATATATTTTTTACTCAAAAGCCCTAGGGATTTCCTTCGTTTCACGCACAAAGGGAGGAAACCAGGGGGGACGACGCCCCCTTTCTTCTTCTTCACGCGGCTGCAGGTCGCCCTTTGGCTGGAGCGGGGCGCGCGGGCGGTGCGGTGATTGGGATGGGAGGGCGGCGCCGGCCGAAGACCATGCGGAGGCGATGCTGTCGTTGGATGGAGGAGGTCGACCGTGCTGCTCCGTATGCTGAGGCTACGGCGGTTGGCACGGAGCCGCACGTCGATGGCTGGAGGGGCCTGGCGGAGCTCGATGACGTCAGGTCGGGGCGGAGGCGCGTTGGGCTCGTCGGCGAGGAGCGGAGAACGGTCGGGGCTCGGAGCAACGATGGAGCACCACACGCGGGGGTGCGGCGGACGGGCGTGCGTCGCGCGTCGGTCGAAGGCGCGACGGCGCTGGGGTCAGGCAGCAAGTGGGGGGCTGGTGGGCAACCGCCCCTTCTTTTTTTTGTTTTTTTTCTAATTTTTTTATTTGTTTGTATTGTAAACAATGGAAATAAAAAAGTTTTTTTTATCTTTTATTATGATGTAAACATGAAAAAAAATGAAAAATCTTTATATATATATATTTATTTTCTCTTTATGCAAATTGTAAATTATAGTAAAAGAAAAACTTTTTTTATTTTTTTGTATATCCGAAAATAGGGAAAAAACAAATAGGTAAAGAATTTGTTATTGTTTTTTATTTTTTATATGATCCTGCAAAACAAACGTTAGAGGATAAAGAAAATAAATGTTTTTTTATTATTTTTTTATTTATTTACAAATAGGAAAATGAATGGGGATCCGACGAAAATGGCAGGATCGTATCGGACTCTCTGACCACCGTGCGTGGTAGGAGTTGAGATATCGTGGACGGTAGAAATTGAAGGCGGTGAGACCGAGAAGATGAGATGAAAAACATGAGTCGGAGTGGATCAAAATCTTGATGAATATTATTTTAGATGAAGAGAAATAAAAATGACGATGAAAATAAAATAAAAAATGCGACGATCTAAACTACGATTAAACTAGATAAAAGGAAGAATAATGTGGATCTCACCTTAGGAGCGGAAAAGGATCGTGATCGCCTCGACAAGGCCGATTCGCTGTCACCAGACAGCTCAGAGGCTAGGCACAATTCTCGACGAAATTTTCTCTCAGAGATTGGGCTCCTCTCTCTAAAGATTGATCAAGTTGGAATGAGGGAGAAGGAGCTATATAAATAGAGAAGAGATGAAATTTGAATTTTTGAATTTTTTTTGGGATAAAGAGATAAGAGAGATGATTTTTTTGATTTTTTTGGTGGAAGAGATGAAATTTGAAATGAGATAAAATAAAAGAGAGATAAAATTATTCACAAAATTATCTATTTTTTTGAATATTCGTCACTTATTTATTTGAATTAAAAAATATTATTTTTTTATTTTTTATGGTGATTAATTAAAAATAGCAACCATATACATATACTATATACATATATGACATTATATACAAGGGTAAATAAGGAAATTAACCTTTTTTGTGTTTTAAGAATTTATTATTTATTATTTTTTAAAAAATTAGTGAGAATAATTTACAATATATACAAATACAATATGCACAAAATACATGGTAAAATTGCACAAACCACCCCAGAAAACTGACTTTTCAACCATAACTCCAAAAAGTATGAAAATACAACCATTTTAAAGATAATTTAATTTGGCATCCAATGGAAGTGAGACTGATTCAATTTGAACTCATATGGAGCCGGAATTGGTCTTTCAATTAGTGCTTAGTGGATTTTTCCAAGTGTGACTGCTTTTATTCTGCACATGATTTTATTGTGCAATTATTTTAAGTAATTAGAACACATTTTTATTTACAACTTTGATTTTGAATGTTATTTGATTTGAGGTCAATTAAGGTACAAATAAATTAGTGTCATTTTTATACAGATATATACAAAATAAGTGGGAACACATCTTTTTGGATTTTCTAGTTAAGGACCCTATCTCCCCCTACTTTATTCCTGGTCGATCAGGTCAAGTCTTGACCTTCTCTCGGGATTTGGGTCAGCCTGTGTACAGTCTTCCTTTTTTTATTTCCTTTTCTTTATATTTTTTCTTTTTTTCTTTTTTTTTATTTTTCCTTTCTTTCTTTATTTATTTTAGATTAAAAATTAGCCAGAAATGTACTCTATTTACACAGATGCAAGTTAGTAAGAATATGGAGTTAGTGTTATATGTAGGTGTTTTATAAGGGATTTTAAGCTAAAATAAATGAATAAAGATGACGAATCGCAGATTCATCATCCCCCTATGCCTTTGCTAGTACCTTAGCAAACACTTATTTGAAAGAATAAGTGAAGAAGAAAAAAGAAAAAGAAAGGGAAAATAAAGAAAGTAGGACAACATTGAGTATTAAACTTATCTTCATAAAATTGTAGTTTGGAGCTCTGTCAGACCTTTGGATTATTAGTGTATCGGAACTTCTGTGAGACTTAGAATTTTAAAATCGACAGCCTTCAAGTTCTACACATCATTGTCACAATTTCGGCTCAGAAGTCATCTTAGATCAGTCCTCTTCCCAAAGCACACCCTATGAACATTGAACAATCGACTCATGCGTGTGAAAGGTTTTAGCTCTTACCATCCAGAATGCCGGACTACCATGCAAATCTCCTCTCCAGTAACTCGTCCTCGGGGAGTCAGGTATTTCCTTCTAAGGTCTGTCGCGCTATGTTCACAATCGAATTGGGGGAGAAGATAGAAGAAGGAGAAAAGAACTGGAGGGTGGCCAGTGTAGTCACCTCTCCTTGTGAAGCTGCCCAGTGTAGCCGAGTCTCCACCAAGATCTGCAGGTTTTCTTGAAGCTTGGACCTTTTTGGTCAGATATTTATTTGGTAGTGTCTTCTTTGTATTTGGATTTTTGGTGGTTCTGCTTAGATCTTGTTGTGCCCCTACGGATATAGAATCTTTTTGTTTCCATACATTTTTTCGGGTCTTAGAAAAAATTGTGCCTAGCCGTCCATCCCTTTTCCAAAGCTTTATTTCAACCCATACTCCGGTCTTTAGATTTCCACGCTACTAGAAAAGAAACTCACATAGTCTTCCAACATCCTGTCTGAGTTGAGCTAAGTGCATAGTGCGAGAGTACAAATTGATTCCCTATTCCAGAGTTATACCCAGAATGAAGAGACTAGGTTAGACACTAAGAGTCAAACGCTGCGCATTGTCATGTGAAACTCAAAGAATTAAGTCAAAGACCTGAAGCTTCTAAAATCCTATTTCTCGGTGAAGTTCCTCTGAAAATTAGGTGGATTATGGTCCAACTAAGCTCCATTCTTCAATTTTATTCCATACAGAGTTTAAATGTCAATACTATCCTGAAAAATGCACATGCAAATGCAAAACATGAACAATGCATAGAGTTTTTTTAAGGAATGATGCACATGTGAAAAGAACACATTTTTTTTAACAATTTTCTAGTCTTGAACTTTTTATGGGTTTTTTTGGAGGAAAAATGCAGATGTGAAAGAAAGTTTTTTTTTAATTTTGCAAATTTTTATAGATTTTTGGTTTTGTTGTGTTTTTTTGTTTTTTTTTGTTTTATTTTTATTTTTTGTTTGTTTTTTTGTTTGTTTTTTTGTTTAGGAAAAAGGGTTAGTAAAATATATACAAGTATATACCAGATTTTTTGTTTGTTTTTTTGTTGTTATTTTTTTTGTTTTTTTTATTTTTTTTGTTTTTTTTTTGATTTGATTTTTTTTGATTTTTTTGTTTTTTTTGTTTTTTTTTGTTTTTTGTATGTTTTTTACACACGTGGATTTTACAAAATTAGACACATATCCCCCAAATAAACGTATTTAAAAGTACGAGTTATGTCTAAAGTATATATACAATATATACGACACCCCCTATATTTAGCTCGAACTATGTCCTCATAGTGATCAGAGAGCAAAAAAGGAAGACATAACTCGTGCTAAGTATAGAAAAGTGAAAAGAAAAGATAGAAAGAAGAGAAGTTGGTGATCCCCCCTATACTTAGGATCAAGCAATCCTAAGTATAGTGGAGTGTACAAAAGGGGAAAACCTATGAAGAGAATGTACATACTCAAAAAATACAAAGACACGATATGAACAACATCACCCCCCCTATACTTAGGGTAGAGTATCCCTAAGTATAGGCAACTACAAGAGTGATGGACAGGATGAATATGAACAACACAGACCACTTACCCCCTATACTTAGGACAAAGCACATCCTATGTATAGCATATATACACACACAGAAAAGGGATGAATGATAAAACGGGAGAAGAAAGAGTGAAACGAAAGGATATACAAGAGGAGTGGATGACAAAGGTCAAGAAGGTCGAAAGCGAACCTTCTTGCGGGACCACTGAGGTATGGATTTGACAAGGTGTAGGTCGATATTGGGATCATCATTAGATATAAATTGAGTAGAATTGACCAAGAATGTATCCTCAGCGGTTTCAGATTGTGCAGGCCTAAACCGATTTTGGAAATAGTATGGTTATGTCCGGCCTTGGAAGACTCACAAACATCAAAGTAAAATGGCTCGAAATCATTATCAGAAAAAGTAGGATCAATTTCAGCTTTGCGAGCCTCTACCGGATCATCATCTTTATCAAAAGGCCCAAATTCCTTTATAAAAGCAATCAAATCAAATTTGTCCTGATCGGTCTCATCTGAATCAAGTTGAGTAGGAACGGACTTATCAGTGGAAGTAGTCAAATCATGTCCGTCCTGTCCCATCTCAGATTCTGCCTTCCGCTCTAAAGTGTCTATCGTGTAAATTCTGCGGATGTCATCAATGCATTTCCACATACCAGAAAGGAGAACTCCAAAGTCTATGCTTTCCGAGTCTTCCTCGTTGAAGAGGAATTCCTGGGTTTCATTATCATCCAACATATAACAAGAATCTATGATATTATCATCGAGGTCAAATTCCTTGGGGTTGGCTAACACGGGCGAGTTCTCATGAGATGCAGGTTTCTGGGCAGTAGTGGGTGTAGTGATCAACACATCGCTCCCTATATCAGAACGGAAGCGAATCTCTCATGAACCATAATCAATAACGGCTCTCGCAGAGGCAAGGAAAGGCTGTCCCAGGATGATTGGAGGGTGCTCCACAGGGGCGGAGGTCTCCATGGGCATTACAACAAAATCTGAAGTAAAATTCATGCCCTGAATTAGAATGACAACATTTTCTAGAATACCCTTCGGCCTCTTGATAGATCCATCAGCAAATTTAACTTTCATCCTGGTTTTCTTGAGAGGCCCAAGATGAAGAGACTGTACCATAGAGAAGGGTATTACATTGATTGACGAACCACCGTCAAGGAGAGTGTTATCACAAGAATAGTCGGATATAGAGCAACTCACAAGAGGTGTGGTAGTATTCCCTTTCTTAAAATATGGACGGTGAGAGATGGCGTTGGCAGTGGCCATGGTCAAGATGTGACGCTCAGATCTTCTCCTCCACTTTCTTTTCTTGTGTTGAGGAGTAGATAAATTTGTCATGGCCTGTTGAAGTGGAGCTTTAATGATCTCATGAAGAGTGGCTACCACTTCGGGTTCAGTCAACATTTTTTTGAATTTTCGGACCTCATCCATACAAGGGAGGAGGTCAGAATCAACATTTACACGAGGACTCCCAAGAGCAGTCTGTATAATGGAATCCTCAGGGTCAAGATCGGGACATGTGGTGGATGATTGTGTGGGATGTTGTTTTGGCATGGGTGCACTCTCCTCACAAAATGAATTAATAATGTGTCTCCCAGAATCTTTTTGGATTTTTAAAATTTTCTCATTTTTTTTGTAATTTGGACGATTGCAAGCTCTCATGATTATCCTCAAGTGAATTCATATCCTCAAATAGTGGAGCAATATTCTGGCTCGTATTTATATTAAATAAATTGCTAATCCTTAAATTCATATGCTCCACCATCTGGTTCAGTGTCTCAAGTGTGGAAATCATGAAAGGTGACTCCAAAATCTCAGGATCGGGTGGGTTGAATGAGGGTGAGTGAAAATAAGAGTCCTTCATTTCCTGAAATAATGGGTTAGGCGGATATGCACAAAAATCAGGAGGAAAGTCCTCCTGGAAAAAGGAAGGTGGATCATCTGGAGAGTACGAGGTATCCGCGGAGATCGGGTTAAAATAACTCCAGTCAACCATCTTCGAAACAAAAGGCAGGATCGAGAGAGAACGAATGGTCAATTCAAAAGATATAGAGAAAATGCGCAAATGTACAGAAGGATCTAGCAAGCACACAAGCAATCAAACACAATGCAAACCCCCAGTTCACCAACTCAACTCAAAGTAAAGACCATGAAGGTTCGGTCAATTGTCTTGTCAATTTTAGAGTTTGGTGACAATATAATCTATCAGAGCGGTTAAAGCGAGCTATTAGGAACCCAATGCTCTCAGGAGACTGTCCTATCCCAAAATTAGATCTTTCCCAGCCAGTATGAATTGCAGACCGTTTACTGGCTACCCGATCAATTCAATCTGTTAAGGACGTCATGGGCCGCTTTACCGGCTATCGGAGAGATCCTCACTGGAGAACGACTAACCCAAGATAGTAGTCTGAAAAGAGTTCGGGTGTGGCTCTATCCTAGTGTGCGGGTCTCTCTCTCGCTCAAGCAAACCAAACAATGATGGGACTACTCTCCCCAAAACAATGATTTTTCCTTGTATTTTTTTAGGTTCGAGTTTTCTTTAGCAGTCCCGGTTTTAGCAGTTATCACTTGGTTAAAAATATTTTCAAAGAATCGCCTACCGGGTGTCCAATTTCCTTTTTAACTTATGTGAGTGAAAACAAGGAAGGAGATCGAAAATGCCAATGCGCGATTTAAAACAATGATGCATGCAGGGGTTAGAGATGCGTACCTTGTCGCCAGCACTCTACATGCAAGTGATCCGCGCAGAATTGAAATAAACTATCCTATATGCAATGCAAGTGAACCGTCCTAGATGATAACTTTTATTAACGGGCAAGAACAAGTTAATTTGACTAAGTCCAAATTATGCTCTACTCTATAGGCACGGAAATATCTTGTTTAGGGTGTTTGGACCTAATTAATTACCTGGCTCAAGCAAATTAATTAGAGCAATCAAGAGGTAGCTCACGAAATCTGCGGGAAACAAAGAAAAATAAAGGCGATGCAAACCAAAACCGGTGAGGTCCCCCAAGTGCACCGACACTTGGAGAAACAGACCCCGCAACAAATGAATGTCCTTTTACAAAGTTCAAAATGGAAAAGAAACTCTCTCTCTCTTTTTAAATTTTTTTTCTAATTTTTTTCGTCTCCTTCACTTCTTCTTCTCCTCTTCTCACGCTATCCTGTGGCTTGGAGAAGAATCAAGCCGCCTACACGTTGCTTGGGTGCTTCGGCTCTCCTAGGATCGCCTCCTTCGCTCCGCGGGCCCTCGCAAGAAAAAGAAAAGAAAATGTGTCAGAAAAATAATTATCAAATATGAGAAAAAGAAAAAATGAATGCAATGGATATAAACAATGAAGTGAATGGAAATATATACAACCAAGAATAACAGGTCAAAAGAGAAACCTAACTACCCTCGTCGTACCTCCCTGGCAACGGCGCCATTTTGTTGAGCACGTTTTTCTAGGGACGGAAAATAATTGATAAAAAT
The DNA here is from genome assembly GCA_037367405.1 of Ottelia alismoides. Classification (NCBI taxonomy): domain Eukaryota; kingdom Viridiplantae; phylum Streptophyta; class Magnoliopsida; order Alismatales; family Hydrocharitaceae; genus Ottelia; species Ottelia alismoides. Next base: position 359,201 of record JAZKJV010009287.1, on the reverse strand, counting down.
ATGTCATTGTTATCCTCAAAATACCGTGTCAAATAAAAATATTTTTTTTATTTTTGCTAGTTATTAACTTGTATAGCGGACATGTTCGAACTCACGGAGGCTACAATTCTCGAGGGTTATTCAATTAATCTAAAATCAATTAAAAGAAAACATGAATTTCAAAGGACAACTATCCTTGATTTTTGTGATTTTTTATCTTTTTTGTCTTTTTATTTCTATTTTTTATTTTCTTATTTTTAAAATTTTTAATGGTTTTGATTTTTGTAATTTTTTTAATTTTCAAAAATAACACGAAGCAATATAAACAAGATCAAGAATATGCACACCAACTATTTTTGCAATTTTTCAATTAGTCAAAAATACTCAGAAAAATCTAAAGAAAATATTTTAGGGTTTTAAAAGTTTTGGAATATTTTTGAGAATTTTTGTGGAATTTTCAGATGTTTTTGTATTTTTCTAAAAATAAAATAGTGAGAAAATAAGAAAATATGCACACCCTGGAGTAATTTGCAACTTAAAAATATTTTAATGCCCAAAACTCCTCACAATTATTTTTATGACAAACTACAGGTAAATATCTACTAACAGAAATTGAAATCACAATTTTTGGATTTTTATAGAATTTATTATGATTTTTATAATATTTTTGATGTTTTTCAATTTTTTTAAGATTTACAAATAATTAATGCGTGAAAATTGGTCAGAAATTAAAAGACAATATAATCAAACTACCCTATTTTTTGGAATTTTTGGAGCTATTTTAGAATTTTTATAAATTTTTGAATTTCAAGAAGGCAAAAAGGCACTGTTTTTTATTTTCTAATAATAATAAATAAAAGCAAAATGCAATGAAAATTTTATGCTAGATGGATATGCACATCAGAAATATAAGATAATTCTTTTTAAAATTTTTAGACTAATAAAAATATTTATTTCAATGAATAAGAACATGCAAATTATTTTTTTTGCAGTTCCGGGACCAAAGTGTAAATACGCAAAATTTTTGGACTGAATTGCAATAAAAATAAATTTCAGGATGATTCTTGCAAATTACCCAAAATCATGTGCGTTGCATGTGATTTGATTTGAAGGCAGGGACGTATCTGTAATTTCCAAAATGTCTAGGACTTGAGATGCAGTTGTTCCAATATAATATATTTTTTACTCAAAAGCCCTAGGGAATTCCTTCGTTTCATGCACAAAGGGAGGAAACCTGGGGGGACGCCGCCCACTTTCTTCTTCTTCACGCGGCTGCAGGTCGCCCTTCGGCTGGAGCGGGGCGCACGGGCGGTGCGGCAATTGGGAGGGGAGGGCGATGCTGGCCAAAGAACACGCGGAGGCGATGCTACTGTTGGATGGAGGAGGTCGACCGCGCTGCTCCGTGCGTGGAGGCGACGACGGTTGGCGTGGACCCGCGCGTCGATGGCTGGAGGGGCCTGGTGGAGCTCGACGGCGTCAGGTCGGGGTGGAGGCGCGTTGGGCTCGTCGACGGGAAGCGGAGAACGGCCGGGGCTCGGACCGGCATTGGAGCACCGCGGGGGGGGGGGGGTGATGAATCCACATTTCATCATCTTTATTCTATCATTTTGGCACCAAAAACCCTAGCAAATGCCTGTAAATAGCCTTAAATAAAGCATCTTAGCATTCATGCATGTGCATTCAATTAGTGTATAAAATACTGTAATAAAAGCCAAAATTATAGAATAAATAAAAGAAAAGAAAAAGAATAAAATATTGTAAATATTTTATGACCCGAAACCCCGAGACCTAGGCATCTTGATGAATAGGTCGACAAGGAATAAAGTAGGGGAAAATAAGGGCCAAATACCTATATTATTTTATTTATTCTTTATTCATTTTGGGACCTATTTTTTGGTTCCACTTTTTATACATCAAATAAAGAAACTTTGTACATGAAAGTTGTAGATAATTTTATAAAGAAAAATACAAAATTGATTCCACAGAAAAATAATGTACAGATAAAAAGTTATAGTCTGAATAAAAATCCAGAATCCCAACTTCCCAGACCTGTATCTCCCAACTGACAACTCCAAATGCAGCAAACTCACCTTTATTTGTATATAGAATAAAATAAGCTATTTAATGGTGGTGGTTTTGCATTTGGCAGAGCTACGGTTTGAAAGTTGAGTTTTGGACCCACATTGTATATTGTACAGATTAAAATATTCAATTTATTCTTTATTCATTATTTTTATATTTTTATATTTTTATAATGTTGTAAATATTACTTATAATAATTATGTACATTAAAATTGGAATAAAAACCTAAAGAAAACTCAAAATAAAAATAAACATATATAGATCATACAGGTATTATTCTTATATACATACCTATATAACATACTCTTATAATTTATTAAATATACAAAATAAATAAGAAAAATAAAATAAAAATATACTTGTGTATACAAAAGTATTTTAGAATTTTACAAAATAAGAAATAAAAATAATAAAATTAAAATCACAAATTAAAAATCAAATAGTCAAATATATAGATAATATACCTATATAGGGGTATAAAAGCAACTCATAAAAATAAATCTCATAAAAATAATTAAAAACCGGAATAAAATACTACATAAATTGATAAACATTTCTTATTTAATAACCTAAATAAAATACTAACATTTGCTATTTTAAAATGATTTTTGAAAGCATTTCTTTTCGGATTTTCCTGGTTGGTCCACGTGGACCAACCAGGGGGCTGGAACTGTTGACCAAGGTCAATAGTCTGACCCTCCTCCTGCAACCTTGTTAGAGATGCTTTTTGGCTCATTTTCAACCTTTTTTCGAGGTCGCCCTTGTCACCAAAACGTGCTACGCTCTTCTTGACTTTTCTTCTCCATTGATCAAGGATTCACGCCCAGGGCTTCTCTTGGGTTGCGGATCATCAACGCACCTCTGGCACCTCATTCTTCCCCCACCGTCCGTCAACCCTACTTAACCAAACCTTGGACTCCAATTTGAATTTGAACCGCAAATCCATCCAAGTTTTCCCCCCTTGACCTCGTGAGAGTCTCTAGAGGTGACAGCTCCGGGAATCTATCTTCAAGGCGGGCGATCAGCCAGACTTGGGAGAGTTCCAATCAACCTCCAACCATCCCGTTGAGGTACCTTCTTCCTCGCTCTCCCTGAGATTGAGGGCCTCCCCCCGCTCATTTCTTTTATGCATTTAGTTCCTGTTAACCTAAGGATCAAAAACCCCCAAAAAAATGAGCTTCTTCACCTATTTCGCTCAAATCGCTAAGTTGGCCGGAGCGCACCTCCGTTCGTTCATCGCCACCTCGAATCACGCATCTTCACGTCCATCCAGAGGTCCATGCACTTTGTCCTGGACCTTCTAACGCTTTTTGCAGGTCAACACACACTCATTGGAGGCTGGAGGCGAATCTGGAGCTTCGCTGGAGCTAACGGAGCCCTGTAGCTCCGCCACCCTTCAGCGAGCCCCACGGCCATCGCCGAGGCTTTTTGCCGCCGCTAGCAGCTAGAGGAGGACCCAGGGATGCTCCACGTCCATTTTGAAGCTCTGACATAGCCGGAGGACGGAGATCGGGGACGACGAAGTTCGCCTCGCCGGCGTTCTTCGTTGTTCTTCGTCATTGACTCTCCACCGTTGGATCTTGGAGACGCCCCAGATTGCACAGCCGCCGTTCGATTTACCCCTACCTCGACCGTTGATCGTTCGTGGGAGATCTGATCTCTGCCATGCATCCAGCGAAGCGTCATCGGCCGTTCGTTACGCGCCACGTGTTTAGGTGGCATCTCATCCGCCGTTGGATCGCGCACAAGAGGGGTATTTTGCACTCTAACCCCAGCGCATTTTGTATTTATATTTTAGTACCTAAACTTTCGTCTGTAGTGTAATTATTTTGTAAAATTTGCAAAAAGACCCCCGCTTTTATTTTATTTACATTTAGGTCCTCTGCCAAGTCACCTCACGTGACCTGTACACGTGAGGTGTGAGCTTTTTGCACAGAGGCCCTCGGCCTTTTTAGTATTTCATTTAGGTCCCAGAACTTTTATATTAAGTGTTAAATTTTTGGAAATTTTGCATGTGAACCCCCAGATTTTATCGTAATTACATCTTAGTCCTCGCCAGGCGCGTGCAAGTCACGCGCCTTGGTGGGAAAATTGCTAGCGTACCCCTACGGGTTTCGTAATTGGTTTTTGGTCCTGTAAATTAAATATTCAGTTCAAACTTTTGTGGAAAGTTGCATGTATGCCCCTGGATGTTCTGATAATTGCACTTATACCCCTGCCAGGCTATGATATTTTTGTGAACTTGTAGGATTTATTTGAACCTTCATTTTAATTCCAAAAATTCCCAAAAATTGAACTTAAGCTACTGCTAACTTGTACTTCCACGTCATATTTTTAGTTTTTAATTTTATTGCTTTTTAATATTTATTAAAAATCAAAAACATGCTTTTTCTTCACTGTCTAGCTTAGAAAATCCAAAACAAATATTAAAATACCTCAAAAAATTCCAAAAAAATCCCTACTGTTTATTTTAACCTATATTAGTATAAGTCCAAAAATCTCTAAAAATCTCAAAAGAAAAACCTTAAAAATTCAAAAATACATAAAAACTTCAAAAAATATATAAAATCAAAGAAAACTCAGAAAAATACAAACTCAGTTTCTATTTGTTCTATATTTCATTATCTTTATTTGAAAATTAGTGTAAAAAATTTTGATGGTTGCTTGCTAATTTTAAATCCTATTTTACTCACAGTCAGTCCATATTTCACTGTTTTCCTTTATTTCAGTATTTAAAAATACCAAAAATAGTTTGAAAAATACCCAAAAATCACAAAAATAGTAAAAAATCCTAAAAATATCAAAAACATTTTATTTTTGAATTTTTGGTATTTTTGCACATTTTTATAAGTACTTTACCTTGTCTTTTATTACATTGTTTTTATATTCCAATATTGAAAAAGAAAAAAATATATATAAAATATAAAATTAAAAAAATCAGAAAATCAAAAATCAAAATACAAAATTAAAAATTAGAAAAAAAATAAAAAAAACCCACAAAAAGTTCTTTGCTTGCTTACTTAGTGTAGACACCACACACTCACACACACTCACACATCTATTTGCTTCTACCATGTTTGCTCCTTGTGTTCGAACTCTCTGCATACTTGCCCTTTACATCTTTTGTGCAGAGTTAAAAATAAATTTTAACTCCACATTTATTTCTAATTATTGATCTGTAGTGTGGGTTAATTGTTGATTTTAGTCCAGATTTCATTGTGAGTCGTCACAGCGACGGTTGTCTCCGCCTTGTGTGAGATACCATTTTAGACTCCGTGAATTTTGGCAGAATCAGGGGGGTACGACAGACGGGCGCGCGCTGCGCGTTGGTTGGAGGCGCGACAGTGTTGGGGTCAGGCATCAGAGCGGGGGGGGCGCCTGGTGAGCACCCGCCCCTTCTTTTTTTTGTTTTTTTTTCTAAATTTTTTTATTTATTTGTATTGTAAACAACAGAAATAAATTTTTTTTTATTTTTTTATCTTTTATTATGATGTAAACATGAATAAAAAATGAAAAACCAATTTTATAATTTTTTTATTTTTTGTTTATGCAAATTGTAAATAGTAAAAGAAAAACTTTTTTTAAAAATTTTTTATTTTTTTGTAAATCCAAAAATAGAGAAAAAACAAATAGGATAATAATTTTTTTATTATTTTTTTATTTTTATATGACCCTACAAAACAAACGTTAGAGGATAAAAGAAATAAATGTTTATTATTATTATTTTATTTATTTTCAAATCGGAAAATGAATGGGGATCTGGCGAAAATGGAAGGATCGAATCTGACTCTACGACCACTATGCATGGTCGTAGTTGAGAGATTGTGGACGGTAGAAATTGAAGGCGGTGAGATCGAGAAGATGGGATGAAAAACTCGAGTCGGAGTGGATCAAAATCGTGATGAATATTTTTTTAGATCAAAACTCGACGAAATTTTCTCTCAGAGATCGGGCTCCTCTCTCTAAAGATTGATCAAGTTGGAATGAGGGAGAAGGAGCCATATAAATAGAGAAGAGATGAAATTTGAATTTTTGATTTTTTTTGGGATAAAGAGATAAGAGAGATGAATTTTTTTGATTTGTTTAGTGGAAGAGATGAAATTTGAAATGAGATAAAATAAAAGAGAGATAAAATTATTCACAAATTTATTTATTTTTTTAATATTCGTCACTTATTTATTTGAATTGAAAAAATATTTTTTTATTTTTTATGGTGATTAATTAAAAATAGCAACCATATACATATACTATATACATATATGACATTATATACAAGGGCAAATGAGGAAATTAACCTTTTTGTATTTTAAGAATTTTTTATTTTTATTTTTATTTTTTAAAAAAATTAGTGAGAATAATTTACAATATATACAAATACAATATGCACAAAATACATGGGAAAATTGCACAAACCACCCCAGAAAACCAACTTTTCAACCGTAACTCCAAAAATAATGAAAATACAACCATTTTAAAGATAATTTAATTTGGAATCCAATGGAAGTGAGATTGATTCAATTTGAACTCATATGGAGCCGGAATTGGTCTTTCAATTAGTGCTTAGTGGATTTTTCCAAGTGTGGCTGCTTTTATTCTGTACATGATTTACTTGTGCAATTATTTTTAGTAATTAGAACACATTTTTATTTACAACTTTGATTTTGAATGTTATTTGATTTGAGGTCAATTAAGGTACAAATAAATTAGTGTCAGTTTTATACAGATATATACAAATTAAGTGAGTACACATCTTTTTGGATTTTCTGGTTAAGGATCCTATTTCCCCGTACTTTATTCCTGGTCGATCATGTCAAGTCTTGACCTTCTCTCAGGGTTTGGGCCAGCCTGTATACAGTCTTCCTTATTTTATTTTATTTTCTTTATATTATTTTCTTTTTTTATTTTCTTTTCTTTATTTTTCCTTTCTTTCTTTCTTTATTTATTTAGTTTAGGTTAAAAATTAGTCAGAAATATACACTATTTACACAGATGCAAGTTAGTAAGAATATGGAGTTAGCGTTATATGCTTGTGTTTTATAAGGGATTTTAAGCTAAAATAAATGAATAAAGATGATGAATCGCAGATTCATCAGGTTCCATACCAAGGTTATGAATAAAAGGTGAAAATGGAGCTTGACTCGAACTTTGGATTAATAGTGTAGCGGAACCTTATTGGATCTAAATTTAAGACCTAACAACCTTTAAGTTCCACAAGTCTTCTATTTAAATCGCCTCCACAGTCAGGTCAGAACAAATCCTCATACGCAACTTTTGATGACAATGAATCTTACTTGTACAGTGTATGTGAAATATAGCTCTCCACATCAGAAATGGCAAAGAACCAGCCTCCTCTAATAAGGTAACTCTATTCTCTGATATAGAAACTCTTTCCTCGAGGAGTGGGGTATTTCCTTCTAAGTTCAAGTGTGACCAGCTCAAGAAGAGGGGGTGGAGAGAAGAATGGACGGCAACCAGTGTAACTACCTATCCTAGGATGCTTGACCAGTGTAGCCAAGTCATCCAACTGCAAGTTTTGAAGCTCTTCTTATTTTTTTCTAAACTTGTATATACACTCCGGCATGCATTTAACTTTCAATCAGGCCGGTCCACTTTTGGAGATTCTGCATTTTTTGACATATATACAAGGTGCAACATGTACATAAGGAGTTTTTCTTCTTGAGCTAGTAGACTATCCTTCTTTTTAAGCATTATTGCAACCCACAACATCCCGTCATTTGACATCAACGCCACTAGACTAGGTTGAGATGCACTACCCTCCCTAGAGGAGGACGGATGTTTCAACCTGTGTGCTACTCCAAGCTAAAGGATTCTATCTCCTCACCACCTCATCAATGAAGAGCTACGTGCATGGTGCTTGTACAAGTAAGGTCACTGTCTAAACGAATCGTGCGTGTGTACGAAATATTCTACTTAGACTAATTTAGATGACATTTGAACATAGATTTGCGGACTCAAAGAATTAAGTCACTTGACCTGAAATAATCTTAACTCCAGTTCATATAAATTTCCTCTGAAATTAGGTAGATTAAGGTCAAATCAAATCCATCCTCGACATCTATTCATAACTAGATTTAGAACCCACTAACGTTTCACTTAGAATATGCTAAATATGCATATGAGATGTAGATGACATGCTATATAGATGAATAAAATGCAAGATTTGTTTCTCAATTTTTTACCCACCTCGTAATTATTGTATAATGTATACATAAAAACGTGAAAACACCTGAACGTACGAGCTATGGATAAAGTATATGTGTAATATATACATGCCCCTCTATACTTAGAGTGTACTATGTCCTCAGAGCACGAAAAGTGAGGAAAAAGATATAGCTCGTGCTAAGCGTAGGAGAGCTAAAATAACAAAGGTATATAGAAGTCGCACCTCCCCCCTATATTTAGGCTATGGCAGCCTAAGTGTAGAGAAGATAAAAAATGGGGCGGGCGAGGTTAAGAGGGGAAATGGATGAGTATATATACATGATGGGCATCGATCCCCCCTATACTTAGGCCCTGGTCAGCCTAAGTATAGGACATGAGTGAGTGTGAGAACCGATGAGATCTGAAGAATGTATAGAGAACGATGAAAAGACTTGGGTCACTCTCCCCCATATACTTAGGATCTGGTCATCCTAAGTATAGCCATAAAATGAAACGATATGAACCTGGGGCGAGTGATTCGAATCACTGGGGGGAGAAAATATATTCAAGGAGGAGTGAGAATATACATATAGATCGTTATCTGAATCTTTTTGATGCTGTTGATAGCTAGAGGTTAATGTTGCAAGGCTTCATGTGCGACTCTATGTGTGTCTTCTGAGTCTGCCTCATGCATGAAAACAATCTCCTCAACATGGACTAACTGTTTGTTAGGTTCGATAAAGTATTTCAGCAGTTGTCCATTAGCTAGGGATGTCGGTGCACTATCTGTAAGATCTGAGATCTCTACGCATCCACTGTTATGCACCGCACGGACTATGAACGGACCCTCCCACTTGGATTTGAGCTTCCTTTGGAAAACCTTCAGCCTCACATTGAACAACCATACCTTCTGTCCAGGAACAAAGGTCTTTCATCTGATAAATCTATCGTGCCAATGCTTTACCTTGTACTTGTACACCAAGTTGTTGTCGTATGCTCAGTTTCTGATCTCCACAATTTCATTTAGATCCATCTCTCTCTGTTTCTGCCCTAGATGTGTGTTCCAATTGACCTTCTTGATTGCCCATTCTGATTTATGCACTAACGATGCGGGCAAGTGTCACGGCTTCCCAAATACCATCTTGAATTGGGAGGTTCCTAATGGTGTCATGTAAGCTGTCCTGTAGGCCCAAAGAACTTGGTCCAAGATCTGAAACCAGTCCTTCTTGTCTGGGCGGACAAGCTTCTGCAATATGGTCTTAACCTCCCTATTCGACACCTCTGCCATACCATTGGTCTGTAGGTGGTAAGGACTAGCGACATGGTGCTTGATGTCGTAATCCTTCACAAGTTTCTTTACATCTCTGTTAACAAAATGGCTACCCCCATCTGATATAAACACTTTGGGGATCCCGAACCTAGAGATGATATGATCTCTGATAAATTTACAGACAGTTGTGCTGTTTGCAGCTCGGGTCAAGATAGCCTCCACACACCTTGACAAATAGTCCACCGCAAGAAGGATATACTCAAAACTATGGCTAACCAGGAATGGGCTCATGAAATCGATGCTCGAGGCGTCAAAGACATCGCAAATGATGACAGGCTACACTGTCATCTCATCTTTGGAATCAACGGTTCCTCCCATTCACTAGCATATTGGGCACGACTTCACAAAGGTGAGAGTATCACGAAACAGAGTCAGCCAGTATAAGCCACACTATAAAACCTTCCATGCGGTCCTCTTCTCAGAGTGGTGTCCTCCTGCCTCCATACTATGGCAAAAAGTGAGGACACTATGTTATTCATCCCGAGGAATGCATCTCCTTCAGACACAATCTGGTCCTTGAAAGAAAAGGATTGGATCCTCCCAATGGTGATGTCTCGAATTCGACTTCAGTCGGTCTATGCTGCTCTTGGGCCAATCTTCAAGAACTTTCTTAGACAAGATAGTTCACTATATTGGCATACCATGGGAGTGACTCGATAACAAATACCGACTAATATGGAAAGACGTCTCGAATAGGTGTATCCAGAACTTCGAGACGGGAGAGGTGATCAGCTACTACATTCTTTTTTCTAGTTTTACCTCTGATGTCTAAGTCAAACTCCTGGATAAGTAAAATCCACCTAAGAATACGTGCCTTCACGTCTTTCTTTTCCATTAGGTATCGTAGTGCTGTATGATCTATGAACACATTCACCTTAGATACGATGATATGAGATCTAGAATTATCCAAGGCGAACACTACCTCAAGCATCTATTGTTCGGTAACTGTATAGTTAAGCTGAGCGAGATCAAGTACTTTCCTTGCGTAGCGTCTAGCACCGTCACGCCTCTGTCCTAACACAGTCACAATAGCAAAATTAGAGGCGTCTATCATGATCTCAAAAGAAAGAGACCAATCTGGGGCTTGTAGAATAGGGGTGCCCATGATCATCCCTTGAAGTCACTTAAAGGCATCATGACATTTGTGATCAACAATAAACTCCACCTCTTTTCCTAGAAGCTCAGTTAACGGACGGGCGATCTTTGAAATTTTTTTGATAAATCTCCTGTAAAATCCAACATGCCCAAGGAGTGACCGCAACTGTTTTACGTTGGTTGGTGGTTGGAGTCGCCTGATCATGTCCACCTTGGCGGGGTCAACCTCCATTCCTCTCTTGGAGATGACATGCCCCAACACAATGCCCTCCGTCACCATGAAGTGACTTTTCTCCCAAGAGAGCACCATATTAACCTCACAACATCTTTTGAGGACTCGGTCCAAATTTCTAAGACATGAGTCAAAGGAATCATCATGGACCGAGAAGTTATCCATGAAGACTTCTAGGAATTCACTGACCATATCGACGAATACAGTAATCATGCACCTTTGAAATGTACCAGGAGCATTGCATTGCCCAAAGGGCATGTACCTGAAAGCATAGATACCAAAGGGACATGTGAATGTGGTTTTCTCCTGGTCCTCAAGAGCAATCTCTACTTGGTTGTAGCCCGAGAACCCATCTAAGAAGCAAAAGAATTCCTTTGTCGCTAATCTTTCTAAGATCTAATCGATAAATGGTAGGGGAAAATGATCCTTCTTCGTTGTGACATTCAAGCATATGTAATCCACACAGACATGCCACGACATGGGTACTCGTGTCGCGATCTCCTCTCCATCCTCATTGATGGTTGTATGAATTCTCAATTTTTTCGGGACAACATGGATAGGTGCCATCCACTTGGAATCGGAAATGGGATAAATAAAACCCGTGTCGCACCATTTCTCAATTTCTTTCTTCATTACCTCTCCTAAATTTGGATTCAACCTGTGTTGGAATTTACGAGATGGTTTAGCTTCATTCTCAAGGTAGATATGATGCGAACACAGAGTGGGATTTATCTCATGGAGATCGGAGATGTTCCAGCCTATTACCTTACGGTTTTTCTCCAGGATCTCTAGCAAACGAGATTCCTGCTCCTCGGTTAATTACGAACTGATGATGACCAGAAATTATCTCTCTTGTCCCACAATAAAGGAATATTTCAAGGTTGTGGGTAATGGTTTGAGCTCATGTAAAGAGTGGTCATCGAGAAAATCTGGCTCAATCAATTCTGACTCTGTGCTGGTAATGGCTGGATCTGTCTTTGAGGTGACTGCCACCAACTGACTCAGCTCGGGAGTCGGATCGTCAAATATATCCAAGCAATCGGTGAAAGCCACATCCAACTCATCATCTTCATCTTCTGATTTTCTTAAAGAGGGAAGGACTGATAGGCCCAGCTGAGCCTCTGTGTCATCGAAGATGTAGAGGGATGCATTCTCTGTATGATCTACGCTTTGTTCGTTCCTAAGGATGTCGCAAACTGTCTCATGTACAAGATTCTCTCTAGCGGAGATGGACTCATCAGTGCTAGCTGGGTTCTGTCTTCATGGTCCAACGGTGTCTACATGAAAATAATCTGCTTCTGACGAAGTGTACTCGGTGCTTGATTCGGAATCTGGCCTCTACCACCTTGTCTGCTTCATCTCAAGTTCCTCATCTCCTCCTGGAGTTTGGAACTGAATTTTCCCGATCTTATAATCAAATAAGTCTCTTGCTGTTCTAAGGAAGGGCCTTCCAAGAATGATATGGGAATCTCTCCAATTTTGAGGGGTCTCCATATCAAGGACTATAAAGTCTACCATGTAATCCCAACCCTCAACATTGATGATAATGTTTCTCAATTATCCCTTGGACCTCTTAGTGGATTTTGTCTGTAAACTGGAGTAGAGCTCTAGATTTCCTAAAAGGTCCTAAATTTAGCCGCTCATAGCGAGTTTTTGGCATCAGATTAATTGAAGATTCATTATCTAGGAGAGTGTGTGCAAACGCAATGTCATCAACATGACTCACCACATAATGGGCACCCATGTCCCTTCGTTTCCTTGGAAACACATTTTTGATGGCGCAAGTAGTGGCTACTGATAAATATGCTTCTCAACATGGCTTCTTGTTTTCCTGCTGACCCTAATAGGTGTGCATCTCACCTTAAGGTACTTCTGAAATGCAGGTGTCATATCCACATACTTATCAAAGGGGATTGCAACCTTGATATATTTATTACAAAACTCAACCATCTCAGGGTCATCTTTTTGGATTTTTCAGATTTCTTCTTTCCACCATTAAGGGTGACGGGGAAAGGGATTATTGAAGACAACTCAGATTCTGAAACTGAAATGCTTTCATTCAAATGGAAAACTAAGTTCTGTACATGACAGGGACTCTGACTCTGACTCTTTCTCAGACTGGAAAGAAATCCATGTAACGAAAGAGATGGTGCATCTACTACTACTCCTGGTGCATCCTCCTCAGATGGAGATACATGCTCTTCATCATTATCGCTTGATTCATTGTTGGTGCTCCTACACTTCTTTTTGCCTTGGTGTTTTGAGGATTTTGAAATCCTCTTATTCCGCTGATGTCGGTGATGGTTGTGATGATGTTGCTGGTGCTGTTGAGGCTGGTATCCTTGTCCTAGTCGGGACTGCACAAAGCACGGTGTGGGGACAGAGCTGGTTTCCTTGTAAGTTATGGGAGGTCGATGTGGCTGACAATTCCCTATCCCCCGACTATCTGCCGACGGGGTCATGGCTATACCATAGCCTGTTGATCTCAAACACCTGCGGAGGCTCCTCGTAGACTGACCCCACCTGTGGCGGTGTATGCTGCTCCTGCTGAGTGTACTGCTGCTCCTCAACCCAGCTGCTTTGAGGCCCCTAAAGGATATGGGATAATCCTCAAGCGCATCACGAAAGCGTGAGCGTCGTATCGAATATGACGAGGAACGAATAGTCGCACTAGTTGTTCTGTGCAGCGAAAATTAAATTTTTTTCATGCGACGAAGCCACATGATCCAAGAACACTTCTCGAATCGTTTCGTCTAAACCACAAACAAGTAATAGGATTACCTCTTGAAGCGTGGTTGCGATCGGGTCTCTAAACAAAGAGACCTCCTGTCTCAAGTCGGATCTGACGGAGGAGATGCTTGCGAGCGCGGGGATGAATCACGTGCTTCTCGCAATCCATGTTGATGATCGAAGCCGCAAATCTCCCGATTTCGACACACGAGATCTGACGTCTTCTTGACGAGCGAGGCGCACCGAAGGAGATAAAGATCCACGAGCAAACGATCGGGCAACATAACGACGATGCTGCAGCGATGGAGACTCTCTCTAGGGAATTCATGGTGGACGGCCATGAGAGAGGAAGAGAGAGGGCTGATGTGTAGAGAGAGAGAGACTTATGTTCTCATTATATGTTTAGAGAAGAGCAAAGGGGTTCCCTTCTATTTATACTATTTTGGGATCCATGGATCTCAATCCATGGGCAACACAAATCCAATGGCTTTCATTGATTTATGTTTCTTTTAATGGCCAAGATTTATGTTGGTAAAAACCAACAATAATTAATTTAATTTAGATTAATTATATATAATATAATTCAATCATCAAATTAAATCAACTAACATTGGAGATAATGGAAAGGATGCTCCTCCCTTCCATATAGGAATAGTGGACGACCACCCTTTCCTTTAGGGATTGGTGGCCATCCCCCCTCTCCTATTAGGAAAGGGGGAATCTCAATGCAATCTCAAGATTGCATGATTCCATATGTCTCCAATTATTTACAACAACAATTGTTGTAAATTATTCTACAAAATATTTCATAATCATTTTGTGAATATTGCAATCTTGCCTTTGGAAATTTGTGAATCGCATTCACAACCCAAAATAAAATGTAAATTACATTTTCAATTTAATGTCCAATGTGAATCCAATTCACATCAACATTTAATTAACAAATGTAAACTACAAATAGCTCTCTCTTATTAATTATAAATCACATTTATAATATATATGATTAATATGGATAATGCTATCCACAATATTCATTTCCATGATAATTAAATCACATTTAATCATATTGGATCTCTATTATCATGTTCTCAAATAATATGAATCACATTCACATTATTTATATATTTAATAATTAAATCATATTTAATTATCTAAGATAAATCTCCTTATAATATGAATCAAATTCATATTATTCATGATAATTTAATCACATTTATTTATCCATTTTCTCAATGCTAGGATACTTATATCAACAATGAAATTATCCTGAACTCTTTCAAGGATAATGCACTTTCCCCGTGAATACTTGGAGATAAGGATAGGGCGATTGTATTGTTCCACGTATAGTGACTTGGATATTAAGATCACATCTCAAATCCAGATCTCGAGCCTCTCATAGATGCTTGGTTAAATCAAGACCGCATATCTAATCTTCTCATTTCATCTAAATCACATTTAGATCAATGTCCAACATTTGGATCAAGATCAGATCACTTCTCTACTGAGAGGAGTCACTAAAATCCAGACCCATTTCATCACTCCCTAGGAATGGAAGCGTCATGGTTATATAATCATTTATGATCACATCACCCTCATGTATTCCTAATACATGTACATCATGCATACTGGAAGACTCAGAATAAACCCGAAGTATAATATCAATTTTACACTATCTACTTCAGGGATTTATCAGTACATTTTTCATTCGATCAATGGGAGTTGGTATTGATCATATACTTTCCATAAGCATATATCATACCCAGTTGTTGATCATATACTTTCCAAAAATATATATCAAACCTATAAATTCAGTCAAGCTTCCAAAGCGAGACGACCGTGCACGGAATTTGATTCTTCCCAATATCTCATGAGCAAGCTCATGTCTTCTGATTCAGTGTTGAACCTGTATGATCCCTTTGAGAGATCATATTACTCATATGCCCTTGCATGCACACCAGCGCGCCGGTGTATAGACCTTGATTAGGTCATCAACCTATTAGTCTGCCAAATGTACATACTCAGACATATAGTAACACATATGTCTCCGGTCAGAGGATGCGTGCCTATATCATGACAGCATACGATATAGGACTTTGGTTATCTCGATCTCATTAAGTCAACTCTTTGACCTAACTAATCTGATACCTCCGAATCTCTATTCCTATGTAGAGGACCTGCATCAAGAGGTCGGTTAGATATCAACCTATCTGAGAAAGGATTTCCATTTCCTACTCAGGCTTGAGATCATCTCTTAACAATCATTTGATGGTGCTCGATGAGTCCACAATCTAACTCTTTAGATGTCCATCCAAGCACCAACCTCTATGATTCAATATTTGAATCAACAGCAGTATGATCATCAAGATGGCCATGGTACATAACCCTAATTGTACTAAGGGACCTATTATGCAAATTAAGTATTCTTCATTTCAGATTAGGGAATGATATTTGCAATAACATTTATTGCATAATGGCTCGCCGTGGGCTCGCATGTCAAACAATCTCCTACTAGCCCAAAGAGACATTAATGGGCTAATCATTTACACCCACACTCATGTGATAATCAAATGCTACTTAGAAAATAGCTAGGTAAGCTGATCAGTCACTCTGTTCCCAAGAGACTATGCCAAGTCCTTTTACGGCACTTGCATATCTCCTAGTGACAGTGTCGCATCCAATGCGAATGTTGCATCTTATGCAACCAATACTCAATACAGTCAAAACAGTTCTAGCGTCCTTGATACTACTACTCAACAATTATTATAACCAGTATTATCATAAGCCCTATCAGAATACCTTTATTCCAGGAGATCTCTATCTCCTAAGGTATCCGTAGTTAAGACCTTTTAGATCACTATCTATAAAGTCTTAATTTCTTGAAGATAAGACTTTGAGATCACTATCTATGAAGATATCGTTATTACTGCAATCAAGTGTTTTATCACCATAGTAGGATTAGTAACAGTTTACTACTCCCACTGCATGGTAGACATCTGGCTTTTCTACACATCTAGCATACACCCAGCTTCTTGGAACTGATGCACAAGGGCAAGCAGTTTGCATTCACATCCTCAACTCTTTGAGGTGCTATTCGTTTAGATAGGCCATCACCAAATCTTTAAGGAAAAGAAGCCTTTCTTGGAATTTTTCCAGAAAATGGAAATGTCCAAGGTGTATTATTAGTGTGACTGTCCCAATACCCTCTTCTCTTTGCTTCTGAACAATTTCAGAACTAAGATCTAAGAGGTATCCTTGAGATCATATCTCAAGGTATTGAACAACCAGATTATAAAACACTTATTGTCATCCTTATATCATTCTAATTGATTAGAATATTATCTACGTTTAGCTTGATGAACACAATGGCACTCCCACTAAGCTTCACACAGTTCATCAAAATTTTATCTGAAATCATAACATTTATAATTTCATCAAATCTTATGTTCCAACTACAAGAAGCTTATTTGAGTCCAAAGATGGAGTTCTTTAGCTTGCACACCAGAGAGGTATTCATAGAGGAATGCAATCTTGACTCACATCATGAAGATGTCATAGTCAAGTTGTGTAGCTATAGTTAGCAATATTCTGATGGGTTAAAGCAAGGTCACTGGAGAGCAAGTCTCATCGCAAGTGATCTCTTCTCTTCGGTGTGTAGCTCATGGCTACGAACCGTGCTTTGAAGGTCTCTTCCTTCTCACCAGGTTCCCTCTTTCTCTTGAAGATCCATTTACACCATAATGGGTCTTACCCATATAGTTGGATCCTCGAGGGTATATATACAATATTTGTATATGAAGTCTACTTTAGACTTTATTGCTAACATCCATCTTTCCATGATATGATCTTTAGAAGCATCATCACATGAAGTCAGATCATTGTCATATTCAACTGACACATGGAATCCATCCTCAAACTTGTTTGAAGAGGTATTAATGTTTCATCTTTAATTGTCAATTTAGTTTCTGATTTCAAGAGCCTCATTATCTTCTCAAGATTAAATGAGTTCCTTTACTTCATTTTCATCTTGATTCTCAAGAGAGTCATCCTCTAAGAATCACATTCTCAGAGATGAGATCATTTAAGAATCTCAAGGTCATGAAGTAGGTATCCAATACCATCCTTTATTTTCCTAATGAAGTAGCACTCTCCAGTGCCAGACTCCAGCTTAATCACATGGAACCTTATTAAGGATATATATAATGTAGTCTCTACCACATATATATATACCTGGAAACTTAGAGATAATTATGCTAAGATTAATCATTGATCAAATCATGTCACACATGATCAATTATATCTCCCTACAACTCTATTGAGTTAAGGTTCATTAGGAGGATTGAGATAGGAATGATATTCACATCTCCATAAGGTATTCCTTGAATTCATCTAATAGGTACAAGCTATCTTGGTTAGATCAAATTCATTTCATCTTCCTTCAAACTTTGGTTCTAAACCAAAATTGTAAAATCTTTGAACATTTCAAAGTTTTCTAAGTGAAGAGAAGAAATCTCATATCACAAATAATCATAAATAAATATCACATATCCATAATGTTTACTACGATATAGATGATTCACATACATCAATATGTATGAGATCAGGAATACCTTGACATCTTACACCTTTCCCAAAGAAGGGTGTATTGGACATTTTACTTTGAATACAATATTCATAAGTATGCAAATTTTAAAATTTTAGACATTCTAAAGTTTCATCTCTTACTTGTCCATTGATCTCATCAACAGACATATGTCCAAAACATTATGCCAGATCATTGTCAAATGATCTTTATCCTCCTATTGATCTTTAAAGGTTTAATTTTTCAGTATTAGAAATATTAATGAACCATTCATTTATTTTCTAATTTAGTGGAGTCCACTAGATGTTAGATTACTATCTGAAATATCCCCATCATAACTCTCTATGATAGGTTTATTCCAGAATTCATGTTTATTTCCAACATTTAAGAAATAAACTATGAGTGTATTCTAATATCCAGGTCACAAAGACATTCTCTAAGACTAAGGGCTCCCACTAAAAATATGAAGTCTTTTGATCCGATTGAAATTATTGCAACAATTGCATCACTTCCAACATGGATGACCATTAAACTTTAAGATCAAATTTCTAATATTCTAATACAGATGAAACCAATTGCAAGTGTCATTAGAAGATTGAGATACAATTATTAGACTTTATCTTATCAAATAAATAAGTCAATCTCAATGATTATATGCAGATTATTCTGATGTACTATCAGATTCCTTCTCTAAGGATTCTAGATAGATTTGGTAGTCATACTATCAACTTATTGCAGTATTGGCATTCATCCAACTCTATGGATGTCATATGGATATCACAGAAGTACAGTCAACTCTTTGACTATACTTCTTACTTGAGTCCATCCCATTCTTCCAATGCGCTCCCTTTATCTATAAGCAACCATTGCTCAAGACAAAGAATCTCTTATGTTAAAATCAAAAATTTCAATATAAGAGTATTTCAACATTTATACATGCTCCATTCAATTCATACAATATGAATATTATGAAGCTTCATGAATGACTAGAGTATAGATAGTAGAATGATGACACTCATCATATCTACATTTATTTAAACTCTTAAAACTTAGGTTCAGGTAGGTATCAAACACTTTGAATACATCATCTCCTATAGAGCCACCATTCTGTATAATGCAGAGAATCATGTCATTCATGATTATATGTCGAGAGCACATATGTATGCCGGGACATCTTCTCAGAATTTTTATAAGGATTATTTGACAATTACGATCATCATCGACATGTCACTTCCAAAGTACGTTCGATGAGATCAAGACTATAGAGACATACAAACCCTAGGGTTTTAGTCCTATTGTCTATTTAATTATCATTCCTCATTATTATGAGAAAACTTACACATTGCAACCACATACATTATGTGTCCAATTGCAAGTACAATGTCTGGATCATGGGTCCAATCCATGATATTCTACTGGTTATTATTGAGTATAACACTGAGTGAGATTAAAGAAGGATTATCTGAAATAAGAAATTTGCATAAACATGTATAAATATATAATTTACTTTGATTTAGAAATTTTTATATCAAATTTCTCTTACCATGTCAACAATGAAAGTTCATTCCCTTAATCACTTTCAATGTAAGTGATATACTTTCCATTATATCTCAAGCAAGATCTGGGATCTCCTTCCTTATCTTAGTTACATCCCAATAATATGAGAACCTGTAACTCGGATAAAAAGAAGCGGGGACACATTCCGCCTTGCAAGTCCAACTTGCATCACCCAATTCGGTCTTTAACACACGGACCCACCACCCCTAAGGTGATGTTGACCCATCATTAACTGAACCAACCGTCAACAAGAATACAACTCGCTATGCGCAATCCAATATCGTCCCAATATTATGAGGACCCGTTATTGGGGTCACTACGCATACATCCTTACTCTTTTGAGAAGCAACGTGCCCGATCCAAATGGATTGTATGCAGGAGCTGTCACTTCGGACAAGCGTCTCCTACATACAATATCTAGCGACGGAACCCTTCGCCTTGACGGGAGACCATTGATGTAACTTATGTGATCCTCCATCTCTAATTCAAATTTTAACTAATTATTATGAATCATATTCATATAATTAATTATTCCAAGGGAAATAATAATTCTATTCATATTAGAATGTTTCAATTGAACATAATTAATTCAATCATATTAAATTAATAACCAATCTAAATCAATCAACAAACTTGATTGTTTTTACTTGAATATATATGGTATTATCTCAAAGTGCGTATTAATTTGAATTTTAATAATTAGAAAAATACATCATGATCTCTCAGGCATCATTCGTTCCCTACCCGCTATCATGGCTAGTACCGGCGGGAGTGGGATGGACCACAACCGGTGTGACCCGCTAGCCCAGTGATCCCCGACTAGACACCATATCCGCCTCAGGAAAAAATAATGCCAGTCAGTCACTTTGTACTTGAGATGATCATCGGTTCTTCAACCAAAATTATACCATATAGTAATAATCAAAACATTTTTGATTATAAGGAAATTTGCTAGACAAATTCCCAATCCTATTCAAGCAAGGAGTTTGATGATTGTGTTTTCAATTATGATCTAGATCAAATCTAATCAATTTATTGGTTGAGGCCAAGTCAATTAAGGAAATAATCATCATTCGATATTTCTCAAATATTTTCCATAATTATTTCATGAAATTAACAATTAATTTCACTAATTGACAATCACATGGTTCCTAATTAGGAATGTAATTTCAGCAGTGACCCCTACTTACTAAAATTAACATATATCAATCAATTTATATCCAAATTAGACAAAATCAATTTTCAAAGATTGCTAATTTGATTTAGGACAGAACCTAAGTGATATTTCACACATTTTTAGGTGGATCAAAACAGTAATTAACTCATTAATCATGTTAAGATTCACAGTTCCGCAACAGTGAATACATGTTTATTAAAACAACCATATCTCGAGCAAACAGAATCCAAATTACGTAAACTCAGATCCTATGATTTACTTATTTAATGGTAAAAAAATCGAATTATTTTTTTTGTGTTTAAACAATTTAAATAGGTCTGAAAATAATCACTAAACAGAGATGCGAAAATGAAATGCGACAAAACTTTCGCAACCCTAACGAACCCAAGTCGGCTTAGGTTTATGGATCGTATCCGAAAACATCGACCTAAGGCTATGCGATGAAACCACATGATCCAAGAACACTTCTCGAATCGTTTCGTCTAAACCACAAACAAGTAATAGGATTACCTCTAGAAGCGTGGTTGCGATTGAGTCTCTAAACAAAGAGACCTACTGTCTCAAGTCCGATCCGACGGAGGAGACGCTTGCGAGCGCGTGGATGAATCGTGCGCTTCTCACAATCCATGTTGATGATCCAAGCGGCGAATCTCCTGATCTCGATACACGAGATCCGACGTCTTCTTCATGAGAGAGGCGCACCGAAGGAGATGGAGATCTACGAGCAAACGATTGGGCAACATAACGACGACGCTACGGCAATGGAGACTCTCTCTAGGGCATCCATGATGGACGGCCATGAGAGAGGAAGAGAGAGGGTTGACGTGTAGAGAGAAAGAGAGAGAGAGAGAGAGAGAGAGACTTATGTTCTCATTATGTGTTTAGAGAAGAGCAAAGGGGTGCGCTTCTATTTATAATATTGTGGGATCCATGGATCTCAATCCATGGGCAACACAAATCCAATGGCTCTCATTGATTTGTGTTTCTTTTAATGGCCAAGATTTTTATTGGTAAAAACCAACAACAATTAATTTAATTTAGATTTATTATATATAATATAATTCAATCACCAAATTAAATAAACTAACATTGGAGATAATGGAAAGGAGGCTCCTCCCTTCCATATAGGAAGAGTGGACGGCCACCCTTTCCTTTAGGGATTGGTGGCCGCCCCCTCTCCTATTAGGAAAGGGGGAATCTCAATGCAATCTCAAGTTGCATGATTCCATATGTCTCCAATTATTTACAATAACAATTGTTGTAAACTATTCTACAAAATAATTCATAATCATTTTGTGAATATTACAATCTTGCAATTGGAAATTTGTGAATCACATTCACAACCCAAAATAAAATGTAAATTACATTTTCAATTTAATGTCCGATGTGAATCCAATTCACATCAACATTTAATTAACAAATATAAATTACAAATAGCTCTCTCTTATATATTATAAATCACATTTACATTATATATGATTAATATGGATAGTGCTATCCATATTATTCATATACATGATAATTAAATCACATTTAATCATCTTGGATCTCTATTCTCATGTTCTCAAATAATATGAATCACATTCACATTATTTACATCTTTAATAATTAAATCATATTTAATTATCTAAGATAACTCTCCTTATAATATGAATCAAATTCATATTATTCATGATAATTAAATCACATTTATTTATCCATTTTCTCAATGCTCGGATACTTGTATCAACAATGAAATTATCCTGAACTCTTTCAAAGATAATGTGCTTTCTCCGCGAATACTTGGAGATAAGGACAGGGCGATTGTATTGTTCCACGTATAGTGACTTGGATGTTGAGATCACATATCAAATCCAGATCTCGGGCCTCCCTGATGCTTGATTAAATCAAGACCGCAAATCTAATCTTCTCGTTGCATTTGAAACACATTCAGATCAAAGTCCAACATTTGGATCAAGATTAGATCACTTCTCTACTGAGAGGAGTCACTAAAATCCAAACCGGTTTCATCACTCCCTAGGAATGGTAGCATCATGGTTATACAATCGTTTATGATCACATCACCCTCAGGTATTCCTAATACATGTACATCCTGCATACGGGAAGACTCGGAATAAACCCAAAGTATAAGATCAATTTTACACTGTCTACTTTAGGGATTTATCATTAAGTTTCTCATTCGATCATTGGGAGTTGGTATCGATCATATAATTTCCAAAAGCATATATCATACCCAGGTGTTGATCATATACTTTCCAAAAGTATATATCAAACCTAAAATTCAGTCAAGCTTCCAAAGCGAGACGACCATGTACGGAATTTGATTCTTCCCAATATCTCACGAGCGAGCTTATGTCTTCCAGTTCAGTGCTGAACCTGTATGATCCCTTTGAGAGATCGTATTACTCATATGCCCTTGCATGCACACCAGCGCGCCGGTGTATAGACCTTGATTAGGTCATCAACCTATTGGTCTGCCAAATGTACATACTCAGACATATAGTAACACATATGTCTCCGGTCAGAGGATGCGTGCCTATATCATGACAGCATACGATATAGAACTTTGGTTATCTCGATCTCGTTAAGTCAACTCTTTGACCTAACTAATCTGACACCTCCGAATCTCTATTCTTATGCAGAGGACCTGCATCAAGAGGTCAGTCAGATATCAGCCTAACTGAGAAAGGATTGCCATTTCCTACTCAGGCTGGAGATCATCTCTTAACAATCATTTGATGGTGCTTGATGAGTCCTCAATCTAACTCTTTAGATGTTTATCCAAGCACCAGCCTCTATGATTCAATATTTGAATCAACAGTTGTATGATCATCAAGATGGCCAAGGTACATAACCCTAATTGTACTAAGGGACCTATTATGCAAATTATGTATTCTTCATTCCAGATTAGGGAATGATATTCGCAATAACATTTATTGCATAATGGCTCGTCGTGGGCTCGTATGTCCAACAACCCCTGTACCTGCTCCTGTACTAGATGAACTCGATGTACAGATACAAGCGGTGCAGAAGGGGTAGGTGGTCGTATCATGGCTACATTCTCAATTAATTCCTCAATTCTCAATTAATTCCTCAACTTGTTTCGACAATCGTAAAAGCACCTCAAGGTCAGTGACCCTCTTGTAGATCTGTTCTACCATGGTGAGCTTATCATCTATTATCTCCATTTTAGGGATTAGGTCATCTGTCAGATCTGCCACAATCCTCCTAGGTGTCTCATTATATAGTCTTGAGGAAGACACCTGATAGACCCTGGTAGCCTGAGATATTCCTGTTTCTGCAATCTACTCTAGGATCTTCCATATGACATCTTTGTTTTTATTCAGATAGATACCTTCACAGGATGCACTCACTAACCCCTGCATTTCAGAGGTCATACCACAGAACAAGGTCTGAACTAAGATCGCCTTAGAAATGCCATGGCAAGGGCATTTTTGTGTCAAGTCATTGAATCTATCCCAGGCTTCATGGAATGGTTCATGGGGACCTTGGGAAAAGTTAGCGATCTTTGTCCTCATCTGGCTAGTCCTACTGAGTGGGTATAACTTCTTCAAAAATAAATTCTTGAATTGCCTCCAGGTCGTACATCTAACCCTGAGATTCTTCAACCAATGAGTTGCCTTATTTCCTAAGGCAAACAGGGTAGCCTTCCGCTTAACGTAATCTTGTCCAACCCTTGGATGGCTAAGGTTGTTACACACCAACTCAAAGTCTCCCAAGAAAGCATATGGTTCTTCTGTTGCATTTCTATTAAACATCGGTAGCAGACCAAGGAACTGGCGCTTCAGTTCAAATGCCTCCGGGGGTACCTCAGGTACAAGCTAACTATGTATCTAATTCTCAGTTGGTTGTAGGCATCTACTATTGGTCTATCTATTCCACCTGCCTCAATCACCTATCCTATCCTAGGCATAAGATATGCATTCAACTGCTCAGCTCTAGATAAACGAGCAAGGACTTGATGCATAGGATCATCTCTGTGATCCTCTTTGTCTGGATTTTTCTTAGGCATCTTGGTCTCGGGTTCGTCCTCTTCATCTTTATAAATAATGTGGTCTAGGTAAGAGGATGTAGTAATGAAGATATTTTCACCAAGAAGAAGGTCTTCCTCAATGATATGAGAGGAGAGCAAAGGGATGGTCTGAGGGTGACCATCCCGAGAGTGAGAGATCTCGAACATAAGAGGGTCGTGAGCTCAGGTTGGGTCAAGTTGATCTCGTGCTAATGAAGACGCACTTTGTGAGGGGTTCAATGAGAGATTTGTAAAGCTTGAGTAAATATCCCCCCAGTCAGTCATCTTTGATGGCAAAAAAGAATCGGGAGCACAAGTGTGTGAAGATTGGATTTGACTCCTATCTAAAGCAAGCAATTGAATCACAAACCGTGAGTTCACTTTCAATATGGTGAAGGAGCTGAAGCCGGGTTCGATTAACCTAGTTGATTTTAAGTGTGATTTTCAAGCAAATAGAAAGGATTACGTGGCCTAAAGGGAAGTCAACTCGGTGTCGGATGCATCTTACCTATTTAAGCTATCACCTAAGATACCAACTCCCTTCCTCTCGTCACTCCTATCACCATCTTACTTGGTTAATACCGATAAAGTTCAGGGACCTGCCCCTATCTACCTACTGAAGTAGGAGGCTGACAAGGCTGATAACTTCACCCTGGAGGGTTCCTAGCAACATGTCGTAGTGCATCATTGATTGATAGAGCCGAAAATCGGTTTCGCGGCTTTTCATTTTTTTAGAAGAAGCACGGTCGATGTAGCCAAAAAGCCACGAAACAAATCGATCTTCAACTTATCAAACAAACTCGATTTTCCTTCAGAAAACCTACACTAAATCTTTTACCATGCAAGTGTTCCTGGGTCGAACTCAAGGAGGTAGAATAGAGTCCTTTGATTTTTCGGAGATTTCTTTGTAATCTTATTTTTAAGCTCTTCTCGAAGTTATCCAGACAAGACACTTTTTTATTGAATTTTTATTTTTATTTTTTATTTGATTTTATTCTTTTCAAATTTTTATTTAATTTTTAAAAAGGGATATTTTTCAAAAATATTTATTTATTATATAATATGTGGATATTATATAGGTGGTAGAATATAGTAGGGTGATCGGGGTCGAGCAACGAGCTCGAACAACACAAAAAAAATCAAAACAAAACGAGGCGATATTTGATAAAATCAAAACACGTCGAAAACACGTCAAAAACTCAACAAACTTTATACTAGGTAGATGGGGTAGTTTCTTAACTACCCTAAAGAAACCGTCAAAAAATGAAGTCAAACGAGGTCCAAACAGTCCCTACAGCCCAGGGGCATAAGCACAAAAAAAACTAATTAAAAAGCTTACAAATTGGTCCTCAGGACTGTTCTGAAAGAAAAATATACAAATGTTTACATTTAGGTCCCTACGGAAGGACCTAAATGTAATTATGGAAAACCTGGGGGGCGGAGCAAAATATTTGGAAACCCGTTGGACTTAAGCTGCAATTGTTCTACCGGTTCACAACAGACGGCTACGATTAGAACTTGCTGGCGCGATCGGATGGATGCAGGTGCACCACGTGTCGCGCACCTGTACGTTCTGGAGCTCAACCGTTCTTGCGGTTTGTTGAAGTCGATGGCAATGGCGTTCTTCTCCAAATTATTCCGACCAGACGACGGTGTCTTTGGCACGCCGGCAGGGCCAGAGGGGTGGCTCCTCCACCCCTCGAGCTCACCCGCTGTAGGGTGATTGCGGAGACTGCTCGGAGCGGCGGTGGAGCGGTGATGAAGACGGCGGCCTCGTCACCTGGAAGTTGATGCAGTACTGGCGAGGCTCCTTGGAGATGACTTTTCTTGACGACCGAAGCCTCCCAGATCTGAAGAGATGGATCGCGATGAAGCCTGATCTGCAAATGAACAAAATATCGTGCTCGATTCGCTAGGAATCGACCCAGGGGTAAAGATCACAAGCTCAAAATATAGAGAAAAAATCAGGTTTCCAGAAGATATACACAATGCGTGAAGATGGCGATGAATTCGAAGTTCGATTCGATTGTGATTTAAAGAGGTTTGGAAAGAGATGAAATTGCATGCCTAAGAGGGATGGTTTATCTACCTAAAAACACGATTAGTGTCGCTAATCGATGCACGACTATCGAGGCGAAATAACGAGAAAATGGAGGTGAAGGTCTGGGAAGAGTCTAGGTATATTACCTGGAACAGCTGCTCGACGGCGACCTTTGACCGGAGCTACGACGCGTGCTTGGGCGGCGATGCAAGGCTGACGAAGCCTTGGAACCTTCTCCGACGTCTCCTCCTCCTCGCGGGCGTCTCCACGGTGTTGTCACCACCTCAGGTCAATCAGAGCGAGGCTTTGAAAGTTGGGGGTCAGATAGCCTAGAGCTGGGGCTCTGGCAGTTGGAAAGTTAGTTGGCGATGGTGGACCTTGAGGGGCTTTTATAGATGAGATTGCTTGGGCTCCAAGCCTAGATCAATGGCCGGCGATGGAGTAGGTTGTTAGGAGAAGGGATCGGAGGGCTTAGATTGGCTGGAGTGGTTAGGAATCGCGCGGGAAAATTCATGGAAGTCGGCAGGTTGGTGCAGGCGTTGGCTGAACAAACTCTTGGGGAAGAAGACCCCAGGTGCTGACAAGTGTCAGTACCTGGTTGGCCCAGAGGTGGAATTAGCTTATAAATTAAGTATTAAATAGTAAATTACGTTATTTTAAATAAGTTTAAATACAAAAAAGTAAATAAATTAATTCTCTAATTTATGGGCTAATTACTTTTAATAAATAATAAATATTATTTAAAATATTAATATTATATTAATAAATATGTATTTATAAATAGGTTTTAGATTTTTAATTTAATAAATAAATAATTAAAAATTAATTTTATATTTTCTTAATTATTGGAATATTAAATAAGGTTTATACAAATTTTTATGGATTTTAATAAGTTAATTTGCATATTTTAATAAATAAGATAAATAACTAGGTAGTTCATTTATACCTATATTTTAGGGTTTTTGATTTTATTAAAATAATAAATAATCTCCAAAAATTATGAAATAATTTATGGTGAAACTGCAAGATAATGAAATAATTTAGAAATTATAAAATTAAGAAAATTATAAATAATATGTGTTATATAAAATAAATAGCCCAGAAACCCCGTTGTCTTTTGGTCCCAAAACCGACTTTTTGCAAACAGAGTTCGAATTCGATGAAACCACCTTTATTAATTAAAGAATATTATTTTATGAAATTTAAAGGTGAGTAGAGTGAAATTGGAGTTTGTATGAGGAAGTTATGATGTTCGGAAGTTGAGATTTTGACAATTTGCAAGCTGAGTTTCTTGGCATACATACATGGTAATATTTTTAACTTATTTTTATATTTTTATGTACATTTTTAGCAATAATTAGGAGAAGAATTTAGTGAAAAATATGTTCATATGAAATAGTTAAAAATCTTTGAAGTTTTGTATTTATTTTATAAATAATGAGAGGTGTATATGTGTGTGTTAAATTATTTTTTATGTTTTCTTTCCTTATCTCCCCCTATTTTTTGGTTTGTCGACCAATCCATGCTGACTTGGTCTCGGGGGTTGAGCTATAAATATATCTTACAGCTATATTTATATTTAAGTCATATTGTATATATATACATATATTCAATCTGCCTTTTTGTTTCTTTTCTTGTTCTTTATTTATTTACATGATTTTAGTGTTTAAAAGTGAATATTTACACATGAATGGTGATTTGTTAAAAGATGAAAATTAATGAATATTTACATGTATTTGTTAAGGGTTTTAAGACAAAATGCGACAGAAAAGTTAATGAATCATGGATTCATCATTGCTTCACCCCTATCTACTTGCCGAAGCAAGAGTAGGCTACTTGGTGCTGGTCAGTTGAACTTCGAATATTTCGACCTGTGATATTTGCTCAGAGCGGGGTACATTGATATTGAAGGTGGGTATTTGGGCTCTATCTTAGGGTCTGCACACACACTCTGTACCCTCACTCAGCCTGAAATCAAGGTCAGGGTTATTCTCCCGCAAACAGAATTTTTAATTTTAAGTTGAATTTTTTGGTCATTTATTTAGCAGTCCTGATTTTAAGTTAGATGATCACCTAATAGTCCAAAAACAAGGCACGCTTATTGTCCAGTCCCAATTTCCTTTAATCCGAAGTTGCAAAATCAAGGGGGAGGGAGTCGAGAAAAGCCGATGCACGATAAAATGATGATGAATGCCAAGTTTAGAAGACTTACAGTGATCCTCGCGTCGATGAAAAGCCGCTCCTAGACAAGTGGTTCTATTAGCGAGTGAAGAACAAATTTGAATTCGGCTAAGTTATACAGTCTAAGTGCGTCTTTTAATGGTGAAGTGTGGTCCTAAATATTACGAGCACAAATAATCCTAGGAAGCTCTATGAGCCGTGAGTGTAGGTTCTATCCTACGTCAAGCAACCACACCACACAAAGAGTCTTTTTATTATTCAGTTACATGCGAGAGAACCCAAACAAGAATTGCTTTAAATGCAGACTTGTTTTTACAAGTTCTCTCAAAGCCACATGGTTCAATTCAATGCAGGTTCTTTGGTTCGCCTGACGAATCGCCTTCGATGCCTCGTGTTCCTCTCACAAAAAAATGAGACAATGGTTAGAGAGAACGACACATAGTAAATAAATAAATAAATGCTGTAAATAAAATAGAGAAATATTCACAAGAAAACCCAGGAATCAAACTACCTAGGGATGGAAAATCTAAAATCTAAATGTTCTAAAAATTAACCTAAGCCGTGCCTCCCCCGCAATGGTGCCATTTGAAAAACCCGAAATTCACCATCTTAGTTCAACTAAATTAACTATTAAAATAATTGTGTTTGTTGCAGTCGGGCAAAATTGGATTTATCAAAAACTACTTTAATTAATATATCAATTAATAACAAGCAGCAATTTTTATTTTACTTGGACAAGCCCAAGGTCAAACTCAGGGAGCCAACTTTTTCCTTAGATTAATTTTCAGTCAATCAAGATGCTAGTTTTTAGAGAGGAATATTTTTTGGTCTTTTTGAATGCAAGTGAATGAAGGATATGCAATTTCAGGCTAGTTTAAAGGTTAAAATGCAAAATTCGGGCAAATGAAGCTAAAAAATTCCCAAACTTAGCCACAATGCGAATTTTTATGAAGCTAAGCTACTGCAAGTTTTTTTGGAAATTTTTGACTCAATATGAATTAATTACGGACTAAATATCAATGTAGGGTGATTTTTACAAATTTAATTTTAATAAATACCAAACGTCAATATTTTTTAGAGATTAATTTATTCGAGATAGGTAAATGTAAGAAAAATCCAGAAAAAATTTTAATTCCTAAAAATATTAAGTGAGGAATGAATTAAAAATTATCACACAAATAACCAATTAATTTATTAATACCTCGTTATGTATGCAAAGTTGATGATTTTTTGGCACAAAATAGAACTACTCAAACTCTACCTAGTGTAAATTTTTTGTAATTTTTGGAGCAATAATAATTTAATATCATTTTCGGAACATCCAGTGGGTAAAATATGTAATATTTCACCGAAAAATTTTTACTAAATAAACCAATGCTTACAAAAATATAACAATTCTTCACAATGATAGAGAAGATATCATTCTACAATGAGCAATTTTTAGAATGAAGAAAGGATGCAAAAATGAATGCTTAAATCAATATGCGAACATAGTGGTGTATATGCAATACAGAATTAATTTGATTAAAACAAAATATGCCGAGGGACTATGATGAAATTACCTATAAGCCAGAGGGCATTTATGTAAAATGCTAAGAGGGGGGGGGCATGAGATGTACGTGACATCCAGCTGATAGGGTCTCTGATGATTTATTGAATCACAGAGGGTTTCTGCGTAAATTCTCCACCAGGGCACGTGCTAGGTACGTGCCTTCTTAAAAAGGGGTGCGTCTTGTTATTTGCTGGACCTGGAAGTACTGCTTCGCAATTACCTACCCACCATGTGAGTGTCACGTGCAGGGGCCAAGCCCTCATCTTTTCCACTGCAGAAAGCGGCGGCGGTGGCGAGGTGGATTACTGGAAGGCCGACCGTAAGGGCGACAAGCGGCGCGGGGTACGCACCTGCTAGTGAAGCGCGCGCCGCTGGAGGCTAGGAGCTATTGGTGGGCACACAGAGGCTGTACTGATCGATGATGACCTCGCGGGCAGCCTGAGTGCGGCGGAGGGTGTGGCCTGCAGCGGACGCCCTGCGGTGGCAAGCGTGTGGCTGGCAGCAGGCCTAGAGGCACGGAAGAAGCACGAGCTGGAGGTCGAGCTCCTCTACGGTTGTGTGCGCTTGAGTTAGGACGGTAGCCGCTATGGCTGCTGTTTTGTTGGTGATGGCAGAACTGTGGACGAAGATGCTGCGTGTTGTAGTCGAGGCAGCCGTGGAAGTTATCCGAAGTGAAGAGTGGCGTGCGATAGCTCGGTAGACAGCAACTGGATGGGTTGTGAACGAGGTGCAGGTGTCCGATGATCGATAGAAGAGGAAGGAATGCAGCTAAAAAACAGGGGCAGTTCCCTTGTGAACAGAGGAACTGCCTCTATTTCTTTTAGACGAGTAAATTTTCAACTAAATCATTCAAAGAAGTTCGCCAAAAAAATTATTAAAAATCGTCATTAGGTTCTTCATGAATGTTTTACCCATTGAAGAGCAGTTGGTTTACAGATTTAATCAGTGGATGAATGTGTGGTGAAGAGAGAGACGAAAGAGAAGGAAGAAGGAGAAGAAAATGGAGGAAAAGAGGGAAGAAGGAGGAAGAAAATTACCTGGAAAATGGAGTCGATTCGCCTGTGGATGGAGCTAACTGAGCTACTCCGATTGTTGCTCATTGCCTTGGCGGAGGACAGAGCTCAACAACACATGGGAAATGCTGCAACACAGGAGCGTGCGCCTCCTGGAAGGTTGTCGCTCAACCAAAGCCCTCTCAGTTGTCACCTGTGGGCTGACAGGAGCTTGCTCACCTCTCATGCAAGAATTGGCGGATCCTTTGCAATGGGGTGGAGGAGATCCTTTTTATAGGGGTTGGAGCCGCGAGATGGGCAGATCGCAGGGGATGGTCGAGGGAGTGGGAGAACGTACGGGCCGCACGCGGCGCGATGAGGATGGGCGGGTCGCGCAGGGGCAGTTTGCAGAAGAACGTGGATTGCGAGGGAAGAGACGGTGGTCGCTCCTCCCATAAGAATCAGGAGGTTGAAGAATGAAGACAGTTTAGAGAGAGATGGAGAGAGAGAGAAATGAAATGATCCAAGCCGTTGGATGAAGCACCCTTCATCCAACGGTCCAGATCAAAAGAGTCAAAGAGAGTAAGCAGGGAAAGGAGGAGGTGACACGTGGCGGCTCCAGGAGCTGCCACATGTCAGCTCCAGTAAATTAGATTGAAAATTTAAAGAAAATCACTAAAAAATAGGGGACAATCTCAAATTGAAAAATTTTCTTCACGAAAAATTGTTCATCTCGACGAGATTTACTTCATGGAGAAACAAAAATCAAACGAAGTCGTCTGCACAAAAAGTATTTTTGGGTGGTATCTTATAGGTATAAAATACCCCACTTTATCTTTTTCAATTTTGTTGTCATTTTTAAATAAGAGAAAAATCAAAATAAAAGTAGAGAAAATATGAAAGAAATATTTACAACTTAATCTATTTTTTTGGATTTTTAATAATTAAGAAAATAAAAAGATAAAAGTTGAGGGTATTATGGTCAATATATACAATATACAATAGGGGCCCAAAATCAAAGTTTCACATACGATCTCCGATTTTTATGAAATTAGTCTTATTTTGAAGGTCTTTGAATGTGCATTACTTTAAAAGCAAGTAGACCTAAATCAGACACTGTGTGAGAGAGATATGTGCATTTTAAGGTTCTTAGTTTCAAACTTGGATTTGGGTTTTATTGGTCAATTTTACAAGTTAGTATTTTTTTTGATATTGTTCCTTTATTAGTGTTAGTAATATATACTCTATAGAGTTCAATTTATCGGATTTGCAGTTAGTATAAAATAGAAACAAATATGGTATTTACAGGTGATTTTTACAAGTGAATTTGGCTCCTTATTTAATGCAAATATGAATGCCAAAATGCATATATTATTTACACGTGCATGAATGCTAATTATGCAATATAAGTGTAGATAAGCAGCTAATTAGTCAGGAACAAAGCTCTATTTTCAACCTTTAGAATGATGAATCATAGATTCATCGGTGATTCATTCGATGAAGAACCAATGGCCAACACCTCACAGACTCGGTTTAGAAAGGCGACTTCATCTAGTCGGGTTTCAAATAGAGGGAAGAAGCACTCTGATCCTTCTCCTCTTCGTGCTTTAGGTATTAGCAAATCGACAAAGTATATCACAATAGCCATGACTTATTCTGAAGATTCTGCCCTAGGGTATGCTTCTGATTGGTCTCTCCCATTCAAGATCATGACAGATGCTTTTGATTTTGCCATAGGGGTTGTGCTAGGACAGTGGATGGACGGATTACCATTTTCCATCCACTACACTAGCCGTACTTCGGATGCCACTCAACGGAATTACACTGTGACTGAGAAAGAGATGCTAGCCGTATTCTTTGCTTTGGATAAGTTCAGATCTTATATTCTTGGATCTCAAGTAACTATATTTACAGATCATACCGCCATCCGATACCACATGGCAAAGAAGGATGCCAAAGCCAGATTGACCAGATGGATCATTCTACTCCAGGAGTTTGACATAAAGATTAATGATAAGCCTGGAGTCAAGAATGTGGTGGCGGATCACCTCCCCCGTTTAGAGAACCTTGAGGATTCTGATCATATTGCACCTATTACAAAGACCTTCCCAGACGAGGCGATTCTTGCTTTCTCCTCGCTTCCATGTTACGCTGATATTGAGAACTATCTTATCGCCAAGAAAGTTCAACAAGGTTGGCCCAGACAGTGACTTGAGACTTTCCTTGCGAAGGTCAAGTCAAACCATTGGGAGGATCCCATCCTTTGTCATGAAGGGGGGGGGGGGATGGCATCGGTGCATTCCTGAAGAGGAGCACCACAACGTCCTTACATATTACCTAAAGCTTGAGGCATGCGGACATCACTTTGGGAGGAGGATTGCACAAAACGTGCAACAATTCGGTCTGTGGTGGCCTACTCTTTTCAAGGATTCTGATGAATTCCTGAAGAGAAGTACTGACTCTCAAAGGATGGGCACTTGTGGACAACATGATATGATGTCGATGCAACCCATTCACTTCTGTGAGGTTTTTGACGCATGGGGCATCGATTTCATGGGTCCCTTTCCTAAGAGTCAGGGTTTCGAATACCTTCTGTTTGCTGTAGATTATGTGAGTCGTTGGGTTGAGGCCATACCCGCTCGAGCCGCAGATGCTACAACCGTATGCAGATTTTTGAGGAAAAATATCATTTCATGGTTCAGGGTACCTAGAGTTTTGATATCATACAGGGGGAGTCACTTTATCAACGACAAGGTAAGGGGCCTTGCTATTGAGTTCAACATTGACCATAGAGTTGCTACTCCATATCACCCTCGGACTAATGGTCTTGCTAAAGTATCGAACATGGAGATCCAGACGATACTACAGAAGGTTGTCTGCCCAGACCGAAAGGATTGGTCATAGCTTTTGGACTCAGTCTTTTCGACCTATTAGACCTCTTTCAACAAACCTTTGGATACATCTCCCTTTCATCTCGTTTATGGTAAGCCATGCCACTTGCCTATAGAGATCAAGCACACGCCACTTTAGGCAGTCACTGAGTTATTATTGGATCCCAAGAACATAGGAGATCAGAGGAAAGCAGAGTTGGCATCCCTGGAGGAGTTGAGAGATACAACCTTTTCGATTAGCCTACAGTACAAGGAGAAAGTAAAGATATAGCATGATTCTCATATCAGCCATAGTTTGAGCCAAACCAGAGAGTATGGCTATTTGATGCTAGGTTGAGATTATTTTCAGGGAAGTTACAAAGCAAATGGAAGGGAGAATACCGTGTCAGAAAGGAGCATGACAACGGAAGCATCAACATATCTGAATTGTCATCTGATTCCACCTTTCAGATTAACGGTCAGCGCCTGAAGCCATATCTTGATCATGATCCTCTCATCGTTGACACTGCCCCTATTCATTTTGCATGATATGTAGTCTTCGACTCACATCATCTACATCTCATGACTGATTTTCACTTCTCTTTCATAGCTATATAGATCCAGTTGTCCATATCACTCATTCTTTTTGTCTAATACACCATCTTCATCTTATGATTATGCTATACTTAGGGTGTGCTTTACCCTAAGTATAGGGGAGGATCAGGCTTGTGTTATTTATTTTTGATTTTATTACCTCTATTTTGCTGCCTATACGTAGGGATATTTTACCCTAGGTATAAGGGAGGTAGTACCTATACATCCTAGCCTTTGTTTTTCTTTAGGATTACTTGATCCTAAGTATAGTGGGATCACCGACCTCTATTCGTTACATTCTTTTATCCGTCATTATAGTATAGCATTCTTTTCACTTCCCAATACTCAACATGAGTTATGTCTTCCTTTCATCGCTCTTTGATTACTCTGAGGACATCGTGCACGCTAAGTATAGGGGTGTTGTATATATTATATATATACTTTAGCCATAACTCGTACTTCGTGTGAGTATGTTAATAAAATAAAATGGCTAAAAATAACAAAAATTTCAAAATTTTTCGTGTACATAAAAACATTTTGAAAAAACTATTTTTGTACCAAACATTTGTAAATATGTTTTTGCTTGTAAAGATTTTGTAAATATTTTAGTACCAAAACTATTTATATAGTACAAAAGTTTTAAAAAATGTTAGGAAAATAAAGGTTTGCAAAAATTTGTTGGTAAATGTTTGTAAATATTTTGCAAAACAGTTTCCTTCTTTCGTGCATTCAAAATTTTTATAAAAACTTGCATATTTTAAAAAATATTTCAAAAAGAGCTTTGTACATATTTGCTTGTATTCTTCTGAATCATAGTTGACATTTAAACTAGTCTGGAATTATAATTGAAAAATGGCACTTGCTTAAGACCTTAATCCACTGAACATCAGAGGAACCATATAGGATTCGGGGTTAAGACTTTTCAGGTCCATTAGTGACTTAATTCTTTGAGTCCACTAGGTTATGTTCACATGTCGTCTTGATGTGCCTAAGGAGGGCACTTAACAATGCACGCATGAATCTCAGAGATAATGGCTTGACTTGGACATGCACCTTACACGTAGCTCAACACGAATGAGGTGGTGAGGAAGCATAATTCTTTGGCTTGGGGTAGCATACAAGGGTAGTACTTCTAAGCAGAACCTCTCATCTTCCTCTAGGGAGGGATGCGCATATCAACCTGGTCTAGTAGCATTGAGGTCTAAAGACAAGAGTACGTGGGTTGCAATAATGCTTCAAAAGAGGGATAGTCTACTTGCTCAAGAGAAAATCTCCTTATGTACATGCTGCATCATGTAAATATGTTGTATATATGCACATAAAAAATGTGCAAAAATATGAAAAACTCCAAAAAAGTGGACATGCTTGATTGAAAATAAAATGCCTGCCGGAGTGTATATAATGAATAAGCAAAGCTTATGTATTCCACCTTTTCATCTCATGATATCTTGCAGTTGGAGACTTAGCTACACTAGCTTTGCTCCAAGGGATACGTGGCTACACTAGTCACGATCCATTCTCTTCTTTCTCCTCTTCTTGAGCTTGTTGAACTTGAACTTAAAAGGGAATACCATGCTCCTCGAGGAAAGAGCTGCTAGACTAAGGAATTAGAGTTACCTTGTTGAGGGAGGCTGTTTCTTTGTCATTTTTGAGGTAGGGAGCTTCATATCACTTATACAGTACAAGGAAAGATGCATATTCATTATAGTTTGCATATGTAGACTTGTCTGACCCAGTTTATTTAGGAGTCTTGTCCTTAGAATTGTGGAACTTTAATGCTGTTGAGTCTTAAGCTTTTGTCCCAATATGGTTCTGCCAAACTAATAATCCAAAGGTCCGACTAAGCTCCATACTCCAATTTAATGAAGATAAGTTTAATAATAAACCTTGATTCCTTTTTCTTTTCTTTTCCTTTTTCACTTCTTTTTTCAAATATGTGTTTGCTAAGGGACTACCAAAGGTAAAGTATAGGGGGTGATGAATCCATGATTATCTCTCTTTATTCTTTTATTTTAGCTCTTCTTTTTGGCAAAACACATGTAAATACATGTAAATTCAATAAATTAGCTTTATGCATGCATGTGTTAATAATGCATAATTAGCATGTCCTTCACAAAAATAAAAGAAAAAGAAAAAGAATGATGTATTTAGAATAAATACAGAGTGACCCAAACCCCAAGAGAAGGTCAAGTCTTGACTTGATCGCAAAATAAAATAAATAGAGAGAGAGAGAGATAAGGGTTCACTGTGAATTGTACATATCACCTATACTTGTACATATTATTAATCGATTTATTTTTGATGAAACCAAATTATTTTATTCTTTTACACCCTTGTATATAGTTTTAATAATATTATAAAAATAATATAAAAATCAGAAAAATAAAATAAAAAAAATAAAATCATCAAACCCTTGTACAAAATAGACATATACATACCACATTCATTATTTATTTTATACCCTTAAATAGCTTATAAAAATAAAACAAAAATATTTTATACTCCTAAAATCATGTTGTAAATAAATATAATATAAAATAAAAATTATTTTTGAAAAAATAATAAAATAAAAATACTTGTACATAATACATAGGTATATTATACTTGTATATAAGACTATATATTGTATATTCAACATTTCAGGACCCTCGCAGATCCCTAGGCGTAGTCGGATCTGCCAAGGGTTCCAAGCTTCTCGTCGATCTTTCAAGACCCTTGGCTTGCCTATAAATTATCTCTTCCACCTCCTGCACGTGGTAGCTCGTGCCTCACACCACCCTTTCTACCTAACTAGCTTCAACAGAGTGACAACTACTCAACGCCTCCTTTTGAGCTCAGTTTGGTCGGTATTTGGCCGCAACTTAAGTCATGGTCGAAGTCCTCCGCCGTGAGAAGCCTCTCCTCCTCTAGCCGGGGAATTGAGGCCACAACCCTTGCCACACAATTACCTGTTGTAGATGAGCTTCTCAGAAGCTTCAAGTATCACCCATTTCACCCCCATTTCCATTTTAGATCCATCTTTTCCATTTCGCGCCACCATTATCACCTTTGCTCCGACCAGCTAGTCGGAGCCCCGTTACCCACTCCCATCTATTCTGATCGAACCCCTTGCTCGCCACACACCCTCTTACGCAGTCTACAACCCTGAATCTCGACTATCGAGTCGAGTTTAGGTTGGGTCTCCATCCGTCGCTTTCGCTTGAGACCCAAAAACACCCCTGTCGCTTCTTTTTCTCCAATAGCAATAACCAGGACCTCCATTGCAGGTCTTCACACACGCCTGGAGCACCGTTTGGTGTCCAAGCTGCTCAGGCAGAGCAGCTCCAGGGGAGGAAGCACCTTACGACAATCCAACTGTACTGCCTCAAACCCAAGCTTTCCATCAGAAACGGAGGAGACACAAGAAGTTGCCAGACCTTACATCAAGCAGATCAGACCCGTGGATCCCAAAATCTGCAAGATCGAAGTTCACTGGGCTTCAGTTCTTCCAACAACCTCCAGAGCCGTCTGATCTTCCTACGCACCTAGTCTTGATCGTTGCCGTCCATCCATGCCTACTTGAAAATGGTTCGATCAGACCAAGTACAGATCTGAGCCACACTCTTCACCGCCTTGTCAGACCGTCAGATTTGCACCACTAACGTGTCATCAGACCGTATGTCAGAAGCTTCTCTACGTGCGCCACATACCCCTGCCTGGGTATATTCCTTTTTCTTCCATGCATGTCTGCGTTTTTATATTTAGTCCATTAAATAAATGTTATAGTTGAGAACATTTGCATTTGAGACCTCACAGTTTTTGGTTTTTGCATTATACTCCCTCTGAGTCTGAAGCACACGTGTGCTCACGTGTATTCTGGGTCATTTGCATTTTCTGCCTTGGACGTATATGTTGTTACTAAATGAATGTTTAGTTTTAGAAATTGCATTTATAGCCCTGTTCGTATAGTATTGAGCATGTACGTGAAATGAGTAGACTTTTTGCAGACTCAACCCTAGATTTTTCTTGAGTGTTATTCGTTTGGTCTAGAAAATTGAAATATTTACAAAGGGGTCCCTTTGAACTATGATTAATTACATGCTTTGTATTGGACTTAATAAATATTAAATTAATTCTAAAAGTTACCTAAAATTTGTTATTACATCCTGCTAATGTGTAGTTTTTATGCTAAAAATTAGAAAAATGGTTTAAAAGTTCCATAAAAATTACTTTGTGTGCCTTTTATTGTGTTTTAATTTGTATATTAAGTTTGCTTGAAAAATCATTATAAAATCCATGAAGATTACAAAACAACTATAATATTATAAAAATCATATAAAATAAAAGAAAATTTCAAAAATTCTATTTCTAGTCCATGTTTGTGGCATTTTATCTCTATTTTATCATAAAATTGCTAATCTGCACTTAGGACATTTAGATATTTTTAATTTACAATTTTGTTCTGGCTGTGCACTATTTTGATTCTTGAGCACTTTTTGATTTTTATAACATCATAAAAACCTTTGAAAAATCCAGAAAAATTACCAAAAATACTTTAAAAACCAGAAAACCCAAAAATATTTGTAGTTTTCTTTCTGACTATTTTTGGTTATTTAGAAAAATATGAAAATATCATTATGTTTGTTTTCTTTTATTTTTTTGCTTGTTTCTATTATTTAAACATTAAAAAATTGAAAAATAAAAAAACACTAAAAAATCATTTTACTTAGAAATTTGACTACTTAGTACTTTTCTCTTGTTCCTTTTGTTCGACCCTGGTGGCTATACCAGGTAAATAAAAATAGTGAACCACTTACATTCTTCGATTGCTTGATTTCTCTTTAAGTGGTTTTACATTTCTCAATTGAGTCGGCCTATTGATTAGGGTCGCAATGACCTTTGTTTTACTTAGTTACTTAATCCTAGTTGGTGGGCCGCTAATCAGAATGGCACCGTTGCCGGGGAGAGCCGCTTAGTAGTTTTATTTCCTTTTTCTCATTTTTCTTATCTATTTGTTATAACTGTTTCTGACATCTTTTCTTTTTTACTTTTCGTGCAAGGAACCGCTCGAGGGACGCTTAGGTTTTCTGTTGGAGGAACCCATACTTGATGAGGATCAGAAGAGTAGGAGGATATACTTATATTAGATATATTAGCTTTATTTTTTTCATAACCATTTTATTATTGTAATAATTAGGCTCTGAGATACTCGCTGGACACTTAGACTTAGTGGTCTTTTTTGACTAGTACTGGTGTATTCAGGGGACCTCACCGTGATTTTTGTGGTTTTGTTTTATCCCGTTTCTTTTTATTTTGATTCACAAGGTCATAACCCTTAGACTTAGAAATTTCTATTGATTGTGACGTAATTAGCTAAGGTCCCCATACCAAATTGCCTATCTGTTCCTATAGATCGTAATTGAACTTAGCTAAAATAAAATTTAAAAGTTAACTTATTGGGATTAGAGACTACGTGCTGAGAGAGGCCGTATACAGCATTAGCATGACCCATTGTGGTGGCACACCAATCAACATCGGAGACCAGACTTTGGTCTCTCTTCCTAATACTTAGCTACTCGTTCTTCACGATTAATAGAAGTTGCTTGTGTAAGACCAATTTTCTCGTACATCATATAGATAGTTTACTTTTTATCTTTACTTTTATGTGCGGATCACCCTGCATGTCGAGTGTTGGAGTCAGGTACACATTTCTATCTCTGCATGCATCATTGTGTTTGATCGCACATCAGACTTTCCAACTTCCTCCCCCTATTTTATTGGACTCAAAATAACCAAGGAAATCAAAAAATTCATTAGGTGTTGCCTTATTCAGAAAAATATTTAAAAAAGATATAACCAAATAAAATTGGGAGTGTTAATGCAAACTTGACCCTAAAATCGACTTCACTTAAGAAGTCTTGTTTTGGGGAGAGTCACCCCCTCATTGGTTGATTTATATGTAGCAAGAGAGTGGCCCGCATACTAGGTAGAGCCACGTCCGATCTCTTTTTGGACTACTGGTCTTGTGGTTGGTTGTTCTCCAATGAGGATTTTATCGGTTAGCCAGTAACAGTCCATGACTACCTTAGCAGATTGGGCAGATCGGGTAGCCGGTAAACGGTCAGCACCCATACTGGATGGGAAAAACTATCTGTGAGATTGGGCCAGTCTCCTGGGACTATTGGGCTCCTAATAGCTCGCTTAATCGCTCTGATAGATTGATTTGTCACCTTAATAAAAATTGACAAGATTAACGGCCGATCTTTCATGGTCATCAGCTCGTGTTGAGTAGATGAACTTGGGGTTTGAATTCTTATCTTGTTTGCATTCCAGATCCAATCCTCATAAATCCTCAGATCTCGATGATGGGAAGGAGGTCCCTTAGATTGCCTTTGACAACACCACTTTCGAGAACTCCTCTCCATTCATCTTTGGTGGCTTCAGAGAGCCCAAACCCGCTCTCTGAACCCGAGTTCGCGACCACCTTGTTCCCACTTGAACACCCTTCTACCAGTCCTGAGGTGCTAGGGTAAAGGCCAACACAGTTATTTGTTCACTTGACAACACCTGAGTTGGGGTCTTTTGACTTTAAAGAGACCCAAGAGATGGCCAGCAGTGAGGGAAGCACCGATGAGAAGCCACAGGGATCATCGTATGTACTTGACCAGGCCACCATCAACAACACAATATTAGCCTCCTTGTAGACCATGCAACGATAGATCAGGGACCAGGGAGCATTTATGGCCGAGGTGCGACGAGAACTGGTATAGATGCAAGCCGACAGAGCAGAGCCACAGAGACCAACCGATGGAGAGATACGAGTTGCTGGAGGAGGAGACGAACGACCCAAGGAGCCACAGGATCTAGCCATGCCACCACGTATGATGAAGTAATTGCACAACCCTGGTGCAACCATCACCCACAGATGGATCCAGCTTCCAAAGATCCTTGGCGATTTTGAGCTTTACCCCCAGACCATCCAGCTTTTGACCAAGTTCCATGGGCTAATCACCGAGGAGCCGCACCTCCATCTGTAGGAGTTCGAGATGATCTACAACACAATCCACAATAGATTCATGGACGAGGACACTATTAAGATGATTGCCTTCCCATTCTCCCTAGTCGACAGAGCAACCTATTCACTGAAGCATTTGGGGAGATGCATCACCACTTGGGAGAAGCTTCAGACCGAGTACTTGAACAAGTACTATCCACTCGGTCGAACCAACGTAGCACACGAGGCATGATGAATAACTGCACCATGATCCTGAACGAGCAGTTTCACGAGGCTTGGGATCGATTTAGAGAGCTTATCGACCAGTGTCCACATCACGATATATCCAAGCCCAACCTTGTTCATAGCTTCTTTTGTGGGCTGACACCGGAGCTGTAGGGGCTAGTAAATGCATCATGTAGAGGGTCCTATTTTTCCAAGGATGAGGACCAATTCTGGGCCATCTACGAGAAGCTGGCAGAGAACTACACAGTGATGTCCCATACTAGGGTCTTACTCAGGGTTAACCCCTCCCACATGTCTTATCAACAGATTGCACGCTTAGATGCAGGTCCTTCGACTTTGTCAGCAACAACACAAGCCAAGTCCTCAGCCGCTGACATGGGCATCATTAGCGAGAAGCTAGACCGCATCGAGATCATAGAGAGGAAGCAGTGCCAGTGCCTGAATAAGATTGATCAGTTGGCACAGACACTGAGTGACCTAAAGATTCATATCATGTGTCTCCAGGAGGCGCAGACAACTTCTCAGCCTCATCTCAGGTCACTGGTCGATCCAGGGAGCAGCTCTACCCAGTCTCCTGCCGCATATCGCTAGGTTCACTACATCCAGGTAGAGCCAGTCCAGCTACTCCAGCACTACGTGCAGCCACCACCATCTCCAAACACTCAGATGGTGGTCTATCAGTCAGATCAGCCCCTGGCAGCTCTTCCCCTTCCCCTCCACACTTCGAGAAGCTAGAGCCATTGATGGAAGCCAATGGGATTTAGTACGTCCAGTACTAGTAGAAGCATGAGATACATCTTGATCACTCAGGATTCTGATGGTCTACTGGAGGCACCTATTCCCAGCAGCAGTCTCCAGCTCAGGCAGAGCAGACCAGCCAACAACAGCAACAAAAACCCCATCACTCCCACCAACAGTACCAACAATTGGGTCCTCATCCCTATCATTAGGGACAACAGTGGAGGCAACCACAACAACCTTAGCAGTATTCCCAGCCTCTCCCTCACTACCAGCAGCAGTCTCAGCCTCATTTCCAGCAAGGCAACCCGTCTGGTTCTCATGCACCTGTGTATGAGAACCCAACCCTTGATGACCTCGCCTATCTACTTTCTGAACCAGCAGGCATCCTTTCGACGAGAGATGGATGAGTTCTGGAAAGAGATGAGGGAGATTATCAAGGGCAAGGCTGCTATACCTGCTCAGATTGAACCTAACCTAATAATCTGAACATAAAATATGAGCATGTACAGTTTATAGAGACTGCCACTCTTAGTTATACATTGGTGATATTTCTTCCTATGTATTTGATGCTGCTTTTGTGACACTTAGGAGCAGTAGGATGCCAGCTGGCGGTGCCTCGTTTGAGCGATGACCACATGTAGATTCTGGAGCACCAGACGAGGATGGTAACGGTGCTGATGCCGCTTATGATGATGGTGATGACGATGGTGCTGAAGCCACCAAAGATGATAATACAGCCGCTGGTACTGAATCCGTTGTGATTCCAGATGCAGACGACGGTGCTGATGCCACCGCCACCAGTATTCCAGTTGCTTGGCCAGAGTGAGGTGTTGATGCCTCAAGTCCAGATGCTGTGGGTGGTACTAATGCCACCAATTTACCTTCATTTGTGTTGCCTCATTTTATATCTCATGATAGAAAATTACAAAAAATGGAAAATAGAAAAGAATAAAAATATAAATAAAGGAAAGATTTCTGTATCTCCTGTGAATGCATATGTGTTGCATGTTGACCTTGGTATGGATTCTAGTCTACTATATGCTGAGGAACCTATTCCTAACCCTCATCTCTCTGGAGAGGGTCCATCTATCCCCATCCCTCAAGCACTCCGCTTAGGAAAGGGGACCAAAAAGGGAAATTCAAAAAAGAGTCACCAATAAGAGTTCATCCATTAGATGATTGATCAATTCCAGATACAACTGACTCTATAGGAGGCACTAGAGCACATCCCTCTCTTCCAGAAGAACTTCAGAGAGAAGACCACCATCTGTAGGAAGAGGAGGAATCACAATACAGAAATCCACGTGCTTACTCGTGCCACTTGCTTCGCGGTTCAGAAACAATTGCCAGCCAAGAGACCCGATGCAGGAGCTCCATATGTTAGATGTCATATCCATCAGCATCGGTTCGATCACACTCTATTAGACAGCGAATCTTCTATCAACCTTCTTCTGACAGCCTTACTCGATCAATTCGAGTCCGACCCTCTTCAACATAGCATGATAGTCCTTCAGTTTGCTGATAGATCTATCAAGAGGTCAAAGGGGTTATTGAAGGACATAGTCGTCACAATTCAGAGACTGAAATTTCCCGTGAACTTTGTTATATT
The DNA here is from genome assembly GCA_037367405.1 of Ottelia alismoides. Taxonomy (NCBI): domain Eukaryota; kingdom Viridiplantae; phylum Streptophyta; class Magnoliopsida; order Alismatales; family Hydrocharitaceae; genus Ottelia; species Ottelia alismoides. The sequence continues at coordinate 314,446 of JAZKJV010009287.1, read as the reverse complement.
GGACATGGAGATCCTTGAGTCTGCGACTGAAACCTCCATCATCCTAGGAAGGCAGTATCTGATCATGATAGCAGGAAGGTATACTTTCACGTTGAGGGATAAAGTGTACAAATAGAGACGATCGAGGAGACCAGAGTGAGAGATTCAACCTGCTCCGAGCAGTCGCGTGACTCAGATCAGATGACAGATGCTGAGCGAGACGTCCATCAGGAGTGCGACTTTGTGATTACAAATGATGAAGCAATTTGGCCACACACCATATCATGAGCTCTTGTTGCACCTTTAGATATTACAGACTTACAAATTTTGGCAGATGAGAGTTAGGAAAGCATACTCTTGGCACCGAACACATTTGAGGCTGATGATCATGGTCAAGATAGCGAATCAGGGTGCATTTCATGTTTTTTCGATTTAGATCCCTCGGATTCAGGCATTGATTGGGATGACTTTGATGATTATTTTCCATGTTTGAGTCCTTTAGAGCCAACATCTAGGGTGGAGAGTGAGCCGGTACAGATGACAGATACATCAGTAGGGACGTCTTCGTCAGATTCACAGATGCAGCGAGAGTTCTCATACACAGATCTGGTAGCCTTCACACACACATTTCAAAAGCTAGATTTGCCAGCTCTTAGTTGTCCAGAATTGAAGACCTTACCGTAGTCGATAAAGTACAGATTCCTTACGGGTGAGGTAGAGATGTTCCCAGTCATTATCTCAGCAGATTTGACTGGAGATCAAGAATCTCATATAATGGAGGTTCTTGAATGAAACTGCAAAGCAATTGGTCAGAGCGTAGCCAATCTCCAGGGGATAAGTCCGACCCTGTGCTCCCACCATATCCTCGAAGAGGACACCAAGCAATTGTGTGAGTTCCAATGATGGTTGAACCCGAATCTTCGAGATGTTGTCATGAAGGAAATATCGAAATGGTGGAGCATCAATTTTATATATCGCGTCTCTGACTCCATGTGGGTTAGTCCATTACATGTGTTACCCAAGAAGACGGGTATCACTACAGTTTTGAGCAAGTTTGGAGAGGAGATAGCTACCCAGGTACCCACTTCTTGGAGGGTATGCGTGGACTACAGACGATTGAATCAAGCCATCAAGAAGGATAATTTCCCACTACCATTTATTGGTCAGATTATCGAGAGGCTAGTTGGGAAGAGTCATTACTGCTTTCTTGATGGGTACTCCAGATAAACCTGGTGGCCATAGCGCCCGAAGACTAGGAGAAAACAAGATTCACCTATCCATTTGGGACGTATGCTTTTCGACGGATGCCCTTTGGTTTATGTAATGCTCCGGCTATATTCCAAAGGTGCATGATTTCCATCTTCTTGAACATGGTGGGTAACTATCTGGAGATATTCATGGATGACTTTTCGGTCTACGGCAATGGGTTTGATGCTTGTCTTGACTGCCTAGACCACATACTTCAGCGTTGCATTGAGGTCAACCTAGTATTATCTTGGGAGAAGAGTCATTTCATGATGACTCAAGGGACGGTCCTTGGTCATGTCATCTCCAACAGGGGTATGGAGGTTGATCCGGCCAAGGTGGATATCATCAAGAAACTCAATCCACCGTCCAATTTACGATAGTTGCGGTCTTTTCTGGGGCATATCAATTTCTACTGCCGATTCATTTAGGATTTCAGTCATATTACCCGATCGCTTACTAATCTGCTGACGAAATACATTGAGTTCATTGTAGATGATAAGTGTCTAGTGTCATTTGAGACTTTCAAGAGATTAGTTATTGAGGCTCTTATGCTTCAGCCACTCGATTGGTCTCTGCCATTCGATATCATGATGAATGCTTCTGATTTTGCTATAGGGGTTGTGCTAGGACAGACGAGGGACGGATTACAATTTGACATTCACTATGCTAGCCATACTTTGGATGCCGCTCAACGGAATTAAACTTTGACTGAGAAAGAGATGCTACCATAGTCTTTGCTTTGGACAAGTCCATATCTTATATTCTTGGATCCCGAGTGACTATATTTATAGATCGCACCACCATCTGATACCTCATGGTAAAGAAGGATGCCAAAGCTAGATTGACTAGATGGATCCTTCTACTCCAGGAGTTTGACATAGAGATTAAGTATAAGCCTGGATTCAAGAATGTGGTGGCAGATCACCTCTCCCATTTAGAGAACCTCGAGGATTCTGATCATATTGCACCTAGTACAGAGACCTTCCCAGACGAGGTGATTCTTTCTATCACCTCGCTTCCATGGTACGCTGACATTGTGAACTATCTTGTCGCCAAGAAAGTTCCACAAGATTGGCCAAGACAACAACTTGAGACTTTCCTTGTGAAGGCCACGTTGTACCATTAGGAGGATCCCATCCTTTATAGTGAAGGGGGGATAGTGTCTAGCGTCGGTGCATTCCTCTGGAGGAGCACCACAACGTCCTAACATGCTGCCACAAGATAGAGGCATGCATACATCACTCTGGGAGGAGGACATCATAGAAAGAGCTCCAATCCGGCATGTTGTGGCATATTCTTTTCAAGGATTTTGATGAATTCGTAAAGAGATGTACTGCCTGTCAGAGGATGGGAACTTGTAGACAATGCGATATGATGTTGATGCAGCCAATTCAGTGAGGTTTCTGACACATGGGGCATCGATTTCATGGGTCGATTTCCTAAGAGTCAGGTATTCGAGTACATTCTTCTTGCTGTAGATTATGTAAGTCGTTGGGTTGAGGTCATCCCCGCCCAAGCCGCAGATGCTAAAATCGTATGCAGATTTTTTAGGAAAAATATCATTTCACGGTTCGGGGTACCTAGAGTTATGATATCAGACAGGGGGACTCACTTTATCAACAACAAGGTAAGGGCCCTTGCTAATGAGTTCAACATTAACCATCGAGTTGCCACCACATATCACCCTCAGACTAATGGTCTTACTGAAGTATCGAATAAGGAGATCAATGGATACTACAGAAGGTTGTCCGCCTAGAACGAAAGGATTGATCACAGCTTTAGAACGGTTTTGTGGGCCTATCGGACCTCCATCAAGACACCTTTGGGTGTATCTCCCTTTCATCTCGTTTATGGCAAGCCATATCACTTGCTTGTGGAGATCAAGCACAAATCACTTTGGGTAGTCACTGAGTTATTATTGGATCCCAAGAGTATAGGAGTTCAAAGGAAAGCAGAGTTGGTAGCCCTGGAGGAGTTGAGAAATACAACCTTTTTGATTGGCCTACAATATAAGGAGAAAGTGAAGATATGGCATGATTCTCATATCATCCATAAACAGTTTGAGCCGAACCGGAGAGTATGGCTATTTGATGCTAGGTTGAGATTATTTCCAGGGAAGTTACAAAGAAAATGGAAGGGACCATACTTTGTAAGAAAGGTGCATGACAATGGAAGCATCGACATATCTGAGTTGTCATCTAGTTCCACATTTCGGGTTAATGGTCAACGCCTGAAGCCATATCTTGATCATGATTCGCTGATCGTTGATGTTGCCCCTTTTTGTTTTGCATGAGATATAGTCTTTGACTCACATCACTTGCATCTCATGCTTGATTTTTACTTCTCTTTTGCAGCTGTATAGATCCAGTTGTCCATATCCCCCATTCTTTGTATAATACCCCATCTTCATCTTATGATTATGTTATACTTAGGATGTGCTTTACCCTAAGTATAGATGGGGTATCAGACTTGCAATTATTTATTTTTTATTTTATTACCTCTATTTCGCTGCCTATACTTAGGGATATTTTACCCTAAGTATAGGGGAGGTAGTATCTGTACATCATAACCTTCAGTTTTTCCTTTTGTACAGTCTCCTATACTTAAGATTACTTGATCCTAAGTATAGTGGGATCACTGACCTCTATTCATTACAATCTTTATTCATCGTTGCAGTATAGCATTCTTTTCACTTCCCAATACTCATCACGAGTTATGTCTTCCTTTCATCGCTCTTTGATCAATCTGAGGACATCATTCGAGCTAAGTATAGGGGGTGTCGTATATATTGTATATATACTTTAGCCATAACTTTTACTTTGTGTGAGTATGTTAATAAAATAACAAGGCAAAAAATAAAAAAAATAAAATTTTTTCTTGTACATAAAACCTTTTGTAAAAAACTATTTTTGTACGAAATGTTTGTAAAAATGTTTTTGCTTTTAAAGATTTTGTAAATATTTTCGTATAAAACTATGTATATAGTACAAAAATTTTGAAAAAAGTTTAGAAAATAAAGATTTGCAAAATTTTGTTTGTAAATGTTTGTAAATATTTTATAACCTTTTTCTGTGCATTCAAAATATTTAAAAAAACTTGCATATTTTGAAAAATGTTTCAAAAAGAGCTTTGTACATATCCGATTGTATATTCTTCTAAATCATAGTTGGCATTTAAACTAGTCTAGAATTAAAATTGAAAAATGGAGCTTAGTTAAGACCTTAATCCACTTAACTTCTGAGGAACCTTATAGGATTTGGGGTTAAGACATTTTAGGTCCATTAGTGACTTAATTCTTTGAGTCGACTAAGCTATGTTCACATGTCATCTTGATGAGCCTAAATAGAACACTTAATAATGCATGCATGACTCCCAGAGACAATGGCTTCACTTTGACACGTACCTTACACATAGCTCAACACGGATGAGGTTGTGAGGAGGCAGAATTCTTTGGCTTGGGGTAGCGTACGAGGGTAGTACTTCTAGGTGGAGCCTCTCGTCTTCCTCTTGGGAGGGATGTGCATCTCAACCTGGTCTAGTAGCATTGAGGTCTAAAGACACGAGTATGTGGGTTGCAATAATGCTTCAAAAGAGGGATAGTCTATTGGCTCAAGAGAAAAAACTCCTTACGTACATGTTGCACCATGTAAATATGTTGTATATATGCACATAAAAATGTACAAAAATATGAAAAACTCCAAAAAAGGGATCATTCTTGATTGAAAATAAAAAGCCCGCAGAAGTGTATATAATGAACAAGCAAAACTTATGTATTCCACCTTCTCATCTCATGATAGCTTGCAGCTGGAGACTTATACACTGGCTTTGCTCCAAGGGATACGTGGCTACACTGGTCATCCCCATTCTCTTCTTTCTCCTCTTCTTGAGTTGGTTGAACTTGAACTTAGAAGGGAGTACCCCGCTCCTCAAGGAAAGAGCAGCTAGATTGGGGAAATAGAGTTACCTTGTTGAGGGAGGCTGTTTCTTTGTCATTTCTGAGATAGGGAGGTACATATCACTTACACATTACAAGGAAAGCTGCATAGTCATTAGAGTTTGCGTATGTAGACTTGTTCTGACCTAGTTTATTGAGGAGTCTTGACCATAGAATTGTAGAACTTGAAGGTTGTTGAGTCTTAAGCCTTTGTCCCAATAAGGTTCCACCAAACTAATAATCCAAAGGTCTGACTATGCACCATAGTCCAATTTAATGAAGACAAGTTTAATAATCAACTTTAATTCCTTTTTTTCTTTTCTTTTTTTCAGTTCTTTTTCAAATAAGTGTTTGCTAAGGGACTAGCAAAGGTAAAGTATGGGGGGGGGGTGATGAATCCATGATTCTAGCTTTTTATTCTTTTGTTTTAGCTCTTCTTTTTGGCAAAGCCACATGTAAATACCTGTAAATTCGATAAATTAGCTTTATGCATGCATGTGCTAATAATGCATAATTTGCACGTATTTTGCAAAAAAAAGAATAAAAGAAAAAAAAAGAATGATGAATTTAGAATAAATGCAGAGTGACCAAACACTAAGAGAAGGTCAAGTCTTGACCTGATCGCAAAATAAAATAAGTAGAGAGAGATAAGGGTTCACTATGAATTGTACATATCACCTATACTTGTACATATTATTTACCTATTTATTTATTTTGATAAAACCAAATTATTTTATTCTTTTACACCCTTGTATATAGATTCAATAATATTATAAAAATAAAATGAAAATCAGAAAAATAAAATAAAAAAATAAAATCACCAAACCCTTGTACAAAATACACATATACATACCACATTCATTATTTATTTTATACCCTTAAATAGTTTATAAAAATAAAATAAATATATTTTGTACTCCTAAAATCATGCTATAAAAATATAAAATAAAGATTATTTTTGTAAAAATAATGAAATAAATATACTTGTACTTAATACATAGGTATAAATATACCTATATATAATACTATATACTGTATATATGCTATCTATTTTCCATAAAAAATAAAATTCATCAAAAAATAGTTTGAAAAATAAGAAACACTTTTTTGTTTTATACATTTTTTTATTTTAAAGCCATTTACTATTATATTATATATTATTCGTTTATTTATGTATATCCTTAATTCTGATTGGTTCAGTTGGGATTGTTGACCCCAGTCAACGTCCCCTTCCTAACCTGGTTGACCCGACACATCGTCGCCAGAGAAACTTCTCCATATTTTCTCGGTCGAACCGGATCTCTATTTGCCTCAATCTATGCATCCGATTACACTCCAACATTCAGGACCCTCTCAGATCCCTAGGTGCAATCCGATCTGCTTAGGGTTCCAAGCTTGTCCTCAATCTTTCTAGACCCTTGGCTTTCCTATAAATTGTCTCTTCCACCTCTTGTGCATGTCAGCTCGTACCTTGTGCCACCCTTGCCCCCTAGCTAGCTTCAGCAGAGTGACAGCTGCTCAATGGCTCCTTTAGAGCCCAGTTTGGTCGGCATTTGGCCGTATCTCAAGTCATGGTCGGAGTCCTCCACCGTGAGAAGCCTCTTCCTCCTCCTGCCGAGGAATCGAGTCCACAACCCTTGTCGCATAATCACTTGACGTAGCTAAGCTTCTCAGAAGCTTCAGGTATCATCTATTTCACCCCCATTTCCATTTTAGATCCATCTTTTCCATTTCACGCCGCCACCGTCACCTCTGCTCCGACCAGCTAGTCGGAGCCCTGTTACCCACTCCCATCCATTCCGATCAAAACCCTGCTCACCACACACCCTCTTACGTAGACTACCACCCTAAAGCTCGGCCATCGTGTTAAGATTAGGTCAGGTCTCCATCCATCGCTTTCACTGTAGACCTAAAAGCACTACCTCCGTCGCTTCTTTTTCCTTCGGTAACAATGACCAGGACTAGAGCATAGCTCGAGTCCCCTCTACTCATTATAGGTCTTCACGTACGCCTGGAGCACCGTTTGGAGTCCAAGCTGCTCATGCGGAGCAGCTCTAGGGGAGGAAGCACTGTCACGATGATCCAACTGTCCTCCCTCGAACGCGAGCTTTCCATCAATGTGGAGGAGCCACACGAAGGTGCTGGACCTTACATCGAGAAGATCACACCTGTGGATCGCAAAATCTGCAAGGTCTAAGTTCACCGGGCTTCAGTTCTTCCAACAACCTCCGTAGCCATCCGATCTTCCTTCGTGCCTAGTCTTGATCATAGTCGTTCATCCATGCCTACTTGAAAATGGTTCGATTAGACCAAGTACAGATTTGAGCCGCACGTCTTCACCGCCTTGTCAGACCATCAGATCTATGCCACTAACGAGCGTAAGATTGTACTCAGAAGCCGCTCTGCGTGCTCCACGTACCCCTGCCTGGGTATATTTCTTTTTCTTCCCTGCATGTATGTGTTTTTATATTTAGTCCATTAAATAAATGTTGTAGTTGAGAACATTTGCATTTCGGACCTCACAGTTTTTGTTTTTTACATTCTACTCCCTCTAATTTTGAAGCACACATGTGCTCACGTGTATTTTGGGGCATTTGCATTTTCTTCCCTGGACTCATCTGATGTTATTAAATGAATGTTTAGTTTTATAAATTGCATTTATATCCCTGTACGTATAGTATTGAGCATGTGCGTGAATTGAGTGGGCCTTTTGTAGACTCAATCCCATGCTTTTCTTGAGTGTTATTCGTTTGTTCCAGAAAATTAAAATATTTACAAAGAGGTCCCTATGAACCATGATTAATTACATGCTTTGTATTGGACTTAATAAATATTAAATTAAAAATTACCTAAAAATTGTTATTAGATCCTACTTACGTGTAGTTTTTATGATGATTTTGCTTGATTAGTTTGCTTACATTTTCAATTTTTAAAAATTCAGAAACCCTTGAAAAGGACCCTATTTGCCTTATAAAAATCCTAAAAATTCCAAAAATGGGTTTAAAAATTTCATAAAAATTACTTTGTGTGCCTTTTATTCTGTTTTAATTTGTATATTAATTTTGCTTGAAAATTCATTATAAAAGCCCTAAAGATTACAAACCAACCATAATCTTATAAAAATCATATAAAATCAAAATTACTTCCCAAAATTCCATTTCCAGTCCATGCTTGTGGCTTTTTATCTCTATTTTATATAAAATTGCTAATCAGGACTTAGGGAATGATATATATTTTTAGTTTGCAATTTTGTCCTGGCTGTGCACCGTTTTGATTCTTGAGCACTTTTTGATTTTTATAAAATCATACAAACCTTTGAAAAATATAAAAAAATTACCAAAAATACTTTATAAACCAAAAAACCAAAAATAATTTTAATTTATTTTGTGACCTTTTTTTGGTTATTTAGAAAAATCTGAAAAGATCATTGTGTTTGTTTTCTTTTATTTTTGTTCTTGTTTTATATTATTCAAACATTAAAAATTTGAAAAATAAAAAAACACTAAAAAATCATTTTACTTAGAAATTTGACTACTTCTTACTTTTCTCATGGTCCTTGTGTTTGACCTTGGTGGCTATACGAGGTAAATAAAAATAGTCAACCGCTAATATTCTTGGATTGCTTGATTTCTCTTTAAGTGGTTTTACTTTTCTTGATTGAGCCGACCTATAGATCAGAGTCGCAACGACCTCTGTTCTACTTTGTTACTTAACCCTAGTTGGTTTCCCGCTAATCACATATGCTAAGTATAGTGGGAAGTGCATCACATTCATGTGCATATCTTGCATTGCATATGGTTTTGTTTTTTCTGTGTATAAAACTAACTTGGGGTGTAGACAATTTTTATAAAATTTGAGAAAACTTTTCTAACATGTAGAAATTTGTATAATATGAATAATATGAATAAAATTCTTCAAAAAATCAAAAAATAACAAAAACACAAAAATATTAAAAAAATTCAAAAATGATAAAAAATATTTGCATTTCACGTATTTGCACTTCATATAGCGTCACATGCATCTACATTGGTGAAAAGCCTTGGGTTTTGAGCCAAGTTATGAGCAGAAACTGAGAGTGGTCTTGACTTGCCATAATCCACTTAATTTTACATGGAACTTCACTAAGAAATAGGATTTTAGAAACTTCAAGTGACAAACTTGATTCTTTGAGTTCCGCATGACAATGTCCAGACTTTGACTCTTAGTGTCCAACCCGATCGCCTCATTCTAGGTATGAATCTTGAATAGGGAATTAATCTATACTCTAGCACTATGCACTTAGCACATCTCAGATGGAGTGTTGGAAGACTTTTTGAGTCCCTTTTCCGGAAGCATGGACATCTAACGACCAGAGTACGAGTTGAAAATAAAGCTTCGGATGAGGAATGGACTACTAACTCAATTTTTCTAATACCTCAAAACAAGGGTGGAACAAAAGACTCTATATCTGTCGAGGCACAAAAGATCCATGCAGAGCAAGAAAAAATCCATAACAAAAAAAGAAGCCAACTACCAAATAAATATTTCATCAAAAAGGTCCACGCTTCAGATAACCTGCAAATCTTGGAGACTTGTCTACACTGGACATGCTTCACAGGGGAGGTGACTACACTGGTCACCCTCCAGTTCTTTTCCTCTTCTTCTAAACATTTCTTCCTCTATATTCATCGTAAATAGCATGTACCTTAACGTAGAAGGAAATACCTAACTCCCTTAGGATGAGTTATTGTAGGAGAGGTTTGCGTGGTAGTCTGGCATTTCAGATGGGAAGAGATAACACCCTTCACACACATGAGACAATTATTCAATGTTCATGGGGTATGCTTTGGGAGGAGGATTGATCTAAGATGATTTCGGAGCTGAAACTGTTACAATGATGTGTAGAACTTGGAGGTTATTGATTTGAAACCCTAATTCTCATAGGAGTTCCGTCAAACTATTAATCTAAAGGTCAGGTCTAGATCTATTTTCACCTTTTGCTCATGATATGGAACCCAAACTCATTTCACCTCTTCATTTTTAGTTGCTCGGGGACAAGCAAGGTTTAAGTATAGGAGGTCGATGAATATGTGATTCATCACTCTAATTAGCAGAAAATAGAGCTTCGTCCTGAGAATTTAGGATCATTTACATGTTAACTTCATAAAATTAACTTGCATGCACTTGTAATTAATTTGCATAAATTAGCATTCATTCTGCATTAATAATAATCTTCCTATTTTTACCTAACTTCACACATTTTTAGTTAATTCATGCTAACTCCATATGACATGAAATCAACTTCACTATGTACATATCAGTAAATTTAATAAAGGAAAAATCCTAAAACATGTTAACTTGTACATATTCAAAATAAACCTAAACCCTAATTTTAGGACATAAGAATGAAAATGCTGATCTCTCTCTCATACAATATCCAAGTGAACTCTACTTACTTTTGAATTAATAGACATTCAATTATCTACAAATCAAGACCAAATTCAAAAGAATCGGAGGTCATTTGTGAAAATTAGGTTTTGATACTTAACTGTACATTGTATATATTTGCTGATTTTGACCTATAATTTCATGCGCATATTTCACCAATTTTAATTATTTTCTTTTTCATTTATTTATTTTATTCATATCTTTAATAAACTACATAAAAATCAAAATCTGAAAAAAACAAAAAAGTAATAAAAAAGATAGTTTCTGACTTGAGCTTACTAACCTAATCCACCTATAAATAGTTTATTTCTCTAATTTATTATGACATTAACTTAATAAAAATCCAAAAAATCACATTTGAGCCTATTGCATCATTTCATATCATGTTTGATTTTTGTATGCATTATTCTTCTACAAAAAATCAAGTAAACTTTGCAAAACTAAAAAATTGGTACTTTATATACATAAAATATCACCAAAAAAATCCTATCTTGCATAGATCAATCAATTTGCATCTGAGTCCTTCTTCCACATTATAGTTCACATTTAGACACATATTTTTTATTTTATGCATTTTTGAATTTGACACCATCTTGTATTTAGTTCTTCTTTATCTTTGTATTTTCATGCATGGTCAATAGTTCTGGTCAAAATCTTCCACATGGCACACTCCTAATGAAGCCACCTGGCTCTTGGTGAACTCTCCCTCAGCTCTTCTCTCTCTCTCTCTCCTCATGTGTTGGGTACATGCCCTTCCTTTTTGTCCTCGTCACGTGCCTATCACGTGATCCTATTGCTCTTACTCTCTCCTCGCATGCTAAGCATGTGCTCTTCTCTTCAGCCCCTCTTACGTGTAATGCACGTGACCCTCATACCCTCCTCCTCGCGTTCCCTGCACGTGAGGGTCTTCTCCCTCCTCCGATCGACTCGCCTCTGCTCTTCTTTCCTCAAGTCACACTACCCTATCTTCAGGCCACCTTTATATCTTCATCCCCTAATTAACCTAATCCCTAATCAACACTATCTCCATCACTCGATGACATTAACTATCATCTGAACTCCATATCCATACATCCCCAATTGAAACCCAATGGCCAACAACCATCTTACAACCCTAACTAAAACATATCCTCTCTTCTGTTACCACCTCCAACATCCGATCGAATCTCTAAACCCCAACAAACTCTATCCCTTCGATCAGACCAAAACCCTTCATCGCACTAGCCATCGCCTCTATCCCCCAAAACGTCTGACCCTCAACGGCCCATATCCTATTTAAGTCCATCATCGACCCTCGATCATATTTTTATCTGTCTATCCGTAATTCATCGAATCAACGAGAGAGAGAGAGAGAGAGTCGAGAGGTGGCTAGTTACAATCACCACCACCTCTAGAGAGAACCCCTCTTCGGTGAGATTTAGAGGGCCTTCGCCCCTCTACTACTCCTCCTCCTTATGAGGATCAATAGAGCCTCACATGGATCCACCTCCACGGTCGAGGTGAAAATCGAAGGGGTTGTGCTCCTCAAACCTTCCGGCGATACCCCTGCTACCTTCTTGATCTCCTGCAACCCATCGCCATAGACAAACAAAAACCTTCCCCTTCCTCCTCGCCTCTTCTTCTACATCGCACCATCTTCCGCCGACTACATCCTTCCATCGCCTCGCTAGAGCACACCGCCCTCACCATCCTTCGAGCAATGGGCAAGTCGGCGAACAAGAGATCCTAGAGCGGACCTCCAACCACTGCTTGATCAAGAACTTGGACGATCTTAGTTGTTCGATGCCTAAAATCCAACCATTGGATCCATCAGATGCTCCAGATCCTCACTGAGCTAGGCATCCAAACCTAGCACCTCGGACACTACCGAAGTAGAAAGAAGGTGCCACATGGAGGAGGGCACTGAATTGGTGCCCGATCCTTCGCTCCCATCACGTTCACCCTACGTGCGCCCAAGGAAAATTGCAACCCAACCTTGCCCAGTTTCAGAATCATCGATGTACCCCTACTAGGGGTAAATTATGGAGAAGTCCATGCAGCTTTTGGAAATTATGAAATAGTCCCTCCAAGGTCCGGTTTGCAAGAACTTCTCATTACTTTCATTATAATTAGGCTCCTGAACTTCAATTTATCATATCTTGAGAATACTATATCCAATTTTCATGTTCTTAGTGTCATTTTGATCAATACTTTATTCTATAGTATATAGAACGTCGAAACATTCATTTGGATATATTTTTTATGTTCATTAAATGGAGCTTTTCTTGGTTGACTTTGAACACATTTATTCTAAGTCATCGATTCTTTATTGCTCAATAATTGCTAGATTTCGAGGGAAGTATTATGGGACACAATTTGAGATTCACTGATCAATTAGTTCTAAAACAAGGGGGGTCTTCATTGATTCATGATTGATTATCTGCTCGTGTTTGCATTTATTATAGCATTCATTAACACCGTGCATCATTATATTATTGCATCATTTAAAGATTGCAAATTTATTGTGTTTATTTATTTCTCATTTCACCACACAACATAACATGATTTTCTCTTGCATTAAAAATATTTTGGAAAATCCATGCATCATATTTCTTTTATTGAATAATTAAATTTTTTTATTAAAACGCATAAACAGTTGAAAATATAGAAAACACCAAAAATATTCATTTCTATCTGAAAAACAAAATTTCTAGATTATTTATAGATTAACTCTGAACCCTCATATTACCTCCTTGAGTTTGACCTTGGGACTTACCCAAGTAAAAAATTACTTTGATCGCATTGATGATTTATTTTCCATGTTCATCCCTCGGTGTGGTCAATTTTGACGAATCGCTGAATTACCTGGCTATAACAACAACATATCAAAATTAAAAGGGTGGTTTCTATGTTTGTTCGTCTGTTTGTCATCAAACTTACCTTGTACATGTATATGAAACTCACATTTGATACATGTACACTCTTGATACCCAATGTCACCAAATCCTATAAAAAGAAGGCACAATTAGGGATGTCTATTTCAAAAATGCATATGCAAAGTAAAGTTCTACCAAAGAAAATTCTACTCAAATAACTCAGCTCTACCAAAAAAAAGCCAGGCAGAACACCAATGTTGCTACTACTTTAAAAGAGGAAAAAGAAGCCCAGGGTTATGCTCTATAAAAAGAAAAAATGAGAGCAACAGAGCAAAGCAGTCTATGGAGAACACTGGAAAATCCAAGTTCTCTACACATTGCACTCATATTCTTTTGTTGATAGATTCAAGTGAAATGAGAATAAGCCTGGACTTAGAGTGAATAAGGTTTAGATTTTTTGAATCTTCTGGTATATTGCTTAAGGTTATACGATGTACTTATCTCGTAAAATGGGACGAGCTATAACTTTCACAAACACTTCTAAATCAATTCAAGGTTAAAGATAATATATGTTGATTAGGATGATCTGACTTGACCTAAGTATGTAATTGATTAAAGTTGATAGAACTCAAGAGTTGTTGAATTGAATATTAGAATCTAAAAGGAGTCTTAACACATTATTAAATTAAAGGTCAACTCGGTCTATGTTTGTTATTTGTTCAAATTTAACTTAAAATCTCCAGACTTTTTGAGTGTGTATGTTGCAAACCCTCTTTGCGCTCTAATAAATTTTTATTTATGCATATCATTATTTTGTACTAGTAAAAGTTAAGTATGGGGGGTATGAGGAATTGGTGATTTTATCATGTTTTTATACCATTTTGAGAAAATTTCATGTGTAATCCATTGCATTTTTCTTTGATTTCATGCATAATTTTTTAATTGTATTTTACATGCATATTGCATTCAAAATCCAAAAAAAATTAGCTGAGCTTCTCAATTATTTTTTATCAATAACTACAAGATTCAAGCCCATATTAAAGTACTACTTGATGAATATCTATTCATTCACTTTTATTCCTTTATTTTATCTTTAAATACTTAGATAAATACATCGAACTTGTGCAAATTAACGCACTAACTATTGTTTGTACATAATACATATATATTTGTATTTAAATACAAAATAAAAGAATAAAGAAAATAAATGAAAAATAAAGGAAGTATTATAAATAGTGACTGACCTGAAACCTTGAGACCATGTTAATATTGACTTGATCGACAAGAAATAAAGTAAGGGTAGATAAGAGCCATGCATTATATAGCAAAACCTTGATTTATACACCAAAAATAGCTATTTACACCATTTTATACATCTCGGATAACAAAATAACATATATGAAACTTGTACAATTGGGACATATAGATGAAAAAGTCGTAAACCAAAATCAACAGATCAATATCTTCTCCATATGAATTTTTAATTAACCAAACTCACCTCCAATGTATTCTTAATTTTTGGGGTTCTATTGTAATATGTGTTTGCATATTTGATCCATATATTTCATTCTTTTTATTTTTACTCTCTTTATACTTTTAGATACTTCTATATATTATTTGAAACATCTTAAAAATATAAACATAAAATAAAACAATTAAAAATACATTTAAATATATAGGTATACCATACCAACAGAGTATATGCATCTATTTATTTAAGTATGGCACTAAAATAAGGAAAAAATGAAAATATGTATTTAATTATATTATAAATATAAAAAATATATACATAATACAATAAAAATACAAAATACAAAATAAAAATACAATACTTAAAACATAGATAGATATACATATGTATATAGTTGTAAATAATAACAACTAATAAATAAGGTTGTAAAAATAAATAAAACTTATAAAACATTTTGAAAAATAATAAACATTTTTCATGTTTTGAGTTGTAATTAATAAAATCATATAATATTTACTATTGAATTAACAAAGTATTTCTTTTCTATTTTGTCCCATTCAGTCATTCGTGGACTAATGATAACACAAGGAAAATTTACCCCTCAGATAACTGTCCTTGCTCAAGCCACCCCCTTGTTAGACCCATGAACTCAACTTACCATATGACTTTCTTCTATTTTTGGCGATAATTAACTGCTCGATGGAGGTTGCTTCCTTTATAAACAATCTTGAGAACACTTCCCTCCATCACGCCCAACATCTAGCCCCATTGTAGAATCACCCCTTCGATCCATAAACCCCTAGCATAATCACCCCTCTTGCTTGTGCATAAATAAACCCGCTTAGCCATTTCTGCCTTTATGATCTCTCTTTCTCGATCAGTACCCAAAAGGGAGCCATCTAGAGCTTGATTCTTGGTGACATCAAGGATCCCTAGCCCTGTCAGCAAGGATAAAGTAAAGTCTGATCTTGCCATTGCCAGACCACTCCAACGAAGGCTTCGTCTACTCCAAGAAATCCCCGCTGAGCTGGTTTTATCACTTTCTTAGGTAGATTTCCATTCAAGCATTTCATTCAGCCTTTTATTTCATGCATTTAGATTAAGTTTTATCCTTAACTAATGTAATTGTAGTTCTCCAGATCTAGGCTCCAGATACATGGTCCACCGTGTTTTGACCTTAGTTCTTTCTTGCATTCGCATTAATTTTCTTCCCCTTTCATTTCTCCATCTCCAGATATCCTTCTTTTTCCCTGAACTTGCTCAGATCAGGCTATCAGATCTTCCTCCTCACCTTCATCGGAGATCCTCCGCCACGCCTCATATTCACCTCATTTCACCTAATAAGATGGCCTGGACCTTCGCCCTCATTCCCCCTTGCTTCTTGTGTAGGCTTGAGATTCGAAGACCCCATTCTGGGGTGGATTTATCCTTGACCATGAGCCCTTGGTGTAGCACTTCATCATCGAGCTCCAAGCCCCCATCGAGGGGGGCTAGACTATCTTGAGCACCTTCATCGATGCGTAAAACTTCCAAGAAGCGTTTGAGATCATCGGCAAGGCTGGGGTTGCTAGAGTATCTTAGAATTGAAGATCGAAGGAGGCAGGGAAGCTCATTCTTCTCGATTCTTCCTTCGATCCCCAGGGTTGTCATATCGAAAAGGAAGCCTAGATCTAATCTAAGCCCTCCATTTAAAAGGTGAACTAAAGCCCTCCACTACCTTCCCTCAAAGGTGGAAGACACATGGCATGCCAAGAGTCGTTCATCACCGCATGCACGCGCAAGGCATACTCAGCTACTGAGTATATTTCACCCAGACCCTTACGTTATTTCATATTTCATGTGAACTCTTGTAAATATTTAAAGCAGTGTAATATTTTGTGTAAAAAAAGCATCGAGGACCTCAAAATTTCCTTTTGTTGTACTTAGGTCCAATCTGCATCACCTCACATGGTCCCCCACGTGAGGCAACTTTTGGGATAATTGCATATATGCCCTAACACTTTTAAGACATATTATTAAATGATTTCAATATTAAATTGCAAATAGGTCCTTGCTAGTTCAACAAAATTACCAAAACTCAAATTGCTCCTGGCAAGTCTAGAGTATGCGTTCCTTATAGGTGAAGAACACATGTATCTATTCATCATCAACAACATGCTGACCCCAGATAAAGAATCTCGACTTCTTTTACAAAATAACTACAAGGCACTTGGTTGGAAAGTATCAGATCTTTGCGGGAGAAACCCAGCTCTGTGTTCACATCACATATATCTTGAGCACGATTTCAAGTCGTTGGGAGAATTCTAGAGAAGATTGAACCCTAATCTTCGGGACATAGTGATGAAAGAAATCATAAAGTGGTGTGAAGCAGGCTTCATTTGTCACATCTCTGATTCCAAATGGGTGAGCCCTTGCATTTAGTTCCCAAGAAGTCTGGGATCAATGTGGTGAAGAATGACCAAAGAGAGGAGATCTCTACCCGAGTATCGACATCTTGGCAGGTATGTGTTGATTGCCACTATCTGAATTCAACAACAAAGAAGGACCACTTTCCTCTTCCATTCATTGATCAAGTTCTTGAGAGACTTGCAGGGAAGGAATATTTCTATTTTTTAGATGGGTATTCTGGGTATAACCAATGATCGCCTATAAGGACCAAGAGAAGACAACTTTCATTTGCTTTTATGGTACGCAAGCTTTCAAAAGATAGCTCTTTGGCATTTGCAACGCTCCAGCTACTTTCCGAAGGTGCATGTTTGTTGTCTTTGCCGACATGGTCGAGAGTTTTCTCGAAGTCTTCATGGATGATTTCTCTATCCATGTTGACAGTTTTGATGCTTGTCTTAGAACCTAGACAGAGTACTACAGAGATACTATGAAGTTATTCTTGTTCTTTAATGTGAAAAGAGCCACTTCATGGTTATAGAAGGAATTCTGTTGGGCTATGTCATCTCGAAGCATGGCTTAGAGGTCAACTCGACAAAGATAGATGTAAATGCTAAACTCAAGCCACCTCAGAACATGAAAATGTTTGGTCATTCATCAAGGACTTCAACAAGCTTGCCAGACCTCTCACAGAGCTTTTATGCAAGGAGATTGAGTTTATTGTAGATCAACAGGTTCTCCAATCATTTTATTAGCTGAAAGAGCTAGTCGCTCATGCTCTAGTCCTACAGCCACTTGATTGGTCTCTTCTATTCGAGATCATAACGGGTGCATCTGACGTCGCAGTCGGGGTTGTTTAGGACCAAGGAAAGATAAATTGACCTATGCCATCCATTACGCCAACAAGACTATATATGAATCATAAAGAAACTATATAGTCATAG
The DNA here is from genome assembly GCA_037367405.1 of Ottelia alismoides. NCBI lineage: Eukaryota > Viridiplantae > Streptophyta > Magnoliopsida > Alismatales > Hydrocharitaceae > Ottelia > Ottelia alismoides. The sequence goes on along the minus strand of JAZKJV010009287.1, from coordinate 296,203 downwards.
AGAAAGAGTTGCTAGCAGTTGTTTTTGCATTAGAGAAGTTTAGATCCTACCTTCTTGGAACTAAAGTCATTGTTTTTACTGACCATTCTACCATTATGTAATTATAGCAAATGAAGGATAGTCGCAGCTACACAGATGGATCTCTCTCCCCCAGGAATTTGATTTGGAGATCAGAGACAAGCCTAGAGTTTAGAATGTGGTGGCAAATCACTTATCTAGAATAGAATGCCAAGATACTCCATTGAGCAGTGCACTGATCACAGAGACCTTCCCTGGTGAATCCATCCTCAGCATTGGGTCTCTCCCTTGGTATGTCGATATTGTGAACTACCTCATCTCTGGGATAGTTTCACAAGATTGGACAAAGATCAGAAAGGACAAATTCATGTCCGACATTCTTTTCTACCAATGGGCGGATCCATACTTGTTTAGGGAAGGAGCAGATTCCATTTGGCACGAGTGTATTCCTCAGGAGTAGTACACAAGTGTCCTTGAGTACTACCATAAGCTCGAATCTGGTGATGATTGTGAGCAAAATTATGGTGAAGATACACCAGTGTGGCCTTTGATGGCCCATACTCTTCAAGGAGGTGAACGAATATGTGAAAGCATGTGCTGATTGTCAGAAAATGGACAAAACCCTTGGTGTGAAATACATCATGCCCCTCAAATTTATTCAGATATCTGACGTGCTCGATGCATGGGGCATTGATTTTATGGGTCTATTTCCTAACAGTCATGGCTTTGAATACATCCTTCTTATCGTAGATCACATGGGTCGATGGGTTAAAGCTATCCCTACTCGAGCTGCAGATAGAACAATTTGCAGATTTCTGAAATATTACATCATTTAGTGGTTCGGGATACCAAAGATATTGATATCAAACGGGGGTAGACATTTCATCAAAAAGATGATAAGAAATTAACGAAGGAGTATCACATAGATTACCAAGTCGCATCTCCTTATCATCCTCAGGAAAATGGCCTGGCTGGACAATCCAACAGAGAAATCAAGATGATTCTATATATAGAAACTTGTGAGGCTGGGGAGGAAAAACTGGTCGCAACTTATAGACTCAGTTCTCTGGGCATATAAAATAACCTACAAGTCTTCTCTGGGCATATCACCCTATCATCTTTTCTATGGAATGCCATGCCACCTATCTGTGGAACTAATTCACAAATCAGTCTGGGCAGTGAACCTTTGCAACCTCAACTCACAAAAAGGTTGTCAACAGTGAAAACTGGATCTAAACAGACTCCTGGAATTCCGAAATTACGTGAATGAGAATAGCTTGATGTAGAAAGAGAAGGTCAAATGCTGGCATGACAAGCACATCAAAAGAAAGACCTTTGAACCTAGACAGAAAGTATAGTTGTACGATGCAAAATTGAAGTTTTTTCAAGGAAATTGAAGAGCAAATGGATAGGGCCCTACAAAGTTAGAACTGTGCGTCACAATGGAAGCATTTTGATATCAAGATTGTAAGCTGACACACAACCTTTCATTGTCAATGTTCAGTTGCTGAAGCCATATTTAGAGCATGATGTATTCCTGATTGTTAACTCTTTACAAGTACTTTTTGATGAAGAATTTACCGCTTCAATAACTTTAGTGGATAAGACAATGATCCTCAAAATATTTTCGATTGATTTTCTAATTTTCCTCTTTTCTTCTTTTTGTTTCTATTTTTCAATTTCTCTCTTTTGTGGTTTACTTATCCCATTCATCTGTGTTTTTCTTAAGATATGTTTCATCCTAAGTATGGAGGGGTGAGTATATTCATATTATTTATTATTTTTTTCTCACTTGTCTCTCAATTTTTCATACTCTGTCTATGGTTAGGGATATTTTACCCGAAGTATAGAGGGGACAAGCTGAGCACATTGATTTCATAAATTCTGATCCTCGGTCATCCCTTTTTTGTATACAATCTGCTATACTTAGGATTAACTGATCCTAAGTATGGGGAGGATGACCGACTTCTCATTCTTTACTTAGTCATTGTAGTATAAACTTTCCTATACTTAGCACGAGCCATTCTGTTGGGCGACCCGAGCGACTAAGGCAAGAAGGTATCAATGGTCGTTGCGACCTCAACCCCTCGGATTGGGCTCAATCAAGAAAATGAAGACCACTAATCAAAATAACTCAACATCTCAGGTCAAATAGCGGTCTCGCTATTTTATTTTACCTGGTATAGCTACCAGGGTCGAACACAAGGAGCATGATTTCGAAAAACCTACGGAGTAGTCGAGAATCAAAAATAAAAGAAATAAACTATTTTTGGTGGATTTTTAGTTTTTCAATTTTTTTTATAATTTTTATATTAAGAAAAATGTAAAAGAAGTCAAAAGGGCACAAATAAATAATTATTTAAAGCACCAAAATATGTTAGAAAAATTAAAATAAAAATATTTTTGGTTTTTATAAATTTTCAAGTGTTTTTGATATTTTTCTTAGATTTTTCTGATTTTTAGGTAATTTTCTAAAAATGAAACAAGGCTAAAAATCAAAGATGCTGTGCAACCAGAATCTAAAGGCTATTTAAAAATACTTAAAAAGCCTGTAAAATTATAACAACATATTTATGCTAAACTAAAAATAAAAATCTAACTAAAGAAATTAAAATTTCATTTTTTTTGTTTTTTCTGAATTTTTAATGATTTTTCTAAGTTTTTAGGTTTTTTTAATTTTTAAGGTTTTTATAAATCCAAATGTGACAAAAATTTGAGCAGAATAAAAACACACTAAAACATACAAACACTAAATTTTTTAGATTTTTTGGAGGGTTTTTAATATTTTTAGTTGATTTTTCAAATTAGACAAAAGCAAATTTTTTGGTTTTTGAATTTTTAAAATATCAAATGAAAACAAACTAGCCCAAAAATTCACAGTTATTTTTACACAATGGTAGAGGCCATGTGTCCAAATTTCACAAAATTTGGGTGAGATTTGCTATTTATTTCAACCAATCAAAAACTCACAGCACACATGGACCTAGTTGCAATTATTTAAAAGTCCTCAGCCAATCAGTAACATGTAGAATAATATAGAGCCAAAAATGCAAAGAGCCCAGGTCCACACGAGGGCGGCACGTGACACAGATAAGCAGGATTATAAGTGCAAATATTGAAACTAAAACTTCAAAACATAACATTCACTAAACCCCAGGGCATACATGCAAATGTTCCAAAGATACACGATGCACGTGCAACCATACATGAAGGACCAAAATGCAAATAATAAAATAGCAGGGGCTCACATGAAAATAGTCCATAGTGCTACATTTATTTAACAGACTAAATAAGAACACAAAGAAAGTACAGGGGCATAGGAGCAAGTTACCCAGGCAGGGCGTGCGGGTAACGTGGGGTGACAGGTGGCGCGTCCTGAATAGCTGGGGATGTGCGGCTCTGAAGACGACACCTAGCGGATCCAACGGCCTATCGAAGGGGGCGAACGTGGAGCGTATGGGGCCGTTAGATGTCAGATCTAACAGCCTGACAGGAGCAGGCGATGAACGACTCAGATGCGAACTGGCGAGGAGGCGAGATCAAACGGCAGAGGCAGGTCCTGGAAGAACTTCTCCCTGGTGAAGTTCGCCGGAGAACTAGCAGCACTCTGGGCGTGCGATGAATGATCTGTAGGTGGGCTCGACTCACGACGCTCCTCCACGTCGGGTGGCGAGGTCGGATGGAGCATCCACCGGTCAGATCTTCGGGAAGGTGGCTGCGACCTGGGATGGCTCCGGTGAGATTGCGTGGATGTGCTCTGGGGGGTTTCCATGCGTGACTCGACCTGTGGGGTAAAGCTCCTGCTCGAAGGCTTGCTCCGGCCAAGGTTATTTTAGTTAAAATAAAGAGAAGCGACAGTGGGAGGCAGAGGGAGGTTCCAACGATGCGAAGGATGGAACCTAGCCTAATCTTGGCTCGGATAGCCAAGATCGGGATGATCAGGATGTGGGGGAAAGATTAAGATGGATGGGGGAGTCGATCGAAACGGGTATCGATGGATGATGGAGCTCCGACCATCGGGTCGAAGCCGGCAGAGCGACGGGTGGAAAAATCGAAATAAGGGGAACTAAGGAGCAAATGAAAGCTACCTGAAGGTCTGAGATCGATACTTAGCTCCAAGGGGTTGCGTCGATGGGGGTCTTCGCCTCTACCACGCCGCGGAAGGAGGGAAGGCTCGAATGCGGCGGAGGTCCGACCACGTGCTTCGAGCGTCAGCTGCAGCACCTCAATCGGGTGGCCATTGCACCCGAAGACCAGGACAAGACTACATTCACCTGTCCCTTTAGGACATATGCTTTCAGACGGATGCCCTTTGGTCTATGTAACGCCCCGGCAACATTTCAAAGGTTCATGTTGTCCATCTTTCAGGACATGGTGGGTGAGTGCTTGGAGGTATTCATGGATGACTTTTCGGTCTATGGCGATGGGTTTGATGCTTGTCTTGACTGCCTAGACCGCATCCTTCAACGGGTCATTGGGAACCATCTTGTGCTTTCTTGGGAGAAGAGTCACTTTATGGTGACTCAAGGGACGGTGCTTGGCCATATCATCTCCAACAGGGGCATGGAGGTTGATCCGGCCAAGGTGGATATCATTAAGAAACTCAGTCCACCGTCCAACTTGCGACAGTTACGGTCTTTTCTGGGGCACGTCAATTTCTACCGACGATTCATTCATGGTTTCAACAGGATTGCCCGGTCATTGAATGATTTGCTGACGAAAGACATCGAGTTCATTGTGGATGATAAGTGTCTAGCATCATTTGAGACTCTCAAGAGTCTAGTTGTTGAGGCTCCTGTCCTCCAACCGCTTGATTGGTCTCTTCCATTTGAGATCATGATAGATGCCTCTGATTTTGCCGTAGGAGCCGTGCCGGGACAGATGAGGGATGGAGTGCCATTTGCCATACACTATGCTGGCCGTACTTTGGATGCCGCTCAGCGGAACTACACCATCACTGAGAAGGAGATGCTAGCCGTAGTGTTTTCCCTAGATAAGTTCAGATCATACATCATTGGATCTAAGGTGACCATCTTTACAGATCATACCACCATCAGGTACCTCACGGCAAAGAAGGATGCCAAAGCTAGATTGATCAGATGGATCCTTCTACTCCAGGAGTTTGATATAGAGATTAAGGATAAGCTTGGAGTCAAGAATGTGGTGGCGGATCATCTCTCCCGGTTAGAGCATCTTGGGGATTCTGAGCAGATTGAGCCTATTTATGAGACCTTCCCAGATGAGGCGATCCTTGCTATCGCCTCTCTCCTGTGGTACGCCGACATTGTGAACTATCTTGTTGCTAAGAAAGTTCCACAAGGTTGGCCCACGCAGCGACTTGAGACCTTCCTCGCGAAGGCCAAGTTCTACCATTGGGAGGATCCCATCCTTTATCATGAAGGAGGGGATAGCGTCTGACGTCGATGTATTACTCAGGAGGAGCACCATAGAGTCCTCACTTACTGCCACAAGCTTGAGGCAGAAGGACATCACTCTGGGAGGAGAACGGCACAGAAAGTGCTCCAATCCGACCAATGGTGGCCTACCCTCTTCAAGGACTCTTATGAGTTCATCAAGAGGCGTACTGACTGTCAGAGGATGGGTACTTGTGGACAATGTGATATGATGCCGATGCAGCCCATTCACTTCTGTGAGGTTTTCGACGCATGGGGCATCGATTTCATGGGTCCATTCCCTAATAGTCAGGGATTCGAGTACATTCTGTTGGCCGTAGATTATGTGAGTCATTGGGTTGAGGCCATCCCCGCCCGAACCGCAGATGCGAGGACTGTATGCCGATTTTTGAGGAAGAATATCATTTCACGGTTTGGGGTGCCTAGAGTTTTGATATCTGACGGGGGTCTCATTTCATCAACGATAAGGTAAAGGCCCTTGCTAGCGAGTTCAGCATTGACCATCGAGTAGCCACACCGTATCATCCTTAGACCAATGGTCTTGCTGAAGTGTCGAATTGGGAGATCAAGACTATTTTGCAGAAGGTCATCTACCTTGACCGAAAGAACTGGTCACAGCTTTTGGACTCGGTCTTGTGGGCATATAGGACGTCCTTCAAGATGCCTTTGGGTACATCTCCCTTTCGCCTCGTTTATGGCAAGCCTTGCCATTTACCTGTTGAGCTGAGACATAGGTCACTTTGGGCAGTCACTGATATACTTTTGGATCCAGTGAGTATAGGAGACCAGAGGAGGGCAGAGTTGGCAGTCCTGGAGGAGCTTAGAGATACAGCCTTTTTGAGCAGCCTACAATATAAGGGGAGAGTGAAGGAGTGGCATGATTCTCATATCAGCCACAAGCAGTTTGAGCCAGGACAGAGAGTATGGTTGTTTGATGCTAGGCTTCGATGATTTCCAGGGAAGTTACAGAGCAAGTGGAAGGGACCATACCTGGTCCGAAAGGTACACGACAACGGAAGCATCGACATATCTGAGTTTTCATCTGAGTCTACCTTTCATGTTAATGGGCAGCGACTCAAAGCATATCTAGATCATGAACCACTAGTAGTTTACGTCGCCCCTATTCATTTTGCGTTAGATGTGGTCTCTTGACTCACATCTATTGCATCTCACGCCTGATTATCACTGTCCTCCCGCCTTGTATAGATCCAGATGTCCATATCACACTATTCTTCAGTCCAACACCCCAATCTTTGATTATGCTATACTTAGGGTGTACTTTACACTAAGTATAGGGGGGATGTGAGACTTTTTATTTTCTCTTGATTCTTTTCTATCTCTGTTTTACTGCCTATACTTAGGGATATTTTACCCTAAGTATAGGGGAGGTAGACTCTGTACATTCTTCCACTCAAATTTTCTTTGTGTACAACCTGCTATACTTAGGATTACTTGATCCTAAGTATAGGGGGAAACCCCCGAGATTCTCTTCCATTCTATTCTTTCATTCGTCTTTGTAGTATAGTCTTTCTTTTTACTTCCCTATACTAAGCACGAGTTATGTCTTCTTCATCGCTCTTGATTCACTCTAAGGACATCGTTCGAGCTAAGTATAGGGGGTGTAGTATATATTTCATATATACTTTAGCCATAACTCGTACTTTGTGTGAGTGTGTTAATAAATAAAATGGCTAAAATTCTTAAAAATCCATAAAAAAATTTTCTTGTACACAAAATTCTTTATTGCACATACATAGCTATTTATAAAATTATTTTTGTAAAAATATTTGTAGAAATTTTGTGTGTAAATAGTTTGTAAATATTTTGATATCAAAATTATGTATATAGTACAAATTTTTTGTAAAATGTTTGAAAAACAAAAAGTTTGCAAAAACCCCTTTGTAAATGTGTGTAAATATTTTGCAAAACTTCTGCATTCATGCATACATCCATGTTTTCAAACATTTTCAAAAATTTTGCACATTTTCAAAAGTTAGTACCAATTGCATTTTTGTATATACTTGTATAGTTTTTCTGAATCATAGTTGACATTTAAACTAGCCTGGAATTAAATTGAAAAATGGAGCTTCGTTAAGATCTTAATCCACCTAATTCAAAGAGGAACCTTATAAGGCTTAGGGTTGAGACTTTTCAGGTCCATGGTGACTCAATTCTTTGAGTCCACTAGGCTATGATCATATGTCATCTTGATAAGACTAAGTAGAACACTTAACAACACAGGTATGACTCTCACAGACAATGAATTTACTTGCACCAGCACTTTACACCTAGCTCTCTACGGATGAGGTGGTGAGGAGGCAATCTTCTTTGACTTGGGGTAGAATATGAGTGTAGTACTTCTAGGCGGAACCTCTCTTCTTTTTATAGTGAAGGAAGTGCGTCTCAACTTGGTCTAGTAGCAATGAGGTCTAAAGAAATGAGTTGTGGGTTGTGATAAAGCTTCAAAAAAAGGGATAGTCTACTGGCTCAAGAGGAAAAACTCCTTATGTATTTATGCTGCACATTGTAGATATTTTGTACATATGCACATCGAAAAAAAATGTGCAAAAAGAAAACTCCAAAAAAGTGGTGGGCCTGATAGAAAATGAAATACCCATCAGAGCGTATATAGTTAAATAAAGCAAAGCTTATGTTATCCATGCCCATCTCATGAAGCTTGCAGCAGGGAGACTTAGCTACAGTGGTTAGGCTCCCAGGGATATAATGGCTACACTGGCCATGGTCCATTCTCTTCTTCCTCCTCTTCTTGAGCCGGTTGAACTTGAACTTAGAAGGGAATACCCTGCTCCTCGAGGAAAGAGTTGCCAGACTAGGGTATTAGAGTTACCTTGTTGGAGAGGGTTGTCGCTTTGCCACTTCTGAGGTGGGGAGCTATACATCACTTACACAGTACAAGAAAAGATTCATGGTCATCAGAGTTTGTGTATGTAGACTTGTTCTGATCTGGATTGTTGAGGAGTCTTGACCATAGATTAAGTGAAACTTAGAGGCTGTTAAGTTTTAAACCTAAGTCCAAATAAAGTTCCGACAAATTAATAATCCAAAGATCTGACTGAGCTCCATACTTCAATTTAATGAAGACAAGATTAATAATCAGCATTGATTCACCTTCTTTCCCTTCTTTTTCTTTTCCTTTTTTATTTCACTTCTTTTTCATATAAGTGTTTTCTAAGGGACTAGAAAAAGTAAAGTATAGGGGGGTGATGAATACTCATTCATCACTCTTTAGTCTTTTATTTTAGCTAATTATCTTGGCAAAATACCATGTAGATAGCTATAAATACAATAAGTTACCAATAGGCATGCTTTTGTTAAATATTAATAATTAGCATGTATTGGTGCAAAAATAAAAGAATAAAGAATAAAGAAAAAGAATGAAATATTTAGAATAAATATTGAGTGACCTGAACCCAAGAGATGGCCCAATATGGGCCTGATCACAAAATAAAACAAGTAGAGAGAGATAGGGCCATTCAACCTTGTGTATATTCCTTCTTACTTGTATATATTTTATTTTCACAAAAAATAAAATATAAATGAGTTTTTAACCCACTGTATATATTTCTAAAAATAAAACAAAAATTAGAAAAATACAAGTAAAAGAAAAACAAAATAATTACTCTCTCTCCACCTTGTACATACCATGTATATATGTATTTATTCCTATTTTTTCCACTCTTGTAAATAAACAATAAAAATAAAATGAAAATTATTTTATACTCTAAATTTTATGTTGTATATAAATAAAATATAAAATTAGAGTATTTATACAAAAATAAGAAAATAAAAGTATAAAATACATAGCTCTTTTATACTTGTATATAATATAGTATAGTGTATATAGCATAATTTATTTGTCATAAAAAGATATAAAAATCACTAAAAAATAATTTGAAAAATAATAAACATTTTTTATTTTGAAAATATTTTAAAATAAAATCATTTTCGATTTTTAATTTATTTTCTAAATAATTTTGACTCTAGAATATTCTGATTGGTCCAGGAGGATTGTTGACTTGGTCAACTCCCCCTCCCAGACCCTCTCTTCGCCCGAATCCGATTTTAGCCCCATTTCTCATAATATTCCCGATCAGATCCCTCCACCTTTTGACACGATTTCCTCGTCCGATCCTTCCCCTTGGATCCATGACTCTCGCTGATCCCTAGGGAAGGTCAGATCAACCTAGGTTCGCGTGCCCGTGCTCATTCTACCTCGCCACCTGGGACTTGTTATAAAAGCTTTAATCCGTTCCCCAACTCCGTAGCTCGTGCACCAAGCCCTCTTCCTACCTTAGAGACCTTCCCCTTGGTGACAGCTCTCGGAAGCACCCTTTGGTGGCCGGATTTAGGTGCTGCAACCGACGCTCGAAGCACGTGGCAGGACCTCTGCTGCATTCGAGCCTCCCCACCTTCCGCAGCATGGTAGAGGCAAAGACCCCCATCGACGCAATCCCCTGGAGCTAAGGATAGATCTAATACCTTCAGGTAGCTTTAATTTGATCCTTAGTTCCCCTTATTTCGATTTTCCACCCGCCGCTTTGCCTGTTCTGACCCGATGGTCGGAGCTCCATCATCCATCGATACCCATTCCGATCGAGTCCCCCATCCATCTTCATCTTTCCCCTGCATCCTGATCATTCCGATCTTGGCTATCCGAGCCAAGATTAGGCTAGGTTCCATCATTCGCATCGCCAGAACCTCCCTCCGCCTCCCACCATCGCTTCTCTTTAGTTTAACTTAAATAACCTTGGCCGAAGCAAGCCTCCGAGCATGAGCTTTATCCCGCAGGTCGAGTCGCACGTGAAAACCCCCTAGAGCACATCCGCCCAACCTCGCCGGAGCCATCCCAGGTCGCAGCAACCTTCCTGGAGATCTGACTAGTGGATGCTCCATCCGACCTCGCCACCCGACACGGAGGAGCGTCGCGAGTCGAGCTCCGCCTCCTGATCATTCATCGTACGCCCAGAGTGCTGCCAGTTCTACGACAAGATTCACCAGGGAAGAGTTCTTCCAGGACCTGCCTCCGTCGTTGGATCTCGCCTCCTCGCCAGTTCGCATCTGAGCCGATCATCGCCTGCTCCTGTCAGGCTGTTAGATCTGACATCTAACGGCCCTGTATGCCCCACGTTCACCCCCTTCGAGAGGCCGTTGGATCCGCCAGGTGTCGTCGTCAGAGCCGCACATCCCCCGCCATTCAGGACGCGCCACATGTCACCCCACGTGACACGCACGCCCCGCCTGGGTAACTTGCTCCTATGCCCCTGCAGTTTCTTTACGTTCTTATTTAGTCTGTTAAATAAATGTAGCAATGTGGACTATTTGCATGTGAGCCCCTGCTGTTTTTATTATTAGCATTTTGGTCCTTCCTATATGGTTGCACGTGCATCGTCACGTGTATCATTGGAACATTTGCATGTATGCCCTCGGGTTTAGTGAGTATTATGTTTTGAAGTTTTAGTTTCAATATTTGCACTTATACCCCTGCTTGTCAGTGTCACGTGCCACCCTCGTACGGACCTAGGCTTTTTGCATTTTTGACCCTATATTATTCTGCATGTTACTGATTGGCTGAAGATTTTTAAATAATTGCAACTAGGTCCCTGTGTGCTGTGAGTTTTTGATTGGTTGAAATAGATAGCAAATCTGACCCAAATTTTGTGAAATTTGGAAACATGACCTCTACCATTTTGTAAAAATTTCTATGAATTTTTAGGATTGTTTTCATTTTATATTTTTAAAAATTCAAAAACCTAAAAATTTGCTTCTGTCTAATTTGAAAAATCATTTAAAAATATTAAAAACCCTCTAAAAAATCTAAAAAATTTGTTGTTTGTGTGTTTCAATGTGTTTTTACTTCTAACAAATTTTTATCACATTTGGATTTATAAAACCTTAAAAATGGAAAAAAAACTTAAAAAGCTTAGAAAAATAATTAAAATTCAGAAAAAAGCAAAAAAATGAAATTTCTGTTTCTTTAGTTAGATAGTTTACAATAAAATTGTTGCTTGAATTTTACAGGCTATTTAAGTATTTTTAAATAGCCTTTAGATTCTGTCTGCACAACATCTTTGATTTTTAACCTTGTTTCATTTTTAGTAAATTACCTTAAAAATCAGAAAAATGCTAAAAACATTTGAATATTTGCAAAACCAAAAAAATATTTTTATCTTAATTTTTTGACCTATTTTGGTGTGTTAAATAATTAATTGCTTGTGCCCTTTTTGACTTCTTCTACATTTTTCTTAATATAAAATTACAAAAAATTGAAAAACTAAAAATCCACCCAAAATATTTTATTTCTTTTATTTTTGATTACTGACTACTTCGTAGGGTTTTTCCAAACCGTGCTACTTGTGTTCGACCCTGGTAGCTATACCAGGTAAAATAAAATAGCGAGACCGCTATTTGATCTGATTTGTTGATTTATTTTAATTGGTAGTCTTGATTTTCTTGATTGAGCCCGATCCGAGGGGTTGAGGTCGCAACGTCCATTGATACCGTCTTGCCTTAGTCGCTCAGGTCTCTCATCATAATGTGGTAAGACTGTGGATGTGGCTGCTGCTGCTGGTGTGGTGGGAACTAGGGCTGCTGGTGCTGCTTTCGCTGCTGGCCTTACTGGCCACCCAGAATAGGAGGCTGCTGCTGGGAACTGGTACCTTCGGTCGACCAAAGGAATTCGAGATGGTCTCGTCGGATCCTAGGCTGGGGTCGGTCATACCATATCTCGTTGACATCCATCAACGACTCCTTCTCGTAGGTGGGTGGGGGGAGTACTGTCAGGGGCTGGTCCAGCTGATACACCACCATCTGGTTGTCCTGAGGTGGTGGTGGATGAACATACTGTTGCTGCTGCAGCTGGAACATCTCCACCTGAACATGGTGAACCTGTCCATATTAGGCGGAGGGCTGGGTCGAGCTGTTGCTACTGCCGGTGTCTGCCCGTGACCTGAGACGGGGCTGAGAAGCCGTCTGTGCCTCTTGGAGACACATGATCTAGGTCTTCAGGTCACTTAGCATCTATGCCATCTGATCAATCTGCGTCATGCCCTGGCACTGCTTCTTCTCGATCAACTCTATCCGGTCCAGCTTCTCGCTGATGATCCCCATGTCAGCAGCTATCGACTCTGCCTATGTTGCTACTGCTGATGATGTAGAAGGACCGACATCGACCTGTGCTATCCTCTGATAGGACACGACCTGTGGCATAGGCTTCCCTTGAGAGTAAAGTCGGGGCTGGGTCATAACCGCGTAGTTCTTAGCCATCTACTCATAGATGGCCCAGACCTGATCCTCATACTTGGCAAAGTATGAGCCCCCACATGATGCATTAACTAACCCCTGCAGCTCCGGTGTAAGCCTGCAGAAAAAGCACTAGACGAGATTGGGCTTGGATATGTCGTCATGGGGGCACTGGTCTGTGAGCTCCCTGAAGCGATCCCATGCCTCGTGAAACTGCTCGTTGGGGAGCATGGAGAAGTTGCTGATCAGGTCCCTACATGCATTGGTCCGGCCGAGTGGATAATACTTGTTGAGATACTCGTTCCGAAGCTGTTCCCATGTAGTGACGAATCTCCCTAGGTGCTTCAGCCAGTTGGCTGCTCTGTCGACGAGGGAGAAAGGGAAGGCCATCATCCAAATAGTGTCCTCTTCTACGAGGCGATCGTGGATAGTACTGCATATCATCTCAAACTCCTGAAGATGAAGGTGCGCCTCCTCCATGGCAAGTCCGTGGAAGCGGGGAGTAAGCTGTATCGTCTGAGGTGGGAGATTGAAATCTCCCAAGATAGCCGGCAACACTATCCATCCGTGGGTGAGAGTTACACCTGGGTTGTGCAACTCCCTCATCGGTCTCGTGGCTGCTGGCTGAGCTGGCTGCTCCTCAGGTTGTCTGTCATCTGGTCCATTTCATCCTCCTCCTCCGGGTCCGCGCTGCTCTCTAGTTGCTCGCATCTGCTCCATGTCCCGGCGCATATCAACCATGAAAGCTCCCTGATCACAGATCTGTCTCTGCATCGTCTCAAGGGAGGCTAACAGGGTGTTGTTGATCGTACCCTAATCCAACACGTAAGTCTGCTCTCCTCTCGGACCATCGGTGCACTCCTCACTGCTGGCCATGGTCTCTACAAAGGTCAAAGAACCAAACTCAGGTGCCGATAAATCAACTATCTGTTGTCGTATCTGATCGGGCACCTTAGGACTGGTAAAAGGGTGGTCGAGGGGGAACAAGATGTCGTACTCGGGTTCGGAGAGCGGGTCTCGGCTCTCGCGAACCAACCTAGATGAGCGGGCTGGAGTGCTCGAAAGCGGTGCAGCTAGAGGCTGCCTAAGGGACCTCCGACCCATTATCTCGTTCTGGCGAGTAAGGCGGATGAGATCTGAAAAGCAAACAAGATCAGTCAAACAAACCCAGATTCACCTATGCACGCAGAGCTGATGACAGTGAAGGTTCGGTCTTTTATCTTGTCTTTTTTATTTAGGTGATCAAACAGTCTATCAGAGCGATTAATCGAGCTGTTAGAAATCCAATGCCCCCAGGAGACTGTCCCAATCCCAAGCTAGATCTTTCCTAGCCAGTACAAGTCGCAGACCATTTACCGGCTACTCGATCGACTCGCTCTGTTAAGGATATCGCAGCCCGCTTTACCGGAGACCGGAGCGATCCTCACTGGAGAACGACTAGCTCAAAACCAGTAGTCTGAAGAAGGGTCGGATGTGGCTCTAGCCTAGGGTGCGGGTCACTCTCTCGCTCATCCAAACCATGTAATGAGGGGATTGCTCTCCCAAGAGAAATTTTTTGGTGAAGTGAATTTTAGGTCAAGTTTGCTTAAACAGTACCAATTTTATAGTTTTTATTTTTAGATATTTTTCAGAATCAAACAACGCCTAATGAATTTTTTGATTCTCCTGATTTTTATTAAGTCCAAAAATAGGGGGAAAAGATGAAAAAGTCGATGCACGACTAAACACGATGATGCATGCTGAGTAAGAAATGTGCACCTTGTCTCCAACACTCTACATGCAAAATGATCCGCGCATAATTGAAAGACATAATTGAAACTAATCTAAATGATGCAACGAGGAAATCAACCTTAAGCAGAAATTTCTACACGTGAAGCACATTAGCTAACGGGTCAACAGGAGGGGTCGGGGTCCGGTCTCTGATGCCGATCGGTATCCGCCACAACGAATCCTGCCAACGCTGTATACGGCCTCTAGCGATACGTGACCCCTCAAGTGACCAGGTTAGCTTTTTTTATTAGTGAATTAATTAAAGTCCAATTATTCGATCTATAGGAACAGGCAAAGTAATTAAGGTTGGGCCCTAATAACTACATCACAAGGCAATTAGAAAATCCTAAGCTAAGGCTAAATCCTTGCGAATCAAAATAAAATAAAGTCGAAAAACACAAAACCGGCGAAAACCACGGTGAGGTCCCCCGAGCACACTAGTGCTCGGCGAGACAGACCCCGAAAATCACCAAGTCTCTGAGTTGTCCTAGTCATGTATTATTACAACAATAATAGTCTGCTAGAAAAAGAAACTAAGCTAAGCCTACACTAAACTCCCCATACTCATGCTCTCCTCTCTCGCGTTCTGTTGTGGCTCTATACAGAAAAGAGCCACCTCCAAGTTTCGCGGTTGCATCGACTTCTCGAAGAAAGCCACCTCGATCCTCAGGCCCTCGCAAGAAAAGTAAACAAGAGATGTGTCAGACCATAATTATTATAATAATGAAAAATAAAATAAAATGAAATGGAAAATAAATTCAAAAATAAAAACAAAAAAGAATGAAATGAAAAAGAAATAAAAACTAACAAAAACAAAAATAAAAAGAAAACAAAATAAAAGAAAAAAAAAGCCGAAAAAGAAAGTCGACTACTAAGCCGTGCTCCCCAACAACGGCACCATTCTGATGAGCGACCTGAGCGACTAAAGCAAGAAGGTATCAGTGGTCGTTGCGACCTCAACCCCTCGGATCGGGCTCAATCAAGAAAATCAAGACCACCAATCAAAATAAATCAACAAATCAGGTCAAATAGCGATCTCGCTATTTTATTTTACCTAGTATAGCTACCAGGGTCGAACACAAGGAGCACGATTTGGAAAAACCTATGAAGTAGTCGGAAATCAAAAATAAAAGAAATTTTTATTATAAACTAAAAATAAAAATCTAACTAAAGAAACTAAAATTTCATCTTTTTGCTATTTTCTAAATTTTTAATGATTTTTCAAAGTTTTTTAGATTGTTTTTAATTTTTAAGGTTTTTATAAATCCAAATGTGACAAAAATTTAACAGAAGTAAAAACACACTAAAACACGTAAACACTAAATTTTTTTAGATTTTTTTATAGGGTTTTTAATATTTTTAGTTGATTTTTCAAATTAGACAGAAGCAAATTTTTAGGTTTTTGAATTTTTAAAAATATCAAACGAAAACAAAACAAGCCCAAAAATTCATAGAAATTTTTACACAATGGAAGAGTCCATGTATCCAAATTTCACGAAATTTGGGTGAGATTTGCTATTTATTTCAACCAATCAAAAACTCACAACACATAGAGACCTAGCTGCAATTATTTAAAAGTCCTTAGCCAATCAGTAACATGTAGAATAATATAGGGCCAAAAATGCAAAAAACCTAGGTCCGCACGAGGGCGGCACGTGACACAGACAAGCAAGGGTATAAGTGCAAATGTTGAAACTAAAACATCAAAACATAACATTCACTAAACCCGAGGGCATACATGCAAATATTCCAAAGATACACGTGACGATGTACGTGCAACCATACATGAAGGACCAAAATGGAAATAATAAAAACAACGGGGGCTCACATGCAAATAGTCCACAGTGCTACATTTATTTAACAGACTAAATAAGAACATAAAGAAACTGCAGAGGCATAAGAGCAAGTTACCCAGGCTGGGCATGCGGGTCACGTGGGGTGACAGGTGGCGCATCCTGAATGGCTGGGGATGTGCGGCTTTGACGACGACACTTGGCGGATCCAACGACCTATCAAAGAGGACGAACGTGGGGCGTACGAGGCCGTTAGATGTCAGATCTAACGGCCTGATAGGAGCATGCGATGAATGGCTCAGATGCTAACTGGCAAGGAGGCAAGATCCAATGGTGGAGGCGGGTCCTGGAAGAACTCCTCCCTGGTGAAGTTCGCCGGAGAACTGGCAGCACTCCGGGCATGCGATGAATGATCAGGAGGCAGAGCTCGACTCGCGACGCTCCTCCGCGTCGGGTGGCGAGGTCGGATGGAGCATCCACCGGTAAGATCTCTGTGAAGGTGGATGTGACCTGGGATGGCTCTGACAAGTTTGGGCGGATGTGATCTGGGGGGTTTCCACACGCGACTCGACCTGCGGGGTAAAGCTCCTGCTCAGAGGCTTGCTCCGGCCAAGGTTATTTAAGTTAAACTAAAGAGAAGCGACGATGGGAGGCGAAGGGAGCTTCTGGCGATGCGAAGGATGGAACCTAGCCTAATCTTGCCTCAAATAGCCATGATCGGGATGATCAGGATGCGGGGGAAATATTAAGATGGATGGAGGAGTCGATCGGAACGGGTATCGATGGATGATGGAGCTCCGACCGTCGGGTCAGAGCCGGCAGAGCGGTGGGTGGAAAAATCAAAATAAGGGGAACTAAGGAGCAAAGGAAAGCTACCCGAAGGTTTGAGATTGATCCTTAGCTCCAGGGGGTTGCGTCGATGGGGGTCTTCGCCTCTACCATGCTACGGAAGGCGGGGAGGATCGAACGCGGTGGAGGTCTGGCCACGTGCTTCAAGCATCGGCTGCAGCACCTCAATCTGGCCACCAAAGGGTGCTTCTGAGAGCTATCAACAAGGGGAAGATCTCTAGGGTAGGAAGAGGGCTTGCGGCGTGAGCTATGGAGCTGGGAAACAGATTAAAGCTTTTATAACAAGTCCCATGTAGCGAGGTAGACCAGGCATGGGCACGCGAGCCTAGGTTGATCCGACCTTCCCTAGGGATCCACGACGATCGCGGATCCAAGGGGAAGGATCGGGCAAAGAAATCGGGTTGAAATGTGGAGGGATCCGATCGGGAATTTTATGAGAAATGGGGCTAAAATCGGATTCGGGCGAAGAGAGGATCCGGGAGGGGGAGTTGACCGGGGTCAACAATCCTCCTGGACCAATCAGAATATTCCAGAGTCAAATTATTTATAAAATAAATTTAAAATCGAAAATGATTTTATTTTAAAAAATTTTCAAAATGAAAAATGTTTATTATTTTCAAATTATTTTCTATTGACTTTTTTATGAAAAATAAATATGCTATATACACTATACTATATTATATACATGTATAACATACCTATGTATTTTATACTTTTATTTTTATTTTCTTTTTTGTATAGAATACTCTAATTTTATATTTTATTTATTTACAACATAAAATTTAGAGTATAAAATAATTTTTATTGTTTTTTTACAAGAGTGAAAAAATAGGAATACATACATATATACATGGTATGTACAAGGTGGAGAAAGAGTAATTATTTTGTTTTTATTTTACTTGTATTTTTCTAATTTTTTTATTTTTAGAAATATATACAAGGGGTTAAAAACTCATTGATATTTTATTTTTGTGAAAATAAAATATATACAAGTAAGAAGGAATATACACAAGTTTGAATGGCCCTATCTCTCTCTACTTGTTTTATTTTGCGATCAGGCCCATATTGGGACCTCTCTTGAGTTCAGGTCACTCAATATTTATTCTAAATATTTCCTTCTTTTTCTTTATTCTTTTATTTTTGCACAAAAACATGCTAATTATTAATATTTAACAAAAACATGCCTATTGGTAACTTATTGTATTTATAGCTATCTACATGGTATTTTGCCAAGATAATTAGCTAAAATAAAAGAATAAAGAGTGATGAATGAGTATTCATTAGTTATGTCTTCTTCTTTCTCTCTGACCTATGAGGACATAACTCCAGCTAAGTTAGGGGGTCCTATATACGATGTATATACTTTGTCCATAACTCGTACTTGTATATTTTCAACAAATATGGCTAAAACACCAAATGAATTAGAATGTACAATCAATCAACTGTAAAGAATATACATGCATAATTTTTTTCAAAATTCTTTGTATATACATGTTAATAAACTAGTTTAAAAATGTTTTGCAAAATGATTTGAAAAACTGTGGGAAAATTCTTTTGAAAACGGTTTTGAAAATCATTGTGAAATGTTTTCATACCTTTGTAAAAATCTTTTTCAAATATTAGTAAAAATTTGTTTCATTTGTTTGAATAAGATTTTTAAAAACTTAGTTCGCAAATGATTTAGAAAATGGGTGTAAAATAAATTTTAAAAATCTATACATACTATTTGAAACACTTTGCAAAATGATTTTCAAATTTTGTAAATGTTTGCAAAATTATTTGCAAAAACTTTTTTCAAATAAAATTTTCAAAATGATTTTTAAAATATTTTCAAATTATTTTGAGTACCATTTACATAATTGTAGAAAATAAAATTTCTTTACAAACACTGTATATAAAGATTGTAATAATAACTAACTCTACTTGTGTAATTTCTACGTGAAATTCTTCACCTAATTCTTTTAATAATAAATGCACTCCTTTGTAAATATATGCATAAATTCTCTTTACTATCCCTTTTGCTATTTAAAAATACCTAAAAATTTTCAAAATCAAAACCCATAAAACCTTGCAAAATGTTTTCAAAATTGCACAAAATTTGTAATACTCTTTTAAAAATGCATAAAAAGTTCAAAAACTAGAAAATTGCTTCACAACAATATTTTTCTTGCACTAAACATAACATTTGCATTTTTCAAAATAATCAAGACAATTGGACAAGTCTAAATAATTCTGAAGATTGGAGCTTGGTATAGGCCTTAATCCACTTAATTTCAGAGGAACCCATTAGGGACTTGAATTGAGATACTTCAGGTCACCTTGACTTAATTCTTTGGTTCTATGAGACTATGTTAGTGAGCCTATTCCATGTGTCTAACGATAACCCTTCGTGTCATCCGTATGACTCTTGATATAGTGACTTGACTAGAAACCATACACTTAGCACTTAGCTCAACCTAGATGGATTGTTGAAAGATCTCGGAGTCTGAGGTGAGACGATACTAGGCCATTTCGTCAAGGGTGGCTCGGGAACCATTCTTGGGGATTGCTAAAATCGGTACTTCAACCCACTTATTCTACTAGAAATGACATCTAATGACTGTAGGCTGAATTGATACAATGCTTCCGATGAGGAATGGTCTACTGGCGCAACTTTTTCTAGGACTCTCAAAACATGGGCGGATCAAAAGATTCTATATTTGTCTGGGCACAAACAAGAATGCATTGCAATGCAAAGTCAAAGGAAATATCCAAAAGAAGTGTATACAAAAAATTATACAAAAATATCGAGCTTCGATAAAAGCCCGCTTCTTGGTGGAGACTTGGTTAAACTGACCAAGCTTCACAAGGGAATGAGAATACACAGGTCCATTCCCACTTCTTTTCCCATTCTTCTAGCTTCTCCCCCATTTCGGTTGTGAAACTACCAGCACCTGAACTTAGAAGGGAATATCTATCTCTACAAGGATAAGTTACCACAGGAGCAAAATCCTTAATAGTTTAATGATTTGTCTGGGAAGAGCTAACAATTTCACACACATGGTTCTATCATTTCAAGGTTGTGAGAGCATGCGATTGAAAGGATAGTTTTGATCAGACTATGAATTGAACTGGATATTAGAATTTTGGAACCTAAGGGCTGTTGTTTAGCACTTCTTAACCTAGATGTAGTTTCGAACAATTCAAGAATCTAAAGGCCTTAACGGAGTTTCGAACTTTGATTTTAATAAGATAGGTTCAAATGTAAAAAAATGTTTCAAGTTACTTCTTTTTTCTTTTCTTTATTTTCTTTTTCTGCAACTATTATATAAGTGTCTGCAAGGGACTAGCAAAGTCAAGTATTGGGTGGGGGGATGAATCTCCATTTTATCACCTTTATTCTTTCATTTTGACCTTATGCATGTATATATCATTAATTTGTGTAAAATAACACTCAATAATTAACATGAATATTTTATAAAATATTGTACAATATAATGTATTTAATTCCAAAATAAAATAATGGTTTTTATCAGTTGTGCCCCTCCGAGATATCGCAATGTCAGTTATGCCCCTATCTTTTTGGTAATATCAGTTGTGCCCCCTACTTCTAGCCAATATTTTACTTGTGCCCCTCAGAGGGGCATAATTGATAATAGATTATTATCAGTTATGCCCCTCTGAGGGGCACAAGTAAAATATTGGCTAGAAGTAGGGGGCACAACTGATATTACCAAAAAGATAAGGGCATAACTGACATTGCGATATCTCAGAGGGGCACAACTGATAAAATCCCATAAAATAATAAAGGAAGAAAAGAACAAGAATGAAGCGACAAAGACACTGAACGACCCTAGACCTCGACTCGCAATCATCATGATGACTTGATCGACAAGGAATAAAGTAGGGGGAGATAGGGCGACCAATTGTACAAAAAAGACATCCTAAAAAACCTAATTTTATAACCCAATTATTGCATTTTGGGACATATTTTATTTTCTTATTTTTACACTAAAATCAATACATTTTGAACATGAAAATTGTACATAAAAATACAAAAATAAATAAAATTTATTTCATTCAAAAATAATGAACAGTGTGACGGGATACACGGAATAAAAAGACGAAAAGAAAAATTTGTAGACATGTATGTTCTCCATACGTATTCAAAATTCACCAAACTCGCCTTTATTATTCATAAAATAAAATTAGCTACTTAATGAAGGTGGTTTCATTCAATTTGAAGGTATGATGCAAAAGTTAACTTTTAGACCCTCATTATGCAAGAAACTTGTATATAATATCCAATATATTCATTCTTTACGTTTTCACTTTCTTATATTTTTTTATTTTTAATTATTATTTAAAATACATGTAAATAATAAAATTAGACTAAAGCCATGAAATGCATTAAAATAAATAAAGAGATAAAATATATAGGTGAATTATTATTGTAAGTACCTATATAATACATATAAATAATTATTTAAGGAAAAGAAGAACTTCTAAAAAATAAAAATATCTAAATATGTATTTAAATAAGTTATAAATAAATTATGTGTATAAAATAATAAAATATAAAATACAACAACAACAAAGCCTTTTCCCATAACTAAGTAGGGTCGGCTACGTGGATTCTTCGCCTCCATTCAGATCTATCTTGGGTAAATCCCGAGCTTATATCCAAAAAACTAAGATCCCTTCGTATAGTCTCTTTCCAACACTTTTTGGGCCATCCTCGCCCTCTCTTAGCCGGCTCAACATCCCAATACTGTCATCTCCTAACTGGTGCTTCTGTTGATCTTTTTTGCAAATGAACAAACCATCTTAAGCAGTTTTCTTGCATCTTATCATTGATCAGAGCTACACCAACTTTCTTTCTGATTGCATCATTCTGAATCTGATATTTACGTGCGTGTGTCCACACATCCACCTTCGTACTTTCATTTCTGCTACAACCATTCTCTGCACATGTCTATGGTTCACATGCCAACATTCATATCCATAGAGCATAGCATCTCTCACAGTTACTTTGTAAAACTTTCCTTTAATTTTTAAAGGAATTTTCTTATCACGGAGAACAACAGAGGCTCCTCTCCACTTTAGCCAGCCTGCATTTATTCTATTAGTAACATCTCTATCGATTTCCCCATCCTATTGCAAAATAGATCCCAGATATCTAAAAGAATCTCTCTTCCGAATGTTATTATCAACAATATTCAAATCAATTCCTTCACCATTGCTTCCATCAAAGGTGCACTCCATATATCCCGTCTTAGCCCTACTTATACGAAACCCTTTAGTCTCCAATGCATGTCTCTAGACGTCAAGCTTCTCATTTACTCCATATCTAGTCTTGTCAATCAACACAATATCATCACCAAATAACATACACCAATGTAACTCATCCTGAATGTGACTTGTCAACTCGTCCATAATCAAAGTAAAAAGAAATGGACTCAAAGTTGAACCTTGATGTAAACAATGTTGATGTCAAAATAGTCAATCTTCCCATACGGGGTCCTTACACAGGCTAAATCCCAATCATACATGTCCTTTATGAGGTTAATGTATAGGACAGGTACTTGTCTCTTCTCCAAGACTCTCCACAATATCTCTCGTGGGACAGAATCATAAGCCTTCTCCAAATCAATACAGATCATATAGAAGTTTTTTCTTTTAGATATATAAATCTCCATTGTTCTCCTCGGTAAATGGATGACTTCAATAGTTGAGCGACCTGGCATGAATTCGAATTGATTTTCTTTTATGTTGGAAATTTTCCTCAACCTTGTCCAAATCAATAAAATATAAAATACAAAATAAAAATAAAATATATAAAATGCATGTATATTTACCTATATATACACATGTTAATATGAACATGTAATAAATTAACTTATAAAAATTAATAAAAATTAGAATAAAATACTGCATTAAATTACAAACATATTTCACATTTAAACATTAATTTAATAAAATCATTTTATATTTTTATCGAATTTACAAAGCATTTCTCCCATTTTTTCTTGGTTGGTCCACATGGACCAACCTACGGGTGCAGACTGTTCATCGCCTGGTCAACTGTCCGACCTCCACCTCCCTCCTTTTCAGAAACTTGTGACTCCTATGTTTTCTCCATTTTCTTACTCAAATTTTCTCCATCTTCATCGAGTCGACCACCCTTCTGCAACCCTATAATCACTCTACCTTGCCATGCTCCTACTTATCACCAAGCACCGTCCTTGCCCCCACCATCTTGTTCCCCCTTTTGCCCTCCACCACCTCTATAAAATCGGATCTCCTCCTTCCTTTTTGGTTTTGATCCCCTTTGCTCTACTGTAATCCAATTAGGATTCCTCTATCGAGCTCCAGGTGACAATAAACACCTCTCCATCCCTTCTTGGCGTGGATAAATCTGCGTAGGTGGTGTGATCCGAGCTCCGACACTCATCACCGGCGAGCTCCTTCTCCTCCATGTCTCCAGTAGGTACGAGCTGTTAGCCTTAGGTTTACTTATTTCTTTTCATTTTTGCTTCATAGTTTATGTGTTAGTTTCATGATTAATCAGTAGGATTAATGTAATTTTAAGTTTTAAAATTGTTGAAGTCTTAATCTCTGATGCACCAAATCTATCATGACCCGACAATGTCTCGACTCCTTCTCGCAATCATTTCATTCATTATTCATTTCTTCATCGACCCTCTTGTTTCCCCTTGATCTTGCAAGGATCGAGCAGGAGCTGGAGTTCCCTCCTCTGCTTCCGTCGGGGCTCCCCCGATCTGCTTCCCCTATTGCGTATCCAGGTTCATCCTTACATCAAGCACCTTCACCTCGAGCCCAGAAGTCTTTTTTGTAGGAAAGCGATGAAGAAGACCACCTGGAGCAGCACCTCAAAGCCTAAAGAGGAGCTCTAGTGGCTAAAGCTCTGGGTTCCTCCAATGAGCCCAAGACACATCTGAAGGTACCTACTGACGTGTGAAGTTTCCTAGAAGCTGAGGAGTCCCTTATCTACTAAGGAGAGGGATGGGTAGAGGAGATATAGAGGATCTGTGCTCACTGGAGGCGAGTTCTGTAGAAGTTCATCCATACCACTCCTCCACCATCGGATCAGGTCGAGGGCACAAATCTAATCTAGGCCCTTGAAATTAAACGAAGCATTATGCCATCAATGCCTCTCATCAAGCCATGTGGAAGTGCCTCATCCATCCGATCACGTGCCTTAAAATGGGTAACTTTCTTAAGACCCTTTCACATTTTTTGTAAGTATTAAGTAGTACTATAAATATTAAGTATAGTTTAAAAGGTATTATAAAAAATTACAAGGACCACGAAGCCTCATTGAATATTTCATATAGGTCTAGTGCTAGGTCAGCTCACGCAGTCCCCTACATGAGTTGTCCAAAATTCAAGGGACCCCCTACAGGTTCCTTTATATCATTTTAGTATAAAATATTGTATTTTTGGTTCAAAAATTTGATATATTTGCATGGAGACCCTTTTACCTTTTTTTGCAAATATGACCTTGCTATTATTGTAAATTAAATTATTATTTTTTTATTTTTGATTAAATTTCTCTTATGCAGGCAAAAATTTGGAAAAAATCTTAGTAAATAGTCTATTGATGCTTGTTCCTACCATAATTTATTTCAGCATTTTACTTGCTTTTTCCATTTATAATAAACAAAAGGAGCATATTTATTCCCTGTTTAGATATAACAAAAACTATAAAACCACTTAAATAAACACAAAAAATTATATATATTATATAGTAAATACATACATACCAAAAATCATAAAAAAATAAAAAAATAAATTAATAACATGTCAAAAATCGCCTAACCCTAACAATCTAGAAAATATTCTCAAAATCTCCAAAAAATAGTTTATTATATATATATATTACTACATATTAAAAATAGTTTGAGAAATTATGAACTTATTATATATTTTTAAACCACAAAAAAATTCGACCTATTTAATAAATCCCTTTTTGGGAGTATTTCAGATTTTAGAAATAGCTAAAATTTAGCAAAAAAATGCAAGAAAATCATAAAAATAGAGAAAAATATTTAAAACACAAACCAATTTATTTTGTAAATTTTGAGTATATATGCATCTGTATTTATAAATATAAAACCTTTATAGACTAAGTATATACTTATATACTTATTAATATTATTCTTATTATTATAAATACTTATAAACATATTTTAAGCCCTTAACAAAATTGAAAAGACTTTTCTTATTTGCATTTACTAAATATTTATATGTATTTATGTATGTTATATACATTACTTATATTATACATATCATTATATATATACTTATTATATCTTTAAAAATAAAAAGAAATTAACAATAAAATATATAAAAACGAAAAATAATAAAATTATAACCAAAAAATATAAAAATGAACAAAAACATAAAAATTGAATATAATTAAAAACCCACAACATAATTAAAAAACAAACAGAAAAAGTATAAAAAAAGATTATTGTTGCTTGTAGACAATAAATACTCCTATCCCCATAGCTCTCATGGTTCAACACGCTACACTTATTCATTATACACATATTTTGTAGAGTTAAAATAAAAACAAACTTTAAGTCACACATTCTCATAGATACATCTTATATTGTGGGTTGATTGCTGACTTAGTTGGTTGTTTGCGATCCGAGTACTGCGAGAGCGGTTGATACAGCGATTGTCGGGCACTACAAGTGATGAATATTATATTCATCATGCTAAAATTGATCAATTAGGCTATGTTTCCCAAAGTTCATATACATGTATCATTAATATAGTATCATTAGCATTCATACATGTGTTAACAATATTCGTATTTCATCATGCATAATTGCATAAATAAAGAAACCAAAAATCCAAGTGTAAATTGAGCTAATAAGCTGCTAACTTCCCATTATTTTCATTAATTCATGTTAACTTTGATTGACCTATAACTACCTTCATTGTGTAGATATACCTAATAAGAATAAAAAAAATTACAAAAAATTTCTAACACAAATAGGTGTCAAATAAACACAAAACCTAATTTCGCATCAAACGGACTAAAACACACATATCTTCCTCCTACACTATCCAATTTTGGTCTACTCACTTTTAAAGACTCCATTTTCAAATACCTTCAAAACACGACTAATTTCGTAAAATTTGGTACTCATATGAAAGTTGGGTTTTGGGCCTCTTCTGCACATTTTATCTTCTTGATATTTTTTACCTAAGTTTTTATGTACATAATTAATCCATCTCATTTTCTTTATTTTTTATTTGTGTTCTTTGATGAAATTTTATCAAGATGCATAAAAATCCAAATATAGATCGAGACTGAAATCAAAGAACTGACTGTGTCAAAGTGTTCTTTGTGAGTCTGTACAAAAATCTCTTATTTCTTTCTTCTATTTTATTTCCCTATTTTCACATTCACTAAAAATCCAAAAACATAGATTAATATGTAATTAAGTGTCTTTTATTTTATCTTATTTTTTCAAGATTTTTTATCTCCTCTAATTCACAAAAAATTGCAAAACTCCAAAAAGTCAGTTTTCTATACACTTGGAGACTACCAAAATAGCACTTTGCACGGTTATGCTCTTTTTGCTAATGGTTCCTTCATGGATGTTGTAGATCTCGTCGATACGAACAAATGTTGACCACTTTTCATTTGAACTCATACTCTATCACTTATCATTTCTTCTTCTTTTCTTGTGTCTGGTCAAAGTCAATGACACATGGCATCCTAGCACTGGTCCAACACACCCACTTAATCAAGTCATCCATCCCCTTCACCTCCCCTTTTTTCTGGCCAATCAAACCCTTTCTTCCATTGACCCCCCCTAGTCAACACCCCCCTCCATCAATCGTTACATGATGAAACCCAACGTACCGACTCCACCTTAGTGAATGCCACATCCCTCATCCTTGTATCTGCCATGCATGTAACTCCCATTATCCCCTCATGTAACCGACATACCCATGCGACCTTCTCCATCTATTTTCAAAGCCATTAAGCCGACTGTTTCCTCCCACCACCTATAAGAACTCATCTCCTCCCACCATTATAATCATCCACCACTTCATAGAGTGAGAGATCGAGCCCCTAGAATCTTACGTGACAGCTGAGATACTTCAGTGGAGCAGCAATCTTCTCCCATCTCCGGTGTGATCCTGCAAGAAGCTCTCGCTGTCGCAACTGCATCTCCTTGCAGTTGCTCGAGTTTTGAAGGCTTGTCGACTTCATCGAGCGAAGACCTTAGTTGGAGCATCATCTCCAGCTTCTCCCCAGGATTGCCGACTCATTTGATTTATCCGAAATCATCCTTTTAATTAAATATGTGTGTGTCGTTTTGTTGTAGTTGGGCAATCAGGTTCGATCAAAAACTAGCCACACGAATCGATGAATCGACGAATGAATCAAAGTGCGGTTTGATGTATTTTTAACCTGGGCAAGCCCTAGGGTCGACTCAAGGAGGAAAAGGAACAACTTCAGATCAAGTTAGATGAATTAGCTCAATGATTTCCAAGCGGGATTTTTTTGTATTTTTTTATGCGATAAAAATTCCCATGCACAAATGCACTCGAACTAGGTTATTAAGAAAACAATCCACTTAGACAAATTAATCTCTAATGAGAAATTAAGTCAATATAGCTAAGTTATACTTTTCGTAGAAACCTAATCAAACGATGAATGCAAAATGTATTTTTTTAGAATTTTTGGACTTATGATGCGACAATGAAAAGTACAAACTTTTTAAGGATTTTTATGCAATTTTTCATGCAAATGATATGAAAAAATTATGAAAATTTTACTGGAACATAAACATTATGAAATAAAGCTACATTATTTTTTTGGAATTTTCTGAGAATATATTATTTTTTATGATTTTTTAATGTAAACAGAGTGATTGTGAGTATTTAATTTCTAATAAATCGACAAAAATAAAATTATCCAATTGAAAAATTATCTCAATAAGATATTTTAATAAGGAATCCATGAGAGTTGAAATTTCAAAAATGATATTCATGGATTTAATTAAACATCATTTACTGAAATCACTAAGCAATTTTACTTATGCAAAAGACATATCCATTTTTACTGAAATTTGGATAGTAATTAAAGCAAAACTAGAGGCATAAAATATAAGTTTTTTTATAATTTTTTGTCTAATATTTAATTAAATATGAATTACAGGTCACGAAGTGGGTAGAATCTTCAATTTTTCACAAAACTAGCTTTAGTTAATTACCCAATGCTCACAAAATTATAAATAAATATCCAAATGGAAAAGATTTAATTACTCAACAAAGTGATATTTTCATTAAAATAAATGATGCAAGAAAGATGTCCAAATTATCATGCAAAGTTAGTGGTGTCTTTGCAATATAGAATTTAAACTGAATGAACTGACATTGTGCCTATGGGCACTTTTGCAAATATCTAATTATGCAGGGAAATGTTTGCAATATTCACAAATGAATTAAAATAACAAAAAAGTTGTACCTTTGCAGATCTTTTCTTCTCACACAAGGTAGGGTATAGGAGGGCGGCTACGAGGTGGCGCTCGAAAACGACGCGCGGGGCAGCATTGGATTGTGGCCGACGGCGGCACGACTGGAGGCGTGATGCGGTAGCGGTGGCTGCACGGTGCAGCAACGCTCTGGATGCGACCATGCGCGCGAGGCGGCACAAGGTGTATTGCGGCCTGCTGCCGCTAGAGGAGGAGCGCGGGTGCACAGGGAAGGCGACCGAGGCAGCGTGTGGGCACCGCGAGTAACGATGGCCGTTTGCGCGGCGGAGGTGGCGAACGAGGGCAATGCGGTCGCAAGGTGGGAGGCGGCTACATCACGCAGGGCGGGGCGACCTGGAGATGGCTGGCGGAGGTCGAATGCAGGGCGACGCTCGCTAGAAGGGAGCGTGCGCCCGCTCTAGCGTTGCCGTGGGGTCTCACGACTGCGCATGGCTGGATGGAGGGCCGAGAGGGGATGTGGAGGACTTGGCGACGGGCAGCTGGGATGGCTGTCCAAGTAGTTGTGTGTCTCTTTTTTGTTTTTTATTTGCATTTTTTTTCATGTAAACAGGTAAAAATGGAAAAATAAAATGAATCGTTGTGAATGGAGATGATGACGTAGCGATGATGTAGAATTTCAACAACAAAAAATGTTAAATAAATAATAAAAAAATGACAAGGAAAAGGAGAAGAATATTACGTGTGTGATTCTCCTGAAGGTGGAGCTGCGATGTGCGGCTCCTGTCGTGGCCTCAAGAAGGATGGCAGGGTCCTTCGAAGCTGAAGCAGCTTCTTGCGAGGGATGACTGCGACGAAGTGGTTGAGACCACCTCGGATCTCACCGTGGTTGGAGGTCATCGCTCGACGATGATTCTCAGTAGCTGTCACCTACAGATAGCCGGAGCTCTCTCTCTCTCTTCTATCTAAATGGCGGATGATGAAAAATGATGGAGGAGAAGAGGAAAAAATGAGGAGAAGAAGTTAGAAAAGAGGTGGAGAAAATGGAGAGAATGGTGGAGGAAGCAGTGGAGTGGTGGAGACTTGGAGTGGGGAACAAGTAACGAAGAAGTAAGAGGGGTTAAAAATAAAATAGGAAAATAAATAAAATAAGTACGCTACTAATAATAAAGAAGAGAAAATAAATAAAAGTAGATGAAAAAAATGAAAAATAATTAAATGTAAATAAATAATAATTAAAATAAAGAATAATAATAAATCAAATAAATAAAATTAAACTATGAAAATAAAAAATAAGAAAATGGAGTGACACTTGGCGGCTCCAAGAGTTGCCACGTGTTGCTCCCAGAAAATTCACAAATTAATTTTAAAGAAAAATAACAAAATAAACAATAAAAGGTATCAAATAAAAAAGTGGTTAACATGAAAATTGCTCTTCTAGACGAGATATACAACTTTCATGAAGGATCAAAAACCAAAATAAGCCATATGTACAAAGTGCAATTTTGGGTGATATCTTATAGGTATAAAATATCGTATTTTTGTCTTTTGTATTTTTTTCATCTTTAAATAATAAAAATAAAATAAAATAAGGAAAAATATGTCATAAATATTTACAACTTATTCTATTTTTTGGATTTTTAATAATCAATAAAATGAAAGGATAAAATACAAGGGCAAAAAGGTCAATATGTATAATATAATAGGGGCCCAAAACCCAAGTTTCACATACGATCTCCAATTTTTATGAAATTAGTCTTATTTTGAAGGTCTTTGAATGCATATTACTTTAAAAGTGAGTAGACGTAAATCAGACATTATATGAGAGAGATATGCACATTTTAAGGTTCATGGTCTCAAACTTGGATTTGGTTTTTATTGGTCAATTTTACAAGATTTTGATATTTTTTCTTTATTAGTGTTAGCAATATGTACACTATGGAGTTGATTTTATTAGATTTGGAGTTAGTATAAAATATATACAAGTAGGTGAATTTGGCTCATATTCAGATGAATATTGACACGTGAATTTGGATCCTTATTAAATGCACATATGAATGCTAAAATGTAGATATTATTTACACATGCATGAATGCTAATTATGCAATATTGACTGACTCGGATTTTTACCTTTTACTAGTAGCGAATTAACGATTTTGTTGCAGTCAAATAAATTCGAATCGATCAAAAATTAATCGCACGAATCGAATAATCAACGAAGGAATTAATACGCGGTTTTATGTTTTTTTCTAACCTGGGCCAGCCCCAGGGTCGACTCAAGGAGGCAAAGGAACAACTTCATATCAGATTAGATGAATTAGATCAGAGTTTTCCAAGTGGGATTTTTTTTTGTAATTTTTCTATGCGATAAAAATTTCAAATGCAAAATGCTATTGAATTATGCTTATTTTATGCTCGATTTTATGTTAATCTTGGGGACTTGTTATTTTAATCGTGGAAAAAGACATATTATCATTTAGTCGCATTTTATGTTTTAGTCTTTTTCTTTTACTATTTCAGTATTTTGCATTATTCTTTTATTCTTTAAAGCGAGGAAAAGGCATAGCTTGTGTTAAGAGACATGACCAAAATGAAATGAACAAAAGATGGAGAATAAAATATGCAAAATACCCCCAATAAGCACGGATCCAACAGTCGTAGGCTCTTCACTTAACCATGTGGTGGCCTCAGAATGATCGACACCCCTTCGTAGGCTGCGACTAGGATTAGATCTCAACAGAGATTGGACGGTGAAGGCTCTCTCTGATCCAATGGTTGTTGTTCAATCTGGGCGGAGTTAGATAATCGGACGACACAAATGGTGTTTTCTAGAATAGGCAAAGAACTCATCGTGGGCAAGCTTTGATCGATGTTAACTCCTCCCGCTGGCATCTCCTGTGACTGTGGAATGGGGCAATATGCTCTTGGAGGTTTCTATCAGCGGTTGGAAGGCACAAAAGGTTCCGAGCACTGCCGAAGCAGTCCATGGGGGTCGGGGAAGGTCAGAGCACCAAGGCTACTTCCCTAACTTCAAAATCTCCTTCAGCTGGATTGGGGGTTTCAAGACCTGCACAAGAAGAAACTAGCATCGAGGGCAAACTGCCTCGACCCGTCATATGGTGGAATGGAGACATGGCAAGGTGTAGAAGTGGCTACTCTGTCGAATGGCGAATGCATAGTGCTTTAATCCTAATCCAGGAAGGATCAGGTGGAATGGTTGTGGGAGAGGTGTAAAGAAGGAAATCGTGAGAGAGATGGTCATTGAAGGCGAGTCAGAAATAGGGGGAAGCAGTGTGGAGGGTTTGTCGAAGTGGTGCTCCAGCGAACTACAATGATTTGATTTTTAAGCTAATGTTAATAACTAAAACTAGAATTACTTGTGGGAAATAAAATGCAGTAATTAAATCTTCCTATAAAGCGATTAAAATAAACCTCGAGTGGTTTTTGGCCGCGAGAAGGGGTACCACACGGTGAGGTTCGTCGGAGATGGTGGAATAACCCTCTACACCGCTTCCTTGATCCTCCTACTACTGGGTGAGCTTCCTATCACAACGTTAGTGCCTTTGGGTGCAAGAGAAGGAGAAGATGCGGGAGAAAAAGGATTAAAAAAATGGAGGAAAGAGGTTGTAGAGCTTTTGTCCAAGTGACGAATACGGGTGAAAGATCGGGGTGGTCAGCTACAGGCAATGATGCAATCCTCGAGGAAATGATTGGGTGTGATAGTCATCGATTGAGGAGAAAAAGTCGAAGAAGAATCCAAATCGATGATCGCATATATAGGGGAAAAAGGGTGAAGGCATGGTCAAAGAGATGTTCAACTGTTTGACTTGGGTCAAACAGTTGACCCAAGTCAATCGGGGGAGGGGGGCGTCACCCGCAAAAAGACAAAACAAAATTAAATTAAAAAATAATTAAAATTAAATTAGTAAATGAATTGTTATATTTTTTTTAAAATTGAAACATATTTATTTTATGCAATATTTTAACATTATTTTTATCTATTTTTACAATTTGTTTTATTACAAGTTACTTTTTGAGGGTTCATTTAAAGGTATATTTACCTGTATATTAGGTCTTTTATTTTGTATTTTATTATTTTATATACATAATTTATGTATTTATGACTTATTTAAATATACATAAATATATATTTCTTTTATTTTTCTGATATAATATGTACACTTAAATAAATAAGTATATTAATTATATATGTATAAGTATAGTATATTCATCTATGTGTTTTTGCATCTATTCTATTTTATTTATTTTTTATGGTTTTATTTTATTTGTATATATTTAATATAATTTAAATAATATTTATAAGGGTGTAAAAATATAAAATAAATAAAATAATAACTTCACCTTTTATTATATACATGTGTTTTGTACAATAGGGGTCCAAAACCTAACTTTTTTTATCTTAACTCCAAATTAAATGAAACCACCTTCATTAAATACCTAATTAAAAGTTATATACAATAATAAATAATAAAATAGATCCCATAAATGCATTATTGAAGGCTAGAAATTAGGGTTTTATTGTATTGTTGACCCTTATCTCCCCTACTTTATTCCTTTGTGACCCAGTCATCGTGATGCCTAGATCTCGGGGTTTAGGGTCATAAAATACCTTTGGCATTTATTTCTTTTTCTTTTTCTTTTCATTTTTTATTCTTTTATTTTAGTTTTAAATAATGTATTTTATATAATAATTATGCAATAAATAATGAATGTTGATTTGTACAAAATTATGTTATATACATGCATTTAGCTAGGGTTTAAAGGCCAAAATGAAAGAATAAAGGTGGTGAAATGGTGATTCATTACCCCCTTATATTTTCCTTTACTAGTCCCTAGCAAACACTTATGCAATAAATGCATAAAATAAAAATAAAGAAAAGAAAAAGGAAGAACTTGGATTGATTTTAGTTTTCAAACTTGTCTTTATAAAATCAAAGTTTGGAGCTTAAGTCGAACCCTTAGATTTTAGGTGCGGTCGGAACCATATTAGGAAATGGATTTGAAACAAAAAAACCTTTGAAAATCACAAAACCATGCTCAAGTCTCCTCGATATCCAGGTCAGAATAAATCAACTCATATGCAAACCCTTGTGATTATGAATCTATCCTGGACAGTGTGTAATATGTAGCTCTCCTCGGCTGAAGCAGTAAAATTAACTCTTCTCCATCAAGGTGACCTTAATTACCCAATCCAACAACTCTTTACTCGAGAATCGGGGTACATCCTTCTAAGTTCAAGTACAACCAGCTCAAGAAGAGGAGGTGGAGAGAAGAATGGATGGTATCTAGTGTATTTACCTATCCTAAGATGCTTGACCAGTGTATCCAAGTCATCCGGCTGCAGGCTCACATACATATGACTTTGAATCTCAAGCTTGCTTATTAGACTCTACAAATATACACATACTCTAGGAGACATTTTATTTTCAATCAGGCCTGTCCACCTTTTTAGAGTTTTTGATTTTGAATTTTTTAAATAATATATACAACAACATTGACATACAGACTTTTTCCTCTTGTGCTAGTAGAGTATCCCTCTTTTGAACTTTATTGCAACCCCCAACTTCCGTCTTTAGACATCTTCGCTATTAGATCTGGTTGGGGTACAATGGCCACAAATGACTTCCGATGTTTCCATTGTCATGTGTCTCATACCGGCAATTCTAGCCCTCTACCACTTCAACTGAGGTAAGCAAAGTGTAAGGTGCAGGTGTGCAAGCTAGGTCATTATCAATAAGAGTCATGCACGTGCCTCGAAATGTCCTACTTAGGCAGTCAAGACGACAATGAACCAAGTTTCGTGGTCTCAAAAAACTAAGTCTAGCAGACCTAAAGTATCTCATTTCCAGTTCCTATAAGGTTCCTATGATTAAGTAGATTTAAGGTCCAACCAAGCTCCAATCATCAGATTTTACTTATACTTGTTAAATTATCAATTTCAATCTGAAAAATGCAAATGCTATGCACAATGCAGAAAATATATTTGTGATGTAATTTTCATTTTTTGGAACTTTTTATGGATTTTTTAAAAGTTTTGCAACTTTTTTATGCAAGTTTTTGAAAAGATTTTGCAAATGTTTTTTTTCGGATTTTTGGTTTTGTAAATTTTTTGGAATTTTCAAAACAAAGATTTTGGAAAAGAAATTGGTACAGATATTTACAGGGAATGCTTTTTATTATTTATAAGAGTTAAGGTAAGGATTTACACAAGGTATTTGCAGGTTAGTATGTATAAGGTTTTTAAGGATTTATTTGCTTGGATTATGTACATAGTTCTCAAAATAATTTGAAAAGCATTTTTGCAAACATTTTGAAAACTTTATTGTGAAAACCACTTTAAAAAATATTTTTTTACAAACATTTTAAAAAATTTGAAAATCATTTTGCAAAGATTTTTCCAAACAATATACATAGGTTTTTCAAAATAAATTTGCAACCATTTTCCGAATATTTGCAAATAGATTTTCAAAACATTTTATTTCAGACAAAGAAAAGAAATTTTTTCAAACAAAATGTTTTTACAAAGGTTGAAAACATTTTACAAAATATTTTCCAAATAGTTTTTAAAATATTTTTCAAAAATATTTTCAATCTAATTTTGAAACATTTTACAAAACATTTTTCCTGATTTAATAACCGATATATACAAAGATCTTTAATGTGTAAGTATATGCTTTACAATTAATTAGTTGTATTTTATCCATACTTACTGATAATATGAAAGTATGAGTTATAGCTAAAGTATATACAAGGTATATACGAACCCCCTATACTTTGATTGAGCTATGTCCTCATAGATCAAAGAAAAAAGAGAAGACATAACTCGTACTAAGTATCGAAAAGCAAGACTACATTGATGAATTAAAGAATGAAAGAATAAATGAATGAGAATTCGACCATCCCCCCTATACTTAGGATATTCTAAGTATAACATGTTGTATCTACATGCAGGGAGGGTTGAGGGTGGGAATAAACAAATAACAACTTGGTATGTCTCCCCCAGTACTTGGGGTAAGATATCCCTAAGTATAGACAAAAAATCAACAAGAGAGGAGACAATGGAGGAGATCAACAAAATGAAACTAATAAAAAGAAAATAAAATACGTGAAGAGAATGTATGCATCACTCCCCCTATAGTTAGGGAAAGACCCCTAAGTATAGGAAACAACAGAAGTGATGAACAAAATGAAGAAAGAACACTCGACTCGTGCACCACCCCTATAATTAAGACAAAGTACATCCTAAGCAAGGCAAAACAGATCGAATGAGCTGGATGAGAACAAATGATAGATGGAGAGAAATAAAATGAATGTGTATGTACAAAGAGATGGATCTACAGTGATCAGGAAGGTAGAAATCAGACCTTCTTGCGTGATCGTTGTGGAACGGATCTGACAATGTGCAGGTCAATATCGGGGTCATCACCTGACACGAATCTATCATGATCGACCTGATGAAAATCCCCAGTAATCCCAAAATGAAAAGGCACAAGTTGGCTGGTGGAAGTAGTGTGGTCAAGTCCGGCCTGGGATGTCTTACAGATGTCAAAATAAAAAAAAACGAACGCATCAAAGGAAGTAGTCAAGTCAGGTCCATCATATGGGGTCTCGCAGATATCAAAATGGAAAGGCATGAACTTATCAATGGAAGTAGTATGGTCAAGTCCAGCATGGGAAGTCTCGGCTGGGTCAACATCTAAAGCATGAATTCCTTTGTGAAATAAGTAAGGTCAAATTCAACATCTATAGTCTCTACTAAGTCTACCCTATGCTCAAAAGTGTCTATAATGTAAATACCGCGGATGTCATCAATGCATCACCACTCATCTAAAGGGGGAACTTCAAGGTCTATGCTTCCTGAGTCTTCCTCACCAAAGAATAATCCTATGTTCTCTAAATCATCCATCAAAGAAAATCTCTCTGATATCAGCATTAAGGTCATAGTCCTTAGGGTATGCTAACAATGGTGCACCCTCATCAGATACGATTCTCTGGTCAATGGTGGGTGTGGTGATAAACACATCGCTCTCGTCAGTAGAACGAAAGCGAATCTCTCCATATCCATGATCAAGAACAGCTCTCGCAGAGGCGAGGAATGGCCATCCCAGGATGATTGGAGGACACTCCACATGGGCGGAGGTCTCCATGGACACTACAACAAAGTCTACAGACTAGCTCATACCCTGAATCTGAATGACAACATTTTCTATAATACCCTCCGGCCTCTTTATTGATCCATCAGCAAACTGGAAACTCATCCTGGTCTTCTTAAGAGGCCTTAAATGAAGAGACTGTACTAATGAGAAGGATATTATATTGATCAAATCACCATCGTCAAGGAGAGTGTGATCACATGAATAGTTAGAAATTGTGCATTTTACAAAATGTGTAATAGTTTTCCCTTTCCTAATGTGTGGGCAGTGAGTGATGGCGTGGGCAGTGGTCATGGTCAAGATGTATTGCTCAGATTTGTGTCGTCTCTCTCTTTTTGGTGATGGTGCCAATAATTGGGTCATGGCCTGACAAGGTGCGACCTCAATAATCTCATGAATAGCTTCCACTGCTTCTGGTTCAGTCAATATTTTTTAAAGATTTTGGATCTCCTCCATAAAAGGGAGGAGATCAAAATTATCGTCTATACAAGGATGACCAAGAACAATATCTACAGTGTCATCCTTGGGGCAAAGGGTGGGAATTATGGTGAGCGTGTGTGGTCAAAGGGTCTAGCAAGGGTGCCCTCTCCTCAAAATCTGACTCGACTGTGTGTATCCCAAACTCTGTTTGTATTTTTAGGGTTTCTCATTTTTTTTGTATTTTGGGCGATTGCAAGCTCTCATGGGTGTCATCAAATGAATCCATATCATTAAATGGTGAAGCAACATTGTGTCTCTTATTTATACTCGTAAGGTCATCAATCCTCTTCTTTATTTGCTCAATCATCTAGGTCAAGTGCTCAAGAGTGGACTCCATGAGAGGTGACTCCAATATCTCAGTCTCGGGAGGTGAGATGGTGGAAAATGTGAGGGTGGTGGTGGTGGGTAAAAGTCCAAGGCCTGATACAGTGGTTGAGGTTGATATGTATAAAAAGAAAAATTAGGAGCAAAGTCCTCCTGATAAATTGAAGGTGGACCAACTGGAAAGTAAGAAGGATCAACAAAGTCTAGATAAAAATCGTTAAGTTAGCCATCCCTGAAATAAAAGAAAGGGATTAGGACATCAAAATGGTCAAGTCAAGGTGTGCAAGAAAAATGCGCAAATGCACATAGAGGATCAAGTATGCACACAAACAAACACAAATATACAATTACAAAAACCTCTCAATTCACCAACTCAACACAATGATGTCCGTGAGAGTTCGATCTTTTTATCTTTTCAATTTTAGTGTTAGGTGAATCTTACACAGTGGTACAGACACATAGGTATGCCTAGGATTGGGGCACTAGTCCTTAGTGTGTATGTGTCAAGATTAAAATACAAATACAATGAGGGGGTTACTCTCCCGAACACAAAGATTTTTTTTCTTTTGATCTTAGGGTCGAGTAATGTTAGCAGTCTTAACTCTATTGATTATCACTTTTTGTGGATTTTTAATGAGAATGCACGCACCTAATGAGGGATCAATTCCTTTTGAATCCTAAGTGACAAAATTAGAGGGATAGAGTTGGAAAAGCAATGCGAGGCAAAAACAATAGAAATGCCCACCTTGCCTCTAGCTTTCTTCATGCAAAGATGCTAAACAGAATTGAAACATATAGTATGTGCAATGCAAGCTGATGAAATCGACCTATAGTAGAATATGAT
Organism: Ottelia alismoides; assembly: GCA_037367405.1. Taxonomy (NCBI): domain Eukaryota; kingdom Viridiplantae; phylum Streptophyta; class Magnoliopsida; order Alismatales; family Hydrocharitaceae; genus Ottelia; species Ottelia alismoides. The sequence continues at coordinate 257,812 of JAZKJV010009287.1, read as the reverse complement.
ATTAGCATGAAGAACAAGATGTTAATAATCCAGAAAGGAACCTAAGGTCCGATCTTGGAAACCTCTCGGTTCCCAACAAGTGGGTCCTACAAGCGTTGTGTGAGGTTTTTTCATGGCACATGGTCTCAAGTCCAAATAATCAACAATTATGTTTGATTAAGTCCAAGCACGAGTCTGTAGGTACATGCAAATATAATTAAGTGTTTGGACCTAATCTTATTATCGATTAATCCTAAACTAGGGCTTAATCACACAAAATAAATAAAAGAGAAAACTAAAGAAAAATAAAAGCGATGAAAACACGACAAAAATCTATGAGGCCCTAAGTGAACAATCACTCAGGGAGTGGACCTCGTGAATTGGCAGTGTCTTGGAGGGTCTAAATTATTACAATTATTTGTATCTCTCTCCTGCTTCAAATTACAAATAAAAACTAAAATAAAAGTCAAAATACATTATCTTCAAAATTCCTCCAAGTCTTCCTTTTTCGCTCTCTCCTATCGGCTAGGTCAGAAAAGCTGACTCCGCTTCACGTGGGTGCGTATGTGCTCCTAGGAGTTCCTCCCTCGATCCGTGGTCCCTCACAATAAACATGGAAGAGGGTTAGACACATCACAAATAATATCAAATAAAAATGAAAACTAAGTATAGAGGTAAATACACAAAAGAGACAAGAAGGAACAAACAAAGATACATAATCTGTACGATGTTGCTCCCCGACAATGGTGCCATTTTTCGAAGAGGATCTTGTGAAGGTCGGCTAATTAAACACAATTATCGTCACTGTAGTGACTGCTCGCAAAACGTAACTTCAGACAACAATTAACCCACAAATAAAATATAGCAATTAAAAGCAAAATAAATGTGGTGTTAAAATTTATTATAACCTACAAATATGTGTATAGGTGTAAGTATGTGTAGATTGTCGAACATAGGGATCAAACAATAGATTGGGAAATTAAATCCAAAATTTGTCATTCATTCTTATATTTTTATTGTCATTATGCGTAGGTTTTTTGTTATATTTTTTGTATTTTAATTTTAGACTTTTAAATTATTTTAATTTTATAATTTTTTTATAATATTTTTATATTTTCTGATTTAGTTTTTTTGTTTTTAAAAGATAATATAAGGATATATATAACTATATATACAATAAAAGGTAATATAATTATAAATACCAATAAAAATAAATAAAAATTAAGAATTAAATATTTTTGGGTTTTATAAAGTTTTCTAATGATTTGATGATTTTTGGGGAATTTTGACCAACTTTTATATATTTTAAAGTCAAAAATATCCTAAAATAGGGATTAAATAAATAAGATGAATTGATTTGAAGATTAAAAATAACAAAAAGAGTTAAAATTTCTCCAACTTTATTATAATGTATAATAAATAATATATAGAAAATTGAGAAATAGAAATAATTATTTTGGGAATTTTGGCATTTTTTATATTTTTATAGAGGATTTTGGAGCTTTTTAATTTTTTATATTTTCCTTTTCTATATTTAGGGATTTTTTATTATAGAAATACAAAAGAAATAGATAAAATATATTTTTTTGGGAATTTTTCAAAAAAGATTTTATATTTTTTTGGGTTTTTTATTGCAAACAGGGACATTCCAGGCTTTCTTATTTTTACAAAATAGGTAAAATGCATAAGGTGCAAATATAGAAGTATAGCGTAAATATGTATGCTACCTGGCACTTAACCTTATTTTTTCATAATTTTTGGAGCATGAATGATATTTTTAATAAATGAAATGCAAACACAAAAATTAACAAACTACGAGGTTATTTTTGTTATTAAAAATAAAGTCAGGGGTTACAATGCAAATTACCTAAAATGTTACAACTAATATTAAAACTTTTAGTACTAAACTGAAATACAAAAAGAGCTAGGGGCTTCTATACAAAATTGCCACCTCACGTAGGATGACAGGTGAGGTGACGTGGCTAGGATCCAAATGTAATTATGATAAAACTCAGGGGTTCCTATGCAGTTTTTACACAATGTTTTAATCTAATTAAATAATTTACTGGACTAAATGAAATAAACAAAAGGCGGGGGATAAAAGATGCAAAATACCCCCACTAAGCGTGGATCCAACGGTCGCAGGTGCTTCACTTGACCACGCAGCAGCTTTAAAATGGTCGATACCCCTTCATCGGTTGCGGTTAGGTTAGATTTTCCAACAAAGATCTTACGGTGAAGGCTCAAAATTATTCGACGCTTGCCGCTCAATCTGGTTGGAGGGAGATGATTGGACGACACATAGGGTGTCTGCAAGAACAGGCAAAGAACTCACCATGGGTAAGCTTCTTTCGGCGTTATCTCCTCCCTCTGGCGTATCCTACGACTGCAGAATGGGGAAATATCCCTGGAGGCTTTCTTCAATGGCTGGAAGGAACAAAAGGCTCTGAGAACTATTGGAGCAGTCAACGAAGGTCAGAAAACTAGAGCTCCTTTCCAGACTTCAAAATATCCTTCAACTGGATGAGGGCGCTTCAAGACCAACATAGAAAAAAACTAGGGTCGAAGTCAAACTGCCTCTACCCATCAGATGATGGAATGGAAGAGTGGCAATAGCTACTCTAACGAATGGTGGAGGTGGAGTGCCATGATCCTGATCTAGGAAGCATCCGGTGGAATGGACATGAACGAGGCATAAAGAAGGTGATGGGGAGTGAGATGGTGGCAGAAGGCGACTCGGAAATAGTGGGATGCACAATGGTTCATCGGAGTGGTGCTCCGATGAACTACAAATATTTGATTTAAGCTAATGTGAGTAATTAAAATTAAAGACACTTGTAGGAAATAAAATGCAATAATTAAATCTACCTAGAAAGCGATCAAAATAAACCTCGAGCAGCATTGGCCGCGAGATGGGGTACCTCATGGTGAGGATCACCGGAGATGGTGGAATCACCCTCTACACTACCGCCTTGATCCTCCTACTACTAGGCAAGCTTCCTGTCACGAGGCTCAGGCCTTTGGGTGCAAGAGAAGAAGAAGATGCAGGGGAAAAAGGATTCAAAAAATGGAGGAAAGAGATGGCCAAGCTTTTGTAGAGGTGACGAACATGGATGAAAGATCGAGGTTGTCAGCTCAAGGTAGTGATGCAATCCTTGAGGGAATGATTGGGTGTTATAGGTCGTCGATCCAGGAGAAAAAACTGAAGACGAATCATCCCAAATCGATGGATCACATCGATCGGGGAAAATGGGAGAAGGCGAGGTCAAAGAGATGTCTGATAGGTCTAGGGCTTTGGTAGAGAGTTGACCCAAGTCAACTGGGGGACCTAATTTGGTCCACATCACCCACAAAAAGACAAAATAGATTTAAAATTCAAAAATAATTAAAAATAAATTAGTAAATGAATTATTAAATTTTAGTTGAAACATGAAAAATATTTATTATTTTATGTAGTATTTTAATATGATTTTTATTTTTTTACAAGTTATTTTATTAGAAGTTACTTTCTAAGGGTTTATTTATAGGTATACTTACCTATATATTAGGTTTTTTGTTTTTATTTTGTATTTTTTATTTTATTATTTTATATACATAATTTATATATTTATAACTTATTTAAAGATACATAAATATATATTTCTTTTACTTTTCTGGTATAATATGTACACTTAAAAATATATGGGTATTAATTATATAGGTATACGTATAACATATTCATCTATGTGTTTTTGTATCTATTTTATTTTATTGTATTTTTGTGTTTTTTTATTTTTATATTTTTAAAAGAATCAAAATAATATTAGTAAGGTATAAAAATATAAAGTAAGTAAAAGAATATAAGAATAATTTCCCATTTTATTTATATACATTTATATTGTACAATAGGGGTCCAAAACTTCACTTTTGCTTCTTAAATCCAAATTAAATGAAAGCACCTTCATTAAATATCTAATTAAAAGTTATATACAATTAAAAGTGATTTTTGGTGCATTTTGAGTTCATATGAAGAAGATATGGGTCTAGGAAGTTTGGGTTTTAGAATTTTATTTTGAGTATAAAATGTACTCTATGTGTTATTTTTGTGTAAAATCGATTTTGTATTTTTCTATGTATTTTTATCTACAACTTTCATGTACAGAGATTATTGATTTTAGGTGTAAATAATAAAGAATAAAATGGGTCCCAAAAATGCATTTTTGTAGGGTAGAAACTAGGTTTATTTTTTGTTTTGGACCCTCATCTCCCCCTACTTTATTCCTTGTCGACCTAGTCATCATGATGCTTAGGTCTCAGGGTTTAGGGGTCATAAAATACCTTTGGCATTTTATATCCTTTTCTTTTCTTTATTTTTTATTTTGGCTTTAAAAATGTATTTTATACAATAATTATACAATAAGTAATGAATGTTAATTCATACAAAATAATGTTATATACATCCATTTAGCTAAGGTTTAAAATCCAACATGAAAAAAATAAAAGTGATGAAATGGAGATTCATCATCTATTCAGCTATCCAACAACAACTCACACATCAGGCACTTGCCCAGGTTGCCTTCGAAGACATGCTGAATGATATGAGGAGAGAGAGAATAGAGGAGGAGGAGGAGGATGAGGAATCCCTGATGATGAACAGGGAGGTGGAACCCATGGAGGGCCAGTAGACGAGGCAAGAAGAAAGGCTCCGAAGCCCACTTTGAAAGAAACCTACAATCCTGGCACATGCCAGGTGACTGAGTGGATCCGGATTCCCTTAGTCCATAGACATTTCGAATTGAAGCCACAATTCTTGGCTCTTCTTCCCTCCTTCCACGGTAATACCATCAAAGATTCGTATATCCACCTCCAACAGTTCTCTCACATCTACCGCACCACTCATTACCCCAACATTCCGTTGTGCATAGTCAAGATGACCACGCTCCCCTTCAGCCTTCAAGATAAGGCTTTTTACTGTATCAACCATCTGGGGATGGTCGTGGCAAACTGGGAGGAACTGAAGTCTACGTTCCTCCAAAATTTCTATCCACTTGGTTGTCTGAATCAGATGCGAGAACCCATTAACAACTTCTCCCAGGACCACACAAGTCAATTCATGAAGCTTTGGAGAGAATCCGAGATTTACAGGAGAAGTTCTCCCACCATGACATCCCTCAGACCAGCTTGGTCCGACTACTTCTTCGGGGACCTGACTCTAGAGACACAGAGACTAGTGGATGTCGTATGTGGTGGCTCTCACTTCAGCAAGTATGAGGATGTCGTTTGACAGATATTTGAAGATATGGCTGAAGGAGAGGCCGCTCTATCCCCATCCCAAGCATATCAAAGGTAGCCCCAGATTCACCACAAGCTTATCAATATGGCAACATCGAGTAAGCACGACAAGGAAGAGAGATCCAACCTCAGCATCATCGGGAGCCACACGTCCAAGGTGGATATCATTGAGAAGTGATCACATGAATTGGAGAAGTTATATGTGATCGAACAAAGGAACTAACACCTGGAAAACTGGATCATATTTCAAAGCAGTTGGATTTGCTTGTGAGCACCATCAATCCCATGCGGTCTGTGAGTTTTGCAACCACTACTCCCACCGAGTAGAAGGAACCGTCATCTCTACAACAACCTTAGACAAGTTTCGATCGGCCTCATATCTAACATATATACTACGTGCAAGAACCCGACCAGGCACTCCCATAGCCATCTCAACATATTGTACTATGTCAGTCAGAGCCCCGACCCCCTTCATTTATATATTCATTTTCCCCACCACCACTATTCATTCAAGAGATGAACGCCATCTACAACAACAATGCCCAATTATTCCATGTCGGCGGACAGCAACACAACCAATCATCGGTTATTAGTCCATATCATCAACCCCCTAGTGGGAGGTTTGTTCACAGATCTCACCAGCCTCTACAGCAACATCCTCCACAATATCAAAACAATTGGAGGCAGAATTGACAATACCAACAACATGTCTACCGCCATTACCATCCACACCACAACTATGCAGCTACTTCTCAATATCAATTTCCTCCTCCTCCACAATTTTATCAGTAACAACTCCCTCCTCCTTACCATAATTCTCAATTTTCTTAGTAGCCTGTGTAGTATCACTTCTAGTGTAGTCAGCATACGGATTCTTTTAAGGCCGCTCCTGTAAACCCAACACTTGACAGCTTGGCCCAACTTGTCAAAGGCCTAGCAGAGATGTTCCAGATGCTCGATGACCTCGCTGCCACCAAAACTCCAATTCCATCACAGGTTAAGGCGAACCTCAACAATTTTATACACAGGAGCTAGTAGTTTGTGATGTCTCCTACAATCCAACTGAGTTAGGCATTTCAGATTATATGCTGTCCAATGTTGTAACTCTCAAGAGTAGTAGAGTATTGCAGCCATTAACCACCACAAAGGGGAAAGATAAGGTGTCTTCTAGCGAGTCTCTTATGCATCAGCTGGGTCAGCAGCTAAGCCGTGTGAGGAATAAGATGGAGGAGCAGCACCAGACACCACCACCACCACCATCAAGAGGAAAAACTACATAAAAAATCAGCAAAAGGAAAAATACAAAAATAAAAGAAGAGCTAAAGCCAAGTCATGCTATCCTTGGAGGATCCTATACCAACTGCAATTCCAACACATCCAATGGAGCTGAAGCTCATGTTGATACATTTTTTCCTATTTTGCATGGAGGCCTACCTTCTGGCCAACCATTTGTACAAAATTGTGTAATTAAGAACTCTGAATTTTCCTTTGTGAATATTCCATTTCCAAAATCTATGAAAAATACTAAAAAATAGAAATTTGAAAGCTACATTTTCCGGCCATGGCATTGTTGAAATCATTGAGAATCTTGTTCTGAAAGTGCCGCTCATGAAGGACATGAACTACATGTTAGCAGTAAAGAAAGGATTAAAAGAGGCATGTACCTAGAAGCGTCAGAGCCGCAAGAACATATACAGTAGATGAGAGAAATACATTCTTACCATGGCCACAATGAATGCAATCAGTGACCTCCCATAAAAAAAAGTAAGACAAGCGAGCACCTAATATCAGATGCCAGATTTGACCATGTTTTTTAGCGCACTCTGCTTGATAGAGGGTCTTCAATAAATACGGTGCCCTCCTCACTACTGTAAGAGTTTGGTCTTGGTTCGCTTAAGCCTACAAGAATGATCTAGCTGCAATTTGCAGATCGATCTGCCGAGCGGCCTAGAGGTCTATTGGAGGATGTTATCGTAACTTTGCAGTACATGAAATTCCCGATGGATTTTGTTGTCCTCGATATGGATTCTCTTTCACCATTACTACGTACCTTTATTACTCTTGGAAGACCATTCCATCGCATAGCCAAGGCGATTGTTGACTATGGGTCTAGGAATATCACCTTCTGCTCCGACACTGATAAAGTCCCCATGGATATGGTCAATGAGCCTAAAGCCGCATCTGATTGGGGGAGAGCAGAATCATCAAATGAAGAATGTAATATTGTGGATATCAAAGATCCATCAATTTCTCCGAATGATACTCTCACACAGGATATCCTCTCTTCAGAGGAGGACCTGGATAGCACAATCAGTACATTCTTCCTTACTGATTGGGAGTTAGAATCCAAGTCACTGATCAACGTATTTGAAGAAGATCGATGCTAGCAAGAACATGAAGAATTCACTGAAAAATAATGTACAATGTGCTTGGGAAACATAAAATAAAAAGTCAAAATAAATAATTTGCAGACATGTATCTTCTCCATATTGTATCAAAATGGACCAAAATCACTTTTATTTCATATAACATTTAATAATCTATTTAATGAAGGTGGTTTCATTTAATTTGGAGTTAAGATGCAAAAGTAAGGTTTTGGGCCCCTGTTGTGTATTATACTATATATTATATTCAATATATTAATTTCTTATATTTTTTTACTTTCTTTTTTTTTTTATAAATTTGTAAATGTTATTTAAAACATATGTAAATGATTAAAATAAAAAACTATCAAAAATAAAAATAAACTAAATAAAGTAATTTTCATACATCGGTAATGTATACTATACTATACGTATAATATATATGTACTAATTTAATAATTGTGCATATTGATTCAACCAATAAAAATAACTAATAGTGTAACTAAATAAATTAAAATATATAATATATGTATATAATAATAATAATTTATATAATACAAATTTAAAAATTAAATACTCAATATACATGTATTTTTACCTATACTTATACATGTAAAAATTAAGCCCCCATAAAATAACTTAAAAAATAAATAAATAACATAATAAAATACTAAATAAATAATAAACAATTTTTAAATTATATTTTTTTATTTAATAATTCATTTAGTATTTTATTTTTCATTATTTAATATTTTTATATCAGTTTATCTTCTAGCGATCCAGTTAGACCAATAGAAGACCATCGATTATTGACCTCGATCAACTGCCTACCCTGGGTCTCTGGCTTGTCAGATGTGTCGACTCCCACAATTTCCTCCATTTTTCTTCCAGATTCCCTCATCGAATTGCCCTGCGCTCTTCATGAAATATCTTCCTGGCACCTCCCTGATTCCTCTATCGCACACAATAAATCCTTGAACTAATCCCTTTACCCTTCTATAAACTTCAGCCCTTCATCACCATTATTCCCTTTGATCCCTCTTCCCGTGTTCTTACCCTCTTAGATTACCCCATGTGAGTTGTTGCTGGTGACAAGAGCGCAACTCAAGTGATCTACAATGAGGAGGAGTAGAGGAGGAGGAGGTCCATGCCATCGCCAGTAACCTACTTGGTGATTCTGCCTCTCTGGTTTTCTGACCAGATCGAGACCTTATTTCTTGCTTTTCTAGATACCGATTAGTCGTAGCTTTCTTTTTAGCCTTTAATTTCTGTTTGTAGTTTCGATTTTAGGTTTAATTTAATGATCAATGTTGACCTGGAGCTCGAGCTCCAGGTTGAGTTAATTTTATTTGACCAATGTTTTGAACCATTTCACGTCCACTCTTGTTCCCCATCGACTTCTATACAATTTGCCCATCATTTTATCCCAATTCATGTCAGGAATCAGGAGATCAAGTGCCCCCCGCTAATCACCGGAGCACCAGCCATCCATTCCTGTGTGCTTTTCATTTTCAAATCAGGTCGAGCACCTTCGTCTCATGGCGAGGATTATTTTTGTGCAGGAGTTGGACCTTCTGGACACACCTGGAGATGAATCGACTCCCATTTTGGAGCTCCATGTCATACGCAAGAGAAGAACCCCCAGATCCCCATCGCTGGGATTTGAAATCTATATAATGATCTAAATGTTTATTTTAATTGCATATTAGCCCCTAAACTTATTTCTTTTTTATGTGTTTTTATTTAATAAAAATAGTTCCTATGCTTGTTTAATTATGGAAAATTACCATAGATACCTCTCAATATGCTTGTTTACGCTATAGCTTTATTTTAATTTTGGGATTTTCTCTTTTTTGAGTATTATTCAAGAATAAATCGCCAAACAATTTTTTTTGAATTTTTGTTTAAAATCTAAGTGCGCAAAAATAGAGGCAGATAATGGCAAAGCAATTCAATGTTACACTAGGATGAAAATCCCACCTTTGTGTGGAAATGATGAATGCTCTAGTAGAAGACTTATAGTGCTTCCCAACTCACTCCATGTGGGATGCAAGACAAGAATTTTAAACGTAATGTATATGCATTATGTAAAGCATTGAAATCACCATAAGAACAAATTGATATTATTGTGAAGCAAAAGTTGAGTTTGATCTACATCCAAACATATGAGAGACTATAGGAGCATGCAAATATTAGGGATTTGGAACTAGCTTATTCGATCAAGCCATCCTAAAAGTCTATTGGCTCATTCACATAAAACAAATGAAAGTAAAGGAGGAAAAACACAAATCGCAAGAAACAAAAGAAAATAAGAGGAAAATAAGGAGAATAAAAATGTAGAAGATGACAAAAACATGATAAAATCAGTAAGCCCCCAAGTGAACAATCACTTGGTAAAATAGGTGTGAGAGTCCGAATGTCCACCTGTAGTATTACACTAGTAAATGGAGTGCCACTCTCACAAAAGAAAATAAGAATCTAATCTAATGCCCTGGTAAATACATTCTCTAAAGCTAGCTAAGCTACCTCTCCAATCGACTCATGAAGGAGTTGATATCCGCGTGACTTGGGTGCTCAAACCCTCCTAAGAAGATTGCCCTGGCTTTACGGTCTCTTGTAATAAATTCAACAAAGAGTATGTATTGGCACATAGAAACAAGGGATTTTTACCCGGCAGAACCTATAATCTTTGTCAATAACCTCTACGACCTTTGAAACATCGTAATTCCTCCCTCACCCCCGTAAACTTGCTCCGTCTTACCCCACGAACCCTACCGTTAAATTAACCCATCTAGAGTTATCTTCCTAAGGTTAAAAATGAGTTAATCTAACTAATTAATGATAAGACGGTTAGAATTAACCAAAAAAATAATCCTCCTACTACAACACTAAAATGAGGGTCGAGTAGAGAGGTTGATGGTACGAAGGTACGGTGGATGGGGTCGGAGGCCTGCGTCGAAAATCTGGGGGTGGGGGGGTGTTTCGCAGCTGGAGGTGCATGGGAGGGGGGGGGGGAGGTTGCCAGCTGAAGGCGGGGAGCTGGGGGTGGGGTGGGGTGGGGGGCGACTATGCAGGTGAGGAGGAAGGGGGGCTTCAGGGGACGAGGCGGCGGGGCAGCGACAGGGGGGGCTTCGCAGGTAAGGAGGCGGGGGTGGGGGGTGGCTTCGCAGGGGACGACGCGAGGGGGGGGCTTCAGGGGACGAGGCAGCGGGTGGAGGGGGTTCGCAGAGGACGACGTGAGGGCCGGGGGGAGCAGCGACGGAGGTGGGGGGTGGGGGGAGTTGCATGGGATGAGGGGAAGCAGCGACGGGGGGGGGGGGGGGGGGGGGGGTCGCAGGGGACGAGGCGGGGGCAGCGACCGGGGGTGGCAGAAGGGGGGGCTCTGAGCGGCGGCAAGGTGTCGAGCGAGCATGGGAGGCCGACCACCGTGGGGGTGTGGGCCTTCAGGTGGCAGCGGGCCGACTCCACCTGGAGGTATAGGGTGGGAGGGAGGGGAATGGCATTTAACGTAATTTTTGATAAAAAATGGTATCATGTAAAGAAGATAACAAATTCGGTTAGTCTTAACGGTTATATGGACGTGGGTTAACCAAAGGGTCTTTACGATAAAGGTTAACAACTTTACGGGGGTGAGGGAGGAATTAGGATGTTTCAAAGGTCGTAGAGGTCATTGACAAAGATTATAGGGTTTGCCGGGTAAAAATCCCTATAAACAATTATTTAAGTAAATGGAAAATGAAGCAGAAAATGATAGGAAGAATAATGCACACAAAATCTATCCTAAGTGTTGTTCCCCAGCAACGACGTTATTTGATGAATGTAGAGGATCAAGGTGTCTAATGTCTCGTCTTGGAGGGCCTACAGTGTCCGAAAAAATCAGATCCGATAATTGTTGTATTGACTGCTCTCACAACACTCAACTCTCGATTAAATCGTGTCGGTCAACAATCAACCCACAAAATAAGTAAACAATGAATCTAAGTGAGATGAAAGTTATTATACCCCACAATTAAGTGTGTATAGTAAGAAAGTGTAGGGGTCGAACCAAAGAGAGCAATGGGGATATGTACAAAAATTTACAATCTATACGATAATCAACAAATGATTCTTTGTTTGTTTTTATAGGTTTTCTAATTTTTACGGTTTTCAAATGTTTTGTATTTTTGTTTTGTTTTTTAGTTTTATAAATTTTATTTTCTTTCTATATTTTATATTTTTTAATTTTCTTTTTCATTTTTAAAGATATAAATATATATATGTATAGATAATAATATATAATATTTATGATGTATAATATGTGTAGGAAAATTAAAAAATATATAAAAAGTGCAACCATTTTTATTTTTTAAATGCTTTAAATATATTTATAGTTTTTATAATTTGCAATAATAATAGATTTATAAGTATATATAGTATAATAGTATACATAGGGTTTTACACTTATAAATACAGCTAAATAGATCCAAAAATCAAAAATAAAATCTTTTTGTGTTTTTTTAATGATTTTTCTCTATTTTTGGTAACTTTTGGATAATTTTTGAGAATTTTTAAGTATTTTTAAATGATAATTACTTAAATAAACAAAACAAAAAAAGTAGGGACTTTGAAAGGAGCTTAATAAAATATCTATTAAATTAGATGGAACCATCTTCAATTTTTCTTAATTCTAAATGATTTAAAGAAAAATTCAAATTTTAAAACATATTTTTGTGATTTTTGGACTATTTTTTAGAATTTTTATAGGTTTTTCCATGTTTACAATTTTTCGGAGTTTTTGATAATACTTTGGAAAACGTATAAGGCCAAAAATTCAAATATGGCATACATAAACACACCTGATTTTTTCATGAATTTTAAATTTTATATTTTTATGGATTTTTAAATGCTAAATAGGAGAAAATTTAATGTTTTTATATTTTGAAAAATATGAAAATAATTTAAATTGCTTTAAGAGAAATTTATGTGATATATTGTGGTTCCAGGCACTTAAGATCGTTTTCCTATAATTTTTAGATGTAAAATGTTTTCTTAATAATTGAAATACAACTATAAAATTAAATCTGCAACACAAGGAACTAAATATAATTTCTCAAGGTCTTAGAGAATTAAATAACATATTAAACAAATCTAGTGGCATACGTGAAATTTTTCCACAATTTTAAAACATTATCTGCACTAGAAGGGTATAAAAACAAATATCCATAACTTCATGATCCGATATGCAAATTTGTCATAAATATTACACTAATACTCGATGTTTTGGGAATAAATGAAATACAAGAGCTCGTAAGGGCCCATGTGCAAAATACATCGTCCCCTCACACGCATGGGCGCATGAGGTGACATATATTAGACCTAAGTGCAAATAAAATAAATGTGAGGTTCAATGTGAATAAATTATAGAAATATTATAACAACAAATAAATTATTTAAGACACAAAAATACATGGGTGGGGGGGTAAAGTGTGCAAAATACCCCCACGTGCAAAGCGGGCGACAACAATGTACTCCCTTAACCACGTGGTGCTCCAAGATCGCACGATGACACTTCACTCCAAATGGCTAAGATTAGATCTCAGTCGAGGGATCTAACATCTAGGGTTGGCATGATCCAATGGTGGTTGCTCCACCCGGGCCCAAGGTTCGATTGGACAACCTCGGAGCTGCTTGGAAAAAGACAGTGCTTGGCTGCTTCGATCGCATGAATCGCGTGACTTCGGCCTGCTGGGAGGCCCGCAGGTAGTGCAAAATGGAAGACATTATAGGTCATGAGCCATTGATGGTGTCCTGGAGTCTTGAGGAGTTCCGACGACTTGGAGACCTTTATGTAGCTTCAAAATTGCCTCAAAAGAGGCCTTTGGCGCCCATGACCTACAACGTTAGCTCAAGTAAAAAAAATAGGTATGGGTGTATTTTTGGCGCATAAAATATGGTGAGATGGGTCGTGGCAACAATATCCGACGAGCAGTAGAAAAGGAGACCCAGATCCCCTGACATGTGCAAGGTTAGTACATTCGAGGGATGCTTGAGCTTAGAAGCGAAGGGGAAAGAGGATGAGGCGGTTCCGACGACGGAATAGTGGCTGGATAGGAAGAATGAAGGCCAGAGCCTAGAGCTCCAACCTTCTTTGTTTCTTTGTATTTTAATCTAATTTGGACCAAATCAAATGCACTAAAGACCTAGATTAACCTATTGATTACACTACAAAACTAAAATGCTAAAGATAGAGGCTCACCCGCAGTAGGGTGATGGGGAGAAAAACCACACGACGAAGCTTCACAAGTGATGGTGGAAAGCTTTGAATCTGCTTCTCCTTGCTATGAATCGACGACGAGCACCTCTTGGTCACTAGGCTCAGTCTCAAGCACGATCTAAGGAACAAAGATGGGGCAAGATCGATTCGAGGTGGATCGAAGACCCGGGGTGCTCATTTATAGCAAAGATAGAGGTGCGACTTTGGATTTGGGTTTGCAACCGAATCGAGGCTCCATCAATCGAGGATTCATTTGGGTGTGAAAAAACAATGGATGAGGAGTAGATTCATTAAGGAATCATCCCCAGAAAATGCAAAATTTAGGTAGAGAAAATTAAGGAATATGGTCAGCCAGCATATATGACAGATCTAGGCGCATACGGGAGTCAGTTGAGTGGCGGATCAACAAGGCCGGCACTAATGGGACACATTAATTGCTAAAGGAAAAAAAAGAGATAAAAAGAGAAAGAAAATAAAATAAAATAGAAAATGGTTTTTTGATTCTTTTTTCTTCAAAACATGAAAGTTGTTCCTTATTTAATGTACTATTTTATTGGGATTTTTATTTATTTCTACAAGTTAATTTATTATGTATTAATTTTCACAGATGTAAATATAAGTATATTTACCTACGTATAAGATATTTTATTTTTATTTTGCATTTTCTATTTTATTATTTTATGTACATAATTTTTATATTTATAACTTAGTCAAGTACTTATGTACGTATTTTTATTTTATTTATTTGCTTAAATATTTATGCACATGTATAATATAGATATATTATAGGTATGTTTTACCTATATATTCCGTGACTTTATTTATTTTAATGTATTTTTAATGATTTTCATTTTTTTATTATTTTAAATGCTTTTAAAATATATAAAAAATATAATAAACCTAAAAATATAAAGAATAAATATATGAATACAATAGACAAGTATATTGCACAATAAGGGTCCGACAACTATGTTTTCCATCTTAACTCTAAATCAAAGTGAAACCACCTTCCTTAAATAGATAATTTGATTTTTATGAACAATAAAGGTGAGTTTGGTCAATTTTTACTCAATATGGAGAAGATACACATCTAGGAAGTTTTATTTACGCCTTTTTATTCTATGTGTCCCGGGCACACTGTGCATTATATCTGAATGGATTTAATTTTGTATTTTTATGTACAAATTTCATATTGAGGGTTTTATTATTTGTGGTATAAAAATAGGAAAATACAATATGTACCAAAAGGCTTATTATTGAGATATAACATTAGGATTATTATGTAGTTTTCTGGGCGAGTTCTCTACCCTATCACCGCATACTTTATTCCTTGTTGACCAAGTCATCGATGACCTGGTCTCATGGTTTAGGGTCGTTCAGTGTCTTTGACACTTCATTATTTTTCTTTCCTTTCCTTTATTATTTTATTTTGTTATTAAAAACATTATATTATACATTATTTATTGATTAATAATTGGGTAATTTTTGTACAAATTAGTGCCATATACATGCATTTTTTTATAGATTTAAGGCCAAAATAAAAGAATAAACGTTATGAAATGGATATCGATCTGGTCAATATTTATCTTCATCTCATGGTTTAGGGTCATTTAGTACCTTTGATACTTTATTTATATTTCTTTCTTTCTTTTCTCTGTAATTTTGGATTGAAATACAAATAATTGTACACTAATTACAGACTAATAATAGATGAATGTTGCATCTTAATTTGTACAAGTTAATGATATTTACAGGTGTTTTTGATAGGCATTTAAAAACAAGATGGAAGAATAAAGGTAGATGAATGGCTATTCATCACATACCCCTCGCTTTAACCAGGTATTGTAGTAATCATGTTAACTTGAGAACTGATGAATCTCCATTTTCATCCATCTTTATTCTTTCGTTTTTGTCTTAAATCCCTAGTTAAATGCATGTATATAGCATTAATTTGTACAAAATAACACTTAGTAATTGACCAGAAAAATACAGTATAAATACATGTATTTAATTCTGAAATAAAATAATAAGGGAAAGAAAGAAAAAGAATGAAGTTTCAAAGAAAATGAATGACCTTAGACCTCAGAAGCCTAATCATCATGATGACTTTATCAATAAGGAATAGGTAAGGGGAGATAGGGAAAGGAAACTACATAGAATACACCCAAAAATCCTAATTTTTATTCATCAATAAATGTATAGAATACATTCTTCTTGTGCCTTGAACCTCAGATCCCTTTGTAGATAGGTTGAGCCTGGTGACAGCTCACTCCCTATCCGATTTGCAGCATGTTAGGGGAGTACTCGAAGTGATCCACAATTCATCGGAGTCCCACCGGTGAGGTTCCAACTCCTTGGTCTCCATGTATGAGCTACTTCTTTTCTTTTTATTTTAGGTAGAATTTACTTTTAGTTTTTAATCTCGTTATTTATTTCATGCATTGACCATTGTTTTTAGTTAGACCATAGATTTTTAGTTCGTTGGAGCTCTAGAGTTATGGACTTCTTCCACCATGGTACTACCATGTTCCTACCCTTTTTCACCTTCAGCAACTCCCCACGCACCTTCTTCACCTTCACAACCACCCACATCACCTCAATCACCTTTCGATTGAGCCCGACACTCTCTCTCCTCCACCTCTCATCGGAGAGCAATCACTCTACCTCCTCTCAACACCAATTTACCTAATAAAGGGCAGAGAACCATCGCCCTTGCCTCTCCTATCTTTTTGTGCATGTAGGCACTTCTAGGAGCCCCTCTTGGGGCTGGTTTGACCTGGCACGAAGCCTCCACGTACATGTGAGCTCTAGGCCCCTATTGATGGGGAACAGATATGTTTGAGGCCATCATCTGCTACGTGACAAATTTTGGAGTGTCACAAACACTTCAACAACAAGGAAGGAGGTCAGATGTCGAACTATCACTGGATTAGAGCTTGGAAGAATCAAGGTTCTTCCAAGTGCCTTCCTTACCATCCGATCAGGAACTGTTGCTCAAGGCATGCAGTGATCGTCTAATTGAAGCAAGCATACACCGCCATATCTCTAATGAGATCTAATCTTGAGTGTTCGTCGACAAAGAGGTATCAACTGTCCACTGTACGACGCGTCCTATTGAGTCGAGGAACACCATTAGATGGCGCATTATATTGGGTAAATATCTTTAGAGCCCAGCAGCCTTTTTGAATTTATCTTTTATCCTTGTAAATATCAATTTTAGTTTTTTTTTGTGTAAATTTTGCAAGAGGGTCCCAAACTTATTGTATATTACATTCCACTCCCTTATTAGGTTACCCTCACGTGCCTACGCATGTGAGGGCCATGGTTGTTTTGCAAGAAAGCCCCTCTAGCTTCTTGTATATATTTTAATGCTAAAATTGTAATAATAGTGTAATACTTCTGGGATAATTACACGAAGACCCTTGTAGATTATTTTTATTGCAAATATATCCCTGCTAGTATTGTAAATTATTTCTTATCTTTTGTTTTATTATCTAGTGACTTAAAAATGTTGGGAAAATTTTGATAAATGCTTGATCCAATGCTTTTATACACCTGCCATTTTTAACTGGCATTTTATTATGTTTTACCATTTATTAAAAATCAATAGGAGCTTTATATTCCCTATCTATAAAGAAAAATTAAAAATTATAAATCCTACTTTAAAATTTTTCAGAAAAATATACAGTGTATATCACAATATATTATAAATCTGGATAAAAAATCAAAAAAATCTAAAAGAAAAACATTAAAAATTTCAAAATCCTGAATTGTCTATAAAATCAATAAAAAATCTATATAAATCCAAAAAATAGTTTTATGTTATTTTTTATCTATGTTATATACTATATATTAAAAATTATTTTGGAATTTTTGTATTTATTCTTTATTTTTAACACCAAAAATAATTCAACTATTATTATGTTCCCTATTTTGGTATGTTAAATACCTTAAAAATACATAAAAACTTCGAAATATATATAAAAAATCACAAAAATATTGAAAATACAAAAACATTTTATTTTGTAAGTTTTTAAAATATAAATCCATATATGCAATCTATATACCATATATTACTTATATGGAAAAATGGGGTTGACCCCACCGTATTTTTCCATAATTTTTTATTTTTTTGAAAAATATCACCATGTATATTCATCTATATATCAGTCTAATTTGTCATTCGAATTTCGTCAGATATAAAGACTCTTATGCCCTCGATCTAAGTATTATAATAATCGACTTGTTCTAGATGGAGGGCACATGAGTCTTTGGTAGTTGTCAAATTCAAAGACATATTGGAGAGATATATAGATGAATATACATGGTGACATTTTTCAAAAAAAGAAAAATGGGGCGGGGCAGGCATGCTAGGGGCAGCCCCATTGAACCCTACTTATATAGATATTATTAATTTTAATATTTAAAATACCTAATATATATTTAAAACTTTAAAAAATAAAACGGATTGTTCCTGTATATATTTCCTATATATATTTATTATATACCCATAACTATTATTTATAATATACATATTACTATATATATTTATATCTTAAAATAAAAAGATACTAAAAATTCTCAAAAGAAAAAAAATTAAAAAAATAAAAATAATATAAAATAATAAAAATCTATAAAATATTAAATATAATTAAAATTCAAACATTAAAAAGCAAAAAAAAAGAGCAAAAATAATTATTGTTTATTTTGATTGACAATAATTATACCTATCCTCATTGCTCTATGTGGTTTGACCCCTACTACTTATCATAGAACATCATTTGTAGAATATAATAAAATTCACCATGCATCTTATTTTATTATCTTATTATGGATTGATGGTTGATCTGTTTTATTGGTTAATGTATTGAGAGCCGAGAGAGGCGACGATACAATGATTGTCGGATCTGACTTGTCAGATACCGTAGGCCCTCCAAGACTGGATGCTAGACACCTCTACTCAGTCAAATATTCAAATGGTGTTGTTGCTAGGGAGCAATGCTTAGGATATGTTTAGTGTACACATTTATTTTCATATATATATATATATATATATATGTCTTTTATTTATTTCCTTTTTTATAAATATTTTTTTATCTATTTCAATCATCTCTCTTTGTTGACTTTTCTACGAGGGCCTATTACACAAGGACAATCTTCTAGGAGACCGAGTGATGAATCTGTGATTCATCACTCTAAAATTTGAAAATAGAGCTTTGTTCCCGGGTAATTAGATGCACATTCCAACTTATAATGCATAATTAGCATTTATGCATGCATAAATAATATCTACATTTTAGCCTTCATATTTGCATTAAATAAGGAGCCAAATTCACGTGTAAAAATCGCATATTTGTATATATTTTATACTAACTCCAAATCTCATAAATTTAACACTATAGTGTATATATTACTAACACTAATACAAGAAAAATATCAAAATAATGCTAACTTGTAAAATTGACCAATAAAACCCGAGTACATGTTTGAGACCATGAACCTTAAAATGCACATATCTCTCTCATACAGCCACCGATTTAGGCCAACTCACTTTTAAAATAATATACGTTCAGAGACCTTCAAAACAAGACTAATTTCATTAAAATCGGAGCTCGTATGCAAAACTTGGGTTTTGGGCCCCTATTGTATATTATACTTATTTGTATTTGTACCCTTGTATTTTATCACTTCATTTGACCTCGTTTTCGCTTTTGGTCAACATGAAACTTGTATATCTCATCAAGATCTACAACTTTCATGTTTTGAGTTATTCCAAATTCGGCCATCTTCTCCCTCTTATTTCATTTTCTTCCTCGTCGTAATAATATGATTGGGCCATGTGGTGCCTTCTGGTTGTGCCACGCGACCCGGCTCATCACGCGCCATGCGCCCATCATCTGCTATCGTTGGATGGTTGTTTGGAGCTCTCCATCAGCGTTATTCATTCCCACCCATTTTCTGACCATCCGATCGAAGTCCAGATGCCATCAAGGTCGTCCACCCACGCCTCTTCCCCAGCTCTCCACGTGGCTCCATCATCGCCCTCCATCTCTTATCCATGTACCTCATCTCAGCCGCCTACTCCGCTTCGCTTCTCCCCCTTTGATCTTATCCCAGATGAAATCTCCACCGTCCTTAAGTGCCTTCCGACAACCCGCCACATGGCACGTCCTTCGCCTTACGATTGCAACCCCCTTGATTTAATCCTGACGCTCTTCATCGCATAGACCTCAACCGTTGAATGACGAGATCCAACGACAGAGGACTCATCTTCTACCTCCGAAAACTCCTCGAGCACGTTTCTCCACCTCGCCAACTCGCTGTTCCCTTTTCATTTTCTCCGCTTCGTCAGCCATCTTCTCCACTCTTCCACCACCCCACGATGGAGCCCATACTTCCACCGTCCTCGCAGGAGACCACATCCTCCATGATTCCCTCTTCTCCACTACATAAACCCCATGCAAACCTCACCCTCCATCGCTGGGACACCAAGAGTCCAACGATAAATACGCCACCTCCGGCCATCGTCATCCCCATCCTCCCTTGCATGAGAGACTCTAGAGCTCTACACCACCAATCTATGACAGGGATTCGACTCGAAAATGAGCGACGACAACAGTTCTTCTCCGGTGAGATCCACGGCGACCTTCGCCGTGCAACAGCTTCTCCATCAAGCTGCTCGATCTCGGGCACCTGCCGACCCTAGAGTGAAGACCAAGGGCTCCATTTCGAGCCCCAATTCCCAAGTAGACTCATCCATCTTATTCTCTGATCATCTCCTTCTTCACCTCCGATATTCTCTTATTTTCTCCGACGTCTTCGCCCAATCCCACCGTCAACCGACCATCGATCGGGCTCTGCCTCAAAGCGACCATCTTCACGCACCCCTCCGTGCTTCCTTTCGACCTTTCGCCATCGCCGACCAACCCAGATCACAACTCTGCCGTTCACGAAGGAGCATCTCATCGGCAGTCACTCGCTTCACCCCTTAATTCTTCGAGCATCGAACTTCACCACATGAGAACATGCACCACGATTTTGCACGTCACTGACGTTGTAGGTGCCTCCTTCTACAACGAACGGACTTGTCGCCGGAGCTCCTTCGAGCTACTTCATCTCCGACATCGCGACGTCGAAGGCCTCTTCCAGGACGTCTAGTATCCTCCTCGGATCTCCAGCTTCATCGATGTTCCCTCAGGAGGATCTGGGGATGTCTCTTTGGTCTCAGATAGGGAGGCAGAGTTGCGGCGGCCTCGTCGGAGCTCTGAAGTCGCCACCACTGCAGCGGTGGACGAGGAGGAACCTAGGCTACAGTTGCCGTTGGATTCACCCCCCGGTGATCATCCAACGGCCATCATTCATCCAAGAATCCTCCAACGAACCTACAGTCACCGTGGGATCCTTGAGTTCTGACGGTCCATCTACGACCACGTTGCCCGCTCTAAACCTCTTCCCCGCCCCTTAGGCTCAGAGCATCCGATCCTCATCCGAAGTTGAGGCTACTCCCGAAGCTACGCCGAAGCACATCCGAGCCTGTAGAAGACACGAAGCAGCTCCGAGCCTCCAACGCTTCCCGAGCCTAGACCTCACGAGGTCTTCATGTATGGTTTGGGTATTTTACATCGAGGCACAACTAGTTTCTTAGAATTGCATTTCAGTCCCTGCCAAGAAACATCACGTGAGGCGCACGTATTCCGTCGAGAATTTGCACTCATACCCTCTACATTATAGGTAATTGCATTTTAGTCCTTGTACGCATGTTTCTGATTTTAATAATTTTATTTCTGTTTGTATTTACACCCATGTGTTTGCATGTTTATTTTGGCACTCATTTAGCATCATTTTGTAATTCCAAAAATTGCTTGTTGTAGAGAAACTTGTGCTCTGTCATTGTGAAGACTTGTTACATTTTTTAGAGCTTCAAGGAATTTAATATAATTCTTTTTTGTGAAAAATTACATAGTTTCCCATTGTGTGCCTTTAATTGATTATTAAATTATTTTTCTCCAAAAATCACCAAAAAACACAATAGGTCTAGTTTAGATAGTTCTACACTATGCCCAAAAATCACATAATTTGCATGTATAACTAGGTCTTAATAAATTAATTAGTATTTTGCTTAAGTGATTTTAAATAGGTCCAAAATTCATCAAATTTTAGGTATAATAATTTTCCTGCATTCATCTCACATAGAAGTATCAAGATTAATTTGTGTATCTGAAATTGATTTGATTTGGAATTTATTAGAATTATTTTTTGCAAAAACTACACTGCATTCATTTTTAATTCATATTTAATTCATAAAGTCTCGAAAAATTCGAAAACAATTGCAGTAGCTTAATTTCATTGCATTTCATATTCTGGCCAAGTTTCATCATTTTTGAACTTAATTGACCATACTTCAAATTTTAACCTTCAAATTTGGCTTGAATTGCATTGCATTTCCTTAATTGCATTAAAAATACAAAAAATATTCTCCTGAAAACCTAACATCGTAATTGACTTAGAATTAATATAAGGAAAAAGCTACCTCCCTAAGTTTAACCTTGGGCTTGCCCACGTAAAATTGAAAAATTTACCGCTTGCGTTCAATTTGACATTAATCAAAGTGGTTTTGATTAATACATTTTGCCCAACTACAATGAACACACATTAAATTTAATCGATAATTCGATTGGATTAAGTAGGGTAACCCGAGGACTTTTCAAATGGTGCTGTTGTCGGGGAGGCTTGGCTTAGGTTAATTTTTAGACTATTTAGATTTTAGGTTTTTCATCCCAGGGTAGTCTAATTCCCGATTTTTCTTGTGTATATTTTTCTGTTCAATTTTCAACATTTATTTATTCCATGTCATCCTTTCACTGGCCATCATTTATTTTTGTACGAGGAATACGAGGAGTCGAAGGCGCTTCGCCAAGCGAGCTGAGAAACCTGCATCGAAATACACTGAGTGATTTTTGAGAGGACTTGTAAAAAATTTTGCATTTCTAGTAGTTCCTGTTTGGGTTCTCGCACGTGCAAGTAATAATAAAATGAGTCCCCATGTGATGTGTGGTTGCTTAACATAGGATAGGACCTACACTTGCGGCTCTTAGTGCTCTCTTAGGACTGTTTGTGCTTGTAATATCTAGGACCACACTTCACCATTAGAAGATGAACTTAGACCGCATGACTTTAGCCAAATTTAACTTGTTCTTCACTCGCTAATAGAACTGCTTGTCTAGGAGCGGCTTTTTCGCTTGCATCCGTATAATGTAAAATTTCAATTCTATTCTGCATCTCACATGTAGAGCGTTGATGAATCCATGATTCATTAACTTTTCTGTCGCATTTTGTCTTAAAACCCTTAACAAATGCATGTAAATTTACATTAATTCCCATCTTTTAACAAATCCTCGTTCATGAATAAATATTCACTTTTAACCATCAAAATCATGTAAATAAATAAAGAAGAAAGAAAAAGAAAAGAAAGCAAATTGGATATATGTATATATGTACAATATGACTTAAAAATATAAATATAACTACAAGGTATATTTATATCCTAACCCCCGAGACCAAGTCAGCATGGATTGGTCGACAAACCAATAACTAGGGGGAGATAAGGAAAGAAAATATAAAAAAATAAATTAATATACACAGCATGTACATCTCACTATTTATAAAATAAATACAAAAATTCAAAGAATTTTAATTAATTCATATGTATATATTTTTCACCAAACTCTTTTCTTAATTATTTCTAAAAATATATATAAAAATATAAAAATAAGTTAAAAATATTACCCTGTATATATGCCAAGAAATCCTACTTGTAAATTGTCAAAATTTCAACTTCCGAACATCATAACTTCTTCATACGAACTCCAATTTCACTCTACTCACCTTTAAAGTTCATAAAATAATATTCTCTAATTAATAAAGGTAGTTTCATCGAATTCGAAGTCTGTTTGCAAAAAGTCATTTTTGGGACCAAAAGACAACAGGGTTTCTGGGCTATTTATTTTATGTAACACACAATATTTATAGTTTTCTTAATTTTATAATTTCTAATTAATTTCATGATCTTGTATTTTCACCCTAATTTATTTCATAATTTTTGGAGCTTATTTATTATTTTAATAAAATAAAAAAACCCTAAATTATAGGAAAAAATGAACTGTATAACTTATACCCTTATTTATTAATATATGTAAATTAATTTATTAAAATCCACAAAAATACATACAACCCTTATTTACTAATAATTAAGAAAATAAAAAAGTAATTTTTAATTATTTATTTATTAAATTAAAAATCCAAAACATATTTATATATACATATTTATTATATAATATGTATATTTTGAGTAATATCTATTATTTATAAAAAGTATTTATTCCATAATTAAGATTATTTATTTATTTATATTTCTTGTATTTATACCTATTTAAAATAAACCTATTTACTATTTAATATCAAATTTCTAAAGAAATTTCTCTATCTGGCCAACCAGGTGCTGACACTTGTCAGCACCTGGATCATCTTCCTCAAGAAGCCGGTATACCAGCCTGTTCTGACTGACCGACTTCGACCATTTATTTCCGTACATCTTCACTCCTCCAGGCGATCCAAACCCTCGATCTAAATCTCCTAACAACCCTCTCCATCGCCAGCCATTAGATTCTACTTGGAGCCCACGCAATTGATCTATATAAAGGTCCAAAGATCCCATTTTCGAACTAACTCTCCAACCACCTGTAGTTCCAGCTCCATGTGCCCGACCCCCATCCTTTCAAGATTCGCTCCACCTGACGTGGAGGTGACAGCTCCGATCAAGCGAGCTTGCGTGGAGGAGGGAACATCGGAGGAGGTTCCAAGGCTCTTCTCAGCCTTGCATCACCACCATCGTGTGCGTCACGCTCCGACCAAGGTCGCTCGTCGAGCACTCTTTAGAGGTAATACACCTTGATCTTCCCAGACCTAATCATTCACTTTCTCGAATTTCTTTCTTGATCGTCGTGCCTTAATTAGCGTCGCTAAGTGCGACAACAAGAAACTTAATCCCTTAGCTTAATCGCTAGATAAAATCCCACCTTCAAATCGCTTCGAATATATTCAAATCGCGACGCCTTTTCTCGAACATTTTCACACAACTCTCAATAACTCTGGAAACTTGATTTTTTGAGCTTGCAAAAATATCACCTCTTGGCCGATTCTTCGTGAATCGAGCACATAAATATTGTATTTACAGGTTCTTCTTCCATCAGGAGCCATTCTCACGCATCTGGAAGTTTTCATCATCATTGAAATCACGATCCAAAAGGAGCTCAACAAACTTTCATCAGAACATAACAGAGCGGTCTGACATCTTCATCGTCTTCCTACCGCCGATCGAAGCTACCTCCACCAGCCACCTACCGCGGGAGAGCTCGAGGGTTAGATCCTCTAACTCTCTGGCCCCGTCGGAGTTCCCAACTCGCCACCGATCGTCGGAGAAAATTAGTTGAAGAAGCTCGCGTCGTTAGTTGCTCAACAAACTCAAGAACACCTGAAGAGCTCCAGGCGCACCGGTTGCTGACACGTGGCACGCTTGGGGGCATCAGATCAGCGCTGCAGCTTCTAATCTCAGCCGTGCATATGAACCGGTGGAAATTTTGCATACTTAACCCCACCGACTTCCAGATATTCAGCTCCGCTCCAGAACTTTTTAGTAATTGCATTTAGGTCCCTCCGTAGGGACCTAAATGTAAAACACTTTATTTTCTTGCATAGAACAGTCCCTGTGAGGACCTTTTTGCAATATTTTTTATAATTTTCTTATGCTTATACCCTTGGGCTGTAGGGGATTATTTTTGGACCTCGTTTGACCTCATTTTTTGTCGATTTTTTAGGGTAGTTACGCAACTACCCCAACAAGATTTTTAAGTACTTTTTCCGTGTCTTTTTCTCGTGTTTTCATCATGTTTTAATTCTTCGAAAACCGACTCCGTTTTGTTCTGTTTTCGTGTGTAGTTCGAGCCTGTTGCTCGGTTTGTTTACCTACTATACTATATCACCTATATTTTACCTATATTCCACCTATTATATAATAAATAAATCTTTTGAAAAATATCCCTTTTGAAAATTAAATAAAAATATGAAAAGGTTAAAATCAAATAAAAAATTAAAAAATAAAAATTAAATAAAAAGTGTTTCTTTTCTTTGATCGCTTTAAGAAGAGGTAAAATAAAATCAAGAAAATATTTCTTAAAAATCAAAATAATCTATTCTGCCTCCTTGAGTTCGACCCAGGCACACTTACCTGGATAAAAAATTAGTGTAGGTTTTCTTTAGAAAACCGAATTTGTTTGATTCGAGTTAAGATCTTTTTCGCGGCTTTTTCTACATCGACAATCTCTTCTCTAAAAAAAGCCGCGATCTGATTTTAACGCTTATCAAAATGGCGTCGTTGCCAGGGAGGTGTTAGAATATTATGATTTTTTCATTTTATTTGTGATTTTATTTTCTCTCTTCTTTTTTTGTTTGGTTTATCGTTGCTTTTCGTACGGTTTTTTCGTACGGCTTTTTCTCGTCTTGATAGTCTTCTTGTTTTGTTTTCGTCTTTTTCTTTCGGTTTTTCTTACGGCTTTCTCGACTCATCTCTTGGTTTTCTTTAAACCGCTAACTAATTTTTTTGCAGGGCACGCAGGATCAACCAGGTTCTTAGGAAGCCGAATTAGTTGAAAGAGCAGAGGTCGGTTCCTTCTCTACGAATCGGCTGCAGAGGGCAGATTTAGTTAGCGTAATTTTGTAAAAGAGAGAGAAAGGGAGAGAAACTGTAAAAGAGAGTAAACAACCCCCCCCATTTTTTTTCGGGGTCTGATTCGCCGGATACCGTGTATTCGAGGGATCAGAGCACCCACCGCAGTTTTTCTCGCCTTATTGGTTTTTCCGTGGCTTTTTAGATGCTTGCTTAGGTTTTTTATTCTATCTGATTGTGCCTATGTAGTTACTCTTAGGACTCGCAACCTAGGAGCATGATTTTAGAGTTATTATAAAAAGAAAAAAAACCGGTAGACGTTTTCTTGAAAAATACAAAAAAATTATAAAACCACAAAATAAAATCAAGACTGCTAAAAATATCTGATCTAAAAAAACCGTAACGATTCATCTACTTTGGGAGAATAACCCCCGCACATCTTCTCAGAGTGCGCGAGCGAGAGCCGACCATAAGGTTAGAGCCAAAACCCCATATTTCCCGTGAAATACTAATTAGTTCATACACCTGATCATTGTTCCTTAGTGGGTACTCTCGGGTAGCCGGAAACGGTCCAGGTTTACTTAGCAGAGTGGGAGGATTAGAGGACACTATGCAAGGCTTCGTCCTCAAGTAACACGGGTAGCTGGAAACGGTCCGTACTTACTCCCATACTGGCTGAGTGCGAGTGATCTTCTATAAGGACTCATGACAGTTCTCTCAAAAAAAAGGACTCATGACAGTGTTTCGGAGAAACTATAGGGCACATATCTGCTCGCGCAGCTCGCGATAATCGATCGGATTTGTTTGCTAATTACAACCCTAAAACCGAAAAGATAAAAGACCGAACTCTTACGGTCTTCACCGGATTGTGTTGGTGAAAACGGGGTTTGCTTTGTGTTTGCTTGCGGGGCGTGAGTTTCCACGATTTTCGCGTTTATCCTTCTGATTTGAATCGTAAATCATGCTCTCCCGATCAAATCTCTTGACATCGAAGATGACATCTTGACGGCTTTTCTGCTCAGACTCCGTGAGCTTTCGACCGTCCACCGTCGAGCGTACTTCTTCACAGGCTCGGGATGACCCTCTTTCTGAGCTGGTCCCATCTGATCTCGAGGAGAGTCAGACCTAGACTCCCTCACCGCCTGGCCAGAATATTGAGGCAGATCCTCGCCTCAATACATCGTCTAGATCTCCAGCTGGTTTTCACTGAGTTCTTATGAGAGCTTCTCTTTTACATACGATTAGATGGCTCGCGGTAAAGGACCAGTGGCAGAAGAGATGCCACCAGTTGGGGAGCAGTATGAAGGAAGACCAGATGCAGCCGCAGATGTTACTAATGGGATTCTCGATACACTTCAGCAGATGAATCTACATATTCGAGAACAATTCCGAGTTCAGACTGAATTGCAGGCTGAAATAGCCACGCTGCGAGCAGGGGCCGGGAACCAGTTACTGCCTGCATTGGTTCCCGCAACTTTACGGGATGAGTATGACCCGGGCGCTATAACGCTCCACCATTGGATTCGGCTACCGTCGAATCAAGGGCCATACGAGCTGAGACCGTCCTTTATTTCTTTGCTTCCCAAGTTTTACGGGAATGCCGCAGAGGAGATGTTTACCTTCTTACAGCAATTCGAGATGATTTACGGTACGGCTTGCTATCCAGGAGTCATGCAGGAGGCTGTACGCCTCAAGGCCTTTCCCTTTGCCTTAGCCGATAAGGCTCTTTACTGGCTGAGTCATCTGGGGAGGGAAATCTCTACATGGGATGATCTGAAGTCCACTTTCCTACGTAAATATTTTCCTCTAGGAAGGACGAACATGATGAGGAGTCAGATCTCCAACTTCACACAGCTTCCGCACGAATCTTTCCATGAAGTATGGGATAGATTCAAGGACCTTACGGAGAGATGCCCGCATCATGAGATCCCGATGAAGGTGCTAGTGCAGAATTACTTTGGAGGACTCCATCCGGACATCCAGGGGCTCGTGAGTGCTGCATGTGGAGGCAGTTATTTGAATAATGACGCCGAGTCAGTCTGGGCCATCTTCGAAGGGATGGTCGAGAACTCAAGAGTCGTTGACTCTACTCGAGCATTTCAGAAAGCCCCTCAGCCACCACATCACCAAGAGCATCACAAGTTGGTTAACATCTTAGATTCTGAATCCAACACCAACATGAGATACATTAGCGAGATGCTAACATTGGTGGATGTGATTCAAAAGCAAGTCCAAGACTTACAGCCGCTGCGAGAGTTGGAGAAACTCTCATCTCTACCTCAACAGCTGAGTGATCTTTCGAAGAAGGTGTCTGAGCTCCAACTTCAGTATCAGCAGAGCCAGTCTTCTTCGACCGCACAACCAGCACGGAGGATCACACCTGCTCTACCCACCCGTCAGATCCACTACGTTCAGAGCGAGTTCGAGATTCCACAGATAGATTGGCATGAGGATCAGTCTCATGCCAATCCTAGCCAGATCACCAGCACTACAGAGATGGAGGTGGAGCCGCAATCCACTCTCAAGATTAACATGATTTGGTATACTTTGATTCAGAAGCCGAGTATACCGAATCAGCAGCAACATCAGTCGTATGGTCATCCGTAGAATGGATGTCCACATTTTCAGCACTGTGAGAGCTTCACGCCGCAACAGTCTCACCCGAATATCTATCATCAGAGAGAACATTTATATCAGCATCCTGCTCACTATTCACAGAATTATCCTTATCAACAGTCGCAACAGTCTTCCTCCACACCACAACGATACTCCCAACCTTCCACTTCTTAGGAATACACGCCAAGGCAGGAGAGAGGAGCAAGCTAGGACCACCACACCGAACCAAAGATGTCTTCACAGGCCCAGACACTCAACCAGATCATGGACTTGCTGAGTACGCTCCAGATTGCACACAAGACTGAGATGGAGCAGGTTAACCGTCGTCTGGACGAGTTAACCGCACCAAAGACCACTCTTCCAGCCCAGCCTTAGATAAACCCGAACAATAAGAGGAGGCATCCATATCAGGTAGACACTACAGGTAAGATCTCATTTCCTGGATTTTTATCTAACTTCATTCGTCTCAAGAGCGGTAGATCACCACGAGCACCTGCTGGAGTAGAAGAGCGGGCACTTGACGAGGAGCACGAGCAAATCCATGAACTGCATGATTATGAAGCCGAGGAGGAGAGCCTGCAAGATGATGAGGACCACCCTGCAGACTCGAGAGAAGGGAGCGATGCCGATACGGTAGATATGGACACTGGCGAATCAGACGATGACATCACGCCAGATCAGGCATAGAATCCCAAGAAAAATATATCTACCCCTGTCTTAGAGAGTTTTGTACATAATTTTGAAACTCTCAAGTACAAGCTGATTCAAGAATGAATAAAAATTCTGATTTTCTGACTCCTGACTTTGTTCCTTTTCCCGATGCTTTGTTTGGAAAAGGAAAGAAAAATATAAAAAAGAATATTGTTTCTCCAGAGACTGAATGATTACTTAAAGATCACATCTTTTTGATGATCCTGCTTCACGATGCCTTAGATCATTTTCCTACGCTTAAGATTCAATTGAAAAACAGATGCACCACGCGTAGGAAAAAGAGATCCCGAACAGAGAAACATGTCTTGACTAAGGCTACATCTTGTGCGATACAGAATAAGTTACCAAAGAAGAAGAAGGACTCAGGTGCGCATTATGTCATATGAGAGATTGCAAAAGCAGAATTCGATCGCACTCTATTAGATAACGGTTCCTCGATCAAACTGATACCCTCTTCCTTACTCGATAAGCTCGAGTTAGGCCCTCTTTACAAATCTCGCACGATCCTTCAGTTTGCTGATGGATCCATAAAGAGACCTAATGGTATACTAAGGAACATTATCGTAATCATGCAGGGTCTATAATTCCCAGTGGACTTTACGGTCCTGGACATGGATTACCCTACACAGTTACACCTTACCCCGATCATTCTCGGGAGGCCCTTCTTAGAGACCGCAAAGGCTCTCTTCGATTATGATAGAGGGAAGGTATCTTTTCGCGCTGAGGGCGAGAAGTTACATATAGAGATGGTGAGAGAATCGAACACAGCCAGTGATGCATCTTCTGATTTTCTGAGTTCTTTAGCCTCCTACGATTACGTGGATGAGGTCCGCCTTGACGACATCGAAAGATATCAGGTAGAGACCCAAGAATATTTTACAGAGGACGGGTCCGAGACTACAGGGGGTGATTCTTCAGACGGAACTTTATATTTTAGTCTGGATGATGAGAAGCAAAGGGATCCGACTTCTGACGAATTTAATGCAGATCTTTCAGATTCAGAGACTTTACACGAGTCCTCCGTCTCAGAGGATCAAGAGATAGAGTTTCATTTAGCTAAGTTATTTTCCTTTGATCATTTTGAGGAGTCGGATGATGTTTTGAACATATTCTGTAGTCCGACTCTAGAGCACGTTGAGATGGTGGATAACCAAATCACAGACACATCCACAACCGATACAAATCCCCGTACACATATGGATCGGGTTTCATCAGATCTAGATTCTACCTTACTAGAGTTAAAAACTTTGCCACCAAACGTGAAATATGCTTTACTTGCGGGTCCACATCAATGGTTTCCGATCATTATCAGTTTATCTTTGACCGACGAACAAGAATCTCGTCTGATGGAGATTCTAGAAAGAAACCGCAAGGCTATTGGGTGGACTATATCCGATCTCCGCGGGATTAATCATGCTTTGTGTTCCCATCATATCTATCTCGATCAGGACAACAAACCCTCTAGAGAGTTTCAGCGTAGGCTGAATCCGGTGTTACGAGAAGTTGTCAAGAAAGAGATTACAAAATGGTGCGACGCATGCTTTATTTATCCCAACTCCAACTCTGAATGGATTAGCTCATTGCATGTTGTCTCGAAAAAGTCGGGAATTCAGATGGTTAAGAATGAGAGTGGAGAGGAGATTCCAAAGAGAGTAACCACGTCGTGGCGAGTATGTGTTGATTACAAAAAGCTGAACACCGTGACGAAGAAGGACCACTTCCCTTTGCCTTTTATAGACCAGGTCATAGAATGGTTGGCAGGGAAGGAGTACTTCTGTTTCCTTGACGGTTACTCCGGATACAACCAGGTATCAATTGCTCCTGAAGACCAGGAGAAAACCACCTTCACATGCCCGTTCGGCACGTATGCCTTTAGACGGATGCCCTTTGGATTGTGCAATGCTCCTGCTACTTTCCAGAGGTGCATGCTTGCTATTTTTGCTGACATGGTCGGTGATTTTCTAGAGGTTTTTATGGATGATTTTTCAGTCTATGGTGAGTCATTTGACGATTGTTTAGCGCACCTAGACCAGATTCTGAAAAAGTGTTGTGAGGTAGATCTCGTTCTGTCCTGGGAAAAGAGCCATTTTACGGTTACTCACGGGATCGTGTTGGGGCACGTCATCTCCCAGCGAGGCATGGTGGTTGACCCTGCCAAGGTGGATGTCATCAAGAAACTCGAACCACCGTCCAACATCAAACAGTTACGATCATTTCTGAGGTATGTCGGCTTTTACCGACGGTTTATCCAAGACTTCTCCAAGATTGCCCGACCGTTAACTGAGTTATTAGGCAAAGACATCGAGTTCGTGTTAAATGATAAATGTCTTAGTGCCTTCCTCACTCTGAAAGAAAAAAATTATCAATGCTCCTGTCCTACAGCCGCCTGATTGGTCTCTACCCTTCGAGATCATGACGGATGCTTCAGATTTTACGGTCGGGGATGTATTAGGATAGAGGAGGAATGGACTTCCCATTTCCATCCACTATGCCAGCAGAACCTTAGACGATGCCCAGAGAAATTACACAGTGACAGAAAAGGAGATGTTGGCAGTAGTGTTTACGTTAAATAAGTTCCGATCATATCTTCTTGGCTCTAAAATCACAATCTATACTGATCATTCAGCTATCCGATTTTTGATGGAAAAGAAGGATGCTAAGGCACGCCTTCTTAGATGGATTCTATTACTTCAGGAATTCGATTTAGATATCAAAGATAAACCTAGGGTAAAGAATGTGGTAACTGATCACCTCTCCCGATTACAGTCAGATCAGACTTCAGATGATTACACGCTAGAGATCGCAGAGAGATTTCCTGACGAAAGCATCTTTGCGGTTACCGAACTTCCATGGTATGCAGATATAGTCAATTTTCTGGTCTCACAGAAAAACCCTCAAGGTTGGCCAAAGAACCGAATTGAGAAATTAATTTCTGAGGCATGATACTACCATTGGGAGGATCCGATTCTTTTTTGCGATGGACCGGATTGTGTTTACATGCGTTGTATTCCTCAGGAGGAATATAATAGTGTCCTCACTTTATGCCATTCTTTAGATTCAGGAGGACATCACTCAGGGAAGAGGACAACGCAGAAGGTACTACAGAGCGGATTATGGTGGCCGACTCTTACTAGAGATGCATGCACATTCGTGAAGAGTTGCCCAGATTGTCAGAGAGCTGTAGGGACAGTCGGTGTATCTAATGTGTTTTACATATTTTATTTACAAAGGAATTTTACAAGGATTGAATGATTTTTACACATATTTTAATAAATAGGATGTTTAAATAACTATTATACAAATTTTAAATACAATTTTTAAATATATATTTTAATTACAAGTTTTAAATACAAGTTTTAAACATATTTTACTTATTTACAAGGATTTTACAAATAATATATAAATATATAAGTGGATTTTAAATTAACCCTTAGCCACTTTTTATGGATTTTATAGATATAGAAAATACATAAAAGTACGAGTTATGGACAAAAGTATATATACAATATATACGCACCCCCCTATACTTAGCTTGTGCTATGTCCTCATAGCGTCAAAAGAGAAAAAGGAGGACATAACTCGTGCTAAGTAAAAGTGGGTGAAAAAGAATAAAGAGTATAAGTCAGTCAAACCCCCCCATACTTACGATCAGGTCATCGTAAGTATAATGGGAGAGCAAAAACGGGATGACTGAGTGAAAAGAATAAATAACGAAAGTTCAAAAGGAAAAGAATACGAAATCATCGAAATCACTCGGTCCCCCCTATACTTAGGATAAGGCATCCTAAGTATAGAAAAGAGTGTATCCAAAAATCGGAGACCAGTGATTTGTGAAAAAGAAAGGCTATACAAAAGAATCAGAACAAAATGTAAAACGTGAATCAACGAACAATTGGTCCCCCTATACTTAGGATCTGGTATCCTAAGCATAGAAGACGAGCAAAAATGGGGACGATTGTGGCCTACGAAGAATATACAAGTGTTGTGGGTCTCCATAATCGAAAGGCTCAAAAGCATTTGCACAGGAGGAGATGAAATGAAAGGATGATCATGAATCCTGCACAAAAAGATCACTTCAGTATGGGCCAGATGATCAGTAGTCTCGACGAAGTGCTTCAGCTTCTGCCCGTTAACCACAAACGGCTCTGCACTAGGTGACACATCTGATATTGCTATACTACCATTGTCGTGCACCGTTCTAACTATGTACGGTCCTTCCCACTTGCTTTTTAATTTGCCAGGAAAAATTCTCAATCTCGCATTGAACAACCAGACTTTCTGCCCTGGGACAAAGGTCTTGTGCCGAATATGTCTATCATGCCATTTCTTTACTTTGTCCTTATAGATGAGTGTGTTCTCGTATGCTTGATTTCGAATCTCTACCAGCTCATTCAGATCTATCTTTCTCTTGGCTCCTGCTTTCTGTACATCCAGTAATATTTCTCGAATTGCCCATTCAGATTTGTGCATGATCTCTACGGGCAAATGGCACGGCTTTCCATAAACTAATCTGAATGGTGAAGTACCTAAGGGAGTTTTGTATGCAGTATGATATGCCCAAAGAACATGATCTAGAAGCAGTGACCAGTTCTTCCTATCTGGTCGTACTAGTTTCTGGAGAATTGATTTCACCTCCCTATTTGAAACTTCAGCCGTGCCGTTCGTCTGTGGGTGGTAAGGAGAAGCTACTCTGTGATCAATGTCGTATTGCATCACTAGCTTTTTCACCTCCTTATTAATGAAATGGCTACCCCCATCAGAAATGAGAATACATGGGATCCCGAACCGTGAAATAATGTGTTCCCTTAGGAACTTGCAAATGGTCTTACTGTCCGCGGTTCGTGCGGGTATAGCCTCCACCTATCTACTAACATAATCTACAGCGAGAAGAATGTACTCAAAACTGTTGCTGGAAGGGAACGGTCCCATGAAGTCTATGCCCCATGCATCAAAGATCTCGCAAATAATGACGGGTCGCATCGGCATTGCATTTCTAACCTGAATAAAATATATCTTGTAAAACTCATGGATAAAAACTTGTTTATAAAAACCAGAAAATTCATATAAAAATTACAAAGTCCTAAAATTCATAAAAATTACAAAATCCTTAAAATCCATAAAAATGAGTAAAATTCAGAAAATATACTTCACAAAAACATGGTTGCATTTGCATTCGCATTTTTCAGAATAAGTTTGATTTCTGGAACTAAGGACTGAGTCTAGTCTAAAGGATGGAGCTTGATTACGGCCTTTAACTTTCGTTGTAAGGAGCCTAGTTAGGATCTGGAATTTAGACTCTTCAGGTCTTCTGACTTAAAATCTTTGGTTTCCATAAAACCATATTCGGGAAATCAAGTCATATGTGCTTAAGTAGACCATTGGTGTCATCCGTACAACTCTACACCAGTGAACCAATCTTGAACACATGCACTCTGCACTTAGCTCAACTTGCATGGAGTTACAAAGGGCAGTACATCTTGGTAGTGCGTTTCTATCCTTATCTTTGCGGCATTGACGTCTAAAGACGGGAGAGATTGGGGTTGCGATAGTTGCTTCGGATGAGGGAAGGATCTGCTGACACAATTTTTCTAAGACCTCAAAAAAGGGACGAAATAGAAAGATGCTATATCCATCGAGGCACAAAAGGATGAATGCAGTGCAAGCAAATTACAAAGTCAAAGCAAAGTAGAAGACACCAAATAAGACCACAATGGTCCAAGCTTCCACAAAAATACCTGCACATCTTACTGGAGACTCAGCTACACCGATTGAGCTTCACAAGGAGATGCGTCTACACTGGTCGCACTCCACTTCTTTTCTCATTCTTCTACTTTCTCTCTATATTTGATTGTGGACATAGCAGAACTAAACTCAGAAGGGAATACCTCCCTCCCTGAGGAAAGAGTAGCGGGATAAGGAAGCCATAGAAGTGTATAGCCGGGATGGACGGTTTCTTCGTTTTTCTAAGCAGGAAGAGCTAAATCAATTCACAAACTGTACAAGTTGACTTCAAGGATGATAGAGTTTGCGATATAAATAAGTGAGTCTGAACTAGCTGATGAAGTGATCTTGAGTAAGGATTTGTGGAACTTGAGGACTATTGAGGATAAAATCCTAATCCTAGTTAAGGCTCCGACAAAATTCTTGTTTCAGGCCCGATCAAGTTCTGTCCTTTGTCTGTTCTTATGAATTGGTTTAGGAAAACAAATTCATTCTAACTTTCTTTCTTTTTCACTTACTTTTCAAATAAGTGTTTGCTAAGGGACTAGCAAAGTTTAAGTATAGGGGGTTGATGAATCCATGATTCATTAACTTTTCTGTCGCATTTTGTCTTAAAACCCTTAACAAATGCAAGTAAATATTCATTAATTCCCATCTTTTAACAAATCCTCATTTATGAGTAAATGTTCACTTTTAACCATCAAAATCTTGTAAATAAATAAAGAACAAAGAAAAAGAAAAGAAGGCGGATTGGATATATGTATATATGTACAATATGACTTAAAAATATAAATATAACTACAAGGTATATTTATAGCCTAACCCCGAGACCAAGTCAGCATGGATTGGTCGACAAACCAATAAGTAAGGGGGAGATAAGGAAAGAAAATATAAAAAAAATAAATTAATATGCACACCATGTACATCTTACTATTTATAAAATAAATACAAAAATTGAAAGAGTTTTAATTAATTCATAAGTACATATTTTTCACCAAATTCATTTCCTAATTATTTCTAAATATACATATATATATAAATAAGTTAAAAATATTCCATGTATATATGCTAAGAAATCCCACTTGTAAATTGTCAAAATCTCAAGTTCCGAACATCATAACTTCTTCATACAAACTCCAATTTCACTCTACTCACCTTTAAATTTCATAAAATAATATTCTCTAATTAATAAAGTGATTTCATCGAATTCGGAGTCCGTTTGCAAAAAGTCTGTTTTGGGACCAAAAGACAACGGGGTTTCTGGGCTATTTATTTTATGTAACACACATTATTTATAGTTTTCTTAATTTTATAATTTTTAATTAATTTCATGATCTTGTACTTCCACCCTAATTTATTTCATAATTTTTGGAGCTTATTTATCATTTTAATAAAATCAAAAACCCTAAATTTTAGGCAAAAATGAATTGTATAACTTATACCCTTATTTATTAATATATGTAAATTAATTTATTAAAATCCATAAAAATTCATACAACCCTTATTTATTGTTCTAATAATTAAGAAAATATAAAAGTAATTTTTAATTAATTATTTATTAAACTAAAAATCCAAAACCTATTTATATATACATATTTATTAATATAATATTTATATTTTGAATAATGTCTATTATTTATAAAAAGTATTTATTACATAACTAGATTATTTTTTTATTTATATTTCTTGTATTAATACCTATTTAAAATAAACCTATTTACTATTTAATATCGAATTTCTAAAGAAATTTCTCTATCTGGCCAACCAGGTGCTGACACTTGTCAGCACCTGGATCATCTTCCTCAAGAAGCCGGTATACCAGCCTGTTCTGACTGACCGACTTCGACCATTTATTTCGTGCACATCTTCACTCCTCCAGGCGATCCAAACCCTTGTTCTAAATCTCCTAACAACCCTCTCCATCGCCAGCCATTAGATTCTACTTGGAGCCCACACAATTGATCTATATAAAGCTCCAAAGATCCCATTTTCGAACTAACTCTCCAACCACCTGTAGCTCCAGCTCCAAGTGCCTGACCCCCATCCTTTCAAGCTTCGCTCCGCCTGACGTGGAGGTGACAGCTCCGATCAAGCTAGCTTGCGTGGAGGAGGGAACATCGGAGGAGGTTCTAAGGCTCTTCTCAGCCTTGCATCGCCACCATCATGAGCGTCATGCTCCGACCAAGGTCGCCCGTCGAGCACTCTTTCGAGGTAATACACCTTGATCTTCCCTGACCTATTCATTCACTTTCTCGAATTTCTTTCCTGATCGTCGTGCCTTAATTAGCGTCGCTAAGTGTGACATCAGGAAACTTAATCCCTTAGCTTAATTGCTAGATCAAATCGCACCTTCAAATCACTTCGAATATATTCAAATCGCGACGCCTTTTCGCAAACATTTTCACGCAACTCTCAATAACTCTGGAAACTTGATTTTTCGAGCTTGCAAAAATATCATCTCTTGGCCGATTCTTCGTGAATCGAGCACATAAATATTGTATTTGCAGGTTCTTCTTCCATCAGGAGCCATTTCCACGCATCTGGAAGCTTTCATCATCATTGAAATCGCGATCCAACAGGAGCTCAACAAACTTTCATCAGCACATAACAGAGCAGTCCGACATCTTCATCGTCTTCCCACCGCTGATCGAAGCTACCTCCGCCAGCTACCTACCGCGAGTGAGCTCTAGGGTTAGATCCTCTAACTCTCTGGCCCCGCCAGAGTTCCCAACTCACCCCTGATCGCCGGAGAAAATTAGTTGAAGAAGCTCGCGTCGTTAGTTGCTCAACAAACTCAAGAACACCTGAAGAGCTCCAGGCGCACAGGTTGCTGACACGTGGCGCGCTTGGGGCATCAGATCAGCGCTGCAGCTTGTAATCTCAGCCGTGCATACAAACCGGTGGAAATTTTGCATACTTAACCCCACCGACTTCCAGATATTCAGCTCCGCTCCAGAACTTTTTAGTAATTGCATTTTGGTCCCTCTGCACGGACCTAAATGAAAAAAACTTTATTTTCTTTCACAGAACAGTCCTTGTGAGGACCTTTTTGCAATATTTGTTTATAGTTTTCTTATGCTTATACCCCTGGGTTATAGGGGATTATTTTTGGACCTTGTTTGACCTCATTTTTTGTCGATTTTTTAGGGTAGTTACACAACTACTCTAGTAAGAATTTTAAGTACTTTTTCAGTGTCTCTTTCTCGTGTTTTCATCATGTTTTAATTCTTCGAAAACCGACTCTGTTTTGTTCTGTTTTCGTGTGTAGTTCGAGCCCGTTGCTCGGTTTTTTACCTACTATACTATATCACCTATATTTTACCTATATTCCACCTATTATATAATAAATACATCTTTTGAAAAATATCCCTTTTGAAAATTAAATAAAAATTTGAAAAGGTTAAAATCAAATAAAAAATTTAAAAATTAAAAATTAAATAAAAAGTGTTTCTTTTCTTTGATCGCTTTAAGAAGAGGTAAAATAAGATCGCGAAAATATTTTCTTAAAAATTAAAATAATCTATTCTGCCTCCTTGAGTTCGACCCAGGCACACTTACCTGGATACAAAATTAGTGTAGGTTTTCTTTAGAAAACCGAATTTGTTTGATTCGAGTTAAGACTTTTTTCGCGGCTTTTTCTACATCGACAATCTCTTCTCTAAAAAAAGCCGCGATCTGATTTTAACGCTTATCAAGCACGAAGATCGCTGTAAGTCTTCTGAACTTGGCATGCACCATTGTTTTATCATGCATCGACTTTTCTCGACTCCTTCTCCCTTGGTTTTTCAAAACTTAGGATTAAATGAAATTGGGACTGGATGATAGGCATGCCTTATATGAGGACTAATCATGTGGTCATCTAACTTAAAATCGGGACTGCTAAACAAATTGACCAAAAAATCAAAATAAAAATCAGAAATTCTGTTTGCGGGAGAATAACCCCGACCTTGATTTCAGGCTGAGTGTGGATATAAGAGTCTGTGTGCACACCCTAAGGCAGAGCCAAAATCCCCACCTTCCATATCACATACCCTGATCCAAGCAAATATCATAGGCTGAATTATGGGTTCAACTGACTAGCGCCAAGTAGCCTCCGCCTGCTCCAGTAGGTAGATAGGGGTGAAATTGCGGTGCACCGCGATAAGTTTCTAGTAGCCTCTGTCTGCTCCAAGAGGTAGATAGGGGCGAAGTTAAAGCCTTGTCAGCCTCCTCCTACTTCGGTAGGTAGATAGGGGCAAGTCCTTGAAATCTCAGCTAGGGATAGGAGCGAAGAAAGGAAGGGCATTAGTATCTTAGGAGACATGTTAAACAGGGGTAACGTATCCGGCTTTGATCCGACTCCCATATAGGGCGCGTAATCCTTGCTATTTATCTGAAAAATCACACTTAAAAATCAACCAAACTTAATGGACTCAATTTCGGATCCTTCACCGTATTGAGTGTAAAAAATCAGGGTTTGTGATTCATTTTCTTCTTCAGGTAGGATTAAAATCCTATCTTTACACACTTATACTCCCGAATCTTCTTTCTGCCATCAAAGATGACTGACTGGGGGGATATCTACTCATGCTTTCCAAATCTCTCCTTGATCCCCTGACGAAGTTTGTCTTCATCGGCCCAAGCGCAACTTGGGCCAATCCGAGCTCATGACCCTCCTGCACCCTCAGGATGGTTACCCTCAAACCATACCTTTTCTCTCCTCTTATCTCACCGATGAAAACAATCGCCTCGGTGAGAATGTCTTCATTAATACATCCTCCAATTTAGACCAAATTCTTTACCCAGGTAAAGAGGACGAACCAGAAACCAAGATGCCTCCTAAGAACCCCCTGAAGAAGAGGAACACGGAGATGATCCTATGCACAAAGTCTTCACCTGATTGGCTAGAGCCGAGCAGCTGAATGCAAAACTTATGGCTAGAATGGGACAAGTGATTGAGGCAGGAGGAATTGACCGACCGATGGTAGATGCTGACAACCTAGCTGAGAATGAGATACATAGTTGGCTTGTACCTGAGGTACCCCCATAAGCGTTTGAGCTGAAGCCCCATTTTCTTAGTCTGCTACCGAAATTTAATGGAAACACTACCGAAGAACCATATGTTTTCCTGATAGACTTTGAGTTGGTATGCAACAACCTTAGTCACCGTAGGGTTGGACAAGATTACATCAGGCTGAAGGCTACCCCATTTGCCTTAGGAGATAAGGCTACTCATTTGCTGAAGAATCTTGGGGTTTGATGTACGACCTAGATGCAGTTCAAAGATCTATTCTTGAAGATGTTCTACCCACTCAATAGGACTAACTAGATGAGGACGAAGATTGCTAGCTTTTCCCAGGGTCCTCGCGATCCATTCCATGAAGCATGGGATAGATTTAATGATCTGTGCAAAAATACCCCTGCTATGGTTTTACCAAGGCGATCTTAGTCCAGACCTTCATATGTGGCATGACCCTGGAAATGTAGGGGTTAGTGAGTGCAACCTATGGAGAAAGCTATCTAAATAAGAACGAAGATGCTGTATGGAAGATTTTGGAGTAGATGGCGGAAACAGGCATATCTCAGGCCACCAGGGCCTATCAGTTATCTCCCTCAAGCCTATGTAATGAGACAACTAGGAAGAATGTAGCGGATCTGACAGATGACCTAATCCCTAGCATGGGGATAATAGATGATAAGCTCACCATGGTAGAGCAGATCCACAAGAGGGTCATTGACCTTGAGGCGCTTTCACGATTGCCGAAATAAGTGGAAGAATTAACTGAGAAGGTAGAAAAGATACAACTACCTACCCCTTATGCACCACCTGTACCTGTACATCGAGTTCATCTTGTACAGGAATAGGTACAGGGACCTCAGAGCTGCTGGGTTGAGGAGCAGCAATACACTCAGCAGGAGCAGCACACACTCTCTTAGGTGGAGTCAGTCTACGAGGAGCCTCCATAAGTGTTCGAGATCAGCGTTCTATGATACAACCATGACCCCATTGGTAGACAGTCAGGTATAGGGAACGGTCAGCCACACTGACCTTCCCTAGCTTACTAGAAAACCAGCTCCATCCCCGCACTGCGCTTCGTACAGTCCCGGTCAGGACAAGGGTACCAGCCTCAACAGCGCCAGCAATAACGCACATTCCACTCGGGCCAGCAGGGCCATCCACCACCTTTCACCGCACCGTCCCACCCACAACAGTATCGGCAAGGCCAGCAGGGCCAGTACAGACAACCGAATCACTCGTCCTCTAGTCTGCAGCAACAAGCTCATCCCACTAGTGAATTTGAGTCCCTCACCTTGGCCATCCAGACCCTGACTGATAGGGTCCAACAGATACAAAATGACTACCTGGATATAAAAAAAATCTGAACCATGTTTCACGTACCCAGGATCAACAGATGGCGCCAAAAACCACAATTCCCGCCCAGGTTCAGGCCAAACCAAATAGCCTGAATCAGGGTCAGCACCGACCACGCGATCATGAATACTAATCAGATTATTCTCCATCTGAACATGAGATACTTTCATACGATAATGTTAATCATATGTCCCTCAAGTGCGGAAGGATTGTGACCATACCTGATCAGGCGCAGGTACAGGAGGAAGACACCGCCAAGTCTTTACATGAGGAGAACTTGGAGGCAGAGGAGCAGCACCACCATCACCATCATCAGCAGAATAAGAGGATTGCCAAATCCTCAAGGTACAATGGAAAGAAGAAGGAGAAACGCACCAACAGTGAATCAGGAGAAACATATGAGGAGCATGCACCTCCATCTGAGGAGGACGTCCTAGAAGTTGCGGTAGATGCATCACCTGTTTTGCCACAGGAATTTCTTTTTCATCTGAGTCCATGTCAAAGTCAAAGTCAGAGTCCTGTACAGAACTCAGTTTCCCATTTAAATGAAAATCTTTCAGTTTCTAAATCTGAGTTATCATCAATA
Source organism: Ottelia alismoides (assembly GCA_037367405.1). Taxonomy (NCBI): domain Eukaryota; kingdom Viridiplantae; phylum Streptophyta; class Magnoliopsida; order Alismatales; family Hydrocharitaceae; genus Ottelia; species Ottelia alismoides. The sequence goes on along the minus strand of JAZKJV010009287.1, from coordinate 215,239 downwards.
ATCCCTTTCTCCCATGCCCTTAAGGGTGGAAAGAAGAAAAAGACCAAAAAATCCAAAACGATGACCCTGAGATGACAGAGTTCTACAACAAGTATATCGAGGTCACAATCCCCTTTGATAAGTATGTGGACATAGCACCTGCATTTCAAAAATACCTTAAGGTGAGATGTACACCTACTAGGTTGTGACGCCCCAAGGATCCGGGTACTCGGCAAACCAATCCACGCACATACATTCCACATTTGAATACTAATGACATACACATAAGCAGGAGAAATAACACAATTTACTAAAATATATAAATTTTCTTTTTCCATTCATGACCTGTTCATAATCACATTTCATTGATCATTCCATGTCCACAAAATATACATGTAAGCAGAAATAACATGTCCACAATTATACATATTACATGCCATGTCTCTCAACAAAAATGATACAAGTAAAGAAGGATAGTAAAACTACTGACAACTATACCACAAAAAGTGTCGTGACGCTGCACAAAAAGTGGTGGTGCCTCCAACAATCACTACTGCGAACCTGCGGATCCACACGTAGGTACGTTATGAGCAAAGTTGCCCAATACGATTTAAACAACTACACAACAAGAAATGCAGGATAAATGCGTGCAAAAGAGAAAGAAACAGGGTAATTGATCTCACAAAGAATTACATTTTTTACTTTTATTATTTAATCTGGATATGGATACGAATAACCAAGCTTTGTGGATAGTCTGTGGTCTTGGTCTAGATGAGACCTCACGCTATGACTCTAAGGTAAAAGAAAACACCTTAGGGTTGGGGTGCCTCCGTAGGCATGCGGTGGGGTATAATGCATCCTAACTAAGTTCCCAACACGTCCACTTAGCTCCACTTCCCAATGATACTTCCGATTCACAAATTAGATTCCAACCCGTAATTCATCGCGAGAATTCGATCCTCCTTATACACAAGAGATTCACGTCCCATCACCAACTTCATTAACCACATTTTCCCGAAACTCCCCGCTTAGTGCTCCCACTCGGAATACCGGCCAATGTGGCCTACATTGTCCCGTACACGAGTGTTAACTCTAAGTGACAAGCGAAACACTAGCCGACCAACCACGACTACTTGGCCCGCGCTCGAGCACCGGGCTAAAACACGCAAGTGCCGAGGCCAACACCGTCAGATTAGCACCTCGGTGTGCCAAGCAACATGTCCCCCAACCATCGCAGCTACAGTAGCAGTTGGGATCGCGGTCATCTAGGCTTCTACCAGGGGCCTCAAGGGTGCATGCCCATCCCTTGGAGTCGCTACTCCATCTACTCATTCAATAATTGTGAGATTCTTGCCCGTACAATAAAAATCACTATGTTGTCCATATAGCCTTGGCAAAATTGATGAAAATAGAGTTAATAGAGATGACGGCTACACAGCAAGGAGGACAACTGGATGCGCAATCGAGATCAAGATTGCAATTAAGTACATACAAATAGCAGGGTATTTATAAGATTCAATCTGTCTGATCTACGAACTCCAGGTGTAAGAGCAGATGATGTGGCTCAATGGTTGAAAGATGTATCTCTAATTGACAGGTTCAGGTCATGATTTTTGTTGTATGTCCGTGTTACTTTTTATTTGATGGATCTAAGTCGGGATGTTCTACGATAGGTATATTTTAAGGTGACAACTCTAGTAAATTTGCTGCAACTATTTTTTTTCAATATATATGCTATTTACGTACGCATCTGCTCTTTTTTTTTGCCGATTTCTAACCATCTCATTAAGATTATTAACACCATGCGAGAATCCATTGAGTGTGTCTAATGCACCCACAACAACGCACTGATATTCTCTTCTTCAGCGCAAAACCGTGTTTGCAAATGAAAACAGAGAAAATAACACTGGATTGTGAATTGCGCTCTGCTGATTAGGACCTTCCAGGCTGAACGAAATGTTTTAAATGGATCAATTGAACCACAAACCCAAGGTTGAATTAGGTATATTACAGAAAGTCCACAGTAGCCTAAGAAGGAGGGGATTGCAACGAAAGCCATTTAACAAAAAATTGTGCATGTGTGGCACAGAGATTGATACTTATTTCTACTGTCATTTAATCAGAACCAAGTGCGCTTAGCATATGTTTACAACGGCATCACAACATGAACTAGACACTGCGACAACTCAAAGTAATAGAACAAATCACGTGTGAAATGCCAGCCTTAAATACTTCATCAAAGAAACCTTATATAAATACCAACATTCGAAATGTTCTTTCATTCTGCAATATATATTTTTAACAGTGTTCATACCGAGATGGAATGAGAAACTCAATAGCAACTACTCCTAACAAATAACTGTATAATTCCTTATTCAATCAGGAAATGGAGGTGATCAGTCATGCATGCACGAGCACGCACAGTGTGTGATATAACATTTGGATTTGGAGTATGCAGCAAAAAGAATACATGGGTTAAAAAGAGAAGTGATACAAATATTTCACACGTATCAGCCGAGACAAACCCAATAACCTGAACCATCTGCAAGAACTATTGAAATTCTAAAACCATACCCATAGTTGTTGTTAAGTTCATAAGGATATTCAGTACATTTCCGGTCAGAGCAACAACACTCGATGGTCAGTGATCCTTAACCGTAAAAATTTCCCTCCCACAAATTTCTATTGTATTAAGTCAAAAGATCTATGAATGATTGAGCATGTTAGGTCAAAATCGCGTGCAATCCGCTGCAAGAGGATGGGGAGCATCGTACCTAAAGAAGACTCGAACCTCGATTTCTACGTCGGTGATGAACGTCGCTTTGTTCGCGACGGAAACCGCACACGGGGGTGAGCCGGACCTTCTCGACACGATCTGGACTTCAGATTGTCGATCCGTGACGCTCCGACGACCCTTGGTGAAGGAGAAGGAAGAGGAATGGAGGAATGAAGGGCTGGAGGTCGAAGGAAGAGATGTTGGGCGATTTGGGCGAGGGGAGGGCTGGGGTTTAAGGGGAAAACCCGGATTCGGATCCGGGTTCGGATCCGAATAGGACCCTGACCCCTCCTCGCTAAAATGACCATAACTCGGGCTCCCGAATTTTTTGATCACTGGGCGAGTACATAATTTGCAATTAAGTCCAGACACAGTCAAGATTTGCATTTTAGTCCCTGTTCGGGTTTCGGGGGTTTCACATAGGGTCAACAGGAAAACCAAAAGCCATGTTTAAAAGCACGTTTTTTCAGTAGCCACTACTTGCACCATTAAGAATGTGTTTCCAAGGAAGCGAGGGACATGGGTGCCCATTATGTGGTGATTCATGTCGATGACACCGCGTTTGTACATACTCTCCTAGATTATGGATCCTCAATTAATCTAATGCCCACAACCCTCTATTTGCAGCTAAATCTAGGACCTCTTAGGAAATCTAGAGCCTTACTTCAGTTCGCAGACAAATCAACCAAGAGGTCCAAGGGAGAATTGAGGAACATTATCATCAAAGTCAAGGTTCATGATTACATGGAGGACTTTACAAATCTGAATATGAAGACCCCCTCGAAATTGGAGAAATTCTCAGATCATTCTAGGAAGGCCCTTCCTTAGAATAGCAAAGGCCTTATTTGATTATAAGATCGGGAAGATTCAGTTCCAAACTCCAGGCGGAGATGAGGAACTTAAGATGAAGCAAACAAGGTGGCAGAGGCCAGATTCTGAATCTAGCACTGAGTACACTTCATCATATGTAGATTGTGTTCATGTAGACACTGTTGGGCCATGGAGACAGAACCCAACTAGCACTAATGAATCCCTCTTCTCTGGAGAAGATCTTGTACATGAGACAATTTGCGAGAACCTTAGGAGCGAGTACAACACAGAAAATGCGTCCCCTACATCTTCAATGACATAGAGGCCCAGTTGGGCTTGTCAGTCCTTCCCTCTTTAGGACAATTAAAAGATGAGGATGATGAGTCAGACGTGGATTTCATCGATTGCTTGGATACTTTTGATGATCCGACTCCAGAGCTAAACGAGTTGGTGGTATGACTTCAGAGGCAGATCCAGCCACTACCAGCACAGATCCAGACTTCCTTGATGATCAAACCTTACTTGAGCCCAAACCATTACCCAAAACCCTTAAGTACGCCTTCCTTGTGGGACAAGAGAGGAAATATCCGGTCATCATCAGTCCGCGATTGACCGAGGAGCATGAATCTCGCTTGCTAGAGATCCTAGAGAAAAACCACAAGGCGATTGCCTGGAGCATCTCCGATCTCCACGAGATAAATCCCGCTCTGTGGTCATACCATATCTACCTAGAGAATGGAGCTAAACCCTCTCGTGAATTCCAATACAGGTTGAATACAAATTTACGAGAGGTCATGAAGAAGGAGATTGAGAAATGGTGTGACACGTGTTTCATTTACCCCATCTCCGATTCCAAGTGGGTGGCACCCATCCATGTTGTCTGAAAAAAGTCAAGAATCCAGACGACTGCCAATGAGGACTGAGAGGAGATTGTGACACGAGTACTGATGAATCTCATATTTATCACTCTAAATCTCATTTATTAAGCTCAAATCCCTAAAAATCAACAGCATTCTGGCATCTATTTTGCATAATTAGCATTCATGCATGTTTTCATAAGAATTGCATTTTAGCACAAAAATCTGCACAAAATAAGAAGCCAAAAATCCAAGCCAAATTGACCTGTAAATAAGCCTAACTTCCCGGATTTTTAACCCATTCATGCTAACTCCGAATGACTCAAAACTACTTCCACTGTGTACATATCACTAACAAGAATAAAGGAAAAATACAAAAAAAATAACTAACCCAAGTAAGTGGACCAAAAACCCAAACCCTAATTTCAGGATTTTCGGACTAAAAGCCACATATCTTCTCCATCCAGTGTCCGATTTAATCCTACTCACTGTTGAACTAATGTACAATCAATTACCTTCAAAACAAGACCAAGTTCAAATGAATCGGAGCTCATATGTGAAAGTTGGGTTTTGGGCCTCTTTTGTACATTGTATATTTTCGCGGTTTTGACCTTGTATTTTATGTATATATTTTCTTAATCAATAAAAATCCAAAAAAAATAGAATTAAGTGTCTTTTATTTATCTTTGATTTTTCCATATTTTTCCGGATTTTTATCTTGTCTAAAAATGACATAAAAATTATAAAACCCAAAAATCAAGGTATTCTATGTACATAGGATACCCCAAAAATTCACTTTGTGCAAATGATCGAATTTGGTTTTGATGTCTTCATGAAAGTTGTAGATCTCATCGAGACGAGCAATTTTCGTGAAGAAAGTTTTTCGATCCGAGGTCATTTACTATTTATTTTTGATTTTACAAAATATTTATTTTTCGAATTTTCTGGTGCTGACACGTGGCAGCACCTGGTGCCGCCACGTGTCAGCCATTTTTGGCACTTTTATATATTCGTTTTAAAAAAATTAATAAATAAATACGAAGCACGTGCGTCGCACGTGCCTCCCCAGGCACGTGCTCCGCACGTGCCTCCACCGGTCCCCATCTCGCTGCCACGTGACGCAACGGGAACCGTCCGATCACGCGCGATCGGACGGCGCCTGTGCGTCGTCCTCCTCCGCCCCCCTTTCCCAAAAATCGCCGCCCGCGATTTTCTCCGCCATCGTCGCCGCACATCTCGTGGCCAAATCTCGCCGCCCCCGCGTATCCTCCTGATCCCCAACCCTATTTAAGAATCGTCGCCGCCTCCTTCATTCGCCATCCGCCGACTGCACGAGTCGAGGACACCGGTGGTGACAGCCCGGTGCCCTCGTCTTCCCCGACGAGATCCGAGCCTTCGTGGCTCGTCGCAGCATCGCGTCCCCGTGACCAGCTGCTCCTGCTCCAGCCTCGCCGCCGTCGAGCCAACTCCACGTCATCAACCACCTTCGTCTCCGCCTCGCCACGTCGCCTCCCCGTCGAGCCACCGTTCTACTCCGACAACAACTCCACCGCCTGACACCAACCCCGCCAACGACATCTCCTTCCACAACCACCGCTTCATCAACTTCATCTCCGGCCCTCTGCTTCGACGCCGTCAGCCTACACCGGTCCTCCGACCTCATCAAGCTCGCCAGGAGCAACTCTTCGACGTCGACCGCCTCGTCGGGACTCGAAGCCAGAACCCCTCGCCGGCCTCGCCTCCACCGCACAACCTGTGGCCGGACCGCCACTCCGCCTCGCCCTCACCACCAGCCCCCGGGCGGCGTGCCCGAGACCCTCCTCACGTGTTGTGCACGTGAGAGAGGGGTCTTCTTGCAAAGCCACCCCCGACTTCTTCATATATCGCAGCAGAGATCAACTCCAGAGGTCACATGCTCTGTACGTGATCCTCTGGCATATTTGCAAACGCCCCCCCAGAAGTCCCTCATATTGGCGTCCAGTCCACCACCGACCAGAGGCACGTGCTATGCACGTGCCCTCTGGTGATTTTGCAGAAGTACCCCCCCAGTGTAGGTAATTGCTTCTAGGTCCCTATCTGCACATTTTATAGTTATTTATTTATATTTATGTTGCAATCAGACCCCTGTGTTCCCCCTCAGTTTTGAACATTTTCTCTACATTATTTTATTATCAAAAAATAGCATGATGTTCGTTGAATAATTCTCTGCATTTTGACATATTGTGGGTATTTTTGTGACAGACGGTTAATTAATAAATAATTATTTTGTGGAAAATTGCATATTTTACCCAATTCTTGCTCTGAAATTGATAGTTCATTAACCGTGGCTCTAAAAATCCTCGAAAAATCACACATTGTAGAGTTAATTATTCTTAACATTGTGCCCTAAAAGATTTGCATTTTCATGCATATTTTGTCTTGTAAAAATCATTTTGCATCTTTTAGTATTTAATTTTTAATAGACATTAAACCCCACATTTTTAAGGTTTAGGATTTTTCTGAGATCCGTCACCTAGTGATAGATCTCAGATAATTTTAATCCTTGAAAATACGCAGGTTTGATATTTATTAAAATTAAATATTGAAATTCATTTTGTTTGCATATAAAAATCCATAAAAAATTCATATTGCATCCAAAAATTCCAAAAAAATTACAGTAAATCCATTTCATTATAGTTTATATTGTGGCCAAGTTTCGTATTTTTTGGACATCATTTGAACATAATTTACATTTTAGTCCCTAAAATAAGGCCAAATTTGCATTTTGCATCCTTTATTGCATTGAAAATTCCAAAAAAAGACCGCCTTGAAAACCGAACACGAATTTTGATAGATTTAATTCTAGGTTGTTCCTTTGCCTCCTTGTGATCGACCTTGGGACTTGCCCAAGTAAAATAAACATAAAACCACGAAATTAAAAATTGAATAAATTATTTGTGGTATTTTCTTGACCGTTTCCGATTGCCGCCTACAACGCACAATACGATAAAAACAACTTATTGAAAGCAGCGTTTCCGGATTCGTCAGATGGCGCCGTTGCCGGGGAGGCAAACGGCTTAGATTTTTGTCTAAAAATTTTTTGTTCGGTTTTTCACATTCGGGTAGTCTGACCCCCGAATTTTTCATTGTAAATTCCATTTTTTTCTGCAATTTATTTTCAGCATTTATTTTTCATATTATTTTTTGAGTCACTCTCTTACATTTTCTCTCTTATTTTTTTTGCGAGGTACCTTGTACGTGGAGCGGTTTTCAATAACCGACGCAACTTCACCAAAAGCCGCAATTAATTTAAGATCGAGTCGAGTCGTGAGAGAGAGTAGAGTCTAGGTTTTAATTTCTGCACTTTTAATTTCTGCAATTTTACAGCGGTGTCCGTTTGGACTCTCGCGTGTGTAACAAGACCTCTAAACTTTATTCTGTGGTGTGTCGTGGCCTGTTTCACTCTCCGGCGAGGGTGGGGCCCGACTTGAGTGGCGAATAGGATAGACCTGCACATACGGCTCTCAGAGCATTTATATTTTTGCTTGTGCTCGTAGGATCTTAAGCCACACTTCACTTTAATCGAGACGCACATAGATCGTTCAATTTAGCCAAAAATTTAAATCAATTCTTCCCGCTAATAGAACTTTCTGCTTAGGTGCGGTTTTCCATCGGCTTGCATTTCATTTAGAATAATTTTAAAATTCTGTCTAGCATCCCACATGGAGATTGCGAGGATTCACTGTAAGTCTTCTAACTGAGCATTCATCATAGTTTTCCGCGTGCATCGGCTTTTCTCGAATTCCTCCCTCTTGTTTTATAACATAACTTTAAAGGAAATTGGGACTGGACGGTAGACGTGTATTTGTGCTCATCTAATTTTTCAGTGATCACCTCATTAAAATCGGGACTGCTAAATATATATGATCTCAAAGAACCCATAAAATCAAGAATTTTTGCGGGAGAGCAACCCCGACCTTGGATGATTTTAATTTTTTGAGTGAGCGAGAGACGACACTTAAGGATAGAGCCCAAATCCAAAATCTCAGCTCGCTAAAATTTTTTGCCAAGATTGAATTATCACCAACTAAAATTGAAAAGATAATAGCCGAAATCTTACAGCTTCATTGTGTGAGTTGGTGAACCCAGGGTTTGATTTGTGTTTGTATTGGTGTGCGTGAACCGATATCGAAAATCAATAGCCGCACATTTGATAGAATTTTCTGTCCCATACAATCATCTCTCCCATCTCTTGATTTTAATCTCATCATGGAAATTTTTCCAAATTTCAGATCCAACCCATCATTTCTCTCAACTCCTTCAAAAATGACCGAACACCACGACGAAAACAAATCTATGTCGGTTTGGCCCAAATCCACTACTTCCTCTTCGTTTAATCCTCCAACATTTGCGGGAAGCTTTCAACCGCAGATGACTTCGACCTCATTAAATCCTTTCTCAAATCATCCAACCACACCATCTTGGACTGAACCGTCTTATTCTCACTCTCTCGCCAATGAAACATTTCAAGATCAAAATTTCTTTAAATCCCATGACTGGCAGAGAACCCAAACCCAGATGGAAAGACATGCGCTTAATGATCATCATCGTTGGATTGACAATGACAGACCCTTTGTCAGACATGATACTCATACAGAGGACTGGACTGAACTCCTAGACACATATAAACCCTGTATGCCGACTCCACAATATCAAGAGCTGACCAAACATGATCAAAGGACCCAACTCTACTCAGATCAAACACACATGCCTGTACCATATGAGCTGCCTCCTTCCATAAATTTTGAGGAGAAATTTTCAAGAAATGATCATATAATGGATATCCCAAGAAATTCTCCTCTCCGCATGTACAGAAAAATGGAAGACGAAATTATTGAACAAAATCCGAGTGCTCCTGTGGTTGATCATGAACAAAATTGTGAGGATAATGTTTCGAGGATAAAAATAAGATTTGAATTGATGGAGGATAGATTTCAAAAATTTGCCGACCGAGTAATCTCATTCTATGGTGGATCGGGTGTTAAACTAAATGAGAAAATGATTGGATTCCATGATGAAAATTTTGAGGATATTCAAAGACCTAGGAATGACTCTAATATCAAAGCTTCTGCTCATTATTCCCCTAGGAATGACTATGCCTCTGATCCATACTCTGAATATCAAGGCCCCTGCTCATCTAAGGAAGACACCACATCACCACACCACACAGAAAATACAAAAAAATTTGAAAATCCAGAAAATCTCATAAAAATTGAATCTGAAGAAGATCTGAGGAATTTGGATCCTACTTTACGGGAAGCACTGGAAAAATACTTGATTTTTGAACTTCCCATTATAAAGGCCATTGAACACTTCCCTGACCTTAAGAAATTTCTAATGGACAGATTAATCATCAAAAAGTCAGGAAGGATTAGAACAAAAACTGAAAGACATATCTTGTCAATGGCCTCCTCCTTGGTGTTGAGGAGAAAAACCAAGAGCCGCATAGTGAATCGGTTGCCCAGATTTGACTGCGAAATCAAAGACACAATCTTCACACATGCTCGTATTGATGACGATTCACCGATCAATATCCTCCCGACCTCTGTATTTCAGGAACTCAAACTCGGGCCAATTCGGAAGATACGAGAGATTGTTCAATTGGCAGACCGATCGATAAAAAGGCCGAGAGGAACCATTTCTGTCATCCTGAAATTCCAAGGAGCTCCGCTCAAAGTAGAATTCACGATTATTGATATTGAGCATCAAGGAGAATTCATCCAGTCTCCAATCATTCTCGGAAAACCATTCTTGGCATTGGCCAAGGCGAGTATCGATTGTGAGACTCGGGAAATAAATTTTACGGCATTGGAATCACTACGATCTGATACAGTCTTTGAGGAACCACGATTTTCTGAGGTATCCCACGAAGTCCCCAACAACCGCAACCATAAAACGGTAGAAGAGCCCTACCCCACTGCTACATCTGAGAGTGCGTTTGTTAATGAGACTATTGGTTTAGAGACTCTCCCCGATATCTCAATTCCCGCAGCTTTCTACTACGATCCTGAGACATTTGCATGGTCACACCCTGGAGCAACATACTCTGATTATCTTGACCAAATCCTCCCAAATCAAAAGTGCACCAACATTCAAGAAACAAAGAACGAACACGTAGCCCAAACACCGACCAAGGAGAAGAATTTTAATGGCTATTCATCTGGGTACTCAAGTGAACCGACATCTTCACGAAACAAGAAAAAGAAAGTCACCTTTGATCTTTCGGAAGAGGAATCGGTTGATGATCCCTCATCGGGTCCGGAAAAGGTAGTCTACATGAGTGAAGTATGTTCGGCATCTCTAAAGCCATATCTTCAAAAGGATCCAAAATTCGATTCTCGTTGGACAACTCCCGTTCCTAATTATTACTCATCCAAAGTTGATGCTCCTGCATTCTTTAAAAACACTGGAATTATTTCTTATGAGCTGACTGAGACCGGAGCATCTGAATATTCATCTGAGGACAAATCGATTGATCTTAAAAAGGAACGAAGCTTGAGGAAACAATTGAAGAAACAAAAAGACATGAACATCTGGAGTATGTCCACTTTCAAATACTATTCCTCTGAGGATAACTCTGATGATGGATATCTTTCATCCGACTCAAACACTTTGTCCACTATCCATCATGATATTTCTGAGGATGACACGGATAATAGTTGGGAATCATATGCCTCATCTCCGACTCATCATTACGATCTCCCACCGCAGGCTCACAAGAAGATTAGCCAAAAACCACCTTAATCATCGGCTACCCACCCTCCCTCCCGACCACATCGGTCTCCTTGTACAGCTTCTTCCTCTACTTAGGCCAAGGCCTAAGTATAGGGGGGACCGATGCCATCTATATATACCATCACACTCCACCTCCTGATCGACTCGCATCCTCCCTTCTTTTATACTTAGGCTGACCAAAGCCTAAGTATAGGGGGAACCGCCACCCACCTGTATATACCCTCCTCATTCACATACCCTGACCACTTCTTTTTCTTTTCTTTTCCGCTCTTCTTCTTCTATACTTAGACTATTCACGGTCTAAGTATAGGGGGTGATTTTTGTAAATCTTTTTCTTTTTCACTCTCTTACGCTTAGCCCGAGCTATGTCTTCTTTACGCTTCTTGTGCTCTGAGGACACAGCACTCGCTAAGTATAGGGGGGTCTGTATATATACTTTGTATATATTTTAGCCATACCTCGTACTTGCGCATAAGTCTATATGTATTTACGGGGTGGGTTTTTCTTAAAAATTAAAAAAAAAACAAAACAAAAAAAATGTGTTTTTCCACTAACACTGACTTCGCCCAAAATTTTTTGAAAAAAATGGCTTCTTATTCATTCATTCATTCAAAAAAAAAAGAGACAGAGAGAAAAGAATCACAAAAAAAATCTGACCATCTTGGTGGAGACTCGGCTACACTGGCCATCTTCACCAAAAATTCCAAATACAAAGAAGCAACCACCAAATAAAATCTGACCAAAAAGGTCCAAGCTTCAAGAAACCTGCAGATCTTGGTGGAGACTCGGCTACACTGGCCATCTTCACAAGGAGAGGTGACTACACTGGCCACCCTCCAGTTCTTTTCTCATTCTTCTATCTCCCCCCCCCCCCAATTCGATTGTGAACACAGCGCGACAGACCTTAGAAGGAAATACCTGACTCCCCGAGGACGAGTTATTGGAGAGGAGGCTTGCGCGGTAGTCCGGCATTCTGGGTGGGAAGAGCTAAAATATTTCACACACAAGAGTCGGTTATTCAATATTCAAAGAGTATACTTTGGGAAGATGATTGATCTAAGATGACTTCTGAGCCGAAACTGTAGCAATGATGTGTAGAACTTGAGGGCTGTTGATTTTAAAATTCTAAGTCTCACAGAAGTTCCGACACACAAATAATCCAAAGGTTGAGTTTAGGCTTACTTTCACCTTCAGCTCATGGTCTTGGTATGGGACCCAATCTCATTTCACCTCATGGCATTTCTTTTTGATGCTCAGGGACGAGCATGATTTAAGTATAGGGGGATGATGAATCTCATATTCATCACTCTAAATCTCATTTATTAAGCTCAAATCCCTAAAAATCAACAGCATTCTGGCATCTATTTTGCATAATTAGCATTCATGCATGTTTTCATAAGAATTGCATTTTAGCACAAAAATCTGCACAAAATAAGAAGCCAAAAATCCAAGCCAAATTGACCTGTAAATAAGCCTAACTTCCCGGATTTTTAACCCATTCATGCTAACTCCGAATGACTCAAAACTACTTCCACTGTGTACATATCACTAACAAGAATAAAGGAAAAATACAAAAAAAATAACTAACCCAAGTAAGTGGACCAAAAACCCAAACCCTAATTTCAGGATTTTCGGACTAAAAGCCACATATCTTCTCCATCCAGTGTCCGATTTAATCCTACTCACTGTTGAACTAATGTACATTCAATTACCTTCAACACAAGACCAAGTTCAAATGAATCGGAGCTCATATGTGAAAGTTGGGTTTTGGGCCTCTTTTGTACATTGTATATTTTCGCGGTTTTGACCTTGTATTTTATGTATATATTTTCCTAATCAATAAAAATCCAAAAAAATTAGAATTAAGTGTCTTTTATTTATCTTTGATTTTTCCATATTTTTCCGGATTTTTATCTTGTCTAAAAATGACATAAAAATTATAAAACCCAAAAATCAAGGTATTCTATGTACATAGGATACCCCAAAAATTCACTTTGTGCAAATGATCGAATTTGGTTTTGATGTCTTCATGAAAGTTGTAGATCTCATCGAGACGAGCAATTTTCGTGAAGAAAGTTTTTTGATCCGAGGTCATTTACTATTTATTTTTGATTTTACAAAATATTTATTTTTCGAATTTTCTGGTGCTGACACGTGGCAGCACCTGGTGTCGCCACGTGTCAGCCGTTTTTGGCACTTTTATATATTCGTTTTAAAAAAAATAATAATAAATAAATACGAAGCACGTGCGTCGCACGTGCCTCCCCAGGCACGTGCTCTGCACGTGCCTCCACCGGTCCCCATCTCGCTGCCACGTGACGCAACGGGAACCGTCCGATCACGCGCGATCGGACGGCGCATGTGCGTCGTCCTCCTCCGCCCCCCTTTCCCAAAAATCGCCGCCCGCAATTTTCTCCGCCATCGTCGCCGCACATCTCGCGGCCAAATCTCGCCGCCCCCACGTATCCTCCTGATCCCCAACCCTATTTAAAAATCGTCGCCGCCTCCTTCATTCGCCATCCGCCGACTGCACGAGTCGAGGACACCAGTGGTGACAGCCCGGTGCCCTCGTCTTCCCCGACGAGATCCGAGCCTTCGTGGCTCGTCGCAGCATCGCGTCCCCGTGACCAGCTGCTCCTGCTCCAGCCTCGCCGCCGTCGAGCCAACTCCACGTCATCAACCACCTTCGTCTCCGCCTCGCCACGCCGCCTCCCCGTCGAGCCACCGTTCTACTCCAACAACAACTCCACCGCCTGACACCAACCCCGCCAACGACATCTCCTTCGACAACCACCGCTTCATCAACTTCATCTCCGGCCCTCCGCTTCGACGTCGTCAGCCTGCACCGGTCCTCCGACCTCATCAAGCTCGCCAGGAGCAACTCTTCGACGTCGACCGCCTCGTAGGGACTCGAATCCAGAACCCCTCGCCGGCCTCGCCTCCACCGCACAACCTGTGGCCGGACTGCCACTTCGCCTCGCCCTCACCACCAGCCCCCGGGCGGCGTGCCCGAGACCCTCCTCACGTGTTGTGCACGTGAGAGAGGGGTCTTCTTGCAAAGCCACCCCCGACTTCTTCATATATCGCAGCAGAGATCAACTCCAGAGGTCACATGCTCTGCACGTGATCCTCTGGCATATTTGCAAACGCCCCCCCAGAAGTCCCTTATATTGGCGTCCAGTCCACCACCGACCAGAGGCACGTGCTATGCACGTGCCCTCTGGTGATTTTGCAGAAGTACCCCCCAGTGTAGGTAATTGCTTCTAGGTCCCAATCTGCACATTTTATAGTTATTTATTTATATTTATGTTGCAATCAGACCCCTGTGTTCCCCCTCAGTTTTGAACATTTTCTCTACATTATTTTATTATCAAAAAATAGCATGATGTTCGTTGAATAATTCTCTGCATTTTGACATATTGTGGGTATTTTTGTGACAGACGGTTAATTAATAAATAATTATTTTGTGGAAAATTGCATATTTTACCCAATTCTTGCTCTGAAATTGATAGTTCATTAACCGTGGCTCTAAAAATCCTCGAAAAATCACACATTGTAGAGTTAATTATTCTTAACATTGTGCCCTAAAAGATTTGCATTTGCATGCATATTTTGTCCTGTAAAAATCATTTTGCATCTTTTAGTATTTAATTTTTAATAGACATTAAACCCCACATTTTTAAGGTTTAGGATTTTTCTGAGATCCGTCACCTAGTGATAGATCTCAGATAATTTTGATCCTTGAAAATACGTAGGTTTGATATTTATTAAAATTAAATATTGAAATTCATTTTGTTTGCATATAAAAATCCATAAAAAATTCATATTGCATCCAAAAATTCCAAAAAAATTATAGTAAATCCATTTCGTTATAGTTTATATTGTGGCCAAGTTTCGTATTTTTTGGACATCATTTGAACATAATTTACATTTTAGTCCCTAAAATAAGGCCAAATTTGCATTTTGCATCCTTTATTGCATTGAAAATTCCAAAAAAAGACCGCCTTGAAAACCGAACACGAATTTTGATAGATTTAATTCTAGGTTGTTCCTTTGCCTCCTTGTGATCGACCTTGGGACTTGCCCAAGTAAAATAAACATAAAACCACGAAATTAAAAATTGAATAAATTATTTGTGGTATTTTCTTGACCGTTTCCGATTGCCGCCTACAACGCACAATACGATAAAAACAACTTATTAAAAGCAGCGTTTCCGGATTCGTCAAGTACCTATGTTGTAGCATGTCTGTGTGGATTATAGACGCTTGAATGCTGCGACGAAGAAGGATCGTTTTTCCCTTCCATTTATTGATCAGATCTTAGAAAGATTAGCAGGAAAAGAATTCTTCTGTTTCTTAGATGGGTTCTCTTGCTACAACCAAGTAGCTATCACTCCTGAGGAACAAGAAAAAACCCCATTCATGTGCCCCTTTGGTACCTATGCTTTCAGGCGCTTTCCCTTTGGGTTATGCAATGCTCCTGGTACATTGCAAAGGTACATGATTGCAGTATTCACTGAGATGGTCGATGAATTCCTGAAAGTCTTCATGGATGACTTCTCGGTCCATAGGTATTCCTTCGATTCATGTCTTAGAAATCTAGATCGAGTCCTCAAAAGATATTATGAGGTTAATCTGGTGCTCTCCTAGGAGAAAAGTCACTTCATGGTGACGGAGGGCATTGTGTTGGGGCATGTCATCTCCAAGAGAGGAATGGAGGTTGACCCTACCAAGGTGGACGTGATCAAATGACTCCAGCCACCAACCATCGTAAAACAGTTGCGGTCATTCCTCGGGCATGTTGGATTTTATCGAAGATTTATCAAGGATTTTTCAAATATCGCCCGACCGCTAACTGAGCTTTTAGGAAAAGACATGGAGTTTTTTGTTGATCATAAATGTCTTGAGGCCTTCAAGTAACTTCAAGGGATGATCATGGACGCCACGATCCTACAAGCCCCAGATTGGTCTCTTCCTTTTGAGATCATGACAGACTCCTCAGATTTTGTTGTTGGGGATGTATTAGAACAGAGGAGGGATGGCGTCCCATTTTCTATACACTATGCAAGAAAAGTGCTTGATACTGCTCAACGTAAATATACAGTTACCGAAAAGGAGATGCTTGCAGTAGTGTTCACCTTGGATAAATTCAGATCTCATCTAATCGGATCGAAGGTGATTGTGTTCACGGATCATACAACACTACAATACATAATGGAAAAAAGGACGTGAAGGCACGTCTTATTAGGTGGATTTTACTCATCTAGGAATTTGATTTGGACATTAGAGATAAACCTGGAAAGAAGAACGTAGTGGCTGACCACCTCTCCCGTCTCGAAATTCTGGATACTTCTGATGATACACCTATTCGAGACTCTTTTCCAGACAAGTCAGTTTTTGTTATCGTCTCGCTCATATGGTATGCTAATATAGTGAACTATCTTATCTCCAAGAAAGTTGCCGAAGATTGGCCCATGAGCCACATAAACCGACTTAAAGCGGATGCTAGACATTACCATTGGGAGGATCCGATCCTTTTCTTTGAAGGATCGGATTGTGTCTGGAGGAGGTGTATTCCTCATGAGTAATATCAAAGTGTCCTTACTTTCTATCTTATTCTGGAGGTTGGAGGACACCACTCTGGGAAGAGGACCGCATGGAAGGTACTACAATGTGGCTTATACTGGCCGACTCTATTTCACGATGTGCTCACCTTTGCGAAGTCGTGCATAGTATGCCAGCGAATGGGAGGAACCGTTGGTTCCAAGTATGAGACGCCAATGCAGCTTGTCATCATTTGTTATGTCTTTGACGCCCAGGGCATCGACTTCATGGGCCAATTCTCGGTTAGCCATGGTTTCGAATACATCCTTCTTCAGGTGGACTATCTGTCAAGGTAGGTGGAGGCTATCCCGACCCGACCCGCAGACAACAGGACTGTCTGTAAATTTATTAGAGATCACATCATCTCTAGGTTCGGGATCTCCAAAGTGTTGATATTCGATGAGGGTAGCTATTTTGTGAACAGAGATGTGAAGAAACTCTAAAAGCATAACAACATCGAACACCGTGTCGCTAGTCCTTATTACCCATAGACCAATGACATGGCAGAGGTCTCGAATAGGGAGGTTAAGACCATATTGCAGAAGCTTCTCCGCCCACACAGGAAGGATTGGTCTTAGATCTTAAATAAAGTCCTTTAGGCTTATAGGACAGCTTACAAGACACCATTAGGAACCTCCCCATTCAGAATGATATTTGGAAAGGCGTACCATTTGCCCGCAAAACTAGTGCATAAATCCGAATAGGAAATCAAGAAGGTCAATTGGAACACACACCTAGGGCAGAAAGTGAGAGAGAGATGGATTTGAATGAACTTGTGGAGATCAGAAACCAAGCATATGACAACAGTTTGGTGTACAAGGACAAGGTAAAGCGTTGGCACGATAGATTTATTAGACGAAAGACCTTTGTTCCTGGACAGAAAGTATGGTTGTTTAATGCGAGGTTGAAGGTTTTCCAGGCTAAGCTGAAATCCAAGTGGACGGGTCCGTTCATAGTCCGTGTTGTGCATGATAGTGGATGTGTAGAGATCACAGATCTTACAGATGGAGCACATGCATCCCTAGTTAATGGACAACTGCTGAAACACTTTGTCGAACCTAATGAACAGTTAGTCCGTGTTGAGGAGATTGTTTTCATGCGTGAGGCAGACTCAGTAGACATACATAAAACCGCACATGAGACCTTGCAACAGTGAGCTCTCTCCATTAGTAGCATCGAAAAGATTTAGATCTTGATCTTTGTATATACTCACCCTTCTTGTATATATTTCTTTCCCTCCCTCCCTTGTGATTCGAATCACTCACCCTGGCTCCATATATTCTCATTTTATGGCTATACTTAGTATGATGAGATCCTAAGTATAGGGGGGAGAGTGAGCCGAGTCTATTCACCATTCATTGTACATTTTTCAGATCTCATCGGTTCTTACAATCACTCATGTCCTATACTTAGGCTGACCAGAGCTTAAGTATAGGGGGAACCGATGCCCATCATGATATACTCTTCCATATTTCCCTCTCAAACTCGCCCGCCCCATTTTTGACCTTCTTCTACACTTAGGCTACTAGGGCCTAAGTATGGGGGGTGGAGCGACTTCTATACACTTTGTTCTTTTAGCTCTCGTATGCTTAACACGAGCTATGTCTTTTCCTCGTTTTTCAAGATCTGAGGGCATAGCACACGCTAAGTATAGGGGGCGTGTATATATTACATATATACTTTACCCTTAGCTCGTACTTTCGCGTATTTTCGTGTATTTTTTATTATAATTACGGGGTGGGTAAAAATTGAATTTTTTTTTGTTAAATACATGTATATTTATAATACTCTTGTATAATTTTTACAAAAAAAAATCAAAATCGAAGGCTTCATATGTACTCTCATATCATCCCTGCATTTAAAAAATGTCTTGCATTGCATTCATCTACATAGCATGTCACTGCACCTAATCTGCATATTTGGCATATGCAATGTGAAACGTTAGTGGGTTCAGAACAAAGTTATGAATAGATGTTGAGGATGGATTTGATTTGACCTTAATCTACCTAATTTCATAGGAACCTTTTAGGAATTGGAGTTAAGATTTTTCAGGTTGAGTGACTTAATTCTATGAGTTCGCAAGTCTGTGTTCACATGTCATCATGACTAGTCTAAATAGAATATCTCGTGAACATGCATGATTCTTTTAGACAGTGACCTAACTTTGACAAGCACTATGCATGTAGCTCTTCATTGATGAGGTGGTGAGGAGGTAGAATCCTTTGGCTTGGAGTAGCACATGGGTGGAAACATCCGTCCTCCTCTAGGGAGGGAAGTGCATCTCAACCTAGTCTGGTGGTGTTGACATCTAAGGACCGGATGCTGTGGGTTGAAATAAAGCTTCAAAAGAGGGATAGTCTACTGGCTCAAGGAGAAAAACTCCTTATGTACATGCTACACCTTGTTTATATTATAAAAAAAAGAAGAAGAAAAGAAAAGAAAAGAAAAGAGAAAACTCCAAAAAAGTGGGCATGCCTGATTAAAAATAAAATGTCTGTCGGAGTATGTATATTTGCAAGAAGCCTACAGCTGGATGACTTGGCTACACTGGTCAAGCATCTTAGGATAGGTAGCTACATTGGCTACTGTCCATTCTTCTCTCCACCCCCTCTTCTTGAGTCGGTTGCACTTGAACATAGAAGGGAATACCCCACTCCTCAAGGAAAGAGTTACTGCACTGGGGAATTAGAGTTACCTTGTTAGAGGAGGCTAGTTCTTTGCCATTTATGATGTGGAGAGCTATATTTCACTTACACAGTACAAGTAAGAATCATAGTCATCAGAAATTTGCGTTTGAGGATTTGTTCTAACCTGACTGTTGAGGTGTCTTGAATAGAAGACTTGTAGAACTTGAAGGCTGTTAGGTCTAAAATTCAGATCCTAATAAGGTTCATCCACACAATTAATCCGAAGGTCGAGTCAAGCTCCATTTTCACCTTTTGTTTATGACCTTAGTATGGAAGCCAAAATCATTTAACTTTTGCATTTCATTTTGTTGCTTGGGGACGAGCAAGGTTTAAGTATAGTGGGTTGACGAATCTGTGATCCATCACTCTATAAGTTGAAAATAGAGCTCTGTTCCCGGGTAATTAGATGCATATTTCCACTTATAATGCATAATTACATTTATGCATGCATAAATAATATCTGCATTTTAGCCTTCATATTTGCATTTAATAAGAAGCTAAATTCACTTGTAAAAATTGCCTATTTGTATATATTTTATATTAACTCCAAATCCCATAAATTCAACTCTATAGTGTATATATTACTAACACTAATACAAGAAAAAAATACCAAAAAATGCTAACTTGTAAAATTGACCAATAAAACCCGAGTACAAGTATGAGATTATGAACCTTAAAATGCACATATCTCTCTCATACGACCTCCGATTTAGGTTTACTCAGTTTTAAAATAATATACATTCAGTGACCTTCAAAACAAGACTAATTTCATTACGATCGGAGCTCGTATGCAAAACGTAGGTTTTGGGCCCCTATTGTATATTATACTTATTTGTATTTGTACCCTTGTATTTTATGGTTTCATTTGACCTCGTTTCCGTTTTTGTCAACATGAAACTTGTAGATCTCATCAAGACTACAACTTTCATGTTTTGAGTTTTTCCAAATTCGACAATCTTCTCCCTCTTATTTTATTTTCTTCCTCACAATAATATGATTGGGCCACGTGGTGCCTTTTGATTGCGCCACGCGGCCCGTCTCATCACGCACCACGTGCCCATTATCTCCTACCGTTGGATGATTGTTTGGAGCTCTCCATCATCGCCGTTCATTCTCGCCCATTCCCTGACCATCTGATCGAAGTCCAGATGCCATCAAGGTCTCCCCCCTGCGCCTCATCCCCAGCACTCCACGTGGCTCCATCATCGCCTTCCATATCTTCTCCAGGTAGCTCATTTCAGCCACCTACTCTGCTTCATGTCTCACCCTTCGATCTTATACCAGAAGAAATCTCCACTGTATTTCATTGCCTTCCCCACAACCTGCCACGTGGTGCGTCCTTCGCCTTACGATCGCACCCCCCTGATTTAATCCTGACCGCTCTTCATCGCCTATATCTCAACCGTTGGATAACGAGATCCAACGGTAGAGGACTCGTCTCCCACCTTCGAAAACTCCTCCACCACGTTGCTCCACCTCACCAACCCGCCGTCCCCTTTTTATTTTCTCTGCTTTGTCAGCCATCTTCTCCACTCTTCCACCACCCCACGATGGAGCCCATACTTCCACCATCCTCGCGGGAGACCACCTCCTCCATGATTCCCTCTTCTCCGCTCCATGAACCCCACACAAACCTCACCCTCCATCGTCGGGACACCCAGACTCCAACTATAATCACGCCGCCTCAGGCCATCGTCATCCCCATCTGCCCTTGCATGAGAGACCCTAAAGCTCTGCACCACCGATCTGTGACAGGGATTCAGCTCGAAAACAAGCAATGATATACGTTCTTCTCCGGCGAGATCCACAACGACCTTCGCCGTGCAGCAGCTTCTCCGTTATGCTGTTCGAGCTCGGCCACCTGTCGGCCCTAGAGCGGAGACCGACGGCTTCATTTTGATCCTCAATTCCCAGATAGACTCATCCATCTTCTTCTCCATTCATCTCCTCATTCACCTCCGATCTTCTCTTATTTTCTCTACGATGTCTTCGCCCAATCCCACCATCAACCTACCATCGATCGGGCTCCACCTCGGAGCCACCATCTTCGCACACCCTCCATTCTTACTGTCGACCTTTCGCCATTACCGACCATCCCATATCACAGCTCCGCCGTTCACGGCGGAGGAGCTCGTCGGCAGTCACCCGCTTCACCCCTTAAGGCCTCAAGCACCCGAATTCACCACGTGAGCACATACACCACATTTTTATGTGTCTCTAACATTGTAGGTGCCTTCTTCTGAACGGATTACCGGAGCTCCTTCGAGCTGCTTCATCTCCGACATCGCAGTGTCGAAGGCCTCTTCTAGGACATTCAGCATCCTCCCCAGATCTCCAGCTTCATCGACGTTCACTCAGGAAGATCTGGGGAGGTCTCTTTGGTCTCATCTAGGGAGGCAGAGCTGCGATTGCCTCACTGAAGCTCTGAAGTCGCCGCCACCGCAGCGGCAGCGGCGGAGGAACCCAGGCTGAAATTGCTGTTGGATTCACCCCCCGTTGATCATCCAACGACCATCATTCATCCACGAATCCTCCAGCGAACGTACAATCACCATTGGATCCTTCATATCTGACGGTCCATCTCCGGCCTCGTTGCCTGCTCTGAGCCTCTTCCCCGCCCCTTAGGCTCGGAGCATCCGATCCTCATCCAAAGCTGAGGCTACTCTCGAAGCTACGTCGAAGCACACATCCGAGCCTGCAGAAGACCCGAAGCAGCTCCGAGCCTTCAACGCTTCTTGAGGCTAGACCTCACTTGGTCTTCACGTGCGGTCTAGGTATTTTACATTGAGGCCCAACTGGTTTCTCAGACATGTATTTCAGTCCCCACCAGTCAACATAAAGTGAGGCGCACGTGTTATATGGAGAATTTGCACTCATACCCTCTACATTATTGGTAATTGCATTTTAGTCCATGTACGCACGTTTCTGATTTTAACAATTTTATTTCTGTTTGCATTTACACTTCTGTTTGCACGTTTATTTAGGCACTCATTTGGCATCATTTTATAATTCCAAAAATTACATGTTGTAAAGAAACCTGTGCTCTATCATTGTGAAGGCTATTTACATTTTTTAGAGCTTTGAGGAATTTAATATAATTCTTTTTTTGGAAATTTACATAGTTTTCCTACTGTGTGCCTTTAATTGATTATTATATTATTGGTTGCCTCCAAAAATCACCAAAAAATCACAATAGGTCTAGCTAGGTAGTTCCACACTATGCCCAAAAATCACATCATTTACATACATAACGAGGTCAGAGTAAATTAATTTGTATGTCCAAAATTCATCATTTTTGAGGTGTAATACTTTTCCTGGATTCATCTCACATAGAAGTATCGAGTTTAATGTTTGTATCTGAAAATGATTTAATTTCGAATTTATTAAAATTAATTATTGCAAAAACTACCATGCATTCATTTTAAATTCATTAAGTGTCAAAAAATTCCAAAAAAGATTGCAATAGCTTAATTTCATTGCATTTCATATTCTGGCCAAGTTTCATCATTTTTGGAGTTAATTTGACCATACTTTAAATTTTAACCTTCAAATTTGGCTTGAATTGCATTGCATTTTCTTAATTGCATAAAAAATACAAAAAAATATTCTCCTGAAAACCTAACATCGTAATTGACTTCAAATTAATCTAAGGAAAAAGTTGCCTCCCCGAGTTCGACCTTGTCTTACCCAAGTAAAATAAAAAAATTTGCCTCTTGCGTTTAATTTGACATTAATCAAAGTGGTTTTGATTAGTCCGGTTTGCCCAACTACAACGAATGCACATTAAATTTAATCGATAATTCGGTTGAATTAAGTAGGGTAATTCGAGAGATTTTCACCAAGGCATCCTAGCAAGGAAAAGGTTGTTCCCTTCTTTGCAGACTGACATGAGAGAGCAGGAGAGAAGACCGAGGAGAAGAAAAGAACATGTTTTCTTTAGTGTAGTTTTATTTCTATTTTCTTCTATTCTCTAAGAGAGAGAGAGAGACCCTTATTTTTGTAGTAATTATTTTATTAATTCAAGAACTTGGATATTCAGACACTCGTAGACACATTTCATCAAGTGTCTATTTACTTGGGAGGTCTACTCGATTTTTCCATTTTTCCTTGCATTCTGATTTTTATTCTCCCTATTTTATCTTTTTTATTTTGTTTCACACATTTTGAGTTTTATATTTTCTTTCTTCATTTTGTGTGCTTCTAGTCTTTAGATTCTTGGTTTTTATTTGCCGAGCCAGGTAGAGTTAGGTCCACACAATTAATAGAATTATGTGCCAATATATCGTTGGACTTAGTCAAATAATAAATCTATGATTCCTGAGTAGTAGTTCATGCTAGGTTGGTTTTTGTGTGCACACATATAGGATGAATTTCTTTTTATGCATGGTTCATTGTGCATGTCGACTGCTAGAGTAAAGTGCACATCCCTAACTCTAGCATTTGCATTCATTTGATTTTTCATGCATCGGCTTTTCTGAACTCCTTCCTCTGTTTTCTTTCGCATAGGCAATAAAAGGAATTAGAAAATTCATTAGATATTTTTTTCTTAAAAGACCAAAAAAGTGATAACTAATAAAATTATGACTGTTAATTATACTCGATCATAAAACCAAACGTAAAGGACAAAAATCATTGTTTTGATGAGAGTAACCCCCTCATTATCGCGGGTACACTCCATACCGAGCGAGGTGCATTGAATAGAGCCCCCATCCCTAGACTTATGCCCTAAGCGCTTGGGTTGGCTCTTCGACCCTATTATTGCTGCAAGCACTTTCCTCATACTTTAGATGAAGCGTCTGATGCTCTAGTAGGTGTGCTAGCCGACTGGAACATAGCCACTCTATGCTACTATATCTATGAGATTGTATATACTTGCTTTGTCACCTAACTCTAAAATTAAAAAGATAAAAGACCGAACCTTTACAGTCTTCACAGTGTTGAGTTGGTGAATTGAGGGGTTTGATTTTGTATTTTTCTTGTGTGTGTTAGATCACTCCGTGCATTTACTCCTTGTTCTACTAATATTTTAACTTGACTTTCGTGATCTCCTTAATCCCTACCTCTTGAATACCGAGATGGTTGATTAGAGGTACTTCTATTCGGACTTTGCAGAATTTTCTCACTCTGCTCCAGTTGGTGCACCACCATTTTATCAGGAGTATTATCAGGATTTTCCTTTTTGTACATATTCACCACACCACAGTTTCAGCCATCGGATTTTGACCATTATCCACCTCAAGAGTTTTATACCCACCTTCACTGCCACCCAATACTGAGTAGTTGGATTCAACTCTCATGGACACTACTCTCGGTTACATTACTTGGGTAGTGGACCAAATAAAGAAGAGCATAGATGACCTCACTACACTGAATAAGAGGCACATTGACGCTTCATCTTTTGGAATCATGGATTCATGAGAAGTCACATATGAAAGATTGCATTTACCAAAAATACAAAAAATGAGAAAAATATAAAAATCCATAAGGACAATAATGGGAGACACCAAGCCAGGACAGACTATGAGGAGAGGGCACACATGCCACCCACTATGCCCACACAAACATACACCATAGATTCCATCACTCTACTTCCGAAGGATGACACTGTACAGACTGCTCTTAGTCATCCTTGTATACATGATGATTCTGATTTTTTCCTCAATATGGAAGGGATAGAACATCTTAAAAAAATGTTAACCAACCTTGAAGTGATGACTTTGATGCCCCACTTCGAAAGACCATGAACCTTCCTCTTGCACCTACACCCAAGAAAAGAAAGAGATGTCACACGACTGAGCGCTACATTCTTACCATGGCCACTGCCCATGCCATCATCCACCGTCTACCCAATAGGAAAAGGTACATTGATACACCCTTCGTTAAATGTGCCATTTCCGACCATCACTCGATCACACTCTCCTTGACAATGACACATCAATTAACATAATACCATTCTCACTTGTCTAGTCACTCAATCAGGGACCTCTAAAGAAAATCAAGATGATTTGTCAGTTTGATGATCTTTCAATAAAGTGGTCGAAGGGTTTCTTGAAAACATTGTCATTCAGATCGAGGGCATGAGCTACACTATTGATTTTATTGCCATTCACATGGATACCTCAACCTCTGTGGAGAGCACTCTAATCATACTGGGTTTTCCTTTTCTCGCTATGGCGAAGGCTATTATTGATTATGGATCTGGAGAAATATGCCTTTGTTCTCACAATGAGAGTGTACTGATTGAGACGATCACCGCACCCATTTCTAGTCAGAAACCCTCAACTTATGAGAGTGTACCCCTGTCAACCCATTCATGGGACTATGACCTTGTAGTTGAGATCAAAGATGTTTTCTATACCATGGATGATACTGAGACTTGAGAATTCCTCTTCATGGGTGAAGACTTGGAAAGAATACACCTCTGTGTTCCTCCTTATAGTGTGTTGCGAAGTGTTGATGAGATCCACAACATTTACACCATAGATACCTTACCATGGAGGGCAACTATAGGATAGACTACAAGCCAGACCTGATCGTACTAATTCCATTGATAAGTTCGTGGCTTTTCATTTTGAGACCACGTGGGTTCTCCATCATGTCGATTTTGATCGAGATTCGTCAGCTGTTGACCTCGATATGGACATGCATCTTGTTAGATCCATTTCTCAGTGGTCACGCAAGAAGGTATGATGCGTGCCGTCTTGATCATTGTACATTCATCACCTTGTATATTCGCTTTCGTTTCTTTCATTCTATCTATTGTTTCCCTCATCCACCTCAATTCGTGTGTTAACCTTGCTTAGGATGTGCTTTATCCTAGGTATAAGGGAGGTGGACAAGTCGTGTGTTCTTCTTCATTTTGATTTTTAGTACTCATGGTGTTGCCTATGCGTTGGGATCTCTTACACTAAGTATAGGGGGAGTGTTGTATTCATTTTCTTTTAGTTATAATTCTTCCTTTCTTTTATTCTTTGATCCCTCACATGTCTCGTTACTTGTCTATACTTAGGGATATTTTACCCTAAGCATAGGGAGAGACATGATGAGATAATGATATAGTCATTGCCACCTTCGATCCTCCCAGCATTTTGTATACAGTCTGCTATACTTTGGATTATTTGATCCCAAGTACAGGGGCGACGATTGACTTATCATTCTTTATTTAGTCGTTGTAGCATAGACTTTTCTATACTTAGCATGATTTATGTCTTCCTTTTTCTCTTCGATCACCATGAGGACATAGCTCAAGCTAAACATAAGGGGCATATATACATTGTATATACATTAGCCATAACTCATACTTTCATATCTTTGAATAAAATGGCTAAAATATTATGTGGGTAAAGGTATACCCTAATTCAACTGTAAGGAATAACCTATGAATAAGTATAAAATTCTCAAAATTTGATCAATAAATCAATTTAACAATATTTTGCAAAATGATTTGAAAATGGTCGAAAAATATCTTACAAAATCCTTTGAAAACCTTTTGGAAAGCCTTTGTAAAATATTTTAAAACCTTCGTAAAAATCTTTTGTAAATATTTGCAAATTTTCATTTAATTTGTTTCCATAAAATTTTTGAAAATTCAGTTTGTAAATGATTTGGAATGGTTGTAAAACTAGCTTGAATAGCTATCAATACCTTATTTTTTTTGCAAAAATGATTTTCAAATTTTGTAAATGTTTGTAAAGTGTTTGTGAAAATGATCTGCAAAATAAAGTTTTCAAAATGTTTTTATAAATGTTTTCAAACTATTTTGAGAACCTTGCACATAATTTTAGCGAATAATTTTTTTTACAAGCCTAGTGTATACAAAACCATGTGAAATAATAACTGACTTATCCTATACAAATTTCTTGTGTAAATCCTTCACTTAACTCTAGTAAATAAGCACACACTCCTGTGTAAATACTTGCACATACTTCTTTCACTAACCTTATTAAAAATCCATAAAAAATTTAAAATAATCAAAACCCCATAAAAAATTGTAAAATATTTTCAAAAATTGCTTAAAAGATTTGCAAAACTTTTAAAAATACCATAAAAAGTTCAAAATCAGAAAATAGCTTCATAGAAAGATTTTCTTGCATTTCATAGCATTTGCATTTTTCGAATTTATAATGACAATTGAACTGGTATAAGTAAAATACGAAGATTGGAGTTTGGTTGGACTTTAATCCACTTAATTACAAGAACCTTATTGGAACTAGAATGGAACTACTTCAGGTCTACCAGACTTTATTCTTTGATACAACAAGACTAGATTCAGATTTCATCTTGACTGCCTACGTAGAATATTTCGAAACACATGTATGACTCTTGTCGACACTGACCTAACTTGGATAACTGCACCTTACACTTTGCTCAACTTAGTTGAAGTGTTAAAGGGCTAAAATTTTCGGCATGAGACACAAGCGAATGGAATTATGCATCACAATCTATGGCCATTGTACTCCAATCCGATCCAGTAACGACAAGATCAAAGGACAGGAGGTTTTGGGTTGCAATAAAGCTTCAAAATAGGGATAATATACAGGCTCAAGAGGAAAAAAATCCTTATGTAAATGCTGATGTAAATAGTATTAAAAAATGCAAAATCAAAGACTTCAAAAAATAGATGGGCAAAAATCAAAGAAAAATCAACTTCCATCTTTGTGTGTATATATAAAATAAGTAAGCATGTACTTCAAAGTCAACGATTCATATGAGCCTGCAGTAAGATGACTTGGCTACACTGGTCAAGCATCCTAGGAAAGGTAGCTACACCATTTACCCTCTATTATATTCTCCACATCCTCTTCTTGAGCTAGTTGCACTTGAATTTAGAAGGGAATACCCAGCTCCTCAAGGAAAGAGTTGCTGGATTGGCGAATTAGGGTCACCGTGTTGGAGAAGACCATCTCTTTACCACTTCAGCCGAGAGGAGCTACATATCAATTACATCGTATAAGATAGACTCATAGTTACAAGGATATGCGTAAGATATAGACTTGTTTTGACATGGCTTTTGAGGATACTTGGATAGAGTTTTATGGTTCTTAGAGGTTGATGAGTTTCAAGCCCACTTCCAAATAAGGTTTTAACCAAAACCTAAAATCCCAAAGGATTGACTGAGCTACAAACTTTGACTATATTAAGATAAGTTTGAAAGTTAAAATAAATCCAATTTATTCTTTTTTTTTATTTTTTTCTACACTCATTGCCATAAGTGTTTGCTAATGACTAGCAAAGGCGAGTATAGGGGTTTGATGAATCTCCATTTCATCACCTTTATTCTTTCATTTTGGCTTTAAACCTTAGTGAAATGCATGTATATAACATTAATTTATACAAAATAATACTTAATAATTAACCTCAAAATATAGTATAAATACATGTATTTAATTCCAAAGCAAAAAAATAAAGGAAAGAAAAGAAAAGAAAAAGAATGAAGTGTCAAACCCTGAGTGACCCTAGACTTTGAGTACCAGTCATCATGATGACTTGATCGATAAGGAATAAAGTAGGGGGAGATAGGGCCGAGAAATTGTATAGAACACACTAAAAAACCTTGATTTTTATTCACCAATAAATGCATTTTGGCACCTCTTTTTTTTCCCTATTTTTATACCTCAAATAGAGAAACCCTTAACATGAAAGTTGTACATAAAAATACAAAGAAAAATCAAATTTTATTTCACACGAAATTAATACGCAGTGCATCCGAGACCTACAGAACAAAAGATCGTAAAGAAAACTTTCTAGACCTATATCTCCTCCATACATACTCAAATTGACCAAACTAAACTTTATTGTTCACAAAATTTAATTATCTATTCCATAGTTTCATTTAATTTGGAGTTGAGATGCAAAAGATGACTTTTGAGTCCTCATTATACTCTATAGGTGTATATAAATTCAACACAATCATTATTTATATTTCTAACTTACTTATATTTTTATACACTTGTAAATATTATTCAAAATACATGTACATAATAAAGATAGAATCAAACCATAAAAAACTCCTTAAAATGAATAAAGTATTAAAATATATAGGTAAATAATACATATATAATACATATACATATTCATTTACGTGAATAAATTAAATCAGAGAACTATAATAAAATATGTAAATATATAATAGATATATAAAATATGTAAATATATAATAATACAATATAAATTAAAAAAAAAACCTTATATATAGGTAAATATACTTGTCATTATACTTCTAAAAATTAATACTTAATAATTTAACTTGTAAAAGTAAATAAAAATCATAATAAAATGCTACACAAATAAATAAACATGTTTTATGTTTTTATACTTTTCCTAAATAAATATGTAGCTATTTTACTTTATTTCTTTTTTATTTTTGTATTCCTATTTTCTCCTCATCTATTCTTACGTGGACCAATGAGGCGCCCTCGTGTGTTGACCTAGGGTTAATTGCATGGTCCTCCTCCACCTCTTTTGTCGAGGAACACCTCCTACCTACCCCCTCTCTTCTCCACTTTCGTGGCAATGATCTGCTACTCAAGGGAGCCTACTTTCTTCATCGAAAATCTTCGTAATAGGACTCTCAATCTCGCCATATCCCTAAATCAATTGTACATACACACAACCTATCGAAATCTTGTAACTAAGGGAACTCCTTTGTTCTGTGCATAAATAAACCCCAAGTCACCATTTTTGCTTTTTGGTCCTTATTTGCACCTTGAACCCTCTGATCCCTTCGTAGATTGGTTGAGCCTCGTAACAGATCGCTCTCTATCGATTTTGCAGCGTGCTAGGGTATGTTGAACTGAAAAATCGAGCGGTCTAAATATGTCTCACACAGGGCGGAGACACAGTCGTTGTGGTGACCACACGAAATTCGAAATTCAAACAACAATTAACCCACAACAAGTAATTCAAGCAATTAAAATAATGTGCGGAGTTAAAATTTATTATAACTCTACAACAAGATGTGTATAGGTGAAAGTATGTGTAGAGATCGAACACAGGGAGCAGACAGGAGAATGGGGCAATAATGCTAAAAATGTGAAAGTGATGTATTTGACTATCTTGTGCTATTTTTTTGTGGGTTTTTAATTTTTTTTAATTTTAGTTTTTATTTTTGATTTTATAATTTTATATTTTTATATTTTGATATTTAATTTTACTGATTTTGTTTTTTCTTTTTGTATTTTATATTTTTTATATTTTCTTTTATTTTAAAAAAACAAGCATACACTATAAGAAAAGGAGATAAGGTATTTATAAAAAGAGGTAAAAATACTAAAAAATCAGGAAATAAGATATTTTGGGGCTTTTTATATTTTTACAATGTTTTTGTGATTTTTCTAAATTTTTCCTCATTTTGTTTTGGTATTTTTTGAGTAAAAAATACTTAAATAAGTGAACAAAATAAAAGGTTGAACATAAAATGAGGATGAAAAATATCAAACAGAGTCCAAAATTCCTCAAATTTATTTTAAAATAATGGTAATAAAACAAAGAAAATTTAAGAATAGAAATTAGTTTTTTAGTATTTTTTAAGAGATTTTAATATTTTTATGAAGGTTTTTGGGGTTTTGTAATTTTTAGGGGTTTTCTTTTATATTTTTTAATGATTTTTGGTTTGAAGTTAAAATACACTAACATACACATAATATATTTTTTTTGGAATTTTTCAAATAGTTTTTGTAATTTTTAGGTATTTTCTAATGTAAACAGAGCTGAAAATGCATGTTTTGAATTTTTATAAATATAAAAATGCCATAAAAATGCAAAACAAAAATATGGCATGAAAGCACAACTAAACAGGAACTTATGCTATTTTTTGTGGATTTTTCAGGATTTTATGGACGCATAAAATAAATACTAGAAACATAAAGAAAATACACCTTAGCAGGGGTATTTTTGGAAATATTTAAAAATCTAGGGGCTTACGTGTAAATTTTCCAGAAATTACATAACTGAATTAAAAAATTTCTGGACCAATTAGAAATAGCCAAAATGCTAGGGATATATATGCAAAATTCCCGAAATCACGTACACAATGCAAGTGACTAGTAGGGACAAAACCGTAATTAATGAAAACTAGGAGGGCTAAATTGCAATTTCACCAAAATATTACAACGTTGCTGGAATGTCTTAGGACTACTCAGAAATACATGAAATGGCAGGCCCTTGCCCGCAAATAGCCAAGCCCACGTGCTCTCGCACGTACGCCTCACTGACAAGGGCTTCACTACAATTATAAAAAGTCTGAGGGCCTTTTGATAAATTTTACAAAATAATAACACTGCAAAGGAAAGATTGAATACTACTAAATAAATAGCAAAAATGATCGGGTGGCTCTACAAATTACCCAATCTGGGGGCGCTGGATAACGGCGGGATTTCTCCCACTTAACTCATGGCGGGCCAGGAACACTCGATGCCCCTTTGCGATCGATGGCTAGGATTAGAAGCCCACGAGGAGATCGACGATCAAAGCATGTGGGGATCTGATGGCTGCTGTAGCCCTGGAAGATCAGGCGGTTATCGGACGATTCTAGAGTATGGAGGAAGAACGCGTAAAGAACAGGCCATCGGCGACTTGGAATCAGCAAAATCTCGATACTCAGAGCTGTAAGTTCTCTTCCGATGGCTCCACTAGCTTCCTGGAAGCTTCCTCTAGCGAACAACGGCTTCAAAAAGACAGGTAGACCGCCGGAGCACCGCCACGATGGTCGGAGAGGGAGGATGCTCCAGGTTGCTCAGGTGTCAGCAAAAACGACCCCCCCAGGAGGGTCTCTTGGCACCTGGGACCTGCAAAGAAAATACACGACGACAACAAGGGGTCCCAGTGCAAACATGGGTGAATGAGTGGCGTATGGAGCGACTAGGTTCTCACCGGAGCAAGCTCCAGCGAAGGGGGTAATGGGTGATGAATCAATCACAAATCGAGCCAATAAAAAGCTAAAATTAAAGTTGGCACTACAGATAATCTACTGTAATGAAAAAAACAAATAAAAGCGACCTCGACCGGCTGAGAAAAGCCAGGAGATAAACCTCACGGCCAAAGTGGCCGGAGATAGGTGGTACGTCGCCCCGGCCTTCACCTGGCCTCGGGCGGAGGAGCTGGAGGCTCTGCTGTCACAGGAGTCAATCCGGAGCTCCAAGGCGAGGATCAAACTCGGTCGAAAAGGATTCAAAGAGGAAGAGGAAGGTCGGGAGTTAATTTGAATAGGTTGCTCAGGTGGCTCAAAGAACGAGGCGTAAAGATTGATGCAGCGTCCCAACGCCCAAAAAGAAGCTAGGGCGTGAATCCTTGATATATGATGAACAAAAGTCGTGAAGGATCCATCACGATAAGATGAAAGGATACGCCTTGAAAAAAATCATGAAAATGGGTAAAAAAATGCAAGTCTGACACGGAGCCAGACCTCGGTCAAAGAGTTGACCGAGGTCAACCAAGGGACAAATCTGGTTGGTCCATGTGGCCCAACCAGAAAAAACCTTGGAAAAAAGGTTTGTAAAATCAATTAAAAATAGTTATTGAATTTATTAATTTTTGGTTATTAAACAAAAAAATGTTTACTATTTTCTGAATTATTTTATTATGATTTTTAATTATTTTTTAGAGGTTTATAATTATAAGTTATATTTTATGGCTTATATAGGTATACATTTGTAAATATTTTAATATTTATTTTTATTTTGTGTATTTAATTTTATTAAATTTATTTAATATTTTATAAATTTATAAAGTATCTTTATACACTTAAATATATTTTTATTTTAGTTTTCTGAAGTGTTTGTATAATTAATAAAATAGAAGTATTAATTATATAGGTATTTGTACAGATATTATACCTATGTCTTCTATATATGTATTTTATTTTTGTGTTTTCTTTAGGTTTTTATTATGATTTTAATGTAAAAATATAATATAAATAATATTTACAAAATTAAAAAAATAAGAAAATATAAAATAATGAATAATATTTAATCTGTACAAGTATACAAAAGGGGTCCAAAACTCAACTTTCAAACCGTAGCTCCGAAAAATATGAAACCACATTCATTAAATAGCTTATTAAAAATTATATGTAATTAAAATGATTTTGGTACATTTCAAGTTTTTATTTGAGAGATATAGGTCTGGCAAGTTGGGATTCTGGAATCTTATTCAGATCATAGCTTTTTATCTGCTACATTATTTTTATATGAAATGAATTTTATATTTTTCTTTATTTAATTATCTACAACTTTCATGTTCAATGTTTCTTTATTTGAAGTATAAAAAGTGGAACCAGAAATAGGTCCCAAAATGAATAAAGAATGAATTAAATAAAAGGAATCTTAATTGGTTTCTAGCCCTTATCTCCCCCTACTTTATTCCTTCTCGACCTATTCATCTAGATGCCTAGGTCTCGGGGTTTCGGGTCATAAAATATTTACAATATTTTATTCTTTTTATTTTCTTTTCTTTATTCTATTATTTTGGCTTTAAAAGCTATGTTTTATACACTATTTACACGCACATGCATGAATGCTAAAATACGGGAATTAAGGGTATTTATAAGCAATTGCAAGGGTTTTTGAGGCCAAAATGATATAATAAAGACGATGAAATGTGGATTCATCATCACCATATACTTTGCCTTTGCTAGTCCCTAGCAAACACTTATGCAATAAGTGCATAAAAGAAAAATAAAGAAAAGAAAAAGAAGAAAGATGGATTAAATTTAATTATCAAACTTGTCTTCACGAAATTAAAGTTTGGAGATTAAGTCGGACCTTTGGAATTTTAGTGCGGGCGGAACCTTAATGCGAACCAGATTTGAAAGCCAACAGCCTTCGAGAATCCCAACACTCTCTCAAGTCTCCTCAATAGCCAGGTCAGAAATATTTCAACTCATACGCAAACCCTTACAACTATGAAGCTGACTCGTACAGTATAAGTGATGGTGGCCCTCCCCCAACTAGATTGACAAAGAGATTGACTTCTCCAGTACGACAACCCAATGATTCCCAAATCCAATAACTCCTTCCTCGAGGAGCGGGGTATTCCCTTCTAAGTTCAAGTGGCAACCAGCTCAAGAGGAGGGGTGAAGAGAAGAATGGACAGTATCCAGTGTAGCTACCTATCGTAGGATGCAAGACCAGTGTAGTCAAGTCATCCAGCTGCAGACTCACATAATTTGACTTTGAAACTCAAGCTTGCTTATTGGTTATTTAACGTATTCACATACTTTAGCAGGCATTTTATTTTTGTACATGCCTGTCCTTTTTTTTAATACTATATACAACAGCATTTACATAGGGAGTTTTTCCTCTTGAGCAAGTAGACTATCCCTCTTTTGAAGCTTTATTGCAACCCACACTCTCCTGTCTTTAGAACTCCTCATCACTGGACGGGTTGGGGTGCACTTCCCTCCCTAGAGGAGGACAAATGTTTCCACTTGTGTGCGTCTCATACCGGCAAATCCAACCCCCCACCACTCCAACTTAGTTGAGCCATGTGAAAGGTGCAGGTGTCCATGTTAGGTCATTATCAACAAGAGTCGTACGTGTGCTCCGAAATACTCTACTTAGGCAGTCAAGAATCCATTGAGCCAAGTCTCGTGATCCTCAAAGAATTAAGTCAACTAGACCTGAAGTACCTCAATTTCAGTTCCTATAAGGTTCCTATTATTAGGTAGATTTTAAGGTCCAACCAAGCTCCAATCTCCGGAATTTATTTAGATTTGTTCAACTATCAAACTCAATCCGAATAATGCTAATGCCATGCAAATGCGATGCAGAATACAGAAAATATTTTTGTGATGCGATTTTCAAAGATTTTAAACTTTTTATGGATTTTTGTAAAAGATGATGCATATGCATTTTTTGTATTTTTCAAAAAAAAAATTCAAATGTTTTTTGATTTTAATTTTGCAAATATTTTTGGGATTTTTGAAAAAAAAAGATTTTTGGATGAAAACTAGGTACAAATATTTACATGGGCCAGCATCTTATATTTACAAGACGTGGATTTTAAAAATTTACAAGGGTAAGTGGTCAATTTTATAGATATATATATAATGGATTTTGGTGTGATGTATGTATTCCTCAAACTTATTTGAAAAATAATTTACAAACAATTTTGAAAAACTATAGTCCAAAATAATTTTTATAAATAATTTTACAAACATGTACACACATTTGAAAATCATTTTGCAAAGGTTTTCCCAATAGTATGGATAGATTTTTCACATATTTTTGCAACCATTTTTCAAACCATTTGCAAACAATTTTTCAAAAATTTTATTTCACACAAAGAAAATAAAATTTACAAATCAAACTATTTTTACAAAGGTTGAAAACATGTAACAAAATATTTTCCAAATAGTTTTCAAAAGATTTTTCACAAAGGTTTTCAAACTATTTTTCAAACATTTTGCAAAAAGTATTTTCACATGATTTATTAATCAGTATATACAAAAAGAATTTGAGGAATGATAACATCTTTTTATTAAGGTTTTTAGCTAGTTTTTAAGTATAATAGCCATATTTATTAGTAAAAATACGAAAGTACGAGTTATGGCTAAAAATTATACGAAGTATATATGCCCCCCTATACTTATCTTGAGCTATGTCCTCATAGATCAGAGAGAAAAGAGAAGACATAACTCGTACTGAGTATAGACAAGTCTAATAAATAAATGAATAGGAGATGAATGAATGAATGAGAAGTCCACCGTCCACCCTATACTTAGGATCAAATAATCCTAAGTATATCATACTGTACACCAAGCAGGGAGGGTCGTGGGTGGGAATAAACAGATCGTACTCAGACTATCTCCCCCTATACTTAGGGTAAGATATCCCTCAGTATAGACAAGAAGAGGAGACATTGAAGAGGATCAATGGATAGAAGAACTCTGGGTGCACACCCCCCTATACTTAGGACAAAGTTCATCCTAAATATAGAAGACTGTCAGCAAGGGGCGACACCTTTTTGGTAGAAAAAGAAAATAGAAAAGGAAAAGAAGAAAAGAAGAAAAGAAGTCTGAAGATGGAAACGAGATCAGAGGATGTACACATCACCCCCCTATATACTTAGGGTAAAAGAAGCCCTAAGTATAGGAAACAACCGAAGTGATGAAACAGAACGAAGAGAGAGCACTCGGCTCGTCCACCCCCCTATACTTAGGACAAAGTACGTCCTAAGCAAGGAAAACACGAGAATGGGTGGATGAGCAAAATGGGAGATGGATAGAGATGAACAGAAGCGGATGTACAACAGAGATGGATGTACACAGGATCAAGAAGGCGGAAAGAGAACCTTCTTGCGGGACCGCTGAGGAATAGATCTGGTATGGTGCAGGTCAACATCAGGGTCCTCAAATGACACCAACCAATCAGGGTCGACATGGTGTAGGTCCTCAATAGTCCTAGGGTGTGAAGGTACAAATAACTGAGTGGAAGAAGTAAAACTAGGTCTGGCCTTGGGTGTCTCGCTACTGTCATCG
Source organism: Ottelia alismoides (assembly GCA_037367405.1). NCBI lineage: Eukaryota > Viridiplantae > Streptophyta > Magnoliopsida > Alismatales > Hydrocharitaceae > Ottelia > Ottelia alismoides. The sequence continues at coordinate 178,277 of JAZKJV010009287.1, read as the reverse complement.
TGAAAATGGATGAACTCATCATCGGAAGAAGTGTGCTCAGTGTCGTCCTGCGAGGTGTCATCCAGGTTAAAAGCAAAAGGAACGAACTCATCAGTGGAAGTAGTCGAACTCTGTTCATCCTCTATAATATCGGCCGGATCATCTTTCTCATCAAAAGGTCTGAAATCCCGAATAAAAGCAACAAGATCAAATTCGGCCTTTGTCTCATCAGTGTCTAAGTGAACAGGAACGGACTCATCAGTGAAAGAAGTCAAGTCATGGTTGTTCTGTCTAGTATCTACATCTGCCCTCCGCTCAATGGTGTCGATCGTGTAAATCCCGCGGTTGTCATCAATACAACGCTAAGTCCCAGAAGGAAGAACTCTGAGGTCCATGCTTTCCAAGTCTTCCTCCATGGGGAGGAATTCTTGGGTCTCAGTGGAATCCAATAAGCAGCAAAATTCTCTGATAGTCTCATCAATGTCATGGTCCTCAAGGTCAGCTAGGATAGGTGTGGTCATATCATGTGCAGGTCTCTGGTCAACTGTCGGTGTAGTGATCAACAATTTGCTCTCGTCAACAGGATGGAAGTGAATCTCTCCTGATCCATAATCAATAACGACCCTCGCAAAGGCGAGGAATGGTCATCCTAGGATGATTGGAGAGTGCTCCCCAGTGGAGGTCTCCATGGGCAAAATGACAAAATCAACATTGTAGCTCGTGCCCTGAATCGAAATGACAGCATTTTCAAGGATACCCTTCAGCCTCTTAATAGATCAATCAGCAAACTGTACTATCATCCTGGTCTTCTTCAGAGGCCCTAAGTGAAGAGATTGTACCAGCGAGAAGGGTAATATGCTAATCACCGTCGTCTAGGAGAGTATGATCACATGTGAAGTCAGAGATGGTGCAGCTAATGAAAGGTGTGTCAGCATTCCTCTTCCGAGGAATGGGACGTTGTGTGATGGCATGGGCAGTGGCCATGGTCAGAATGTGATGCTCAGATCTGCTCCTCCGCTTTCTCTTCTTGGGAAGATGAGCAGATAAATCGGTCATGGCCTGCTAAGGTGGGGCACGGATGATCTCATGAATGGTGGCCACCACTTCGGGTTCAGTCAACATTTTTTTGAATTTTCGGACTTCATCCATACAAGGGAGAAGGTCATAATCAGCATCTACACGAGGCATGCCAAGAGCAGTCTGTACAGTGGCATCCTCGAAGTCAAAGGTGGGACAAGGTGTGAGTGCAGATGTGGTCAGATGGTCTGGCAAATGGGCACTCTCCTCACAATATGAATCGACCAAGGTTCTCCCGAGTTCTTTTTGTATTTTTTTAAATGTTCTCATTTTTTGTATTTTAGGTGATTGCAAGCTCTCATGGAAATCCTCAAATGAATCCGAATCCTCAAAGAATGGAGTGGCATTCTGGTTCTTATTTAAACTAGTAAGGTCGGCAGTCCTTGAATTCATATGCTCCATCATTTGATTCAAGGTCTCAAGTGTGGATACCATGAAAGGTGACTCCAAAATCACAGGATCGGGTGTGTTGAGTGTGGGTGGTCCGTGTGGACAAAAATCTCAGTCCCACTCAGGATACTCTATGAAAAGTGGGTTGTAGAATTGTAAAGGAGATGGTGGTGGAAATGATTGGTGAATGTCAAAGTCCGAATCCTGAAATAATGGGTTGGTCGGATATGTACAAAAATCAGGAGCAAAGTCCTCTTGGAAAAAAGGAGGTGAACCGGCTGGAGTGAATGAGGAATCACAAAATCCGGATAGAAAACGCTCCAGTCAGCCATCTCGAAAACAAAAAGGAAAATGATACTCGGGAGAGCACGATGGTCAAGTCAAGAGAAGTGTGAATAAAGTCGCAAATGCGCAGAGACTATCTAGAATGCACACAAAACAATCATAAACAAAAATGAAAACAAGATAAACCCTCAATTCACCTACTCAACTCGGTGAAGACCACAAATGCGGTCTTTTTATCTTGTTTGTTTTAGAGTTTGGAGAGAAGTCAAGAAGTTGCACAAACACTTAGGGGCTGAAATGGAATTTTGGCACTAATCCTTAGTGTGTGCGCGAGCAATGTAAAACGAAGACAATAAGGGGATTACTCACCCAAAGACAATTTTTTTCTTTTTGGTTGATTTTAGGGTCAAGTAATATTAATAGTCCCAATTTTATTAGTTATCACTTTTTTTGGATTTTTAATGAGAATGCACGAGCCTTTCGAGGAGTTAATTATACTTTGCACCTAGGTGATCAAAATCAGAGGGAAAGGCGGAAAAGTAATGCAAGCGGCAATCGATGATGAATGCTAAAGCGTAAATGCTCACCTTGCCTCCAGCACTCTACATGCAAGGATGCTCAGCAGAATTGAAACCTAATCTATATGCAGATGCAAGCCGATGAAATCGCCCTAGGATGAGAAGCTGCTATTAGCGTGAAGAACCGTATTTCAAAATTTGACTAAGTCCAAAACATCACTATAGGCACAAGAAAATATACTTAGGTGTTTGGACCTAATACTATGTCAAGCAACTCCTACATCTAAGGGCTCAATCACACAAATAAAGAAAATAAAATCGGAAAATAGATGAAAAAAATGTGAAGAAAACCGACAAAACTGCGGTGAGCCCCCAAGTGAACAATTACTTGGAAATTGGGCCCGAGTGTCCAGAGTTCGAGGTACTTGTATTATTACAATAATAGAATCTCTCTCTCACTTAAGGTTATAAAAATAAATGAATACAAAAAAATAAAAGTGAAGCTAGGTCTTCAAAAATCTCTAAGTCTCCTTCGATGCAAAGCGAGCAAGTTGTAGCCGGCTTCACGTAGGTGCACAGGCGCCTAGGGTAGAGCGCCTCCCTCGATCCACAGTTCCTTGTACAAAGTCAACAAAGAGATATGTTAGATAGCTCAAAAGATATATCAAAATAATAAAAATAAATTAGGCACAAAAACAGACAAACAATCACAACCAAGCAAAATACAATCTACGCATTGTTGCTCCCCGTTAACGGTGTCATTTGTTGAACTGAAAAATCGAGCGGTCTAAATATGTCTCACACAGGGCGGAGACACAGTCACTGTGGCGACCACACGAAATTCGAAATTCAAACAACAATTAACCCACAACAAGTAATTCAAGTAATGAAAATAAATGTGCGGAGTTAAAATTTATTATAACTCTACAACAAGATGTGTATAGGTGCAAGTATGTATAGAAGTGGAACACAGGGAGCAGGTAGAACGGGGCAATAATGCTCAAAAATGTGAAAGTGGTGTATTTCTCTATCTTGTGCTTTTTTTTGCGGGTTTTTATTTTTTTTAATTTTATTTTTTATTTTTGATTTTATACTTTTATATTTTTATATTTTGATTTTTAATATTACTAATTGTGTATTTTCTTTTTATACTTTATATTTTTTAAATTTTCTTTTCTTTTAATAAAAAAGGATATAATATAAGAAAAAAGGAGATATGGTTTTAAAAAAAATAGGTAAAAATACTCAAAAATCTGGAAATAAGATATTTTTGGGCTTTTTTATTTTATAATATTTTTGTGATTTTTTTCCTTTTTTGGTATTTTAGAGTCAAAAATACTAAAAACAGTGAACAAAATAAAAGGCTGAAACTAAAATGAGGATGAAAAATAGCAAACAGAATCCAAAATTCTTCAAATTAAATTTTAAATAAAGGTAATAAAATAAAGAAAATTTGAGAACAGAAGTTAGATTTTTAATAGTTTTTAGTAGTTTTTAATATTTTATGAAGGTTTTTGGGGTTTTGTAATTTTTAGGTATTTTCTTTTATATTTTCTAATGATTTATGGTCAGAAGTTACTAAAATACACAAAATATATTTTTTTAGAATTTTTCCAACGCTTTTTATAATTTTTAGGTATTTTCTAATGCAAACAGAGTTGAAAGTGCATGTTTTTGAATTTTTATAAATATGAAAATGTAATAAATATGTAAAACAAAAATATGGCGTGAAAGCACAACTAAACATGAACTTATGCTAATTTTTGTGGATTTTTTAGGATTTTATGGATGCATGAAATAAATACTAGAAACATAAAGAAAATACAGCATAGCAGGGGTATTTTTGGAAATATTTAAAAGTCCTAGGGCTTACGTGTAAATTTTCCAGAAATTATATAACTGAATTAAAAACTTTCTGTACTAATTAGAAATAGCCAAAATGCTACGGATATATCCGCAAAATTCCCGAAGTCACGTGGACGAGGCATGTGACTAGTAGGGACTAATACATAATTAATGAAAACTAGGAGGGCTAAGTCGCAATTTCACCAAAATATTACAACAATGCTGGAATGTCTTAGGACTACTCAGAAATACATGAAATGACAGGTCCTTGCCTGCAAAATAGCCAAGCGCACGTGCTTTCGCACGTGCGCCTTACTGACAAGGCCTTCACTGCAATTATAAGAAGTCTGAGGGCCTTTTGATAAATTTTACATAAACACTGCAAAGGAAATATTGAGTACTACTAAATAAATAGCAAAAATGATCGGGTGGCTCTACAAATTACCCAATCCGGGGGAGCTGACGAACGGTGGGATTTCTCCCACATAACATGTGGCGGGCCAGGAACACTCGATGCCCCTTTGCGATCGATGGCCGGGATTTGAAGCCCACGAGGAGATCGATGGTCGAAGCACGTGGGGATCTGACGGTTGCTGTAGCTTTGGAAGATCAGGCGACGATTGGATGGTTCTTGAGTATGGAGGAAGAACGCGCAAAGAACATGCAGTCGACGACTTGGAATCGGCAAAATCTCGATACTCAGAGCTGTAAGTTCTCTTCCGATGGCTCCACTAGCTTCTTGGAAGCTTCCTCTAGCGAACAACGGCTTCAAAATGATAGGTAGATCGCCGGAGCACTGTCAGGATGGTCGGAGAGGGAGGATGCTCCAGGTTGCTTAGGTGTCAGCAAAAACGACCCCCCAGGAGGGTCTCATGGCATATGGGACATGCAAAGAAAATACACGACGACAACAAGGGATCCAAGTGCAAATGCGGGTGAATGGGTGGCGTATGGAGCGACTAGGTTCTCGCCGGAACTTGCTCCGGCGAGGAGGGTAACAGGTGATGAATCAATCACAAATCGAGCCAATAAAAAGCTGAAATTAAAGATGGCACTACAGCTAATCTACAACAAAGAAAAAAACAAATAAAAGCGACCTCGACCGGTTGAGAAAAACTAGGAGATAAAACTCACAGCCAAAGTGGTCGGAGATAGGTGGAACACTGCCCCGTCCTTCGCCTGGCCTCGCGCGAAGGAGCTGGAGGCTCCGCTGTCACAGGAGTCAATCCGGAGCTCCAAGGCGAGGGTCAAACTCGGTCGAAAAGGGTTCAAAGAGGAAGAGGAAGGTCGGGTGGTAATTTCAATAGGTTTCTCAGGTGGCTCAAACAACGAGGCGTGAAGATTGATGCAGCGTCCCAACGCCCAAAAAGAACCTAGGACGTGAATCCTTGATATATGGTGAACAAAAGTCGTAAAGGATCCATCACGATAAGATGAAAGGATATGCCTCAAAAAAAACCATGAAAATGGGTCAAAAATTCAAGTCTGACACGGAGCCAGACCTCGGTCAGAGAGTTGACTGAGGTCAACCAAGGGATAAATCTAGTTTGTCCATGTGGCCCAACCAGAAAAAAACCTTGGAAAAAAGATTTGTAAATTCAATTAAAAATAATTATTGAATTTATTAATTTTTAGTTATTAAATAAAAAATGTTTATTATTTTTTGAATTATTTTATTATGATTTTTAATTATTTTTTAGTGGTTTTTAATTACAAGTATATTTTATGGCTTATATAGGTGTACATTTCTATATATTTTAATATTTATTTTTATTTTATGTATTTAATTTTATTAATTTTATTTAATATTTTATAGATTTATAAAGTATTTTTATACACTTAAATATATTTTTATTTTATTTTTCTGATGTGTTTTGTACAATTAATAAAATAGAAGTATTAATTATATATGTATATGTACAGGTATTATACCTATGTCTTCTATATATGTATTTTATTTTTGTGTTTTCTTTAGGTTTTTATTCTGATTTTATGTACAAATATATTATAAATAATATTTAAAAATTATAAAATTAAAAAATTATAAAATAATGAATAATTAATAAAATTATTATTTTAATTTGTACAAGTATACAAAAGCTGTCAAAAGCTCAACTTTCAAATCGTAGCTTTGAAAAATACGAAACCACCTTCATTAAATAGCTTATTAAAAATTATATGCAATTAAAGGTGATTTTGATACATTTCAAGTTTTTATTTGAGAGATACAGGTCTGAGAATTTAGGATTATTGAATCTTTTTCAGATCATAACTTTTTATCTTAACATTATTTTTGTATGAAATGAATTTTATATTTTTCTTTATTTAATTATCTACAACTTTCATGTTCAAAGTTTCTTTATTTGAAGCATAAAAAGGAACCAAAAATAGGTCCCAAAATGAATAAAGAATGAATTAAATAAAAGGAATCTTAATTGGTTTCTGGCCTTATCTCCCCCTGCTTTATTCCTTGTCGACCTATTCATCTAAATGCCTAGGTCTCGGGGTTTCAGGTCATAAAATATTTAAAATATTTTATTCTTTTTCTTTTCTTTTCTTTATTCTATTATTTTGACTTTAAAAACTGTGTTTTATGCACTACTTACACACACATGCATGAATGCTAAAATGCGGGAATTAAGGGTATTTACAAGCATTTGCCAGGGTTTTTGAGGCCAAAATGATAGAATAGAGATGATGAAATGTGGATTCATCAGGGTATTCAAACTGATCCACAGTTTTCCAGAGTCCCGTCTGTGAGGTTTCTGCTCCCTTGTCTCCAAGTACGAGATGCTTTTCTTTGCATTTATGTAGAATTTTATTTTAATTTTTTGTCTCAATTTTTATTTCATGCATTGACCATCGTTTTTAGTTAGATTATAGATTTTTAGTTCTTCGGAGCACTAGAGATCCGACCATCGTCCACCATGCTACTACCTCGTTCCAACCCCCTTTTATCTTCCATCAACCCCTCCTCCACAACCTGCAACTTCTCCACCTTCGCAATCACCCATATCACCTCAGTCACCCTCTGACTGAGCCCGATGCTTTCCCTCTTCCTCTCGTCGGAGAGCAATCACTCCACCTCGTTTCGACTCCATTTCACCCAATAAAGGGTGAGAACCATCACCCTTATCTCTCATCTCTTTTTTTGTACGTGGGCCCTTCCAAGAGCCCCTCTTGGGGCCGATTTGACCAATTACAAAGTCTCAAGGTACTTGTGAGCTCCATGCCCCTATCGATGGGGCCCGGACATGTTTGAGGCCATCAACTACCGTGGAACACTTTTTGGAGCATCACGAGTACTTCAATAGCAAGGAAGGAGGTCAGACATCGAAGTATCACTGGATTGAAGCTTGGAAGAAGCAGGGTTCTTCCTTGTTCTTCCAAGTGCCTTCCTTGCTATCCTATTAGGAATGATTCCTCCATGCGTGCAACGATCGTTAGATTGAAGCCAACATACACAGTCAGATCTCCATCGAGATCTAATATCAAGCATCCATCGACAAGGAGGTATCAACCATCCACCACATGACACATGTCTAAGTGAATCGAGGAACATCGTTGGATGGCGTGCTATATCATGTAAATAACTTATATCCCTTGCCGCCTTTTTTGAATTTATACTTTAACCTTGTAAGTATTACCTTTCTTTTTAAATTTTATGTAAATTTTGCAAAATGGCCTTGAATGTATTGTATATTACATTCCAATCACTTGCACGGTGACATTACGTGTATTTTGCAGTAAAGCCCCTTCGTCCTATTGTATATATTTTTAATGCTTAAAATTGTAATAATAGTGTAATATTTCTGGGATATTTGTATGGAGACCCTTGTAAATTATTTTTATTGCAAATATATCCCTTCAAGTATTGTAATTTATTTCATGTCTTTTATTTTTATTAAGTAGCTCCAGTATCTTAAAAATGTTGGAAAAATTTGATAAATGCCCGATCTGATGTTTTTATATGCCTGCATTTTAGTTAGCATTTTAGTATATTTTACCATTTATTAGGAATCTTTTAGGATCTTTTTATTTCCTGACAATAGAGAAAAATATATAAAAAATTATAAAACCTACTTTAAAAATTCCAAAAAAATATGTATATATATATTACAATGTATTATCATTTCAAACCAAAAATAACATATATGGAAAATCATAAAAAGTTTATAGTAATCAGTGAAAATTTTATAAAAATCCATAAATAATCTTAATGTTCTTTGGGACTTTTAGGCTAATTTTCTTTTTTTAACACATGAAATAATTCATCTAATTATTATATTCCTCATTTTGGTATATTAAATACATTTCAAATACATAAAAATGAGAAAAAATTACATAAAAAATCATAAAAATAGAGAAAAATATTAAAAATATGTAAATATTTTATTTTATGATTTTTAAGTTGATATAGTTATATTTAAAAATATAAATCCCTATTTACACTATATATATTATATACTACTTATATACATATTACTATTATTAATTATAAATACTTAATGTATATTTAAAACCTTTAAAAAATAAAAAGGACTATTCCTTTATATATTTCCTATATTTTTATATATTTAATATATGCCCATATCTATTATTTATAATATACATATTACTATATATTATATCTTAAAATAAAAAAAACTAAAAATTTGCAAAAGTAAAAGTAAAAAAATTAAAAATAATGTAAAAGAATTAATAATATATATAATTAAATATAATTAAAACCCACAAAAAATTAAAAATAAAAAAAGTATAAAAATAATTATTGTTAATAATTATACATATCTCCATTGCTCTCTATGGTTCAACTCCTACTACTTGTCATTGTACATCATTTGTAGGGTATAATAAATTTCATCTCGCATCTTAGTTTATTGTTTTATCTATATTGTTGGTTGATTCTTGATTTGTTGGATTAGTTCAGGTAATGAGGGCTAGGAGAGGCATTGATACAATGATTGTTGGATCCGACTTATCAGACACCGTATGCCCTCCATGATCGTAAGCTAGATATCTCGAGTCAGTTGAATAATCAAGGACTCCCAATTGCAGTCTTTCATTGAGCCTTTAAGGACAGATGATCCTTCTTCCAATGGCCAACCTGATTACAGTGCCAATAAGGTTTTCTTTGATTTTTTCTAGATCTTCTCCTTTGGTACAATTTTATTATTGTTACTATCCTTTCTGTTTTTCTCCTTACCCTTCAAGGTCAAGAAATTGACCTTAGACAGAACATCAATAGGAACCACATGCTTTTTGTTTCATGTATCCCTCCTCTGTGTCTATTGTCATCATCAAGTAATCCATAGAGTTTTTCCCCTTTATGTGCTTTAGAGTCATACTGAAGTCTTCCCAAGATTTAGTGAATTTTTCTATGATGCACATGATTTGAATTCGCAACTTCTAAATCATGGAGCAAGAGTAAAAAACTCGTGTACCTATTCAGAAACCGACTTTCCTTTGATCATGAAAAACTTTCTAAACTTATTGACGAAGTATTTCTTTATTCCAAGGTCATCGGTGTTATAATTCTGGTCCAATTCTTCACATAACTCCTTCACAGTCTGCATGGACGAACAATATACATCGAACAACATGTTGGATAGAGCCAATATTATACAACCATGACATATACGATCGCATTCCTTCCACACAGATTGCGCTTTCTAGCTATCGGGTGAGGGTTTTTCTTTTTCACCATAGGATACTCGGTTTTCAAGCATCGAAATTAACCCTATGGTGGCTAACCAGATTTTCATGTGTTGTTGCCAACGCTTGAAATTCTGACCACCGAATTTTTCAGGCATCCCGGTCATATCCCTCAATTCAAACATGGTGTCTGATATAGTTATAAATCTTATTTCGGATATCATCTCTGAGATTATTGTTAATAGCATCATTAAGGCATACAATAAATAGTAATTTTCTGGATCCGTACCAATCAATATAAATGCATTACAAATTAATAACATAATAATTATGCCTTTCCAATTCATACTCTGATTACAAAATGCACAAAGGAACCAATTTAATATGTAGAATAAAAATTAGGGCGGACCAGGAAAGTTAAAGCAATAAACATATTGCGGCAAATAAAATAGTAAATATATTATATTAGAGATCATTGAAGCATCGATGTAATGAACTGTCCTTAGAGAAGATATCTCTCCCACATTATAGGTGCAAAGGGTACCCACTATCCGCTCCTAGAATATGGTGGCACACAACTATCGTCCATGCACACTGATAAGATCGTCCTCAAAAGCACCTCAGAGAATTGCAACTGAGAGAAAGAACGGGGTCACAATCGCGGTGGAAAAACAGAGAGTGAGAGAGAGAAATTTCTTGTGTTAGAAGAAATCGGGTGTCCATGGATGTGTATAAGTAGACCTAGTGCACGGCTTTTCCGTCTTCTAAAAATGTCCCTCAACAGATGCTTCTTCGGATTTTGAAACAACGTTTAAGTTAGAGTCGTTTGGTTGAGTTGAATCTCCATAGCAGTCGAATCGCAATTAATCCATATGATTAATTTATTCAACACACAAAAAGAAATCCATAGCCAAATTATCGAGATCCGAAGTCCGAATTGACTCCTTCGAGCCCGAGCCCAAGCTCGAGACGGAGAGGAGCAGAGCACACGCGCACAGGTGGTCCTCTATTCATTCTCTCTACTATTGCTACAAGAACTTGGGGTATGAACTCATATATAAGTCCATGAAAATTTTAGAACTATTAGACATGGTACTAAAAATCCACCCAATACTCCTCTTATTTCAAATTTGGGAATTTCCAACGTCCCTCCAACATCATTTGGTATCCCAATTGAAATCAAATTGATAATTCAATGTAATTGCTTAGGTTTAACAAGTTAAAATCTCATTACATTAAGTCTAAATATAACAAAATAATATACATAGCTATATCATCAACAACACTCTATATAACAATGTTTATCTGTTGGTATTTTCAAAAGATGGGTTAATCGCAGGTAATTTTTTAGTTCAAGGTTTCATGATGATTAACTCAAATTTTAAAAATAGCAATAGATAAACATTGCTGTATAAAGCGTCAGTAATGATATAGCAATGGTTATGACTATCATCGCTAATTTTTAGCATAAAAATCATCTAGCAATAGATAATATTCATCACTATATAGTTAACAAGGGACACTTTAGTGACAAACTTAAAATAAATGTCGACCTAGACTCAATTTGTTGAAGTGTATGGAGCTTAAAGTGTATTTTGCAATTCCTATATAGTTTAATTACCTGCAAAAAGGGGCGGACCCATATACATGATATGGGGGGGCACGTGCTCATCCCCCCACCCCCCCCAAAAAAAAAATAAATTTTGGAAATTTCCTATAATCACATTCTTATTCCATTAATTGAGATCAAAATCCAGTCATCGTGCCCCCATACATCCCTCATTGCCTCCTCTCTCGTATTCTCTAAGGATGTCAAACTTGAGTTGATGTTGTTGTGCCTCCCCTCCTCATGGTGCCGGCTCCCCGCCCGATGGCATCCTTAGATCTCAACTGCATTATACAGTAACTGTATGCGCCCATCCTCCATCTCTTGAGTAGCATCGCATCCTCTCTCGCATTCCCCCTGTACATCTAATCCAAGTTGTTGTGCTTTCCTTCCCCATAGTTCTGACTCCCCCGCTCGGTAGCATCCTAGGCTCCCTTACATAGTACAACATGTTTATATACATAGGTGCACCACGTGTCCCTCTCGGCTCCTCCCACCTGCTCAATGGGTCACTCGGCTTCCTTCTTATATGTGTCAGACAGTCGAGTTACGGCTTCTTATTTATTTATTTATTATTGTTGTTGTTGTTTGTGAGGGTGCCCCCTTAGCCTGTAATCCTAGTTCCGCCACTGCCTGCAAAAGAGTAAAATTCACCGTAAGTATTGAATTTAAATCAGATTCATTCTCATGTGAGTCTAAACTTTGAAACCGGAAACAAGCAATTTAGATGAGTTCAGGACATAGTTTTCCATAATACACAGTTTTCAACATGAAATCTACTGGTATATGACGACCAGCCTAAGCGATCGGGGTAAAAGGTCTAAAAATGGTCGTTGCGACCTCGATCAAGTAGACTAAGTCAATCAAGAAGAAATCAACCACTCAAATCAGATAAAAACAAACAAGCACAAAATAGAGCGGTCTAGCTATAGGATTAACCTGGTATAGCTCCCAGGGTCGAACACAAGGAGCACAGATTGGCTAAATAGCCTACGATGTAGTCAGAAATCCGAGGGAATCTTTTTTTAGTGGTTTTTATTTGTTTTTATATTTTTTTTAGATTTTTTAAATGATGAGAAAATTAAAGAAGGCACACAGATAATGAACTTCAACAATTTATTTAAAGCATTAAGAATCAAGAAAAAATTCAAAGAAAAATGTTTTTATGTGTTTTATAATTTTTTATGTTTTTGGTGAATTTTTGAGATTTTTCTAATGGGTAAATTATTTATTAAAAATCAAACAATGCAACCAAGAAGAGGTACTGTCCAGCAAGGTTAGAAACTCAAAAATAAAATATTTAAGAGTTTCAATCAACCCTGGAGGTAATTTTCCTGTAAACTATGAAGAATAAGGAAAATTTAGGCACCCTAATTATTATTTTTGGATTTTTAATTTAATTTTTATAATTTGTATGGGTTTTTAGGGGTTTTTCAATTTTTAAGGTTTTTAAGTGATGAAAAATCACCAAAAATGGCTGGAAAATCAAACAGCAAGCAAACTACAAGTCCTAATTTTTTTAGAATTTTTGGTGGGGTTTTTATATTTTTTTGGTATTTTTAAAGTCAAATAGTGGCAAAAATAGGGGTTTTTGAATTTTTAAAAATAGCAAATGAAATCAAAAATGTCCTCAAAAATCAAAGAAATTCCTACACCATGGCAGGAGCCATGTGTCAAAATCTCATTGGATTTGGAGGTCGTTTGATATTTTATTCAAAAATAACAAGGGGGCACTGTGCACAGGGACCTAAGTGCAAATACCCAAAAGTTCTGGGGTCCTGGTGCAAAATACCCAGCAAAACACGTGCCAAGCACGTGCCTGGGGCACAAAGGGACCAAATGGTAATAAAAATAAGTTCCGAGGGCTTATTGGTAACAAGTACCAAAAGTCCAGGGGCTTATTTGCAAATAACCCAAAATAAAACGCACATGTGCAAATAAAACATTCACAGGGGTATATATGCAATTACTCAAAAAGTTTTATTCATTTCATAACAACCAGAACTACAGGATTAATTATGCAAAATTCCCAAAATAACACGTGACGAAGCACGTGGCTCTCAACTGGCAGGGGTATAAATGCAAATAAAAATAAGCACGAGGGTCTCTATGCAAATATCCCAGAAAATAAACAACTGACTCGACAACTTACAGGACTGAAACGAAATAAAGCAAAGATAAGGGCCTAAGGGTAAATTACCCTTTATTAAATGGAGTCGTTGGATGCGCGCCACGTGTAGATCGGACGGCTGCAGAGGGTGGGCGCTCCAGATGGTGTCTCCTCGGATCGGACGGTGGAAGCTACTCCTCGATCGGACGGCCAAGATCTGATCTGTAGCGATGAGGACGATCGGACGGCGATGGAGGGTCCTCGAAGAACAGGTCCCCGGCGAGACTCGCCGGGCTCGTGCGTGCGCTAGGGTCCTCCGGTGAGCCTCCTGAAGGTCGGAGAAGAATCGCGGAAGGCTCCCGCGTCTGTCGGTGGTCTCCGACGGGCAATCCGAGCTCCGAGGAGCTCGAGCAAGGCCGGCGGAGCTGGGTCTCCTGGCTGGATGGCGAAGGGCCTCAGACGCCCTCGTTTTGACCTGAAAAACGAACCAGAAGACTCGCGGGTCGAGGGCAAAGTACCTCGACCCGGTTAGGCGGCGTGAAGGTGAAGTGTGAGTCGGAATGGCGAGCTCCGGCGAGGGTGGTCGGTGAAGGAGCTCGGTTCCCAGATCCTGTGCGATCTGGGTTGTGTGGAGGGGTGAAGAAGGTGCGGAGAGGTCTGGCGGAGATGATGGCGGTTTCGGAATGGAAGATGGGTGGTCGGAGGTGCCTGGCGAAGGCGGCGGAGCTACGCTAACAGTAACTGAAAAATCAAAATCTAAGCTATCCTACGGCCTAAGGGTTCTACCTGGGTGGTCGGAGAGACTGGGGAAGAGCAGGGGGTGCTCCTGGTCGTAGCCTCGAGGGTCGTCTCGGCCCGAGGCTCGATGCTCGACGCTGGTGGCGGAGCAGCGGCGGCGAAGAACGCCGGATCAGTGGATTCGCCTCCTCGCCTCGCTGCAACAAGGGCAAACGCTTGCTGTCACTCTCGCGGTGCCTATGGAGGTCACTGGGAAGAAGGAGAAGGTCCAAAGATGAGGCGCGGAGGCGGCGGAGGTCGGGATATATATGGTGACAGGTGCGATTAGGGTTGGGTGGAGACAGCGATGGAAGGCGTGGATTTTGTGGCGAAAGATCGGGCGAGGATGAGGGATGATCGGCGAAGAATCCGGGCATGGGGTTCGCGTGGGAGACAGCCTGGAGATGCGTGGAAAAATCGGCGAAGGCGGGGCGGCACGCATCTTCCAGAAAAGGAAGGAGTCCGCGGGGGAGTTGACCGGGGTCAACAATCCCCCGTGGACCAATCAGAAGCTGCCACGTGTATTCAATTTTTGTTTATTTATTTTAAGGTAGAAATAGGCCGAATTAAAGAAAACTCAAAACATGAAATGTTTTTCTTTTATTTTTTTCTATTTTTTGGTGATTTTTAATTAATTTTTGGAAATAAAAATAGGGTAGCTATGTATATAGGTATATGTACACTATATGGATTTTTATTTTTGATTTTTTTATTTGTTATTTTTATGTATTTTTATGCTCATTTTGTATTTTATTTATTTACATCATAAAATATGGAATAAAATGGTATTTTTATTTTATTTTAATTATTTATACACAAGGGTGAAATAAATAATTGTATACATTTATATACATGGTATTTATACAATGTATTTTTGTATTTTTCATTTTGTAATTTTTATTTGATTTTTGTTTTGTTTCTTGTTATTTTATGTATTTACAATATGTAACATAGAATATTTACAAAAAGTTTAGAAAATACTTTTATTTATTTATAGGGTTAAATAAATACCTTGGTGTGGTTTATGTATATGGTGAAGGAAGGGTATTTTTGATCTTTTTGCTTTTCATCTTTTTATTTTGTTTTTAATAGTTTCTAAATATACACACAATATGGACAAACATATTTTTGGGTGAGGAAAATATAATTTTATGTATTTACAGAAGTATAAACATGAGCTCCTATCTCCCTCTACTTTGGCTTTTATGCGGTCAGGCCCATGCTGAGCCCTCCCTTGGGTTAGGTTGCTCAATATTTATTCTAAATATTTCCCTCTTTTTCTTTTTGCTCTTTATTCTTTTATTTTGTGCACAAAAACATGCTAATTATAGGTTTTTACACAATGCATGCTTTTGGTAATTATTTGTATTTACACATATCTACATGTATTTGCAAAGGTTTTTGTAGCTAAAATAGAAGAATAAAGAGTGATGAATGGGTATTCATCACCCCCCTATGCTTAACTTTGCTAGTCCCTTAGCAAACACTTATTTGAAAAAGAAGTGAAAAAGAAAGAAAAAGAAAAAGAAAAAGAGGATGTACATGGATCAAGGTTGACTTATTAAATTTTCCTTCATTAAATTGAAATATGGAGCTCGATCAGATCTTTGGATTATTAATGTGTCGGAACCTTATTTGGACTTAAGCCTAAAACTCAACAGCCTCCAAGTTCCACCAATCTATGGGCAAGACTCCTCAATAAACCAGATCAGAACAAGTCTACATACACAAACTCTAATGACCATGAATTTTTCCTTGCGGTGTAAGTGATATGTGGCTCACCACCTCAGAAGTAACAAAGAAACAACCTCCCTCAACCTGGTAACTCTAATGCCTCAGTCTAGCAACTCTTTCCTCGAGAAACGGGGTATTCCCTTCTAAGTTCAAGTGCAACCGGCTCAAGAAGAGGGGGTAGAAGTATAGAGTTTTGGAAGCTTAGCCAGTGTAGCTAAGTCTCCCGCTACAAGCTTCATGAGATGTAACATGGATACCATAAGCTTTTGCTTTATACTCCGGTGGGGTTATTAAATTTTCAATCCGACCCACCACTTTTTTGGAGTTCTTTTTGTATTTTTGCATATATATATATATATATATTTTTTTTTTCAAGAACTTCTGTACAACATATCTACATGGTGCAGCATATATAAGAAATTTCCCCTTGAGCCAGTAGACTATCCCTCTTTTGAAGCTTTATTGCAACCCACAGCTTCTGTCTTTAGCTTTCAACACCACTAGACCAAGTTGAGGTGCACTTCCTTCACTATAAGAAGAAGAGAGGTTCCGCCTAGAAGTACTACCCTCATATGCTACCCCAAGCCAAAGGAAACTGCCTCCTCACCACCTCATCCGTGGAGAGCCCTGTGTAAAGTGCAGGTGCAAGTGAAGCCATTGTCTCTGAGAGTCATGCGTGTGTTGTTAAGTGCTCTACTTAGGCTCATCAAGATGACATATGCTCATAGCCTAGTGGACTTGAAGAATTAAGTCCTTATAGACCTGAAAAGCCTTAACCCTAAGTCCTACAAGGTTCCTCTTGAAGTTAAGTGGATTAAGATCTTATTCAAGCTCCATTTCTCAATTTAATTCCAGGCTTAGTTTAAATGTCAACTCTCATCCAGGAAAAACTATATACATATATGTACACAAGATGCTATTTAAAAAAAAAATTTTTACAATCATGCAAAATTTTTTTGAAAAATGTTTTGTAATCATGAATGATGCATGAGGTGCAAGTTTTGCAAACTGATATTCACAATCTTTTACACAAGATTTTTGCAAACTTTTGATTTTCAAAACATTTTGGAAAAATTTTGTACTATATACATAATTTTGATACAAAATATTTACACAAGCTTTACACAAAAGATTTTTGAAATCATTTTTACAAAAATACTTTATACAATAGCTATGTCTGTGCAGGAATAAAAGAGGTTTATGTACATGAAAATTTTTTAAATTTTTGTGATTTTTAGCCATTTTATTTATTAACACACTCACACAAAGTACGAGTTATGGCTAAAGTATATATGAAATATATACACACCCCCCTATACTTAGCTTGAACGATGTCCTCAGAGTGATCAAGAGCGATGAAGAAGACATAACTCGTGCTTAGTAAAAGGGAAGTGAAAAGGAATGTCTAAGTACAGGAACGAATAAATGAATAAAATGAGAGGAACTCGGTGGTCTCCCTCTATACTTAGGATTAACTAATCCTAAGTATAGAAAGCTGTACATGAAGGGAAAGCCGAGTGAAGAATATACAGAATCTGCCCCCCCTATACTTAGGGTAAAATATCCCTAAGTATAGGCAGCAAAAACAAGAGCAGAAAGAATGAAAAGAATACTCACAGGTCCGACATCCCCCCTATACTTAGGGTAAAGTACACCCTAAGTATAGCATAATCATAAGATGAGAGACGGGATGTGGGACTAAAGAATAGAATGATATGGACAACTGGATCTATACAGGCGGAGGAACAGTGAAAATCAGGCGTGAGATGTAAAAGATGTGAGTCAAAAGACCACATCTCACGCAAAATGAATAGCGGCAATAATAACGTCCCGCGGCTCATGATCTAGAAATAGTTTGAGCCGCTGGCCGTTCACTCGGAAGGTACTCTCAGAAGATAACTCAGATATATCAATGCTACCGTTATCGTGTACCTTTCTGACCAAATAGGGTCCTTTCCATTTGCTCTGTAGCTTCCCTGGAAATAATCTAAGCCTCGCATCAAACAGCCATACTTTCTGTCCAATCTCAAAATGCTTGTGGCTGATATGAGAATCATGCCATTCTTTGACTTTCTCCTTATAATGTAGGCTGCTTGAGAAAGCTGCATCTCTAAGCTCTTCCAAGGCGGCTAACTCTGCCCTCCTCTGGTCTCCTATACCATCTGGATCCATCAATATGTCTGTAACTGCCCAGAGTGACTTGTGCCTCAGCTCAACTGGTAGGTGACAGGGCTTGCCATACACGAGGCGAAAGGGAGATGTGCCCAAAGGTGTCTTGAAAGACGTCCTATATGCCCATAAGACCGAGTCCAATAGCTGTGACCAATCCTTTCGGTCAGGGCGGATGACTTTCTGCAGAATTGTCTTGATCTCCCTATTCGACACTTCGGCTAGACCATTTGTCTGTGGATGGTATGGTGTAGCAACACGATGGTCTATGCCGAACTCGGTAGCAAGTGCCTTCACCTGGTCGTTGATGAAGTGAGACCCCCCATCAGAAATAAGAACTCGTGGAACCCCGAACCGCGTGATGATGTGCTTCCTCAAAAATCTGCAAACTGTCCTCGCATCAGCGGCTCGGGTGGGGATAGCCTCCACCCAACGACTCACATAATCTACGGCCAACAGAATGTACTCGAATCCCTGACTCTTAGGGAATGGACCCATGAAATCGATGCCCCATGCGTCAAAAACCTCACAGAAGTGAATGGGCTGCATTGGCATCATATCACGTTGTCCACAAGTGCCCATCCTCTGACAGTCAGTACACCTCTTCACGAACTCATCTGAGTCCTTGAAGAGGGTAGGCCACCACAAACCGGACTGGAGCACTTTCTGTGCCGTTCTCCTCCCCGAATGATGTCCTCCTGCCTCAAGCTTGTGGCAGTAAGTGAGGACGCTATGGTGTTCCTCCTGAGGAATACACCGACGCCAGACGCTATCCCCTCCTTCGTGGTAAAGGATGGGATCCTCCCAATGGTAAGACTTGGCCTTCGCAAGGAAGGTCTCAAGCCTCTGCCTGGGCCAATCTTGTGGGACTTTCCCAACAACGAGAAAGTTCACAATATCGGCATACCATGGGAGTGAGGCGATAGCAAGGATCGCCTCATCTGGGAAGGTATCTCTGATCGGATCAATCTGCTCTGTCTCCTCAGGCTGCTCTAATCGGGATAAATGGTCCGCCACCACATTCTTGACTCCAGGCTTATCCTTGATCTCAATGTCGAACTCCTGGAGTAGAAGGATCCATCTAGTAAGTCTGGCCTTGGCATCCTTCTTTGACATGAGGTACCTGATGGCGGTGTGGTCAGTATACAAAGTCACTCTAGATCCAATGATATATGATCTGAATTTATCTAGGGCAAACACTACTGCTAGCATCTCCTTTTCTGTGACTGTATAATTCCGCTGGGCGGAATCCAATGTGCGGCTAGCATAGTGTATCGCAAATGGTACTCCATCCCTCCTCTGTCCCAGCACTGCCCCTACGGCAAAATCGGAGGCGTCCGTCATGATCTCGAATGGGAGAGACCAATCAGGCGGCTGAAGGACAGGAGCCTCAATAACACATTGCTGGAGAGTTTCAAAGGACGAAAGACACTTGTCATCGACAAGGAACTCGGTGTCTTTCGTCAATAGGTCAGTCAACGGTCGGGCAATCTTGCTGAAATCATGAATGAATCTCCTATAAAAACCAACGTGCCCCAGAAATGACCGTAACTGCTTCAGATTGGACGGCGGTGTGAGTTTCCTAATGACATCGACCTTGGCCGGATCAACCTCCATGCCTCTGTTGGAGATGATGTGGCCAAGCACCGTCCCTTGAGTCACCATGAAGTGACTCTTCTCCCAAGACAGAACCAAGCGGGTAGCAATACATCGCTGGAGCACTCGGTCTAGGCAGTCAAGACAGGAATCGAATCCGTCGCCGTAAACCGAGAAGTCGTCCATGAAGACCTCCAAACACTCCCCTACCATGTCCGAAAATATCGACAGCATGCATCTCTGAAAAGTCGCAGGGGCGTTACATAGCCCAAATGGCATGCGTCGAAAAGCGTATGTACCGAAGGGACAGGTAAAGGTGGTCTTCTCCTGATCCTCAGGAGCGATGGCCACCTGGTTGTAGCCCGAGTACCCATCTAGGAAGCAATAATGGCTCTTCCCTGCCAGTCTCTCTATGATCTGATCAATAAAAGGCAGGGGGAAATGGTCCTTCTTGGTGGCCTGGTTGAGTTTTCTGTAGTCAACACAGACCCGCCAAGAGGTGGGTACTCGTGTAGCAATCTCCTCTCCCGCCTCACTGATCACAGTCGTGATGCCCGTCTTCTTGGGCACCACATGCAAGGGGCTAACCCACTTGGAGTCGGAAATGGGATAAATAAAATCTGCACTCCACCATTTTGATATTTCCTTCATAACAACCTCTCTTAGGTTGGGGTTCAGTCGCCGCTGGAACTCACACGACGGCTTTGCCCCTTCCTCGAGATAGATATGGTGGGAGCACAACGAGGGACTAATCCCATGGAGATCTGCTACGCTCCATCCAATTGCCTTGCGGTTCTTTTCAAGAACCTCCATCAGATGGGATTCTTGCTCTCCAGTCAGATCGGCAGAGATGATGACTGGGTACATCTCAGACTCTCCCGCAAGGAATCTATACTTCAACGAAGTAGGGAGCGGCTTTAGCTCTGGACAGCTGGGTGCTGGCAAATCTGGCTTCTGAAGAAGATGTGTGTATGCGGACAATTCTGCCAAATCTACCTGGGAAAATGACAAAGAACTCTCACAAACTGGATCTGGAGAAGGCGGGTCCTCTGCATTGTCTCTGATCTGTTCTGCCTCTACCTCCTCCTCATCTATAGGCTCAGGTGGATCCAGATCTGGCATCTGATCATCACAATCTGCCCAATCAGATTCTGAATCCGAGGGATCTGTATCAACTGCGGTGTCTTTAGTACCACCGTAGAGCAGGGTGGCTTCACTACCACCATCACTGAAAATCGTGTCGCGATCAAGGTCCGACTCTGCTGACTCAATAGTATCCTGAACCAGGGTTGTGCTCTCCAGACTATCCTCTGCTATCATATCTGCATCAGCTGTATCTGAATATGAGAGGATGGTCTGTGCTGCAGGATCTGCCCAAATTGCCTCATCATCTGTGATCACAAAATCACAGTCCTGGTGGATGTCTGGCTCTGCGTCTGTCAGCTGCTCTAAATCTGTACTGCCATGTGAGCGGGATCTATCTCTGGCTCTGTGGTCCTTAACCGTCTCTATTTGTATACTCTCGCCCTGGACGCGAAAGAATACCTTCCCATTGTCATGGTCAGTCACTGCCTTGGCTGTGGCCAAGAACGGGCGACCGAGGATGATGGGGGAATCGGTCAACGAGTCAGGGGTCTCCATGTCCAGCACTACGAAGTCCACGGGGAATTGTAAACCCTGAATCGTGACGACAACGTCTCGCAACAACCCCTTTGGCCTCTTGACAGATCGATCCGCAAACTGAAGGTATGTCCTGCTCTGTCTAAGAGTGCCCAACTCTAAGTGGTCGAGAAGGGCTGCCGGAAGAAGGTTGATCGATGATCCGCTATCTAAGAGAGTACGGTCGAACCTCTGCTCACTAATCTGACATCTGACATACGGGGCCCCTAAATCTGGCCTCTTAGTCGGCAGATGGTTCTGGATCGCGAAGCACGTGGCATTGGTCAGCACATGGATCTCTGCGGTCTTGTTCCTCTTCTTCCTCCTGACTGTGGTCCTATCTCTTAGGGATCGCTGAAGAAGAGGAATGTGCTGCAAAGCCTCATTGAGGGTCAGCTGGATGTGAAATCGGTCTATCATGCCCTGGCTGAACTCCTCCTGCTCTCTCTTTTTTGGATCTTTTTCTTTTTTCTTCCCCTTCCCCAATTCAAGGGCTCTAGGAAAGGGGATCATAGGGTCCTTCTCCGATGAAGGACTAGGAATAGGCCTAGACGGTTCGATGACCGGATCCTCACAAACATCAATCACCACAGTGGGATCAGAAGAAACTAAACCTTTTCCTTTATTCAAATTAGAGTTCTGAGATACATTCATGCGAGGAAAGACAACATTTCTATCAGAATAAATGTTGGTGGCGTCAGTACCACCTCTAGCTGGCTCTACAACTAGATGTCTTGCGGCCTCAGTACCGCGGGCTGGCTCGGCTCTGCTGGTGGCGTCAGTACCACCTCCTCGATGTGGTGAAATGGCGGCCTCAGTACCGCCGGTGGAATCAGCATCTCGGGTGGCATCAGTACCACCGTCATCATGATGTGCGGCTTCAGTACCGCTCTCCTCTTCCTCACCTGGCGCTCTAGATGATTCCTCGTGTTGTCGCTCAGATGAGGCGCCGCCTGCTGGTCTTCTACCGCTCCTAAGTGTAACAAAATCAGCATCAAATATATCCGATGACATATCATCAAATGAGTTACTAGGAGTGGTAGGCTCAGTGTGAACTACCTGCTCAGATTTCCTCTTCAAGCTATTCGGATTAGGCTCGATCTGTGCAGGGATGGCAGCCTTCCCTCTCATCAGGTCCCGCATCTCCTGGCGGAACTCGTCCATCTCCCGTCTAAATGTAGCCTGCTGCTCTGTGAAGAGGCGGGCTAGATCATCCATGGCGGGGCTCTCATGGGAGCCCGACGGGTTGCCTCTCTGATAATGAGGCTGCTGGACCTGGTGCTGCTGCGGCTGAGAGGGGTAAGAGGAAGGATGCTGCTGCTGGTGAGCCTGCTGCTCACGTCTCCAATTCTGTCCCTGCTGCTGGTAGGGACGAGGTACGAAGGATGATGGCTGGTGTGGTTGGTATGCTGGGGGCTGCTGGTGATCTCTCTGCTGGGAGTACTGCCCTCCCTGACCGGCTGGCTGCTGTTGGGACTGGTTTCCCCCATTCCCCCACCTGAATCCGGGATGGTCTCGTCGGATTCCAGGTTGAGGACGGTCATACCAAATCCCGTTGACATCCATCAACGGCTCAGCATCGAAGGAGTCTGGCGGCAGTGCTGCCAGAGGCTGATCCGGCTGATATACCACCATCTGTAAGTCTGGAGATGGTGGTGACTGGTAAGAGGGCTGCTGCTGCTGGTACGGCTCCGCCTGTACAAGGTGAACTTGTCTAGGCTGCTGCAAGGAGCTAGAGCGCTGGGACGAGCTGCGGCTGCCGCCAGGATCGCCTCGCGACAGAAGACGGGGCTGAGGAGCCGTCTGTGCCTCCTGAAGACACAAGAGCTGGGTCTTCATGTCGCTCAGAGTTTGTGCCATTTGCTCCATCTGAGTTATGCCCTGGCACTGCTTCTTCTCTATTATTTCCATGCGGTCCAACTTCTCGCTGATAATCCCCATGTCCGCAGCGGCCGACTCTGCCTGTGCGGCAGCAACTGTGGACGAACTGGATGGACCTGCATCAACCCGTGCTATCCGCTGATACTGCACAGGTCCTGGCGGCTGCTGAGATCTCTGTGTGTACAACCGAGTCTGGGACATCACCATGTAATTTTCTTCCATCTCTTCGTAGATGGCCCAGACTTGGTTGTGGTCCTTGGCAAAGTAGGACCCGCCGCAAGAAGCATTCACCAGACCCTGAAGCTCTGGCGTCATCCCACTAAAGAAGCTTTGAACTAGGTTCGGCTTCGAAATGTCGTGGTGTGGGCATCTATCCAGAAGCTCTCTGAACCTCTCCCATGCTTCGTGAAACTGCTCGTTAGGGAGCATGGAGAAGTTGTTGATCAGGGCCCTCGCTGCATTTGTCCGCCCGAGTGGATAGTACTTGTTTAAGTACTCGGTGCGGAGCTGCTCCCAGGTGTAAACAAACTTCCCTAGATGTTTCAGCCAGGCGGCTGCTCTATCTGCCAGTGAAAAAGGGAAGGCCATCATCCGAATCGTATCTTGGTCCACATGACGGTCGTGGACAGTGCTGCAGATCATCAAAAACTCCTGGAGATGGAGATGGGGCTCCTCAGTGGCAAGTCCGTGAAAATGAGGAAGCATCTGCAGGGTGTTCGGAGGGAACTTGAAGTCCCCCACGATAGCAGGTACCACCACCCAATGGTGCATCAGTGTAGATCCAGGGTTGTGTAACTCCCGCATCGGTCTCGGTGGTCCTGCTCCGGCGGCGGCTGCTGCTGCGGCAGCCGCTGCTGCTGCGGCTGCTGCTTCTGCATCAGCGTCAGGAATGTCCTCAGGCTCGCTCGGCTCGTCTCGCTCTCTTCGGAGTCGCTCCATCTCCCTTCTCATCTCGATCATAAAAGCCCCCTGATCGCGTAACTGCTGCTGAACTGTCTCTAATGATGCGATCAGGGTGGAGTTGATCGCCCCCTGGTCAAATACGACATGCTGCTCTCCCTGCTGACCTCCGGGGTAATCTTCTGATCTGGCGGCCATACCGACGTCTGCAAAATCAGATGAGCCCAACTCAGGTTCTGTCAAATCAATTCGTCTTTCCTCGGGCTCATGTCTCTCAGTAGCAAAAGAAAGGGGGTCGAGGGGGAACAGGGTGGAATCGTACTCGGACCCGGAGAGCTGGTCTTGACTCTCACGGGCCAACCTAGATGATGAAGTAGACTCGCCTGAAAGCGGTGCAGCCAGAGGCTGCCTAAGAGATCGTCTACCCATCATCTTGATCTTGGCGAGTTGGGCGGATGGGATCTGGAGAAAATATGATCGCAAAGCAAACCCCCGGTTCACCAACGCAACACAATCTGAAGACCGTGAAAGCTCGGTCAATTTATCTTGTCAATTTTATTTGGTGAACATACAAAATATCAGAGCGCTTACGTGACCTGTTAGGATACCCGATGCTACTCCAACCGACTGGCCCGCACGGAAGAGTCGGTAGTCAGCTAGAAATAACACCGGAGGGTTCTACCTAGGGTGCGGGTCACTCTCTCGCGCATCCAAACCATACAAGGAGGGGGTTGCTCTCCCCAAGACAAATTTTTAATGTGAGTGTCTTTTAGGGTCAATAATGTTATCCAGTCCCAATTTTTTTTTTCTTTTTAATTTTTTTTTTCAAAATAAATACAAGCGGCCTAACGGTTTTTCCGATTCTCCTGATGATTAAGCCAAAAACAGAGGGAGAAGACGAAAAAGCCGATGCACGAAGAAATCAATGATGCATGCAGAGAAAGAAATGCGTACCTTGTCTCCAGCACTCTACATGCAAGTGATCCGCGCAGAATTTAAAGACAGAACAAAACTACCTAAATGGTGCAACGGAAAAAACCGGCCTTAGACAAGCAACTTCTATTGATCGTGAAGAACAATAGTTAGCTAACCGAATCGAGTCCGGAGTCCGATCTTGGGAGTCACTCGGTGCCCGCCACAACGGGTCCTGCCAGCGCTGTATGTGACTCCTCACGGCACGTGGTCTCAAATCCAATTAAACTAACTTTTTCAGTGAATTTTATTAAGGTCCAATTACGTTCTATAGGAACAGATATTCTATTAGGTGTTGGTCCTTAGAAACTTACGTCACAAGCAAGAGAAATTCCTAAATCTAGGGGCTCGAGAAAAACCGCGTAAACACCGGAAAAGGCAGCTAGCTATAAAAACCGTAGAAAAAGCCGCGAAAATCCAAATGGGTCCCCCGAGCACACCGGTGCTCGGCGAAACAGACCCGCTAAGTTACAAGTGTCCACAGTTCAAAGTCTAAGTTATTACAACAAATATTGTTCTCTCTCTCTCTCTAAATAGAAAATTTCTTCTCCTCTCTCTCTTCCTCCTGCGCGGGTCCTCTGAATAGTAAGCTCCAAGTCGTCCAAGCAGTACCTCGCACAAAAATCAAAGAGAGAAGGTCAGAAAACACTAATAATATAGAGAAAGACAATATGGAAAAATGACTACAAAGCCGTGCTCCCCGGCAACGGCGCCATTCTGACGACCAGCCTAAGCGATCGGGGTAAAAGGTCTAAAAATGGTCGTTGCGACCTCGATCAAGTAGACTAAGTCAATCAAGAAGAAATCAACCACTCAAATCAGATAAAAACAAGCAAGCACAAAATAGAGCGGTCTAGCTATAGGATTAACCTGGTATAGCTCCCAGGGTCGAACACAAGGAGCACAGATTGGCTAAATAGCCTACGATGTAGTCAGAAATCCGAGGGAATCTTTTTTTAGTGGTTTTTATTTGTTTTTATATTTTTTTTAGATTTTTTAAATGATGAGAAAATTAAAGAAGGCACACAGATAATGAACTTCAACAATTTATTTAAAGCATTAAGAATCAAGCAAAAATTCAAAGAAAAATGTTTTTATGTGTTTTATAATTTTTTATGTTTTTGGTGAATTTTTGAGATTTTTCTAATGGGTAAATTATTTATTAAAAATCAAACAATGCAACCAAGAAGAGGTACTGTCCAGCAAGGTTAGAAACTCAAAAATAAAATATTTAAGAGTTTCAATCAACCCTGGAGGTAATTTTCCTGTAAACTATGAAGAATAAGGAAAATTTAGGCACCCTAATTATTATTTTTGGATTTTTAATTTAATTTTTATAATTTTTATGGGTTTTTAGGGGTTTTTCAATTTTTAAGGTTTTTAAGTGATGAAAAATCACCAAAAATGGCTGGAAAATCAAACATCAAGCAAACTACAAGTCCTAATTTTTTTAGAATTTTTGGTGGGGTTTTTATATTTTTTTGGTATTTTTAAAGTCAAACAGTGGCAAAAATAGGGGTTTTTGAATTTTTAAAAATAGCAAATGAAATCAAAAATGTCCTCAAAAATCACAGAAATTCCTACACCATGGCAGGAGCCATGTGTCAAAATCTCATTGGATTTGGAGGTCGTTTGATATTTTATTCAAAAATAACAAGGGGGCACTGTGCACAGGGACCTAAGTGCAAATACCCAAAAGTTCTGGGGTCCTGGTGCAAAATACCCAGCAAAACACGTGCCAAGCACGTGCCTGGGGCACACAGGGACCAAATGGTAATAAAAATAAGTTCCGAGGGCTTATTGGTAACAAGTACCAAAAGTCCAGGGGCTTATTTGCAAATAACCCAAAATAAAACGCACATGTGCAAATAAAACATTCACAGGGGTATATATGCAATTACTCAAAAAGTTTTATTCATTTCATAACAACCAGAACTACAGGATTAATTATGCAAAATTCCCAAAATAACACGTGACGAAGCACGTGGCTCTCAACTGGCAGGGGTATAAATGCAAATAAAAATAAGCACGAGGGTCTCTATGCAAATATCCCAGAAAATAAACAACTGACTCGACAACTTACAGGACTGAAACGAAATAAAGCAAAGATAAGGGCCTAAGGGTAAATTACCCTTTATTAAATGGAGTCGTTGGATGCGCGCCACGTGTAGATCGGACGGCTGCAGAGGGTGGGCGCTCCAGATGGTGTCTCCTCGGATCGGACGGTGGAAGCTACTCCTCGATCGGACGGCCAAGATCTGATCTGTAGCGATGAGGACGATCGGACGGCGATGGAGGGTCCTCGAAGAACAGGTCCCCGGCGAGACTCGCCGGGCTCGTGCGTGCGCTAGGGTCCTCCGGTGAGCCTCCTGAAGGTCGGAGAAGAATCGCGGAAGGCTCCCGCGTCTGCCGGTGGTCTCCGACGGGCAATCCGAGCTCCGAGGAGCTCGAGCAAGGCCGGCGGAGCTGGGTCTCCTGGCTGGATGGCGAAGGGCCTCAGACGCCCTCGTTTCGACCTGAAAAACGAACCAGAAGACTCGCGGGTCGAGGGCAAAGTACCTCGACCCGGTTAGGCGGCGTGAAGGTGAAGTGTGAGTCGGAATGGCGAGCTCCGGCGAGGGTGGTCGGTGAAGGAGCTCGGTTCCCAGATCCTGTGCGATCTGGGTTGTGTGGAGGGGTGAAGAAGGTGCGGAGAGGTCTGGCGGAGATGATGGCGGTTTCGGAATGGAAGATGGGTGGTCGGAGGTGCCTGGCGAAGGCGGCGGAGCTACGCTAACAGTAACTGAAAAATCAAAATCTAAGCTATCCTACGGCCTAAGGGTTCTACCTGGGTGGTCGGAGAGACTGGGGAAGAGCAGGGGGTGCTCCTGGTCGTAGCCTCGAGGGTCGTCTCGGCCCGAGGCTCGATGCTCGACGCTGGTGGCGGAGCAGCGGCGGCGAAGAACGCCGGATCAGTGGATTCGCCTCCTCGCCTCGCTGCAACAAGGGCAAACGCTTGCTGTCACTCTCGCGGTGCCTATGGAGGTCACTGGGAAGAAGGAGAAGGTCCAAAGATGAGGCGCGGAGGCGGCGGAGGTCGGGATATATATGGTGACAGGTGCGATTAGGGTTGGGTGGAGACAGCGATGGAAGGCGTGGATTTTGTGGCGAAAGATCGGGCGAGGATGAGGGATGATCGGCGAAGAATCCGGGCATGGGGTTCGCGTGGGAGACAGCCTGGAGATGCGTGGAAAAATCGGCGAAGGAGGGGCGGCACGCATCTTCCAGAAAAGGAAGGAGTCCGCGGGGGAGTTGACCGGGGTCAACAATCCCCCGTGGACCAATCAGAAGCTGCCACGTGTATTCAATTTTTGTTTATTTATTTTAAGGTAGAAATAGGCCGAATTAAAGAAAACTCAAAACATGAAATGTTTTTCTTTTATTTTTTTCTATTTTTTGGTGATTTTTAATTAATTTTTGGAAATAAAAATAGGGTAGCTATGTATATAGGTATATGTACACTATATGGATTTTTATTTTTGATTTTTTTATTTGTTATTTTTATGTATTTTTATGATCATTTTGTATTTTATTTATTTACATCATAAAATATGGAATAAAATGGTATTTTTATTTTATTTTAATTATTTATACACAAGGGTGAAATAAATAATTGTATACATTTATATACATGGTATTTATACAATGTATTTTTGTATTTTTCATTTTGTAATTTTTATTTGATTTTTGTTTTGTTTCTTGTTATTTTATGTATTTACAATATGTAACATAGAATATTTACAAAAAGTTTAGAAAATACTTTTATTTATTTATAGGGTTAAATAAATACCTTGGTGTGGTTTATGTACATGGTGAAGGAAGGGTATTTTTGATCTTTTTGCTTTTCATCTTTTTATTTTGTTTTTAATAGTTTCTAAATATACACACAATATGGACAAACATATTTTTGGGTGAGGAAAATATAATTTTATGTATTTACAGAAGTATAAACATGAGCTCCTATCTCCCTCTACTTTGGCTTTTATGCGGTCAGGCCCATGCTGAGCCCTCCCTTGGGTTAGGTTGCTCAATATTTATTCTAAATATTTCCCTCTTTTTCTTTTTGCTCTTTATTCTTTTATTTTGTGCACAAAAACATGCTAATTATAGGTTTTTACACAATGCATGCTTTTGGTAATTATTTGTATTTACACATATCTACATGTATTTGCAAAGGTTTTTGTAGCTAAAATAGAAGAATAAAGAGTGATGAATGGGTATTCATCAGTATACCAAAAGAAGATTCGCTGATAAAATCTGAGCAGAATCTATCTACAAAAACTCACTGCAGAATAGCATAACAAATCTTGACAACAAAATATCAACCTGAAATTTTTCGCATTATAAAACACATCCACATCCATTTCTTGCACTGATGTCGTAACGCTCCATACACTGTTCGGGAAAAAAGACTTCGGCAATCCTATATTCTTTGTGTAATTGAGCAATCTATCAAACAGAAACATAGTTCAACCACCTTTAATCACAAGACTATAAAGAAATCGTTGCATACGTCCTGATTCAAGATACCCATTTTACCACTAAGTAAAATATAAAGCCTTCACGTAAAGAAGATGACTGTATAAATTAATACTAATATTTTTTTAGCACGATCGCTGCATAATCCAATATTATATAAAATTGATGCTACTGATTATAAAAACACCAATTATTCTTTTATATCATCATAAAAGCTTCCATTCCTGCCTAACAACCATTCATATAGCAACAATTATACACCGCCTTCTTAGAATTTATGTCAATTATTGCAATTTTGATTACAATCACTATAATTTTTTGCGAAAATAATATACTGTCATTATATAAATTGTCCGTAGCGAAATAGTAGAATATATCTTATTTCTTACTATTTTCGAATCATAAAATATAACTTTATAATGAACACTGTTGCATTTTTAGATCGAATTATATAATGATGGATAAGATATCTATATGATATGAATTATATGAATCGAAACATTTGTTTTTATGCATAATGGTGACATATGTTCTCCAAATCGCCCACAGTTTCAGTGATTAGAAAACCCTAAAAATTTGTCTCGAGTGCACATGCATCTCATTACATCAGGGATCACATATCTAACATCGGTTTCAATCATTATCATTATATCTTGTCACAACTATTAGTGGGTCTTTATTAATGTTGTGACATATGCAAGATTTGAATCATATGGAATTTATATGGGATAGATTCCTTCCCTTGCTTCTGCATGTATTGGGGAGTTCGGCAGAAGCAATTGGGAGGTCAAATTGAGCGACGTGATGCACTGCTCAGTGTTCTTATTATGCTAATTATGGAAAAGAAGAATATTTTAGCAAATGAGGGCCCTTATATACGATGCCGTATGGTATCACTTTTATTTAGATACCCGAAGATACCATCTCTATTTTTTTAACGTTATACGTGCTGGTTGACGTATTCTACTTAGAATTCTTAGTAAAACAGACCCTTTAAGAAATCTCTAAAGTTCAGCATAGCTATTTATAATTTAAATAAATATTCGTATCAAAGCCTGTTACACAATCAGGTTATGATATATACACAGATTATAAGAGAACTCTAGACACCACATACTATATAAAGGTTCAAAAACTGCAATGATAAATAGGAGGAGAACAAGAAGTTGGTACATTAAACAAGTGATCACAGGAAAATAATGTTTAGCAAGCTAGGAAAGATTTAATAAGAAAGATTAAAACACTATTATCTGCAAAGATATTGCAAAAAGGAATGCTTCTTCTTAGACGATTTTAAGAGCGGACGAGAGGTATCCTCGAATAATTTCTTTCCTTACCTTCCTGATCAACCATCAAATGCACTCCAACAAAACAGACCTAAGCCAACGTATAATCTAAATATTTGTCGTCATTTCTTCCGGTGGTAAATATATGCCAATGAATGTGATTTATTTATTATGAATGGAATTTGAACTGGTTGCCATTTGGATAGATCTTAAGATGCGATTCGTAACTGCGAGATAATATTTAAAGTCGAGGAGTATACAAACTCATATATAAAAAAAAGCGGAATCACACAGCCAGATTCGACAGGGAAAATGTAGCTATCTCAGCTGATTTGATCTTTATTTAAGGAATTTAATAGGGAATTATAGTAGAAGAATAAAAGGATAATGACACAAGATGATTATGTTGGATTGGTTGTGCAGGAATATACATATACATTTAGATGTTGTTAACAGACGAGGGCATTCTCGAAGTAGCTAAAAGGAACTTGAACAAAAAAACAACAGTTCTTCCTCCTATGTTTTCAACCCCTCCAGCTATTTTTCCTGGATTTTGATTCAACAAGATCATAGTTTCTGAAAGATTTATCTCAAGAGGGAAGTGAGATTTAAATTATATCCATAAATGGAAATTTGAGAGTTAAATTTCTTACTGAGGACTTTTTCGAGAATGGGAAATTGTAAGTCCTTAATATATCTTAATATATTGAGGACTTTTTTGGGGGCTATCCTCTATTTGGAGTGGGATGCTTTCGTACATTCAAATATTATAAGCTAATTATACCAATTAAATTAATTATGCAGTGGAGAGCTTTTCTCCCTCTCTCTACTTCTATATATACGGCAGAGAAGGAACACAGAAAGCTTACATAATTGATCCCAAAACCAAAGAATATGGGGAAGAGAGAGTGTCTTCGTACAAAGAGAGGATATGTCCCAGTGTTGGTAGGGATGGACAACAGAGAGGAGAGGGTCTTCATCAACACGAAGCTCCTCAGCCACCCTCTCATGTCCGACCTCCTCCACATGTCTGCCCAAGAGTTTGGTTACCGCCAGAAAGGTGTTCTTCGCATACCGTTCGACGCCGATCACTTTCATGAACTCGTGAGTGAAGCATTCAAGTCCCGAGTTGATCATAATTTTTGTTACACAGATGTTCTTCTTCACGAAAATCGCAGTGGGTCTAGGCCTCCACGTCTCCCTGCTTGTATCCGATGTCGCATTGGTGTCATGACTACTTGATCCAGAGCTTGTATCGTGTTCGTGATTGAGATAGTTTTGCTCTTTTCCTTCGTGCCTTCATCATGAATTCATGAATGCTTTTAGAAGACTGGCGAGCCTCCTTGATGAATTCATGAATGATTTTAGAAGATTAGTATTCTTATATCTACTTTAGGATAAAGCTTAAATGGTGCTTAATTAACATATGGGGATATCACACTACAAGAAAAGGTAACAACTAATTTAATATTCGTTACCATATCTTTGTTGTCATTTCTTCCGTGGTTAAATATATAATAATGACTTATATTCGTCGCTTACTTCTTTAAATTCGTAATGAATAATGGTTTTCGTTGCTATAGTCGTCGTAAGGAATCATATAACGATTATTCGTCAATTTTTTCTTCCAATCATTGCTAATTTTAGCAATGATTAATATAAATTTTAACAAAAAAATCGATGGTGAAACCGTTATTATATGAACCTTTAACAATGAATATTACATCCTTGTTAATTATAAGTACAAAAGAAGATTTGTAAATGAATATTATTCGTTGTTATATCTTTAGCATCGGATGATGTGGGCATGAATATTGAAACTAGTATCTAAGGTCCGATTTCTTGTAACATCTGGCATCATGTTTAATTTATAAACAATCCAAATTCATTTCATGAAAAGTAGATTTAAACGGACAAAAATATAAACAAAAAAACTCAAAAAATCACATGGGGGTCAGACATCTCCTACAACCAAAAATTAAGCCACCCAAGTAAGTGCATGATTAAAAAGCTTATTGACAAAACATAGCAGAAATATTTAGATACATTGCCAAAAGGTAGATGTTGATGCATGTGATGGGTTTCCATAAGGTCGAGGTAGGAGATCGGGGGCTTCACGACGCCATTTTTTGTTTGGCTGCAATCTGTCGGCGGTGGGTGCGGGGGCAAGAACTCATGAAGCTGGAGACTTCTTGGCAGCAAGGAGGATATTATACATAACAAGGTGATGAATAGCAAAATTTTGTGATTCAAATAGAAAAGGTGCGTAACAAACTCAGTACTGTATTTTAGGCCGAGTGATTAAGTAAAAAGAAAGCATCTCTAGCAATTTGATATAGTTCCATCCAAGTCAACCACCAAGGATATCAACTAAGAGGATGAGGAATATGGACGTGAGTTATGAAATATGAAAAAATCCTCAAGGCTCCCCCCAAATTTTGAAATATTTAGAGTGGTTAAGATTTTTAAAATGAAAGGGACACTTTATGAAAAGATTGGGGATTGTTTCAGAATCAAATAGAAAAAGGAGGCATGCATTCGTAGATGGTATATCAGGGACTAGTGGCTTGTCATGATCGAAGTTTACAATAAAAAGGACCATAATAATAGGGAGACTCCAAGGTGCAATATTTGGCCCAAAATCTGCTTATAACATCATATTGGCTATAAGGTGATGTACATATTTATGACGTTTTCTTCCCTTTCCTGACAAAAATGCGAAAATGAAGTCAAACATGCATAGGAAATTCACAACAAAAACAAAGAGATTGATTGTGTAGTATGAGTTATTTAGCATCCACCTGATTTGTTATGCAATCATATGATTCAACTTTATACATTACATGGAATATAGAACAAACAATAGCTTAATTGAAGAGCAAGACAACATTTTTTTGCTTCGAATTATGTTCCCAATTTCATGATGAAGTTCATTGGATTTTTATATTTTAAGGTAAATGTATTTATGTAACTAAGTAGAGAAAAATAAAGTAAAATTAAGGATTTTTATAATTTGTACCCTTCTAAGATATTGCAATATCGATTATGACTCTCACTTTTTTGAAATATCAGTTGTATACATGACTTCTTGCCATTCTATCACTCGTGCCTCTCAGGTTAGTTGTCATCCATCCCCAACGCAAGCATATGTTAACTTTTGGGACACAAGGGGTTAAATTTTAAAAAAAAGAGTTTAAAGGTCTTTCCACACCTTCTCACTCTCTCCCTCCTCCCCCTCCTCCTTTTTCACACACATTGAGGGTCTCAAAGATTTGGGCCTGGTTCATAGAGACATCCCCATGCATGGCAAATGTGATGGATCCCTTCCTTGAGGTCTTTTAGGTGAAGGTGGGTCCACATCCGAGAGGTACCTACCCACAGAAAATGTTGTGGTCCCCGTAGAATTCGGTCTGCTTCCTGTAGAAGTGCATGGATCTACCCTTGCCATTGGAGCAGTCCGCACGATGGCCCATGAGATTGACGAAGGACTCGATGAGGGAGCCATTGATAAGTCGGTCGTTCAGAAGATCCTAATGTCTGGTCTTGTAGGGCATGCAGCGCTCGACAAGTCATGTCCAACAATCATTCTATCGGCTGCTCTTGCAGTACTCAGATCGCAAACAATGGACTAAGTCAACAATAAACCCACAATCTAAGATGTAATGAGTCAAAATTTATTTTTTAAACTCTACAAATTATGTATACAGTGAATAAGTGTAGATTGTCAAAACACAAAGAGCTTTGGGGATAAGAGTATTTATAGTCTAGAAAAACAAACAACAAGTATTTTTGTGCTTCTTCTGCTTTTAAATTTTTGATGGCTTTTTGATATATTTAATTTTATGTATTATATGTATATATTAATCTTATATTTTTTATTTGACTTTTTATATTTTTTAATTTTAATTTATTTTTATTTTTAAAGATATAATAAGTATATATCTATATACATATACCAATATGTATAATATGAGTACTATATATAATAGGATATCCTTTCAATGGGACGTGGCACTTCCATCCTTAAGGAAGGCTATCAATCCTAGCAATCCATAATTAATCTTGTGGTGGTTATTAATAGTATGTTAATACTATTTATAAATTAAGAAAAAAACCCATTATGATCTTTATATATTATCTAAATATAGTATCTAACCACCTCAATTATCTCCTCCATTAATGTATCATCTTAATCGCTTATTCCAAATTGAAAACCCTAATTATTTTGGTATGCATACATGCCATTATGTTTTTCTGACGGCGGTGAGTGAGAGGAAGAGAAGGATGAGCACGGCTGAGGAGAGACGTCCTACGTGCATACCAACATCGACAAGACCACCATCTCGCTTCCCGTCAATGCCTTCTACGTGCTCCAGCCCACATAGAACGGAAGAGGAAGTATCAGATCCCATTGGATCATTCCCCTTGTTATTTCTGGTCATTCATCTGCACACACCACCGCGTCTCGTTGCCCCCCATCACGTGGACCATCCTTGCACATGGTAGAGCACCACCTACCAACCCATTTTTGCTCGTTTACTGCAGATCAAAGAAGAAAAAAGGGGGATGTTGTAACAAGCGATGACGACGGTGGAGGATATGTCCAAGGCCTATGCTGGAGTGGTGATGACTATCACCGAAGTACTTCACGCAAGTGATGATGACAACACATAGATCGAGATGACGACATGTGTAGCACTATGGTGGAAATGCGAGGTATTGCAACCATTATATTTTACTTATTCCGTGTGTTTGATATATTTTTTATTTATATTATATATATTTGATATGTATGTTTACATATCGATTGGGTGTGTATGATAATTGTAATTTTTAGGCATCTTGTATATTTCATGTGCATTATATATTTTGGACGTGTATTGTACATTTTGGATGCGTATTATGCATTTTGGATGTGTATCTTACGAAACTGACGTTTTCTTTGTAGAATATCATGCAACATTTATAAAATATTTATAGATTTCACATAAATCACCAAAACATAAAAATTTTTGCAGAAAATATAAACATGATTAATATAATACTAATATGAATTATATTCTACAAAGTATCATACAAACTTTACAAATGGCTGATGAATTTTGAAGTAACCACGGATTCTACAAAAAACATTCAACCTTTCAAAAGGAACCACTGATTTTACAAAAACAAACGCGAGAATACAAATATCCATCCCAAGTAATGTTGCCAAACACAAAATAGGATATTATTTAAATAAAGTATCGTAGAAAAATATCAAAAATATATATAGCTAAAGTTAATATTTCGAAATATTAAATGGTATGTATAATTAATGCAAAAGATGAAGACCAAAATACACTTTTGGACAAACAAATTGATGGCGTCATTAGATTTGAATCTAATGGCTACGATCATTGGCCTTTCTTAGAGATGGAAGGACCATGTCCTTTAAAAAGGGTCCCCATATATAATATTATATATATATATAAATATCCGATAAATGCAAATAAGAATAGTGATTTTTATTTTTTAAAGGCTTAAAATATATTTATAAGTACTTATAGTAATAAGAATAATATTAATAAGTAAATAAGTGTGTATATATATATAATCTATATAGATTTTATACTTTTAAATATAGATATATGTACTCAAAAATTACAAAATAATAGGTTTTTATGTTTTAAATATTTTTCTCTATTTTTATCATTTTTCTTATAATACTTTTAGGAATTTTAATTCTGAAATACTCCAAAATATGGGGTTAATAAATAGGCAACATTATTTTGAGGTTTAAAATTAGATAACAAGTTCAATATTTCTCAAACTATTTTTTAATATGTAGTAATATATATAATAAAAAACTATTTTTTGAGTTTTTTTGAGAATATTTTCTATTTGTTTAGGGTTAGAAGAGGTTTTTCAATTTTTAGTGTTTTCTTTTAATATTTTTTTAGTGATTTTCAGTCTGTATATATATTATATAGTAATATAAATTATATAATTTTTTTAATTTTTGAAAAATGGTATTATATTATTTGTATTTTTATATCTAAACATGGAATAAATATGCTCCTTTTGATTTTTAGTGAATGGAAAAAGCAAGTAAAATGCTAAAATAAAATTATGGCATGAACAAGCATCAGATAAGATTTTTTTCAAATTTTTACATGCATAGGAGCTATTTAATCAAATATAAAATATAATAATTAATTTACAATAATAGTAGGGGCATATTTTCAAAAATAAATAAGGCAGAGGGTCTCTGTGTAGATACACCAAAAGTTTTAAACTAAAATTACAATTTTTTATAGTAAAATGATATAAAGTAACCCCGAGGGGGTCCTTTGTAATTTGGCCAACTCACATGGGGGATCAAGTGAGCTGACCTGGCACTGAACCTATATGCAATATATAATGAGGCTTGGGGGGTCCTTGCAATTTTTACAATACCTTTGAAACTATACTTAATATTTACAGGATTACTTAATAATTACAAAAAAATACAAAGCGTCCTAAGCAATTTACCCCTTTAAAGGTGAAAGATCAGAGGGCTGAGGCGCTTCCACGTGGCTTGATGAGCGGTGCTGATGGTGTAATGCTTCATTTAATTTTAAGGGCCCATATTAGAACTGGGCCCTCTACCTGATCTGACGGTGGAGGAGTGGTCTCGATGAACTCCTGAAGAACGCAACTATGACGAGCTCCGATCTTCTATATCTCCTCTGTCCAGCACTCTTCTTCGTAGATGAGGGGCTCCTCAACTTCTTGGAAGCTTCATGCATTAACAGGTACCTTCAGATGTGTTTGGGGCACATCGGAGGAACCATGGTGCTTTAGCCACCTGAATCTCATGTTTAAACTTCGAGGTGGAGCTTCAGGTGCTCTTCTTCAACCTTTTACTTCACAAAAATACTTACGATCTTGAGTTGAAGGTGCTCGACCTAAGGATGAAGCTGGATGCGTAATGGGGAAGCAAGCCGGGGGAGCTCTGGCGGAGGCGGAGGAGGGAACTCCAGCTCCCACTCGATCCTTGCAGGATTAATAGGAAAATAAGGTGGTTTGATGGATAAATGAATAGGGAATGAAAATTAGGGAGAAATAGGGTCGAGAAAATGTTAGGTCACGACATATTTGGTGCTGGAGCTTAAGGCTCTGGTGATTTTAAAACTTAAAGTTATGCTAATCCTACTGAGTAATCATGAAACTAACATCTAAAATACGAAGCAGAAACTAAAAGGAATAAGTGAACCTAAGGCTAATAGCTCGTACCTGTCGGAGAAAGGGAGCAGAAGGAGCTCATCGGCGATGACCAGCGGAGCTCGTATTACACCACCTACGCAACTTTATCCATGCCAAAAATGTCGGAGCAATGCATGTTGTCACAAGGAGCTCGATGGAGAAATCCTAATGGTGTTACAATAGCACAAGGGGGATAAAAATCAGAAGGGAAGGATGAACTCCCGTTTTATAGAGGCGGTGAAGGAAAAAATGCAAAGAAGATGGTGAGGGCAAGGGCGGTGGTTGGTGAGAAGTAGGAGCATGGAGAGGTAGATGGATCATAGTGTTGTAGAAGGGTGGTCAGCTCGATGAAGATGGAGAAAAGGTGGGGAATAATAAAATGTAGAAAACAAGGGAGGCACGAGGTTCTAACAAGGAAGGAGGCAGAGACCGGACAGTTGACCGGGCGGTCAAGAGTCCGTGTCCCCTAGTTGGCCCACATGGACTAAGTAGGAAGAAGAATGGGATAAATGCTTTGTAAATTCGATAAAAAAATAGAAAACAGTTCTTTATTAAATTAAATTTAAAAAATAAAATATGTTTGTAATTTAATGTTGTATTTTATTCTAATTTTTATTTTTTTGTACAAATTACTTTATTACATGTTCATATTTACATGTGTATATATAGGTAAATATACATGTATTTTGCATATTTTTATTTTTATTTACTATTTTATATTTTATTATTTAATGCACAAAATTTATATATATGTATATATAACTTATTTAAATACATATTTGGATTTTTTCTAAAGTTATTCATTTACTTAAATAATTATGTGTATGTGTTATATAGGTACTTATAAGTATAATTTACCTATATATTTTATATCTTTATTTATTTTAATGCATTTTCAAGTCTTTATTCTAATTTTATTATTTATGTTTATTTTAAATAATATTTAAAAATTATAAAAATATAAGAAATTGAAAAACATAAAGAATGAATATATTGAATATTATGTACATGTATCTTACACAATGAGGACCCAAAAGCCAACTTTTGCATCTTAACTTCATTTTAATGAAATCACCTTCATTAAATAGCTAATTTTATTTTATGAATAATAAAGGTGAGTTTGGTGAATTTTATA
The DNA here is from genome assembly GCA_037367405.1 of Ottelia alismoides. Classification (NCBI taxonomy): domain Eukaryota; kingdom Viridiplantae; phylum Streptophyta; class Magnoliopsida; order Alismatales; family Hydrocharitaceae; genus Ottelia; species Ottelia alismoides. The sequence goes on along the minus strand of JAZKJV010009287.1, from coordinate 138,961 downwards.
TCTGTATGGAGAGAATACATGTCTGCAAAGTTTTCTTTGCGTCTTTTTATTCTATGTGTCCCGAGCACACTGTACATTATTTTTTAATGAAATAATTGTTGTATTTTTCATATTTTATGTATAAGTTTAACGTTCAAATTTTATTTATTTGAGGTGCAAAAATAAGAAAATAAAATAGGTCCCAAAATGCAATAATTGGGCTATAAAATTTGGGTTTTTAGGTTGTATTTTCTATACAATTGGTCGCATTATCTGCCCTACTTTATTCCTTGTCTATCAAGTCATCATGATGATTGGTCTCGGGGTTTAGGATCACTCAGTGTCTATGACACTTCATTCTTTTTCTTTTCTTCCTTTATCGTTTTATTTTGGAAATAAATACACTATATTGTACAATATTTTAAACAGTAATTCATGTTAATTATGGAGTGTTATTTTGCACAAAATAATGATATATGCATACATTTAACAAGGGATTTAAGCCAAAATGAAAGAATAAAGGTGATAAAATGGAGATTCATTTCCCCTTATAATTGCCTTTGCTAGTACCTAGTGAACACTTATGTAATAAGTGCAAAAAAAAGAAAATAAAGAAAAGAAAAAGAAAGAACTTGGTACAATTTTTAGCTTTTGAACTTATCTTATTGAAATCGAAGTTTGGAGCTCAGTTAAAACCTTTGGATTCTTAGATCGTTCGGAACCACAACTAGGTTAGGAAGTGCTACACAATAGCCATTAGGTTCCATAATCCTAATATTCAATTCAATTCATAGTATGGTCAAAACTGCCCTTTCAATCGCATATTCTCGCAACCTTGAAATGATACAACCATGTGTGTGCAATTGCTAGCTCTTCCCAAACAAACCATTCACCTATTAAGGAGTCTGCTCCTCTGGTAACTGGTCCTTGTGGAGATAGATATTCCCTTATAAGGTAAGGTGCTGCTAGTTTAACAACCGAAATGGGAAGAAGCTAGAAGAATGGGAAAAGAAGTGGGAATGGACCAATGTAGTCTCATTGCCTTATAAAGCTTGATCAGTTTAACCAAGTCTCAACCAAGAAGCATGCTTTTCTGGAAGCTCAATATTTTTGTGGAATTTTCGGTATAGGCTTCTTTGGGATATTTTCTTTGACTTTCATTCTTATTTGTGCCCCGATGGATATATGATATTTTGGTCCGCACATGTTTTGAATCTTGGACAAAGTTACGCCAGCAGACCATTCCTCATCCGAAGCATTATCTCAATCCAGCCTCCAGTTGTTAGATGTCATTGCTATTAGAAGAAGTGGGTTGAGGTACCGATTTCGGTAGTCCCCAAGAATGGTTCCTTAGCAACCCTTAACGAAGCTGCAAGTATCGTCCTAACTTAGACTCCAAGAACTTTTAACAATCCATCTAGGCTGATCTAAGTGTTATGTGTGAGGTTTCTAGTCAAACCACTATCTCAAGACTCGTACGGATGACATGAAGGGTTCTAGTTAGACACACTGAATCAACTCATGAACATAGTCTCATGGAACTCAAAGAATTAAGTCAAGGTGATTTGAAGTATCTCAATTCCAGTCCTTAATGGGTTCCTCTAAAATAAAGTGGATTAAGATTTATACCAAGCTCCAATCTTCAGACTTTATTTAGACTTGTCCAATTATCTTGATTATCTAAAAAATGCACTATGTACAATGCAAGAAGATATTTTTGTGAAGCAATTTTCTGAATTGAACTTTTTATGGATTTTTGAAAAAGGGTTGCAAATTTTTACGCAATTTTGAAAACTTTTTGCAAATTTTTAGTGATTTTTGAAAAATAAAAGGGTTAGTTATATGTAGATATATACATGGGAGTGCATTTATTATTACAAGAATTATGTGAAGAATTTACAGAATTTGAGTAGTAATTATTATAGGTTTTTATATATAGGGAGAATTTTTATTTGCTATAATTATGTAAAAGTATCTCAAAATGATTTTAAAATATTTTAACAAACATTTTTTGAAATTTTATTTGAAAATAGTTTCTACAAATAATTTTACAAACATTTACAAAATTTGAAAATCATTTTGCAAAGATTTTTGAAACAATATGTATAGATTTTTTAGAATATCTGTATGACCGTTTTCCAAATCATTTGCAAACTGAGTTCTAAAAAAAAATCAAATAAATGAAATAATTTTTTACAAATATTTGAACAAGATTTTTACAAAGGTTTGAAACATTTCACAATGATTTTCCTAATGTTTTTCAAAAGATTTTTCAAAGAATATTCCATCCATTTTTCAAATAATTTGCATTCTTTAAAATATGTTCTGATTCATATAATAGTTTAGCCATATTTTTTGAAAATACACAAGTACACGTTATAGATAAAGTACATACAATGTATTATGATCCCCTATACATAACTTGAGCTTTGTCCTCACAGGTCAAAGAGAAAAAGGAAGACATTACTCATGCTAAGTATGTGAAAGCCTATACTACAACTACTAAATAAAGAATGAGAACTCGGCCATCCCCATACTTATGATCAATTAATCCTAAGTAAACTTATTGTATACAAACTAAGGAAGATCGAGGATCAGAAATTATAAAATCAATATGCTCAACGTGCCCCCCCATACTTAGTGTAAAATATCCCTATGTATAGACAGAGTGTCATAATTGAGAGACAAGTGAGAGAACGAATAATGAATAACCCGAATACACTCCCCCCATACTTAGAATGAAGCATATCCTAAGAGTAGCATAGATGAATGGGATGAGTGCAACACGGAAGAAGGAATTTAAAAAATAGGAAGAGCATTGTCGGGATCCATTGAAGCTATTGAAGCAGTAAATTCTTCATCAAAAATTACTTGTACAGAGTTGACAACAACCATGAATGTATCACGCTCTAAATATGGCTTCGTCAACTAACCATTGACAATGAAAGGTCGTGCGTCAGCTGACAATCCTGATATCAACGCTTCTATTTTCACACATAGTTCTGAATCTATAGGTTCCTATCCATTTGATCTTCACTTTCCTCGAAAAAATATTCACTTTCATTTTGAACAACCACTCTTTCTGTCCAAGTACAAAGGTCTTTCTTCTGATGTGCTTGTCATGCCAACATTTGACCTCTTTCTACATCAAACTGTTGTCATACGCATAATCTCAGATTTCTAGGATTTTGTTCAGATCCAGTTTTCTCTGCTGACCACCTTTTGTGAGTTGAGATTGCAGATGTTCATTGCTCGGTGTGATTTATGAATTAGTTCCATTGGCAGGTGGTTTGGCTTTCCATAGATAAGATGATAGGGTGATATGCCCAGAGGAGACTTCAAAGGCATTCTATATGCCCAAAGAACTGATTCCAATAGGTGCGATCAGTTCTTTCTGTCTGGCCTCACTAGTTTATGTAGAATCATCTTGATTTCTCTATGGGATAGTTCAGCCAGGCCATTTGAGTGAGGATGATAAGGAGATGTGACTCATTGATCAAAGTTGTACTCCATCGTTAATTTCTTATACTCTTTATTGATTAAATGGCTACTCCCATCTGATATCAAGATCTTCGGTATCCTGAACCGTGAAATGATGTTATCTTTTAGGAATCTGCATTATACTTCTTGCGGCTTGAGCAGTGATAGTTTCAACCCATCGACTCACGTAATCTACTACAAGAAGTATGTATTCAAAGCCTTAACTGTTAAGAAACAAACCAATCAAATCAATACCTTATGCATCGAACACATCAAATATTTGAAGAAATTTGAGAGGCGTGATGTCTTTCACGCAAAGGGTTTTGCCCATTTTCTGATAGTCGGTATAATCTTTAACATATTCGTTTGTATCCTTGATGAGTGTGGGCCACCAAAGGCTACATTGCAATATCTTCATTTTCGTTCTGCTTTCAAAATGGTGTCCACTAGATTCGATCTTATGGCAGTGCTCGAGGACACTTGTGTACTCCTCCTAAGGAATATACTGATGCTAAATATGCAATTTGCTCCTTCCTTAAACAAGTATGGATCCTTCCATTGGTAGAAATGATTGTCGGACATGAATTTGTCCTTCTTGATCTTTGTCCAATCTTGTGGAACTACCCCGGAGACGAGGTAATTCACAATATAAGCGTACCAAGGGAGAGACCAATGCTGAGGATGGATTCATCAGCGAAGGTCTCTGTGATTGGTGCACTGCTCAGTGGAGTATCATGGCATTCTATTCTGGATAAGTGATGTGCCACCACCTTCAGAACTCTAAGCTTGCCTCTGATTTCCAAATCGAATTCCCGGAGGAGAAAGATCCATCTGAGTACCCGTGACTTGGTATCCTTCTTCTATTGTAAGTATTGGATGGTAGAGTGGTCAGTAAAAACAATGAATTAAAATCGAAGAAGTTAGGATCCGAACTTCTCTAATGCAAAACAGTTGCATGCAACTATTTCTCCGTGACTATATAGTTTCTTTGTGCTTCATCTAGAGTCATTCTGGCATAAAGGATGACATAGGGCAATTTATTTTTCTTTTTCCTAAAATAGCCCAACTGCAAAGTCAGACGCATCCGTCAAGATCTCAAATGGAAGATACCAATCAGGTGGATGTAGGATTAGAGCCTTAGTGACTAGCTATTGAAAAAGGTTTGGCGAGGGTCTAAAATATCCTCATAAAGAGCAAAGATACAGTGTCGCTGAGGCGACCGCTCATGAAACATGCATCAGACAACAATTAACCCATAAAATATATCAAGCAATGTTAAGCAGAAAATGTGGAGTTAAAATTTATTATAATTGTACAAAGGATGTGTGTAGGGGCAAGTATTGTAGAGGTCGAACACAGGGAGTACACAAGATAGCTTGGGAATATTAATTCCAAAAACGTCCTCTTAGTCTCTTTTAATTGTATTTTTGTGTTGGTTTTTAATTATATATATTGGATTTTTGTTTTAATATTTTTTATTTATTTTTTATTTTATATTTTATATTTTTCTTTTTATATTTTCTAATTTTTAGTTTCCTTTTTCTTTTAATTAGTTATAATGTGATTTTATAATATATATAGATAATATATATAATATAGATAATAAAAATATAAAACGAAAACAAAATTAGGAATAATACCTAAGATACAGTCCTTTTTTAATTTTAAAAGGTAATGATTTTTTTGGGATTTTTAATAATTATAATAATATTAATAATAATAAAAGTATTTATAGCTATATATAAAGATGCAGGCTTTTATACCTATATATATAAATATAGACACTCAAAAATAAGAAAACAAAAAATATTTGATTTTTTTACATTTTTATATATTTTGTATATTTTTATTTTAATTTTTACTATATTTCGTATTTTTAATAGGAGAAAAATGTCAAAACAATGACTTATATTAATAGACCGAATTGTTTTAGAATCTAAAAATAGTTAAATGTCACAAAAATTTCCAAAACTAATTTTAATATATAATAAATATAATAGATAAAATTTAAATAAAAATATTTTTTTCGATTTTCTATAATATTTTCTAATTTCTATAAGGATTGTGGAGCTTTTTAATTTTTAGTGTTTTTCCTCTATTTTTTTAGGGATTTTTTATTTGCAATTACTAAATAGGATAATAGACAAAATATATTTTTTTTGGAAATTTTTTGAAAGGTTTTTTACAATTTTTATGTATTTTTAAATGTGAACATGAGGAAAATGTAATGTTTTTTATTTCCATAAAGTAAGAAAATAGTTTTAAAAGGACCAAGAAAAATATATGTGATGGAATATGGTCCAAGAGATTTTAAACGATTTTCCTAATTTTTTGGTGAGAAATGGTATTTTTATTAAACAAAATATTAGAAATAAAATTCAATATCTAGTAGGGACCTAAATGCTATTTAACAAAACTATTCTGTGTTTTCTGAACCCCTTGAAGAAGTCTTCATCCAAAAGCACAAAATGCCTAGACTAAGTAACTCAATATATGCTGGTAGAGGTATATTTGCTATAATCAAAGCATGTAAGGTCTCACTTGCAATTCAACCAAAGAGAATTACACTATAACTAGAATTTAATGAACTTAAATGAAATACAATGAAAGGCAAGGATCCCCCTAAAAAATGCCCACACCTCACGTGCACAAGCACGTGAGGTGACGTGATGAGGGACTAATGTGCAATTAGTTAAAGCTTAGGGATCCTTCTACAAATTTTACAAAAACTAAATAATTACAAATGAAAGATTTATACTAAAATTACAATACAAAAAAGGGTGCGAGTAGAAGTGCAAAAGTACCCCGCGAGCACTAGAGGACGACACTGATCGATCCACTAATACACATGGCACGCTCTGGTCAACCAATACTGCTTTGCTGATGGATGCTTCTGATTAGATCTGAGGATGGATCAAACAACTGTTGAGGTGCTCGATTCAATGACGCCTGCTTCTCCTAGGGACTGATCCTGATCGAAAGGTGGAGGAGATGGTTGTAAGAATAAGGAAGAAGATCCTCCCAAGCGAGCTTCCTCCATCGATTTCATCTCCTCCAGCAGTATCTCCTACTACTATGATTCTTGACATGTTGGGGGAAGACGTCCGTAGACTCTAGATGCCTCAGAATACTCTGGGCCCCATTGATATGGGCCTGGAACTTGTGAGAACCTGGAGGTCTCTTCCTGATGTGGATGTATCTTAGATAAGCCCTTCAGGACCTACAAAGGAGTGCAGCATCACGATACGAAGAAAGATGGAGGTCCAATATTTTATTTGGTGGAGTTCGATGTGAGGTGGTGCTAGGCTATGAAATCCGGTAGAGGCGGCAGAGGAGGACTTTGATCCTTCGATCTAGATGGAGCTGAACGTTGTCAGGTGGTCAGTCGCATTGAGAAACAGAAGGGCAAGGAGATGGTGTGGTCAGGTGGGTGAAATAGGACAGAATACGACGTAGACATTATCCAAAGCCTAGAGCATCGACCAATGGAAAAATTGGAATCTAAGCTAAAATACGTGTAAAATGAATTGAAAAGAAACTACACTATGCTAAAAGAAATAAAAGTTACCTAGAAATGCGAGAAAAAAGGGGCTCATACTTACAAGAGCAGAGAGCACCGAAGCTCGCGATGGAGTTAAGCCAAAGGAGCATGGATCGCACTCCTCACACCCTCTCGCATGTTGCAAACTGGTCCACGAGGAAGATGTCACCCCTCTCGTCACGACATGCCAGGATCTGAGGGTTCAAGGGGCAAAGAATGTATCAAAATCGAGAGGAAGGTGGTTGAAGGGGATAGGTACAGTGGGTCTTCGATGAAGGATTATGCCCGAGTTAGTGATCCATCGATCGAGGTGATGCATCCGTGTGAAAGAACAAAGATCGAGGGTCAAATTTCGTGAATGAATCATTTATTTTTGGGCATTGTAGCGATTGGAAAAATCGATGAAGAGGAGTTAAAATTCCTCTAACGGTTATAAGACTAGGGGATCATACGTTAGACCAAGGTCAACTGATTTGGGTCCCCATTGATCCATGTGGGCCGCTATTGGACAAATTAGGAACAAAAATAAAAGAACAAAAAAATAAAAAAATGAATTAATTACATAAAACTAAAAACATAAGAAATGATTATTATTTTATGTAGTATTTTATTACAATTTTTATTTCTTTTATGAGTTTATTTGTTAGGTATTTATTTTTACAAGTATATTTATAGGTATAATGACATTATATAATGTGTATTTTCTTATTTTATATTTGGGCTGTTATTACTTTATATAATTATTATATATATTTATAACTTATTAACATATACACAAATATTTTTACAAAGTAATTTGTACACTTAAATAAATATGTATATTTATTATATAGGTATGCTTAATTATATTCCATCTATGTATTTGTGTACACATTATTTATTTTAGTGTATTTTTAATGGTTTATTTTATTCTAATTACAAATTATATGTACATGTGTTATAAATAATATTTACAAATTATAGAAATATAAATTAATGAAAAATATAAAGAACAAATAAAATTATTATTTTATTCTGGAATAATGTACAATATAGGCCCAAAACCTAACTTTTGCATCTAAACTCTAAATTAAATGAAACCACCTTAATTAAAAAGCTAGTTAAAAGTTATATACAATTAAAGGTGTTTTAATGAATTTTGAATTCATATGAAGGATATATAGGTCTGTGAAATTGTGATTTTGCATTTTTTATTATGAGTGTAGAAAGCCCAATATACATTATTTTTAGGGATTTTACCCAGCAGACCCTATAAATGTTTTAAATTTCCTCTACGACCTTTTGCACAACGTAATTACCCCCATCGACCCTGTAAATTACCCCAAGAAACCCCACGGGCTTAAAACATATTACCCGGAGGGTTCATGGGGTAAGAGTTGGGAAGTTTACGGGGTCGAGGGGGGAATTAGGTTGTTTCAAAGGTCGTGGAGGTGATTGACAAAGTTTATAGGGTATGTCGGGTAAAAATACCTTATTTTTATGTGAAATAAATTGTGCATTTTTTAAGTATTTTTGTCTACAACTTTCATGTGCAAAGTTTATTGATTTGATCTATAAATAATAAAGAATAAAATATATCCCAAAATAGACTTATTGTTGAATTGAAAATTAGGGTTTTATTGCATTTATTGGCACTTATCCCCCCTTACTTTATTCGTTGTCGACCCAATCATTATGATGCCTAGGTTTCGGGGTTTAGGTCATTCAATACCTTGGGTATTTCATTTCATTACTTCTCTTTATTTTTTTATTTTGGCTTTATATAAAATATTTTATATAATATTTACATAATAAATAATATGTGTTATTTAATGCAAAATAATGTTATTTACATGCATTTAGATAGGTTTTAAAGGTCAAAATGAAATAATAAAAGTGATGAAGTGGAGATTCATTACTAGCTTTTTTAGCTGATAAAATGACTGGAGAACCTGTTGATCTACAATAGACTCGGTCTCCTTGCATAGCAACTCTGTGAGAGGTCGGGCAAGCTTGTCAAAGTTCTTGATGAATCAGTGATAGAAGCTGACATGCCCTAAGAATGACCTAATATTCTTCACATTTTGAGGTGACTTGAGTTTAGCAATTACCTCCACCTTCACCGGGTCCACCTCCATGGCATGCTTGGAGACGACATGGCCCAACATAATTCCTTCTGTAACCATGAAGAGGCTCTTTTCCCATTAAAAAAACAATATTAACTTCACGATTTTTATGGAGTACTCTTTCTAGATGTTAAGACAAGCATCAAAACTGTCACCATAGACAGAGAAATAATCCATGAAGACTTCGAGAAAACTCCCAAACATGTTGGCAACGACAACAAGCATGCACCTTGAGAAAGTAGCTGGAGCATTGCAAAGGACAAAGAGCAATCCTCTGAAACATATGTGCTGAACATGCAGGTGAAATTTGTCTTCTCTTGGTCCTCATGGGAGATCACCACATGGTTATACCTGGAGTACCCATTTAAAAAGCAAATGTATTCCTTCCCTACAAGTCTCTCAAGAACTTAATCAATGAATGGTAGAGGGAAGTGGTCCTTCTCCATAGCTGAATTCAGATGACATTAGTCAACACATACCTACCAAGATGTCGGTACTCGGGTAGAGATCTCCTCTCCTTGGTCCTTCTTCAACAAAGTGAGCCCTCATTTCTTGGGAACTACATGCAGGGGACTCACTTATTTGGAATTGGAGATGGGATAAATGAAGCCTGCTTCACACTACTTCGTGATTTCTTCATCACTACATCCCGAAGACTAGTGTTCAATATTCTCTAGAATTCTTGATATGGCTTATAATCGTCTTCTAGATATATGTGGTGTGAATTCAAAGCTAGATTTATCCCGAGGAGATCAGATACTTTCCATCAAGGTGCCTTATGGTTCTTTTCTAGAAGCTCAAGAAGTCGAGAGTCTTGATCTTGGGTCATCCTACTGAAAGTAGCCAAAGTGAGGTCACACAAGGCGGATCTGGTCGCTGAAGTGACCAACGCTAAGCTCAGTGGACAATCTTAACAAAGTATGTGTGAATCAAAATTTATGATAAACCATATAATATATGTGTTTATAGTGACAAACAAAGTAGTGTGTCGAACATCAAGAATAAAATGGGTAGCACTATTATTATTTAGAAATAAATAATATTGTATGAATGTACATTATTCACTTTTTTATGTGTTTTTTATTTTTAATCTTTTTTTTATATTTCTTTTTTAGTTTTTAATTTTATAATTTTTATTTTCTTTTAATATTTTTCCGATTTTTAATTTCTTTTCTTTTTAATATATATTGTAAGTATATATATAATTCTATATATGGAAAATATATAATATAAGTAATCTATAATAGAATTTATGTAATATATATACAAAAATCAGAAATACAAGAAAGAACAGTCACTTTTTATTTTTTAAAGGTTTAAAAATATATTTAAAGTTTTTATATTAACTTATAATAATAGTAATTATATATATATATAAATCTATATATATATATACTACCATATAGGATATTATATTTATAAATATAGTTATAAATAGTAAAAAAATACAAAATAAATTATTTTTGTTTTCTATATTTTTCTTCTATTTTTGTGATTTTCAGGTATTTTTGTTATTTTTAGGTTTTTTGAAAGTACAAAATATACAAAATAAGGGACATAATAAATAGGTTGAATTGTTTTGAGACTTAAAAATAGTAAATATGTCCAAAATTTCTCAAAACTAATTTTATTATGTAGTAATATGTATAAATAAAAATATAGGATTGAAAAATAATTTTTAGATATTTTCACAAATATTTTATACTTTTTTAATTAAGCAAGAGTTTTTTCTTTTTAGTTTTTTTGTTATTTTTTGTGATTTTTGGTCTATAGTGATAAAATAAGGTAATAAACATTAGGAAATTTTTCTGGAATTATTTAGTCAGGGTTTTAAATTGTTTTGTTTTTTCTATGGCAAATAGGCAATTAATAGCTCCTAAACTAAATTTAATAAATGGAAAATCTACCAAGATGCTTAATCTAATGTTATAGGATGAACAATCATGCCGAGTGGTATATAAGATAATTTTTCCATAACTAAATAAAAATAGGAACTACTTTTAATAAATATAAGCACATAAATAAAAATGTAATATGTTCAGGGACTATTATTCAATTAAAATAAACATTCATATCATTATATAATAAGTTCTGAAACTATAGGAGCCTAGTAGCAATATTTACACAAAACGTTGCTGCTACATGTGAAGCAGAGATGGGCCTAAGTGAAAATAGTATAGAGTTCAGGGTGTCCAATGCAGATTATTCAATTTAATTTACGTAACAGGTCGAATATTGAAAGGGCTAACTAATACACAAAACATGGCAGGGATCTTTGATATTTACCTGCATATCGATGCTAAGGAAAGACAGAGGTGGCACGACATCTACTCATTTAAGCTGATCGCACGGCGGGGGGATGCTTCATTTTGTTTCAGCTTGGATGCCCCAGATTAGATCTGGTCCATGTCTCTGATCGGACGACTCCCAGGGTTCTTGGAAGAACACAAAGAACTCCTCTCTGATGTTGGTTGGATCCCCGATATCTCCCTCCTCCGAGCTCTTATCACCTCACTAGTGGGTTCGATGGCTTCGTGGTGAGGCCGAACAACGGTAGGTAGCCTTAGGTAACTTTAGATCCCGGAAATAGGGATTTGGAGGTTCTTTTCTTATGTACGAGCTAGAGAACCAAAATGGGAGTTGATTCAACTCTAGGCGCATCTAGAAAGTCCAGCTCCTGCACAAAAAGACTCCTAGGAACGAGACAATGGTAGTCAACCCGATTTGAAGTTGAAAAGCACACAAGAATGGATGGGAGATGGTGTTCCAGCCATCAACGGAGGGGGGCATCTGATCTCACGAATCCTTGCAAGAACTTTGATGAAATGATGGGTGAAATGGATAGAAGGTGATGAGGAACGGGAGTGGGGGTGAAATGGTTCGAATAAGTTGTCAAAGCACAGTGGACTCGACCAGGAGCTCGATCTCCAGGTGAACGCTGATCTTTGGATTAAACCTAAAATATGAACTATAAATTGAAATTAAAGGCTAAAAAGAAAGCTACGACTAATCGTTACCTAGAAAAGCAAGAAAGAAGGCCTCGATCTAGTCGGAAAACCAGGAAGGCAGAACCACCAAGAAGGTAGCCGGTGATGGCTTGGACCTCCTTCTTTGATGCTTTTTCTCATTGTAGATCACTTAGGTTGTGCTCTTATCACCATTAGCAACTCACAGGTTGTAATCTGAGGGGCTAAGAACAAGGGAAGAGGGATCAAAGGGCAAAATGGCGATGAAGGGTGGAAGTTTATAGAAGGGTGAGGGGAGGAGTTCGAGTATGGATTGCATGCGATGGAGGAGGGGAAGCTGATGTCTGATGATTCGGTAAGAATCAAGGATGTGTCAGGAAGATATTTGGTGAAGAGTACGGGGTAATTCGATGAGGGTATCATGCGGAAAAAATGGAGTAAAAGGTGGGACTCAACACATCTGACAAGTTAGAGACCCAATGGATGTAGTTAATCGAGGTCAACAATCGACGATATCCTATTGGTCAAATTGATAATTTTATTATTGTTTTTATATATTTTTTCATGTCTAGGGTCACTCAGTGTCTTTGAAACTTCATTCTTTTTCTTTATTTCCTTTATTCTTTTATTTTCAAATTAATTACAATAATAATACAATATTTTATACAATATTTTATATAAATTATACAATATTTATTTTGACAAATTTATGATATATATGTACATTTTTATCTAGGGATTGAAGGTAAAAATGAAAGAATAAAGGTTATGAAATGGAGATTCATCACCGCCTATATTTGCCTTTGCTAGTCCCTAGCAAACACCTATGCCTATAAGTGCAGAAAAGAAAATAAAGAAAAGAAAAAGAAAGAACTTGGATTGATTTTAACTTTTGAACTTGTCTTCATAATATCAAAGTTTAGAGCTCAGTCGGACCTTTGGATTTTTATTTTGGTCGAAACCTCATTGAGAACTGGACTTGAAACACAACAACCTCTGAGAATCACGAAACTCTACCCACGTCTCCTCAAAAGATAGGTCAGAACAAGTCAATGTCATAAGTAGTCCCTTATGTATATGAGTATATCTTGTACGGTGTCAGTGATATATAGCTCCTCTTGCTTGAACCGGTAAAAGTCAAGCTTCTTCAACATGGTGACCCTAATTTCCCAATCCAATAGATCTTTCCTCGAGAAGCAGGGAATTCCCATATAAGTTCAAGTACAATCAACTCAAGAAGAGGAGGTGGAGAAAATAATGGATGGTAGCCAGTGCAGCTACCTATCCTGGGATGCTTGACCAGTGTAGCCATGTCATCCAGTTGCAGGCTCACATGTATCTTTGACTCTAAATCTCAAGCTTGCTTATTGAATACATACATACTTCGACGAGAGTCAATTTTTCTTTGATTTTTCCCTTCTTTTTTTTGGAGTTTTTGTTTTGTACGACATCATTTACATAAGGATTTTTTTCTCTTGATCCAATAGACTATCCCTCTTTTGAAGCATTATTGCAACCCACAATATTATGTCATTAGACCTCATGGCTATTGGACCGGGTTTGGGCATAATGGCCATTGTATCGTGACTTCGTATGTTTCCATTCGCTTGTGTCTAATTCCAATAAATCTAGCCCTCTACTACTTCAATTAAGTTAAGCAAGGTGCAAGGTGTAGGTGTCCAAGTTAGGCCATTATCGACAAGAGTCGTGCGTGTGTTTCGAAATATTGTACTTAGGCAATCAAGATGACACTAAATCTAGTCTCATTATCTCAAAGAACTAAGTCTAGTAGACATGAAGCATCTCAATTCCAGTTCATACAAGGTTCTTTTAATTAAGTATATTATGTTCCAACCAAGCTCCAATCTTTGGATTTTCTTTAGGCTTGTTCAATTTCCAGTATCAATCTAAAAAATGCAAATGATATGCACAATGTAACAAAATATTTCTGTGATACAATTTTCTGATTTTTGAACTTTTTATGGGATTCTGAAAAAGTTTAGCAAATTTTTATGCAATTTTCAAAATATTTTGCAAATTTTTATGGTTTTTGGCTTTGAATTTTTTTAGTGATTTTTCAAAAATAGAAGAGTTAGTCAAATAATTATGTGTAGATATTTCCGTGAGAGTGCATTAGTATTTATAAGAATTAGGAGAAGAATTTACACTATGTATTTACATGAGTTTTTTAGTTAATATTTATACGTTTTTATACACTTGTTTGTAAATAATTTTATTTTTTTGGATTATGTACATGGTTCTCAAAATAATTTGAAAAGATTTTGACAATCATTTTGAAAACTTTATTTTTAGAAATAATTTAAAAAATATTTTTTGCAAATATTTGCAAATTTTGAAAATCATTTTGCAAAGTTTTTCAAACAATATGTATAGTTTTTTCAAAGTATTTTCGCAACCATTTTCAAAACGTTTGCAAATAGATTTTTAAAATATTTTGTTCAAACAAAGAAAAGAAAATTTTATTAAACAAAATATTTTTACAATTTTTTTCAAACTATTTTTCAAAAGTTTTTTCGAAGATTTTCCAACCATTTTTCAAATATTTGCAAAACATTTTTAACAAGTTTATTAATCAATATATATACAGAATTTTGATGTGTATTTTTTAGTTAGCCATATTATAAAAAATATGCAAGTACGAGTTATGGGAAAGTATATACAAAGTATATACGACCATCCTATACTTAGCTTGAGCTATGTTCTCATAGATCATCGATAAAAGGAAGACACATACTAAAATGATTGAATAATGGAAGAATGAGAAGTTGACCATCCTCCATACACCTAGGATCATTTAATCCTAAGTATAACAGACTGTATACAACATGCAAGGAGGGTCGAGGGTGGGAATAAATAGATCACAACTCGGTCTGTCTCCCCCTATACATAGGGTAAAATATCCCTAAGTATAGACAAGAATATCAATAAGAGAGGAGACATGTGACATGATAATTAAAAACATATAAAAAGAAAAAAATATGTTTGGGGAATGTACACATTACTACATTACTCCCCTACTTAGGGTAAAAGAGACCTAAGTATAGCCGAAAACATGAGTGACGAAACAGAATGAAGAAAGAACACTTGACTCATCCACCTCCCCTATACTTAGGACAAAGTATTCCTAAGCAAGTAAAACACACAGAATGATGTAGATGATTGTAAATGGAAGTAAATAAATGAAAGCGGATATACAAAGTGATGGTTGTACATAAATCAAGAAGGTAGAAAGCGTACCTTCTTGTGCGATCATTTATGAATGGATCAAATAAGGTGCAAGTCAATATCGTGGTCATCATCTAACTCAAATCGATCATGATTAACATGGTATAGATCCTCAGTAATCTCAAAACAAAAAAGCATGAACTAATCAGTGGAAGTAGTATGCGCATGCTTCGCTGAGTCAATCTTGGGAATCTCAAAACAAAATGGCATGAACTCATCAATGGAAGTAGTGTGGTTAAGTCTGGTCTGGTAAGTCTCTCCGAAATCTGCCCTCCACACTAAGGTGTCTATGGGGTAAATGCCATGGATGTCATTAACACATCACCATGTAGAGGAAGAGGGAACTCCAATATATTATCCGAGTCGTCCTCCCTGAAGAGAAATTCTTGGGTCTCAGTATCATCCATGACAAAGCAACCCTCTTTGATATCAGCATTTAGGTTATAGTCCTCAGGGTTGGCTGACATGGGTACACTCTCATCAAATGTGGGTCTCCGGTCCGTGGTGGGTGCAGTGAACAAGAAACTCTCGTTGCCAGAATGATAGCATACCTCTTCAGATCCATAATCAATAACGACACTCGTAATGGCGAGAAAGGGTTGTACAAGGTGATAACTAAGAATTTAGAGAGGATCAAAATATGTCTCACAACAAAGTGGAGAGAAAGTCGATGCGGTGACCACTCACGCAACCCCGGTTAGTCAACAATTAACCCACAACATAAATAAATAATTGAATCTAATAAATGTGGAGTTAAAATTTATTATAACTCTACAAGAAAATGTGTATAGGTGTAAGCATGTGTAGAGTGTTGAACACTGGGAGCAAAAGGTTTGGGGGCAAAATTATGCCCACAAAATTTTCAGCTTTCATCTCTTGACCATGTTATTGTTTTTGTGGGTTGTTGATTTTATAAATTTTTTATTTTTTGTTTTTTATTTTTTTATTTTTAATTTTCTTATGTTATATTTTATTTTTGTATTTTTCACTTTTTTATTTCCTTCTTCTTTTTTAAAAACAATATAGCTTATATAAGGCTTATACAAACAATGTAAAGTAATATACTTAAAAATAATATTAGAGATAAACAAAATTCATGGAATGCATTATTTTTGGGCTTTTAATATTTTTTCATGTTTTTGATTTTTTTTCCAAAAATTTTTGCAAATTTTTATGTATTTTTAAACTCAAAAATATCCCAAATATGGGATTAATACATAATCTGAAATTAATTTGGCATTTTTAAAAATAATAAATGACTCCCAAAATTACACAAATGAATTTTTATATGTAAATAATATATATAATTATAGAATAGAAAAACACTTTTTGTTATTTTGTAGAATTTTTATATTTTTTGTTGGATTTTGGAGCGTTCTATTTTTAAAAAAAATCTTTTACTATTTTAAGGTTTTTTGTTTTCTGGACTCACTAAATATCAAAACATACCATATATAGTTTTTTTGGAATTTTTCAAAATGTTTTTTGGCATTTTATAAATTAGTTTAGGATTATTTAGGCTCCTTTTAAATATTAATAAATAGATTAAATGCAAAAAATGCAAAGTGGATACCTTGCGTGTAAATGCAATGCATAGAGCGTCTAATCTTATTTTTGGGGATTTTTAGGAGCTCATTAGCTATTTTTAATAATTAGATAATAGACACAAAAATACAAGTCATGGTAGGGGCAGAATTACAAATAGAATAAACTTCAGGGATATAGGTGCAATTTACCAAATATAATAAAATATTTATTTAATTTTTATGAATCATTTTACAATATACAAAATTTCCATGGTTATCTATGCAAAATTTCCGTCGTCACGTCAGGACTACATGTGACGCTGGAAAGGATCAAAGTGTAAATACATAAAGTTCAAGGGACTAAATGTAACACACCTTAATTATATACAACGTAAACTTTTATTTACATAACTAATTATTAATTACAAAAAGGCGGTGATATCTATGCAATTTACCCTGAAGAGGTGAACTGATGAACGGTGGGATCTTCTTCACTAATACACGTGTCCTCCATCAGACAGTTGATGACGATTCGTCGATGAGCGACGGAGATTAGATCCCAGGAGAGGATCTGACAGTTTAAATGAGGCTCCATTGGATGGTTGTGGCTTGATCTGGGCCGCCTTCATGATCCAATGGCGGAGAGGCACGATGAAAGAATAGGGAAGAACACTCCCTGGGGCGAGGTTCCTCCGCTCATATCTCCCTCCTCCGACGATGATTAAAGCACCGACATGGCCCAAAAGATTCCTGGAAAGATCCTCTTCATGCTGGGTGTGTCAGAAAAGGTAGAGGTTCACCGGAGCGCCACCACGGGGTCGAGGAAAAGGTGGCAGCCCAGGTACCTCCAGCGGACTTCGAACTTGGCTCCTAGCACCTGATTGTGCCTCTATCCTGCACAGAAAGGCGAAGGGACCAAGAGCAAAATGCCTCAGCCCCATTACACGGCAAGATGAGGTGTAGGTGGGTCGTGGTGGCAAGGTCCGATGAGGTGGATGGAGGTGGACCTCGTATTCTAGATCCGAGGGGGGGTTTGGGGAAGCGAAGATGCAGGGGGTGAAGTAGAAACGAAAGGGAAGATGATGAGGTAGAAAGGGAGGTCGGAAAACAAGCGGGGTCACGGTGGGACATTCCGGTGAACTATAGGTTGATCATTTCACGCTAAACCTAAAGCCTAATCGCTAAACTAAATGTGCAAATTAAATGCTAGAACTAAAACCTAACTAATAATGAAGAAATGCACAGCTCTTACTTGCTGGTGAGGGCAGCGAGAAGAGGTCACCGGCGACAGCAGCCTTTTGTGCACCTCCTCTTCCTCGAGCTACCATCCATCTTAGGGGACCTCCATCTGTTACCTAGATGCGCTCTAGGCCGAAATGGCAGAGCTTTAGGACTCAGAAAATGACCAAAATTGAGAGGAGGATGGAGGAGGTTTATTTATACACAAATATGGCACCCTTATTTGACCAGGTGATAGCACGTAATCAATCGTATTTACAAGGGTTTAAAGGAGATGGCAAGGATGTATGATGATCGAGGATCAAATCTCAAGAAGGAATCGAGGCTGATTGATGGGTGTATCATGCAAGAAAAATGGCGGAAGTTGGGGGTAAGAGAGATGGTTCTAGCACGCAAGGTCTACAAATTGGAAAGTTGACCAAAGGTCTACAGTCCGCGCGCCACCATTGGTCCAGCTCGGGCCGCTAAAAGAGAAAACAACAATTTTATTCAAAAATAAATAATTTAAAATAGTAAATGATTTTATTAATTTTTTTGTAAAAATAAAAATGTTTATATTTTATGTAATATTTTATTATGATTTTATTTATTTTTCTTGTATTTTATTATGATTTTATTTTTAATGGCTTATTTATAGGTATAATTACCTATATTTTGTACATTTTTATTTTTATTTTTATTTTGTATATTTTATTTTATTATTTTATTCTATTATTTTATATATTTATAACTTCTTTTTTGTGAGTATAAATATATTTTTATTTTATTTTTATGATGTTATTTATACACTTAAATAAATAAGTATGTGTATTATATATGTGTATTTATAGGTATTTTACCTGTGTTTTATGTTCGTCTTTTTATTTTAATGGATTTTAATGAGTTTTATTTTGGTTTTATATTTTTAATAGAATTTATATAATATTTAAAATATTATAAAATTATGAACGAATAAAAAAAAATATATTCCCCTTTTATTTATGTACAAGTACAAACATAAGTATTTTGCTTATATAATTTCATAGACTCATTTTATTTTTCATTTTCTTTTTTGCTATATTTTAATTTTAATATGCACATATGTTATAAATAATATTTACAAAATTATAAAATTATGAAGTTGTAGAAATAATGAATAATGAATAAATTGAATATTTTAATCGGTATAATGTACAATAGGGGTCAAAACCCAACTTTCACACAGTAACTCCAAAAAATATAAAACCACCATCATTAATAGCTTGTGAAAAGATATAAACAATTAGAGTGATTTTGTTATGTTTTGGGTTTTTATTTAAAATATATGAGTTTGTGAAGTTTGGTTTCTGGCTTTTTATTTTATATATAAAATGCACACTGTGTATTATTTTTGTACAAACTCAATTTTGTATTTCTATTTACATTATTATCTACAACTTTAATGTACAAAGTTTCTTTATTTTATTGTATTTTTGGCCCTTATCTCCCCCTACTTTATTCCTTGTCGACCAACTCAATTCTTGACTTGGTATCGGGGTTTAGGTTCATAAATTATTTTCAATATTTTATTCTTTATTCTTTTCTTCTCTTTATTCTATAATTTTGGCATTTAAAACCTTATTTTATATACAAATAATACAATAAATAATGAATGCTTTATGCATAAATTGATGATATTTAAATGCATTAGCTAGGGTTTTTAAGGCCAAAATGATAGAATAAAGGTGATGATATAGAGATTCATCATCCCCTATACTTGCCTTTGCTAGTCCCTAGCAAACACTTATGCAATAAATATCAAAAAGAATAAAGAAAAAGAAGAAAGGAAAAGATTAAATAAAGAACAAATAGAATTGCATTTGACAAATAAACTTGTCTGTATAAAATCAAAGTTTGGAGCTCAGGTTAAAACTTAATGTGAAAGTGTGTGTGAAACCTGGTTGGGAAGCAAATTTAAAACACAATAGCCCTCGAGAGTCACAGAACTCAGTTCAAATCTCCTTAATAGCCAGGTCAGAACTAGCCTACACCATACACAAACCCTCATGACTATGAAGCTGACTTGTACAATGTAAGTGATAACGGCTCTCCCCAACTGGAATGACAAAGGAATTGACTTCTCCAGAATGACAACCCAATGATTCCCCTATCTAGCTCTCTATTCTCGAGGAGCGGAGTATTCCCTTCTAAGTTCAAGTGGCATCCAACTCAAGAGGAGGAGGTGAAGAAAAGAATGGATGGTAGCTAGTGTAGCTACCTATCCTGGGATGCATGACCAGTGTAATTAAGTCATCCAACTACATGCTCACATGGTATAACTTTGATGCTCAAGCTTGCTTATTTTCTGTACAACATATATACATACTTTGGCAGACATTTTCTTTTTATTTTCAAGCTTGTCCACTTTTTTGGAGTTTCTTTTTAACAACAGCATTTACATAAGGACTTTTTCCTCTTGAGCCAGAAGACTATCCCTCTTTTTATGCTTTATAGCAACCCGCACTCTCCTGTCATTAGACTTCATTGTAACTGGATCAGGTTGGGGTGCACTTCCCTCCCTAGATGAGGACGAATGTTTCCTCCCCTGTGCGTCTCAGACTGGCAAATCCAACCCCCTCACCACTCCTACCGAGTTGAGCCAAGTGAAAGGTGCAAGTGTCCAAGTTAGGTCACGACCGATAAGAGTCGTGCGTGTGTCTCGAAAAGTTCTAGTTACTCAGTTGAGGTGATTTGAACCCAGCCCTGAGTCTCAAAGACTTAAGTTCAAATGGATCTGAAGTACCTTAAACCTAGTTCCCATAAGGTTCCAATGCAGTTAGGTGTAGTAAGGTCCGACTAAGCCCCAATCTTTGACTTTATTGGACTAGTTCAATCATCAAGATCAATCAAAGAATAATATGCAAATGCTATGCACAATGAAGAAAGAATGATGTAATTTTTCAAAGATTTTTTGAAAATAAAAAGAATTTTTTACAAAAATAATTTTGGAAAATAAAAAGGGTTTTGTCATACAAAGTATAAAATATTTACAGCTATTTACATGGGCATGCTCTTTTATTTTGCAAGAGTTAAGAATTTTAAAGAATTTATAGGTTTTAACAAGGTTATTATTGTAGGTACATATATACAATTGACAAAGAATTTGATTTTGATTTATATACACATTTTATTTCTATTTTAGTAATACATCATCCCTCAAATTTATTTGAAAACAATTTTCAAAAATATATTACACAATAATTTTGGCAAATATTTATAAAGATTTGAAAGCCATTTTGCAAGGATTTTTCACATAGTATATACATTTTTCAAACTATTTTTACAACCATTTTCAAAATCATTTGCAAATGGGTTTTCAAATCCATTATTTCACACAAAGAAAAGAATTTTCGCAAATAAAAATATTTTTACAAAGGTTGAAAACATTTCACAAAAAGTTTTCCAAATAGTTCATACCATTTTTCATATCATTTTGCAAAAAATATTTTTAACCTGATTTATTAATCTGTAAATACAAAATCAATTTTGAGGAATGATGGTTGTTATGAAATGAGTTTTTAATGAAATATGTATATATATATATATATATATGTATATATAGTACATTTAGACATATTTAATATTAATTATACGAAAGTACGAGTTATGGATAAAGTATATACAGAGTATATACGACCCCCCTATACTAAGCACGAGCTATGTCCTCATAGATCGAAGAGAAAAAGAGAAGACATAACTCGTACTGAGTATAGAAAAGTATATACTACAATGACTGAATAAAGAATGAAAGAATGAAGATATAAACAAATAAGAAGGGGACCGACCCCCCTATACTTAGGATCAAGTAATCCTAATTATAACAGACTGTACAAAATGCAGGGAGGGTCACAAGTGGGAATAAATAAAAACTTGAAATAAACAGATCACAGCTCGGACTGTCTCCTCCTATACTTAGGGTGAGATATCCCTAAGTATAGCATAGCATATCAACAAGAGAGGAGATAGTGGAGGGAGAAATGAATGAAATATTCAGTGGTGCACACCCCCTATACTTAGGATAAAGTACGTACTAAGCACAGAAAACTGACATAAAGGGGTGGCACCTTTGCTTTAGAAAATAAAGAATGAAAAGGAAAAGAAGAAAGAAGAAAAGAAGAAAAGATAGAGATATACATATATATGAGCAAGATCGTAGAGATTCTACACATCACTCCACCTATACTTAGGGTGAAAGATCCCTAAGTATAAGCAACAACATGAGTGAAGAAACCGAATGATGAAAGAACAATGCGGTGTGTACCCCCCTATACTTAGGATAAGGTACATCCTACATATAGACTTAAAGATATGGCGATATATCTTGGGCACACATGACATACGGGAGGAGGGATGAATGAAACACATATATTCAACAAAGGTATACTGGTGAAGTACAGGACGGTATCCTACAAATAAATATCATGCTCTTGTCATCGTCTCCCTGTGAGAACGAGGACGTAGTCAGAAAGTGAAAAGACACCCTATGGGAAATCAAGTGGGTGTCAGATACCGAGGAGAAGAGATCGAAAACTAAAGGAAGGACCAGTAGCGTGAATCGGATCATCGGCTCATAAGGAAGGAATGTGAGATCATAGTCGATACTGTAAGACCTGGAGGGAAAAAAGAACAGGGTAGACTCCTCCAAGTCAATCATGGTCTCCGAAAGTTATACAAGGTAAAGAGCAGGAGACTACGGTGTGATGTCCGGTGAGCATAGAGTCAGAAAGTCACATGAATACACCGAACCACACCATACATGGCTCAACCCTACGAGGGCCTTCAAGGTGAGCGGGATCATAGAGCAATCAGAAGACTCAGCTCCGTTCTCTAACAGAAAGGAGACACAACTATGGAGGAGACCGAGTACCCAAAATCAGCAGACCCGACTTCGTGCCCCTCTAGAAAGGAAACACCAGAAGTGAAGCCGAATACCTAAAAGTGATGTACCCTCCCGCAGATAACCCTCATATAGTAGTACATGCTAGTCAATGAATAATCATAACAAAAGCTCACCCTTGCGATGGTCATCAAGGTGAGCAAGCCCTAAGGATCCTGATCCATTAGACGGATCAATAGGAGTGGTCTTGGTAGGCAACAAATCTCTACCAGCAGCAGAGACTGACAGATCAAGAAAATGTGGCAGCGTCCTGTAGACATTCCTCAGGAAGCGTACTGCCAACTGAGCATCGGGTAATCAGATAAAGATGGCTCGTCCTTGCGAGGATCATCAAGGAGAGCAGACTTAAAGGAGTCAAGTCAGAAGGGTCCTCAGATCCAACAGATTGGATAAACAACAAAGCTGTGGGGACCGGAGAATATATCAGACGACTCGGTTCTGTGCTCCTCCAGATAGGAGACACCATCGGCAAGGGAACCGAGCATAAAGAAATTGCTGCATTTTCCTGCAGATAGTCCTCGGGGAACAATGCAAACTAATCATGGAATAACTAATGAGATCTCATCCCTGTAAGGGTCGATAAGGAGAGAGAGGACTCAAAGGATTCAATAAGAAAGGTCTCGATAGACAATAGATCGTCTACTAGCAGAAGAGACCGCAGATCTAGCAAGGTGTCATAGTCTCTCGCAGATAACCCTTGGAGAGAACTATGAACTAGGAAAGGAATAATCAGAAAAGTGAAGCTCATCCTTGCGAGGACCGGCAAGGAGAGCAGACTCAAAGAGTCGGGGACATTGACCTCGTGCACCTACAGATCTGGCGCACAATCAGTAGGGAGGCCAAACAACCAAATAGGACAACTCGGTTCCATGCTCCAACAGTTAGGCAGCATAAAAAGTAAGGGGAACGAGCGTAGAGAATGTGTCGCATCCTTCCGCAGATAATCCTCGTGGTGTAATGCAAACTAGGTCAATCAAATCTTAGGATTGCTGGCATCAAATCTCAGGTCCTCAAAAGCAACCAATAAATCAAACATCCGGAGGGAATAAGATAATATGAGGGAAACATAATCAGGTCAATCACAATATGCCCCTCAAATCGGTCAAATCAGTTGAGATTGCACGAAAGATAATCAGAAATCCTCTAGGTGAACATTTATTTTAAAGATCAAAAAGAGCTAGCAGTCCCAATTTTATTTTGGTTATCACTTTTTTTGTTTATTTTTCAATGCACGTGCCTAACTGGGCTTTCAATTCCATTTAGCATCCTAGGTGAGCAAAATCAGAGGAAGAAGATCGGAAACGCCATGCAAGATGGAAAATGATGACGCATGCAAAGTCAGAACACTTACAGTGCTTCCCAGCTCTCTCAATGCAGGATACAGAACAGAATTAAAACCTATGCTATATGAGATGCAATTTGAGGAAATTGCCCTAGATATAGGATGCTATTATCGTGAAGCACATATTACAATATTGACTAAGTCCAAATCATATCCATAGGTACATGCAGCTATTGGGTGTTTGGACCTTAGTCTATCGTCAAGCAATCCAAGACTAGGGCTCATTCACATAAAATAATAAAAATAAAATAAAAAGTGAAAAATGTCATCGAGGCCCCCGAGAGAACAATCCCTCGGGCAATGAACCTCGGGAAGTCGGAGTGTCTAAAGAGTCCTGTATTATTACATGCCAAAGTCACTCTCTCACATAAATATACATAATAATTCCAATAAAGAAGGTAGACTTTTCTTCAAAAATCCTCCTCCATACGCTCTTGATGCTCTCTCCTGCCAACTCAGTCTGAAAGTTGGCTCCGCCTTGCTTGGAGATCCTCCTAGGAGATCCTCCGTCGCGCAACGGTCCCTCGCATCAAAGTCAAACAGAGAAGAGTTTAGAATAGTCACAGTAATATCAATAAATAATTCAAATAAATAAATAAATATGGATAAGAGTGAAGAATCAAATAAATAATAAATATCCCAAACGACGTTGCACCCCGGCAACGACGCCATTTGATAACTAAGAATTTAGTGAGGATCAAAATATGTCTCACATAAGGTGGGGACAAAGTCATTGCGGCGACCACTTACATAACCCCGGTTAGTCAACAATTAACCCACATCATAAATAAATCAATG
Organism: Ottelia alismoides; assembly: GCA_037367405.1. NCBI lineage: Eukaryota > Viridiplantae > Streptophyta > Magnoliopsida > Alismatales > Hydrocharitaceae > Ottelia > Ottelia alismoides. The sequence continues at coordinate 113,824 of JAZKJV010009287.1, read as the reverse complement.
AATCTAAAAAATGTAGAGTTAAAATTTATTATAACTCTAAAAGCAAATGTGTATAGGTGTAAGCATGTGTAGAGTGTCGAATACTGGGAGCAAACGGTTTGGGGTCAAAAATATGCGCAGAAAATTTTCATCTTTCATCTCTTGTCGATGTTATTGTTTTTGTGGTTTTTTAATTTTATTTTTTTATTTTTGGTTTTATAATTTTTATTTGATTTTTAATTTTCTGATTTTAAATTTTCTTTTTGTATTTTTAGTTTTCTTATATTTCCTTTTTCTTTTATAAAAACAATATACCCTATATAAGGCTTATACACACAATGTATAGTAATATACTTATAAATACTATTAAAGGTAAACAAAATTTAGGGAATAAATTACTTTTGGGTTTTTAATATTTTTAATATTTTTGAATTTTACTAGAAATTTTTGCGAATTATTATGTATTTTTAAATTAAAAAATCCCAAATATGGGATTAATACATAATCTGAAATTAATTTGGGTTTTTTAAAAATAATATATAAGTCCCAAAATTACCCAAATGAATTTTAATATGTAATATATATATATATAATTATAGAATAGAAAAACATTTTTTGGTATTTTTGTAGAATTTTTATATTTTTTTATTGGATTTTGGAGCTTTCTAATTTATTTTATTTTCTGTTACTATTTTTGGGTTTTTTTATTTTTGGACTAAGTAAATATCAAAACATACCATATATAATATTTTTTTGGAATTTTTGAAAATGTTTTTGAATTTTTTTGGTATTTTATAAATTAGACAGGGATTATTTAGGCTCCATTTTAATTTTATAAATAGATTAAATGCAAAAATGTAAAGTGGACACATGGCGTGTAATTACAATGCATGGAGCATCTAATCCTATTTTTGGGGATTTTTTGGAGCTCATTAGCTATTTTTAATAATTGGATAAAAGACAAAAAATGCAAGTCCTGGTAGGGGCATAAGTGCAAATAAAATAAACTTCAGGGGTACAGGTGCAATTAAACCAATATAATAAAACATTTATTTAATTTTTGTGAATCATTTTACAATATACAAAATTTCCAGGGTTATCTATGCAAAATTTCCACCATCACGTGCCGACTACACGTGACGCTGGAAGGGACCAAAGTACAAATACATAAAGTTCAAGGGCCAAAATGGATAATGCCCTAATTGTTTACACCATAAACTTTTATTTACAGTATTAATTATTAATTACAAAAAGGCGGGGGTATATATGCAATTTACCCCGAAGAGGCGCACTCATAGATGGTGGGATCTTCTTCACGAATACACGTGTCGTCCATCAGACGACCGATGAGCGGTGGAGATTAGATCCCTGGAGAGGATCTGACGGTTGAAACGAGGCTCCATCGGACGGCTGTGGCTTGATCTGGGTCGCCGTCATGATCCAACGACGGAGAGGCGCGATGAAAGAATAGGGAAGAACACTCACCGAGCAAGGTTCCTCCGCTCATATCTCCCTCCTCCAGCGATGATTGAAGCTTTGAGATGGCCCAAAAGCTTCCTGGTAAGATCCTCTTTGTGTTGGGTGCGTCAAAAAAAGGCAGAGGTTCACCGGAGCGCCACCACGGGGTCGAGGAAAAGGTGGCGGCCCAGGTATCTCTGTCGGACTTCGAACTTGGCTCCTAGCGCTTGATTGCACCTCTATCATGCACAGGAAGGCGAAGGGACCGATGGAAAAATGCCTCGGCACTGTTTAACGATGAGATGAGGCATAGGAGGGTTGTGGCAGCAAGGTCCGGTGAGGTAGATGGTGGTGGACCTTGTATTCCAGATCTGATGTGGATCTGGGGAAGCGAAGGTGCGAGGGGTGAAGTAGAAACGAAAGGGAAGATGATGAAGTGGAATGGGAAGTAGGAAAACAAGCGGGGTCACGATGGGACGTTCTCCCGAGCAAGGCTCTGGCAAACTACAGGTTGATCATTTCACGCTAAACCTAAAGCCTAATCGCTAAACTAAATGTGTAAATTAAATTCTGGAACTAAAACCTAACTAAAAATGAATAAATCGCAGATCTTACGTGTCGGCATGGGCAGGGAGCAGAGGTCACCGACGACGGCGGCCTTGGGTTCACCTCCTCCTCCTCGAGCTACCATCCATCTCAGGGACCTCCATCTATCACCTAGATGCGCTCTAGGCCGAAATGGTGGAGCTTTAGGACTCGGAAAATGACCAAATTTGAAATGGAGGGATGGATGTTTTATTTATCAACATTGTGACGCACCCTTATTGACAGGCTGGTAAAGAATCGGAGCTATACACAATGGATCTAATGATCGGGTGTGTATGTACATTGATTAGAGATTATTTCTTGTGAAGGAAGCAAAGGTGATGGATGGATGGATCACCCGCGAAAAATGGCAGAAAATCAGGGAAAACACAGATTTGACGTGCAGAGGCTTGGATGGGACAATTGACTAGAGGTTAACGGTCCAAGCCCTACTATTGGTCCATGTAGGCGCACTACAGGACAAAACAACAATTTTATTCAAAAATAAACAATTAAAATAATAAATGATTTTATTAATTTTTGTGTAAAAAATAAAAAAAAAATGTTTATTATTTTATGTAGTATTTTTTATGATTTTTATTAATTTATGGTGTATTTTATTATGATTTTATTTTTAATGGCTTATTTATAGGTATAATTACATATATTTTGTACATTTTTATTTTTATTTTGTATATTTTATTTTATTATTTTATTATATTATTTTATTTTTTTATAACTTATTTTTTGAATATAAATATATTTTTATTTTCTTTTTATGATGTTATTTATACACTTAAATAAATAAGTATATGTATTATATATGAGTATTTATAGGTATTTTACCTGTGTTTTATGTTCATCTTTTTTATTATAATGGATTTTAATGAGTTTTATTTTGGTTTTATATTTTTAATAGAATTTATACAATATTTAGAATATTACAAAATTATGAAAGAATAAAGAATAAAGAATAAAAGAATATATTGCCCTTTTATTTATGTTCAAGTAGAAACATAGGTATTTTGCCTATATAATTTCATAGATTCATTTTATTTTCCATTTTTTTGGTTGTATTTTAATTTTAATATTCACATATGTTATGAATAATATTTACAAAATTATAAAAATATGAAGTTGTAGAAATAATGAATAATGAATAAATTAAATATTTTAATTGGTAGAATGTACAATAGGGGTCAAAAACCCAACATTCACACCGTAACTCCAAAAAAAATAAAACCACCATCATTAAATATCTTGTGAAAAGTTATATACAATTAGACGTGTTTTGCTATGTTTTGAATTTTTATTGAAAAGATATGGGTCTGTGAAGTTTGGTCTGGCTTTTTATTCTGTGTATAAAATGCACACTATGTATTATTTTTTTACAAACTCAATTTTGTATTCCTATTTACATTATTATCTACAATTTTTATGTACAAAGTTTATTTATTTGATTGATAAAAAATAAAGAATAAAATTGGTGTCAATTATGAATAAAAGAATTTTGGTTTTATTGTATTTTTGGCCCTTATCGCCCCTACTTAATTCCTTGTCGACCAACTCAATTCTTGACTTGGTCTCGGGGTTTAGGGTCATAAAATATTTTCAATAATTTATTCCTTTTTCTTTTCTTCTCTTTATTCTATAATTTTGGCATTAAAAACTTATTTTATATACAAATAATACAATAACTAATTAATGCTATTATGCACAAACTGATGCTATTTACATGCATTAGCTAGGGTTTTTAAGGCCAAAATGATAGAATAAAGGTGATGAAATGTAGATTAATCGCAAGGATAATTGGAGGTGCTCCATGGGGGTGGAGGTCTCTATGTGCAATAAAACAAAATCAATTGTGAAGCTCATGCCCTGGATCTGAATGATGATGGTTTCAAGAATTCCCCATCGGCCTCTTTATTGATCAATCAACGAATTGACAAATCATCACGGTTTTCTTGAGAGTCTAAGGTTAAAAGACTGAACAAGTAAGAAGGGTATTATGTTAATCGATTCATCGTCGTCAAGGAGAGTATGATCACAAGTGTCTCGTTGGTAGTCAGAAATGGTATATCTCACGAGGGGTGTACAAGTATTGCCTTTTTCCGTGGGCAGATAGTGGGTGATGGCAGCAGCAGTAGCCATGGTGAAAAGGTGTTGCTCAGTTCTGCTTTGTTGCTTTCTCTTTTTGGGTGTGGGCACAGACAATTGGTTCATGGCTTGGCGAAGTGGGGCTTCGATAATATCTTGAATAACCACCACCACTTCAGGGTTGTTTAACATTTTTTAAGATTTTCTATCTCTTCCATACTAGGGAAGAGATCAGAGTCACCATCTACACAAGGGTGACAAGGACTTTTTTTACAGTGTCATCCTTGGGGTGAAGAAGGTGGGAACTGTGGTGAATGTGTGTGTCAGTATAGGATATGGCAAGGGCACCTCTCCTCGCAAGCTAACTCGGTTAGTTGTCACCCAATTTCTTTTTGTATTTTATATTTTTCTCATTTTTTGTATTTTAGGCGATTACAAGCTCTCATGGACGACCTCTCATGAATCCATGGAATAGGAAAGTGAAGCGATAGTCTGGCTATTATTTATACTAGTGAAGTCAACTATCCTCAATGTAATTGCTTCACTACTCGGGTCACATATTTAAGAGTGGTGTCCATAAGAGATGACTCCAACAGCTTAGTCGCGTGGGTGAGATGGCGGGCAATGTGATGATGGTGGTGGGTCGAAATCTGATGCCTGAAACTATGGATGAGCCGGATATGTACAAAAAGAGAACTTAGGAGCAAAGTCCTGATAAAATGGAGGTGGACAGACTGGAGAGTAAGAAGGATCCGAGATGTCTGGATAAAAATAACTCCAGTCAGCCATGTCCAAAACAAAATATGGGGATCGAGAGATCATGATGGTCAAGTCAAGATATGTAAGAAAAAGGTGCAAATGTGCAGAGTAGATCGAGTATGCACATAAAAAAACACAAACAAACCCCTCAATTCATAAACTCAACACAGCGGAGACCGTGAAACTTCCATATTTTATTTATCAAAATTTAGAGTTAGATGAGAAGATAAATATTAACAATCTCACAAGTGCAGTCACCTAGAGTGGTTGTGCTCTAGTTGGCAGTGCACACCTACTAGAACATCGAGACCACTTCATCTAAAGTCAGGAGCAAGTGCTTCCAACAATAACAATGCCCAAGAGCCGACCCAAGCACTTAAGGTACCAGTCCATGGTTCGGTGCTCTATTCATTTTGTGTATGTGCCTCTCTTAGTCTATACTATACATGTGAATAATGAGGGGGTTACGCTCCTCAAACAAAGATTTTTTTCTTTATGATATTATGGTCGAGTAGAGTTAACTGTCCCAATTTGATTGGATATCACTTTTATTGTAATTTTTTTGAAATGCATGAATCCTAACGAGATTCCAATTCCTTTAGTATATTGGGTGACCAAAATCAGAGGGAGAAAGCGGAAAAGTAATGCAAACATAAATCAATGATGTATGCTAATATAGAGATGCTCACCTTACCTCCAGTTCTCTTCGTGTAGGATGTTAGACATGAATTAAAAACTACTCTATATGCAAATACAAGCCGATGATATGTATTTTATACCTGTATATAACACATTATACTGTATATAAAATAATTTATTTTTCATAAAAATAAATAAAAATCACAGAAAAACAGTTTGAAATAAAATAATAATTTCATTTTATACACTTTTTAATTTCAAATCATTTACTATTTTTATTGAATTTGTAAATATTTTTGTACATTCTATTTTTTGATTGGTCCACGGAGGAACGTTGACTCAGGTCAACCCCCTCTTCCAGGACTTGACCCGACCCGACTATTCTGTCGGACCCATTTCTCCCATTTACCCTGTCTGGATCTTGAGTCCCCTTGCTCCGAATTTCTACCCTTGCCTTCCCCATGGATCTGTGACCTTCACGGATCCCTAGGGAGGTGCAGATCATCCTCAATTCACGCGCTCCAACCCGATTTCTCCAGCTATCTGGGACTGTTATAAATATCTTCATCCGCCTCCCTAGGTCAGTAAGTTGTGTCGCACCCCTTCTTGATACCCTAGAATACTTCTTCATAGTGACAGCCGTCTGAGGACACTTTCGATGGTCGAGTTGGTGCCGTGTAGCTGCAGCTCAATCTTCGTGGACGGAGAACCGCCGCGAGAAGCCTCCTTCACTGACGCAGCGTGGTTGAGGCCACAACCCTGCCATCCCATTCTCCTAGAGCTCAGGATCGTGCTCGGACCCTCAGGTACCCCTTTGATCTTTCCTAGCTTCGTCATTTATCAATCCTTCCATTTCACGCCACCGTTACTCCACCAGCTCCGACCAGCCGGTCGCAACTTCGTCGCCCTAATATATTCTGCTCCGATCGATCCGCACGTTCGCCCTCCACCTTCCTACGTAGCTTGATCATCATCTTTAGAGTCGAGATTAGTCTCAAGGTCTCCATCTATCACGACCGCCGGAGACCAACCCCATTCACCTCCGCTTCTTTGCTTTTCAATGCTAATAAACCTGACCGGAGCGTAGCTTCGAGTCAGAGAAATCCCTTGCAGGTCTTGACGTGCGCGGAAAGTCCCCATTTCACCTTTGCACATCCTCTCCAGAGCAGCTCCAGGTCCCTTACGCTGCCTCGCCGATCTGACCGTTGGAGCGGCCATCTGAGCCGGCCATCCGACGCAGGCCCACGACTTCACAGGTGTCTTTAGATCCTTCATCGGAGCTTAGGATTCGATCCTTAGGTACTACAAAGTTCTCCTCGGTGCAGTTTATCCAGACACCTTTGCCGTCGTTGGATCGTCGCCACCTTCCAGATTGCATCCTAGCCATTCGTCCACCTGGAGCTGTCAGACTATTAGATGTCGGATCTAACGGTCACGTACCAGCCACGTCCCCGACCAGCAGACACCGTCAGATCTGAAGTCTGACGCATCCAGAGCCGCCCGATCACGCCCTATCAGCGGACGACACCTGTCACTCCACACGCCTCTCACGTGCCTCCATGGGTATATTGCGTCTTTTACCCTGCTTTTATTTTAGTTCATATTTTAGTTTGTAAAATAAAATATATAGTTGGACCGTTTTGCATTTTATCCCTTCTAGTATTTAGTATTTGTAGTTTAGTCCTGTTTGGTGGGGGCATACGTGCCCCGTCACGTGCATTGTGGGATATTTGCATCTTTTGACCTATGCTTTTTATATGTTATGGATTGAATGGATATTCTTCAAAATTGTATATATGCCCCTGTAAGCAATGATTTATAGCATGTGCGTGTTTTATTGGTAAAATTGCATATTTGACCCTATGCTTTTATTGCATGTTATTGTTTTTCCTAAATCTTCAATAATTTGCATTTTGGTCCCTATAATATGTGTGTCTTATTTTTAATTAAATAAATAGCAAACTTACTTCAAAAATTCCAAAATTTTGACACGTAGCCCTTGCAACTATGTAGGATTTTTGGTAATTATTGTGGCTTATTTTGATTTTGTTTGATATTTTCTAAATATCAAAAACCTTATAAAGTATCCATGTTTGTTTTAAAATTCAATTAAAAATACAAAAACAACTTTAAAAATTTCAAAAAAATAGTATATGTTTGTTTTGTTATGTTTTAATTGATGTGTGATTTTTTTTCTATTATCTTTTATAAAAACCCTAAAAATTGAGAAAGATTAAAAACCTTATAAAAACCTTTAAAAATTCATTAAAAATGTGTTTCCAGATTCTGTAGGTAGATTTTGTTTTAAAGTTTACATAAAATTAATGCTAGGATTTTATAGGCATTTTAAATAATTTTAATTTACCTTTATATCTAGGTTGTACATTGCTTACTATTTTTTGGCCTCCTTTTATTTTTAGAAAATTAATTAAAAATCAGAAAAACACCATAAAATTTTCAAAAACTCTTGAATATTATAAAAATGTAAAAAAAAATTTCCAAATTTTTAATTCTTTTTGGACCTTTAAATAATTGCTTGAGTGATGCTTTTTGATTTTCCTCTATTCCTTTCCATCTTAAAAATTCATAAAAAATTTAAAAATTAAAAACCACCAAATTTCTTTATTTTCTTGGTTACCCGACTACTTCGTAGGTTTCCATTCCGTGCTCCTTGTGTTCGACCTTGGTAGCTATATTAGGTTAAATAACTATAACTAGGAAGACCGCTTGCCCTGTTTTTATTGTTTGATTTATTTCGTTGGTGGTCTGATCTTTTTCCGTTGAGCCATGTTCGAGTGGCTGAGGACGCAACGACCATTGATATCACTTAACCTTAGTCGCTCGGGCCCCTCACATCGTTGACGGGGAGCACGGCTTAGTAGTCGGTTTTCCTTTTTCGGTTTTGTTTCTATTTTATTCTTTTTATTTTTCTTTATCCATTTTCTTTTGTTTTTATTTTTGTTTTTTTCCTATTTCTTTTTCTTTGTTTTTATTCTCATTTATTTTATTTTATTTTATCTAATTTTATTTTTATATAACTGTAATCTGACCAAAGTTTCTGTTCTGTCTTTCTTGCGAGGGCCCGACGAGCGAGGGCGGCATTCTTAGGAGCGCCGAGGAACCCAAGCGAAGCGAAGGCGGCTCGTTTCTACATCAAGCCACAAGAGAGCATAGGAGAAGAGAAGCAGGACATTTGGAGGAGTTTTAGCTTAGTTTTTATTTCCAGATCCATTATTATTGTAATAATACAGGACTCAGACTTGGACTTGGCTTATTATCAGGATCTGTTTCGCTGAGCACCGGTGTGCTTGGGAGACCTCATCGTAGTTTTTACGCCGATTTTGTTTTATTTGCATTTTCTTTTATTTTTGATTCTCGAAGTTTGTGGCCCCTAGACTTAGGATTTTATTTGACTGTGACATAATTGGTTAAGGGCCCAACCCTAACTGCTTGCTTGTACCTATAGATCGCTAAGTGGACCTGATTAATTAACTCACAAAAAAAAAGCTAACTCGGTCACCTAAGAGGTCATGTGCCGCTGGAGGCCGTATACAGTGCTGGCAGGATCCGTTGTGGCGGACACCAATCAGCATCAGAGACCGGACCCCGACCTCTCTTGTTTACACGTTAGCTATCGTTCTTATCGAGTATAAATTTTCTGGCTAAGGCCAATTTCTTCTTGCATCATATAGGTAGTTTTATTCCTGTCTTTATTTTATGCGTGAATCACCCTGCATGTAGAGAGCTGGCGTCAGGTATGCATTTCTGACTTTGCATCCATCCTAGTGTTTGACTGTGCATTGGCTTTTTTGACTTCTCCCCCTTGTTTTTGGACATAAAATGATTAGGAGAATCGGAAAATTCGTTAGGCATTGTTTGCTTGAAAAATATCTAAAAAAAGAAAAATTATAAAATTGGGACTGCTAAACACAATTGACCCTAAAAGACACCACATTTAAAAATTTATCTTGGGAGAATAATACCCTCATTGTCTGGTTTGGATGAGTGCGAGAGTAACTCGCACACTAGTCTAGACCCATATCCAACCTCTTTCCATACTAATGATTTCGGGTTAGTCGTTCTCTAGTGAGGATCGCTCCAGTTTCCGATAAAGCGGGCCGTGATATCCTTAACAGAGCGAGTTGATCGGGTAGCCGGTAAACTGTCCGCAACTTGTACTAGCTAGGAAAGAGCTAACCTTGGGATCAGGACAGTCTCCTGAGAGCGTTAAATTCCCAACAGCCCGTTTAATCGCTCTGGTAGACTGCTTTATCACCTAATAAAATCGACAAGATAAAAGATCGAACCTTTACGGTCATCAGCTCTGCGTGAGTAGGTGAATTGGGGGTTTGTTTGTCCGATCTTGTGTGTTTTACAGATCTCATACACCTTCACTCTCCACATCATGATGATGGGTTGGAGGTCCCTTAGGCAGCCTTTGGTTGCACTGCTTTCGAGCACTCCGGTCCACTCATCTAGGTTGGTTCGCGAGAGCCCAGACCTGCTCTCCAAACCTGAGTTTGACTCCACCCTGTTCCCCCTCGAACACCCTTCTACCAGTCCTGAGGTGCCCGAGCAGAGACCGCACTAGATGTTTGATCATTTGACGGTACCTGAGTTTGGGTCTTTTGCCTTTGCAGAGACATATGGCCAGCAGCGAGGATCGTACTGATGGACACAGCCAGACCCACACCTACGTACTTGATTAGGGTGCCATCAACAACACCCTGTTATCCTCCCTGGAGACTATGTAGCATCAGATCAGAGATTAGGGGACTTTCATGGCTGATATGCGCAGGGAGATGGTGCAGATGCGAGCAGACCGAGAGGAGCAGAACAGAGCCGGTTGAGGAGGAGACATTCCTGAGGGAGGAGAGCCAGATGAGATAGTACAAACAGCAGTACTCATACGTCCGATGAGAGATGCACAACCCTAGTGCGACTCTGCCACATATGGATTCAGCTGCCAGCCATTCTGGGAAATTTCAAGCTCCCACCTCAGACCATCCAGCTACTGCCCAAATTCCATGGGCTTGCCACCGAGGAGCCACATCTCCATCTCAAGGAGTTTGAGATGATCTACAACACGGTCCACAATTGACTCGTGGACAACGGTTGTTGATGGAAGTCAATGGGATTTAGCATGACTGACCTCAGCCAGATATCCGCCGAGACCGTCCCGGATTCCGATGGTCGATCGGAGGTGCCTCATCCCCGCAGCAGCCTCCAACTCAGGGTGGCCAGTACAGCCAGCAGCAACAGCAACCCCAGTTCTCATAGCCACAGCCACATTACCAACAAGGTCCTCATCCCTATCAGCAAGTACAACCGTGGAGGCAGCAACAGCAGCAGCCTCAACAGTTTCATCACCAGTATCCCCCTCATCCGTCTCAGTAGTAGCAACCTCACTTCCAGAGAGGCAACCCATCCAGTTCTCATGGGTCAGCCTATGAGAACCCAGCCCTTGACAATTTAGCCTGCCTTATTTCCGAGCAGCAGGCCACTTTCATGCGGGAGATGGATGAGTTTCGTCAGGAGATGAGGGAGATCGTGAAGGGCAAAGCCACCATACCCTTTAAGATCGAGCCGAATCCAAACAACCTGAAGAGGAAATCTGAGCAGGTAGAGTTTACAGAGATTACCACTCCTAGTGACTCACTTGGTGATATTACTGCATATACTTTTGATGCTGACTTTGTTACACTTAGGAGCGGTAGGATGCCAGCCGACAGTGTCTCGTTTGAGCGATGACCACATGAGGACTCAGGAGCGCCAGACAAGAAGGAGAGTGGCATTGATGTCGCTCACGATGATGTTGATGATGGTGGTGCTGATGCCACCAAGGATGCAGATCCAGCTGACGGTACTAAGGTCATCACTTCACCCGATGCAGGAGGTGGTGTTGATGCCACCAGATATGATGATGATGAGCCAGAGTGCGGTGCTGATGCCGCAAGTCCAGATGCCGCGGGTGGTATTGAGGCCACCCATTCTATTCCTGTTGCATTTCCATTTGCTTCTGTATCTTAGAACTATTTTGGAAAATCTAAAAAAATTAATAAAGGAAAGGGTTATTTATTTGTGAGTCCATCTGTGATGCCTGGAGATGTTTGCATGGATTCTGTTTTGCCACAGCAGCAGGGGTCCGATGCTAGCGCTCCATCTAAGGAGGTCCAGCCATCCCCTTCCCTCAGGCACTCCGCTTGGCTAAGGGGAATAAAAAAGAAATCCAAAAAAATCCCAGCAGTTAGAGTTCATCCAGTAGATGATAGACATATTTCATATTCAAACTGACTCTACAGGAGGCCCTTGAGCACATCCCTCTCTTCTAGAGGAACCTTAGAGAGAAGACCACCATTCGCAGGAAGAAGAGGAACCATCATGCAGAGATCCATGTGCTCACTCGTGCCACCTGTTTCGCCATTCAGAACCGTCTGCCAGCCAAGAGGCCAGATGCAGGAGCTCCTTATGTCAGATGTCACATCCATGAGCAGAGGTTCGATCGGACTCTATTAGACAGCGACTCTTCCATCAACCTACTTCTGGAAGCCTTACTCGACCGATTCGAGTTTGTCCCTCTTCGACAGAGCAGGACAGTCCTTCAGTTTGATGATAGATCTGTCAAGAGGCCGAAAGGGTTGTTGAAGGATGTGGTCATCATAATTCAGGGCCTGAAATTCCCCATGGACTTTGTTATGTTGGACATGGAGATCCCTGAGTCTGTGACCGATACCCCCATCATTCTAGGATGCCCGTTCTTGGCCACAGCCAAGGCAGTGTCCAATCATGATAGCGGGAAGGTGTACTTTCGCATCGAGGGCGAGAATATACAAAAAGAGACGATTGATGAGACTAGAGAGCGAGATTCAGCCTGCTCAGAGAAGCATGGCGATTCAGAGCAGATGACAGAGGCAGAGTGAGACGTCCACCAGGAGTGCGATTTTGTGATCACAGGTGATGATGATGCTTGGTCAAACCCCATTTCATGAGCCATCATCTCATACTCAAATAACACAGATTCACGGATTCCAACAGAGGAGAGATTGGAGAGCACACTCTTGGCAGAGGGCACATTCAAGGTTGTAGACCACATCTAGGATAGCAAGGCAGTGGATATTTCTTTTGATTCAGATTCATATCCCTCGGAGTCATATATTGATTGGGAAGAGTTTGATTAGTTGATTCCATGTCTGATTCGCTAGCAGCTAGGGTGGAGACTGATCTGATTCAGAGTACAGATACACCAGCAGAGCACTCTTCATCAGATTATCATGATCAGCAAGAGTTCTCCCATGCAGATTTGGTTGCTTTCACTCAGACTTTTCAGAGACCAGATTTGCCAACTCCCAGTTGCCCAGAGCTGAAGCCCTTACGACAGTCGCTGAAGTATAGATTCCTTGTGGGCAAGCATGAGATGCACCCAGTCATTATTTCAACAGATTTGACTGGAGAGAAAGAATCTCGTTTGATGGAGGTTCTTGAAAAGAACTGCAAGGCGACAGGATGGAGTGTAGCTGATCTCCAGGGGATAAGTCTAGCCATGTACTCCCACCATATCTATCTCGAAGAGAAAGCCAAGTCGTCACGTGAGTTCCAGCGGCAGCTGAACCCGAATCTTCCAGAGGTTGTCATGAAGGAAATCTCGAAATGTTGGAGCATCGATTTTATCTACCCCATCTCCGAATCCAAGTTGGTTAGTCCATTACATGTGCTTCTCAAGAATACGGGCATCACTATAGTTGTGAGTGAGTCTGGAGAGGAGATCGCTACCTGGGTACCCACTTCTTGAAGGGTATGTGTGGACTACAGACGATTGAACCAGGCCACCAAGAAGGATCATTTCCCGCTTCCTTATATTGATCAGATTATAGAGAGGCTAGCTGGGAAGAGTCGCTACTACTTTCTTGACGGGTACTCTGGCTATAACTAGGGGGACATTGCCTCCGAAGACCAAGACAAGACTACATTCACCTATCCCTTTGGGGTGTATGCTTTCAGACGGATGCCCTTTGGTCTATGTAATGCCCCAGTGACATTCCAAAGGTGCATGTTGTCCATCTTCTCAGACATGGTGGGTGAGTGATTGGATGTGTTCATGGATGACTTTTCCATTTTTGGAGATGGGTTTGATGCTTGTCTTTACTGCCTAGATTGCATCCTTCAACGATGCATCTAGGTCCATCTTGTATTATCCTGGGAGAAGAGTCACTTCATGGTGACTCAAGGGACGGTGCTTGGCCATATCATCTCCAACAGGGGCTTGGAGATTGATCCGGTCAAGGTGGATATCATCAGTAAACTCAATCCACCATCCAACTTGTGACAGTTACGGTCTTTTCTAGGGCACGTCAGTCTCTTTCAACGATTCATTCATTATTTCAGCAGGATTGCCTGACCATTGACTGATTTGCTGACCAAAGACACCGAGTTCATTGTAGATGATAACTGTCTTGTGTCATTTAAGACTCTCAAGAGTCTAGTTGTTGAGGCTCCTATCCTTCAGCCGCCTGACTGGTCTCTCCCATTCGGGATCATGAGGGATGCCTCCGATTTTACTGTAGGGGCCATGCTGGGACAGAGGAGGGATGGAGTGCCATTTGCCATTCACTACACTTGCCGTACTTTGGATGTCGCGTAGCGGAACTACACCATCATTGAGAAGGAGATGCTAGTCGTAGTCTTTACCTCAGATATGTTCAGATCTTACATCATTGGATAGAGGTGACTATCTTCACAGATCATACTGCCATCAGGTACCTCATGGCAAAGAAGGATGCCCAAGCGAGACTGACTAGATGGATCCTTCTACTCCAGGAGTTTGATATTGAGATTAAGGATAAGCCTGGAGTCAAGAATGTGGTGGCAGATCATCTCCCCCAATTAGAGCAACTTGAGGAATCTGAGCAGACTGATCCCAATTCTGAGACCTTCCCAGATGAGACGATCCTTGCTATCGCCTTGCTCCCATGGTACGTTGACATTGTGAACTATCTTGTTGCCAAGAAAGTTCCACAAAGTTGGCCCAGGAAGCGACTTGAGACCTTTCTCGCGAAGGTTAACTTCTACCATTGGGAGGATCTCATCCTTTATCATGAAGGAGGGGATAGTGTCTAGCGATGGTGCATTCCTCAGGAGGAGCACCATAGCATCCTCACATACTGCCACAAGCTTGAGGCAGGAGGACATCACTCTGCGAGGAGAACGACATAGAAAGTGATCCAATCTAGCCTATGATGGCCTACTCTCTTCAAGGATTCTGATGAATTCGTGAAGTGGTGTACTTACTGTCAGAGGCTGGGCACTTGTGGACGGTGTGATATGATGTCGATACAGCACATTCACTTCTGTGAGGTTTTTGACGCATGGGACATCGATTTCATGGGTCCATTCCCTAAGAGTCAGGGATTTGAGTACATTCTGTTGACCGTTGATTATGTTAGTCATTGGGTTGAGGCCATCCCTGCCCGAACCGCAGATGCTAAGACTGTATGCAGATTTTTGAGGAAGAATATCATTTCACGATTCGGAGTGCCTATAGTTTTGATATCTGATGGGGGGTCTCATTTCGTCAACGACAAGGTCATGACCGCAAAATCACCAAGACTCGGGTGAAAGAAAATAGATCAAGGGTCGTTGCGACCCGGATCTCGGAAATCAATCGGTCAATCAAGAAAATGAGGTTCAGACCACCAAAATCAAATGAAAATCAAATAAACACTATAGCGGTCCTGGCTATTAGATTAGCCTGGTATAGCGACCAAGGTCGGACTCAGGGAGCACGGATGGTCTCGCGGCCTACGTAGTAGTCTAAAAAAGGGAATAAATAAAAAGCAAGTGTTTTGGTAGATTTTAAATTTTTATATTTTTTTTTGGATTTTTAACTAATTAAGAAAATAAGAAAACAAGTGAATAAGCCAAATACAAACAATTATTAGAGCACAAAAAAATCAATCAAAAATTCAAATAAAAATGCTTTTATGTATTTTTAATTTTTTTACTATTTTTGGGTAATTTTTATATTTTTCTGATTTTTATTGAATTTTATAAAAATAAAACAATGCAAAAAGACAACAACAATGTCCAGCCAAGCTTGGGGGACTTAGATAAAATATCTAAAAGTCTCTAAAAAGCCTGGAGGTAATTTTCCTGTATAGTAAAAACTACAAAGAAAATTTGGCCACTGGAATTATTATTTTTGGGTTTTTTAATTAATTATTAGAATTTTTATAGGTTTTTAGGTGTTTTTCAATTTTTATGAGTTTTTTATAATGAAAAATGACCAAAAATGGTCAGAAAATCAAACAAGGCAAAATACACAGTAACTAATTTTTTTATAATTTTTAGAGGTATTTTAATATTTTTTGTGATTTTTCAAGTCAGATAGTAAAGAAAAAGCTTGTTTTTAAATTTTTAAAAATATCAAATAAAACCAAAAAATGTCTCCAAAAAATCTAGAAAATTTTACACCATGGCAGGAGCCACGTATCCAATTTTCATTGAATTTGGAGTTAGTTTGATATTTTATTAAAAATCAAAACCTAGGTACAGTGCATAGGGACCTATACACAAATAGGAGAAGCTCCAGGGGTCCGGTGCAAAAATTCCAAGAAGTCACGCGTGAGGCGCGTGTCTTGGGCATACAGGGACCTAACTGCAAAGAAACAAAGTTCCTGGACTATTTAATAACAAGTATTAAAAGTCCAGGAGCTTCGATGTAAATAACCCACTAATAAACGCACATGCGCATAAAAATCATTCACAGGGGCATATCTGCAATTTTCTAAAAATTTTCATTCATTCCTTAACATCCTGAAACTACAGAGCTAAACATGCAAATAACCCAAAGAAACACGTGTCAACGCACGTGATACACTACACACAGGGGCATACATGTAAATAGCAGAAAAGACAAGGTCCAAAGTGCAATTTACCTAACGCAAATAAAATACTAAAAATATTTACGGGACTAAAAGCAAACTACTCTAAATCTAAGGCCCTATGGGAATATTTACCCTTTATTAAGTAGACCGTCAGATGGGCGCCACGTGTGCTGATCGACGGCTGAGGAAGGGTGGCGCCCAACGCTAGGGTCTTCGGTCTGATCGAACGGCCAGGGCTTCGCCATGTGGGAGATCGAACGGATGTGAGGCGCTGTGGCTAAACCTCGACGATCGAACGGTCTGGATCGAGCCTCCCAAGGAGCGGACGGTCGGAGCTGCTCCTCAAACGGATGGCTAAGATCTGAACTGGAGCCTGGGGTCGATCCAACGACTGCAGAAGATTGAGGACGAACTGATAGCCGACGAACTTCGCCGGCTCGCTACTGGTACTAGAGTCCTCCTCTAAGGCCACAGATGATCGGCGAAGAAGCGTGGAGGCCTTCCGCGTCCAATGGTATCCTCCGATGGCTCGACGGAGCTCCGAGGAGCTCAGGCGAGGCCGACGGAGACACAGCTGCTGGGCCAGATGGTCCAAGCCCTCAGATGGGCTCGGATATCCTTGCAAAACACACCAGCAGACTCGCGGGTCGAGGGAAAGTTGCCTCGACCCTATGAGAGGGGGTGACGGTGATCGGTGAGGCGGGGCGGTCGAGTTCCGGTGAGGTGTCGGCGGTGGAACTCAAAACCCCAGCTCCTGTGCGAGATGGGTTGAATGGATGGGCGTAGAACGTGCGCGGGGAGAGGGCGAACGTGATGGGGTGGTCGGATGATCGGGGCGAAGGTGTAGGTGGCCGGAATCGAAGGGGAACGGCAACTGGGCGAATTGGGGCAAAATCAAAATCAAAGAAAAGGGAAAGAAACTAAAGCTACCTGGGTGGATGGTTCGACTGGGCGTGAGCTGCTGGAGCTCTGGGTCGTCGCCTCGTGGGTCGTCGAGGCCCGAGGCTCGAGCTTCACCTTCAGGCGGAGCACAGCGGCGCAAACTCGCCGGATCTGAGGTCCGGGCACCTTCTCCTCTCTACAACACGACCAGCGTCGAGCTGTCACCTCGAGGATGGCAATGGAGGTCACTGGATGGTGAGGTGGGGAGCCAAAGATGCGGAAATGGGAGGCGGAGCTCGAGATTTATACTCCCAGGGGTCCGGCTAGAATCGATCGGGTAGGGCAGCTCAGAGCGCGGACCCCGAGGCGGGCATCCCGGCGAGGATGTCGGATCTGGCATGGACAATTAGGACCCTGGGTTTGGGTGAGAGATGATCGGGTCTAGACGCTAAAATATGGAGAAATCGGGTCGGGCGTCTAAGACCCGTGGAAAGTGGTCTACAGGGGGGAGTTGACCGGGCGGTCAACATCCCCGTGGACCAATGAGAATCAGCTACATGGAAAAGATTTGAATAATCATTTAAAAATAGCAAATGGCTGAATTATTAAAAATTAAAACATGAAAAATATTTGTTTTATTTTTTTCTATTTTTTTGTGATTATTAATTATTTTTTTGAAATAAAATAGGGTATTTACATAATAGGGTTATATATAGGTATATATACAAATATAGGGTTTTGATTTTTTTATTTTTTAATTAGTTATTTTTATACATTTTTATTCCTATTTTATATTTTATTTATAGTATAAAATTAGGAATAAAAGGGTATTTTTATTCTATTTTTATTATTTATATACAATAGTGAAATAAGTAGATATGTACATATATATAGATGGTATATTTACAAGGTTCTTTTTGGTTTTTGATTTTGTTCTTTTTATTTTGTTTTTTTGTTTTAATGGTTTTTATTTTATTTATTTACAACATAAAGGATAAAATATGTACAAATTTTATGGAAATTAATTTATCTATTTATAGGGTGTAATAAATAAAGATAGGGGAATATATACATGATGAATATATACAAGTGGTTATTTTTGTTTTCTTTTTAATTTTTCCATTTTTGTTTTGATTTTGTATTTATAAATATTTACAAATATATACAAACACATTTTATTCTATTTTTAGAGGAAAATATCTTTATTATAATTACAGGTATATTTACACACATGAGCCCCTATCTCCCTCTACTTTGGCTTTTATGCGGTCAGGCCCATGCTGAGCCCTCCCTTGGGATTAGGTTGCTCAATATTTATTCTAAATATTTCCCTCTTTTTCTTTTTAATCTTTATTCTTTTATTTTTGCACAAAAACATGCTAATTATTAGTTTTTACACAATGCATGCTTTTGGTAATTATTTGTATTTACACATATCTACATGCATTTGCAAAGGTTTTTGTAGCTAAAATATAAGAATAAAGAGTGATGAATGAGTATTCATCACCGCCCTATACTTAACTTTGCTAGTCCCTTAGCAAACACTTATTTGAAAAAGAAGTGAAAAAGAAGAAAGAAAAAGAAAAAGAGAAGAATGTACATGGATCAAGGTTGATTATTAAACTTGCCTTCATTAAATTGAGGTATGGAGCATCGATCACATCTTTGGATTATTAATGTGTTGGAACCTTATTTGGACTTAAGCTTAAAACTCAACAGCCTCTAAGTTCCACTAATCTCTAATCAAGACTCCTCGATAATCCAGATCAGAACAAGTCATCAAACACAAACCCTGAAGACCATGAATCTTTCCTTATCCTGTGAATGTGAGGTATAAGCTCTCCACCTCAGAAATGGCAACTTGACAACCCTCCCCAACAAGGTAACTCTATGACTCCAATCTGGCCACTCTTTCCTCGAGGAGCGGCGTATTCCCTTCTAAGTTCAAGTTCAACCGGCTCAAGAAGAGGAGGAAGGAGAGAATGGACCGTGGCCAGTGTAGCCATGTATCCTTGGAAGCTTAACCAGTGTAGCCAAGTCTCCCTGCTGCAAGCTTCATAAGGTGGATCATGAATCTCAAGCTTTGCTTATTGCACTCTGTATACATACTCCGGTGGGATTATCATTTTCTCTCAGACCCACCACTTTTTTGGAGTTATTTTCTCTTTTTTTTTCAAGTGCATCTATACAACATATACATGTGCAGCATATATACAAGGAGTTTTTCCTCTTGAGCCAGTAGACTATCCCTCTTTTGAAGCTTTATTGCAACCCACAGCTCCTGTCGTTAGACCTCATGGCAACCAGACCAAGTTGAGACGCACTTCCTTCACTAAAAGAAGAAGAGAGGTTCCGCCTAGAAGTACTACCATCATATGCTACCCCAAGTCAAGGAAGACTGCCTCCTCACCACCTCATCCGTAGAGAGCTCGGTGCAAAGTGTCGGTGTCCAAGTAAAGCCATTGTCCCTATGAGTCTTGTGTTGTTGTTAAGTGCTCTACTTAGGTTCATTGAGATGACATGTGATCATAGCCTAGTGGACTTAAAGAATTAAGTCACCGTGGACCTGAAAAGCCTTAACCCTAGGCCCTATAAGGTTCCTCTTATAAATTAGGTGGATTAAGATCTTAATCAAGCTCCATTTCCCAATTTAATTCCAGGCTAGTTTAAATGTCAACTATCATCCAGAAAAACTATATACATATGTACAAAGATGCTATTTACACAATATTTACAAACATGCAAATTTTTTGAAAAATGTTTTGAAATCATGTATGGATGAATGCATGAAGCGCAAGTTTTGCAAAAGTATTTACACACATTTACACAAGATTTTTGCAAACTTTTGATTTTCAAAACATTTTGGAAAAATTTTGTACTCTATACATAATTTTGATAAGAAAATATTTACACAAGCTTTACACAAAAGATTTTTGAAAACATTTTTACAAAACTAATTTGTACACTAGCTATTTATGTGCAATAAAAGAATGATTATTTACAGGAAAAAATTTCTAATTTTTGTGATTTTTAAGGTTTTTAGCCATTTTATTTATTAACACACTCACACAAAGTACGAGTTATGGCTAAAGTATATATGAAATATATATACGCCCCCCTATACTTCGCTCGAACGATGTCCTCAGAGTCAAGAGCGATGAAGAAGACATAACTCGTGCTAAGTATAGAGAAGTGAAAAGGAAGGCTATATACAAAGACGAATGAATGAAATAGAAAATCAAGAAGATCTCGGCTTTTCCCCCTATACTTAGGATCAAATAATCCTAAGTATAGCAGGCTGTATACAAAGGAAAAACCGAGTGAAGAATGTACAGGGTCTACTCCCCCTATACTTAGGGTGAAATATCCCTAAGTATAGGCAGCAAAACAGGGGTAGAAAGACACAAAAGAAATACCCAAAGGTCTCACATCCCCCCTATACTTAGGGTAAAGTACACCCTAAGTATAGCATAATCAAAAGATGAAGAAAGGGATGTGGGACTAAAGAATATGATGATATAGACAGCTGGATCTATACAGGTCGGAAGAACAGTAAAAATCAGGCGTGAGATGCAATAGATGTGAGTCAAAAGATCACATCTCATGCAAAATGAATAGGGCAACATCAATGACTCGCAGCTCATGATCTAGAAATGGCTTGAGCCGCTGGCCATTCACTCGAAAGGTACTCTCAGAAGACAACTCGGATATATCAATGCTACCGCTGTCGTGTACCTTTCTCACCAAGTAGGGTCCCTTCCACTTGCTCTGTAGCTTCCCTGGAAATAGGCGAAGCCTAGCGTCAAACAGCCATACTCTCTGTCCCGGCTCAAAATGCTTGTGGCTGATATCAGAATCATGACACTCCTTCACTCTCTCCTTATACTGTAGGCTGTTTGAGAAGGCGGTATCTCTAAGATCCTCCAAGGCTGCTAACTCTGCCCTCCTCTGGTCTCCCACACCATCTGGATCCATAAGTATCTCAGTGACTGCCCAAAGTGACCTGTGTCTCAGCTCAACAGGCAAATGGCACGGCTTGCCATATACGAGGCGAAAGGGAGATGTACCCAATGGTGTCTTGAAAGACGTCCTATATGCCCACAAGACCGAGTCCAAAAGCTGTGACCAATCCTTTCGGTCAGGGCGGACGATTTTCTGCAAAATAGTCTTGATCTCCATGTTCGACACCTCGACTAGACCATTCGTCTGTGGATGGTAAGGTGTAGCAACATGATGGTCTATGCCGAACTCGCTAGCAAGGGCCTTCACTTGGTCGTTGATGAAATGAGACCCCCCATCTAAAATCAATACTCGAGGTACCCCGAACCGCGTGATGATGTGCTTCCTCAAAAATTTGCAAACTGTCCTCACATCAGTGGCTCGGGCGGGGATAGCCTCAACCCAACGACTAACATAGTCTACGGCCAACAGAATGTATTCAAATCCTTGACTCTTAGGGAATGGACCCATGAAATCGATGCCCCATGCATCAAAAACCTCACAGAAGTGAATGGGCCGCATCGGCATCATATCATGTTGTCCACAAGTGCCCATTCTTTGACAGTCAGTGTAACTCATCAGAGTCCTTGAAGAGGGTAGGCCACCACAAGCCGGATTGGCGCACTTTCTGTGCCGTTCTCCTCCCAGAATGATGTCCTCCTACCTCAAGCTTGTGGCAGTAAGTGAGGACGCTATGGTGCTCCTCCTGAGGAATGCACCTACGCCAGACGTTGTCCCCTCCTTCGTGGTAAAGGATGGGATCCTCCCAGTGGTAGGACTTGTCCTTCGCAAGGAAGGTCTCAAGCCTCTGCCTGGGCCAATCTCGTGGGACTTTCCCAGCAACGAGAAAGTTCACAATATCGGCATACCACGGGAGTGAGGCGATAGCAAGGATCGCCTCATCTGGGAAGGTCTCACAAATGGGATCAATATGCTCGGACTCCTCAGGCTGCTCTAAATGGGAGAGATGATCCGCCACCACATTCTTGACTCCAGGCTTATCCTTAATCTCAATGTCGAACTCCTGGAGTAGAAGGATCCATCTAGTCAGTCTGGCTTTGGCATCCTTCTTTGCCATGAGGTATCGGATGGCAGTGTGATCAGTATACAGGGTCACTCTAGATCCAATTATGTAAGATCTGAACTTATCTAGGGCAAACACTACGGCTAGCATCTCCTTCTCTGTAAATGTATAATTCCGCTGCGTGGAAACCAATGTGCGGCTAGCGTAGTGGATAGCAAAGGGGATTCCATCCCTCCTCTGTCCCAGCACGGCCCCCATGGCAAAATCGGAGGCATCCGTCATGATCTCCAATGGGAGAGACCAATCAGGTGGCTGGAGAACAGGAGCCCCTATAACACACTGCTTGAGAGTCTCAAAGGACGAAAGACACTTGTCATCGGCAAGGAACTCGGTGTCTTTCGTCAGTAGGTCAGTCAACGGCCGGGCAATCCTGTTGAAATCATGAATGAATCGTCGGTAGAAACCGACGTGCCCCAGAAATGACCGTAACTGCCTCAAATTGGACAGCGGTGCGAGTTTTCTAATGACATCAACGTTGGCCGGATCAACCTCCATGCCCCTGTTGGAGATGATATGGCCAAGCACCGTCCCTTGAGTCACCATGAAGTGACTCTTCTCCCAAGATAGCACCAAGTGAACCTCTATACATCGCTGGAGTACTCGGTCTAGGCAGTCAAGACAAGAGTCGAATCCGTCACCGTAAACCGAGAAATCATCCATGAAGACCTCCAAACACTCCCCTACCATGTCCGAAAAGATCGACAACATGCATCTCTGAAAGGTCGCAGGGGCATTGCATAGCCCAAATGGCATGCGTCGAAAGGCGTATGTGCCGAAGGGACAGGTAAAGGTGGTCTTCTCCTGGTCCTCAGGAGCGATGGCCACCTGGTTGTAGCCCGAGTACCCATCCAGAAAAAAATAATGGCTCTTCCCTACCAGTCTCTCGATGATCTGACCAATAAAGGGCAGGGGGAAATGATTCTTCTTGGTGGCCTGGTTGAGTCTCCTGTAGTCAACGCAGACCCGCCAAGAAGTGGGTACTCGTGTTGCAATCTCCTCTCCAGACTCACTGATCACAGTCGTGATGCCCGTATTCTTGGGCACCACATGCAAGGGGCTGACCCACTTGGAGTCGGAGATGGGATAGATAAAATCGGCGCTCCACCATTTCGAAATTTCCTTCATGACAACCTCTCTCAGATTTGGGTTCAGCCGCTGCTGGAACTCACGCGACGGCTTCGCCTCATCCTCGAGATAGATATGGTGGGAGCACAGGGCCAGACTAATCCCCTGGAGATCTGCTATGCTCCATCTGATTGCCTTGTGGTTCTTTTCAAGAACCCCCATCAGTCGGGATTCTTGCTCTCCAGTCAGATCGGTGGAGATAATGACTCCGTACATCTCAGGCTCACCCGCAAGGAATTGATACTTCAGCGAAGTAGGGAGCGGCTTCAGCTCTGGACAGCTGGGTGCTGGTGGATCTGGCCTCTGAAATGTCTCTGTGAACGCTGCCAAATCTGCATGGGAGAACTGAAACTCCCTCTCAATCTCAGAAACTGGAGAAGGCTGCCCTGATGGACTGTCTCTACTCTGCTCGGCATCTACCTCCACCTCAGCTGTAGGCTCAGTGGAACTCAGGTCTGGCATGTAATCCTCACAATCTGCCCAATCAGACTCTGAATCCGAGGGATCTGCATCACACAAGGTGGCATCAGTACCACCCTCATCACACAAGGTGGCCTCAGTACCACCATCATCACAAAACTCAGTGTCGCGGTCGAGAACCGGCTCTGCTGCCTCTAAGGTATCCTGAACCAGGAATGTGCTCTCCAGGCTCTCCTCTGATGTCATCTCTGCATCAGTTGTGTCTGAAAATGAGAGGATGGCCTATGCTGCTGGGTCTGCCCAAACTGCCTCATCGTCTGTGATCACAAAATCACAGTCGTGGTGGATGTCTAGCCCGGCATCTGTCAGCTGCTCTGTGTCTGAAGTGGTCTCTGAGCATGATCTCTCTCTGGCTCGGCTGTCCTCGACCACCTCTATTTGTACACTTTCGCCCTCGACGCGAAAGTATACCTTCCCACTATCATGGTCAGTCACCGCCTTGGCTGTGGCCAAGAACGGACGACCGAGAATGATGGGGGTATCGGTCACTGAATCAGGGATCTCCATGTCCAACACTACGAAGTCCACGGGGAATTGCAGGCCCTGAATAGTGACAACAACATCTCGCAACAACCCCTTCGGCCTCTTGACAGATCGATCAGCAAACTGAAGGACTGTCCTACTCTGTCTAAGAGTGCCCAACTCGAAGCGGTCGAGAAGGGATGCCGGAAGGAGGTTGATCGACGATCTGCTATCTAGTAGAGTCGGGTCGAACCTCTGCTCTCTAATGTGGCATCTGATATAAGGGGCTACTGAATCTGGCCTCTTGGCCGGTAGACGGTTCTGGATCGCGAAACACGTGGCTTTCGTCAGCACATGGATCTCTGAGTGGTGGTTCCTCCTCTTCCTCCTGACTGTAGTCCTGTCTCTCAACAAACGCTGAAGAAGGGGAATGTGCTACAAAGCCTCCTGAAGAGTCGGCTGTATGTGAAATCGGTCTATCATCTGCTGGCTGAACTCTTCCTGCTCTCTTTTTTTCGGATTTTCTTTTTTCTTCCCCTTCCCCATCTGAAGGGCTCTAGGGACGGGGATCACTGGGTCCTTCTCAGATGAAGGACTAGGAAAAGGTCTAGACAACTCGAAGGCCGGATTCGCACATACATCACACACAACAGTGGGACCAGAAAAAACCAAACCTTTTCCTTTATTCACAACAAAGTTCCGAGGTACATCAGGAGTAGGAGAAATAACATGACTCTCAAACTGAATACGGGTGGTCTCAGCACCACCATCGGCTGGATCAACTGGAAGTCTCGCGGCCTCAGTACCACGCTTTGTCTCGGCATTAGGAGTGGCCTCAGTACCACCTCCTCCAACTGGTGAATTGGCGGCCTCAGCACCGCCTGTGGAATCAGCATCCTTGGTGGTATCAGTACCGCCGTCATCATCTCTAGCGGCCTCAGTACCGCTCTCTTCCTCCTCGTCTGGCGCTCTAGGTGGATCCTCAAGGTGTGGCTCAGACGAGGCGCCACCTGCTGGCATCCTACCGCTCCTAAGTGTGACAAAATCAGTATCAAATAGATGTCCAGTCATATCACCAAATGCATCACTAGGAGTGGTATACTCAGTACAAGCTACCTGCTCAGATTTCCACTTTAGGCTGTTGGGGTTCGGCTCGATCTGAGCAGGGATGGCGGCCTTCCCTCTCACAATGTCCCGCATCTCCTGGCGGAACTCGTCCATCTCCCGTCAAAAAGTAGCCTGCTGGTCCATGAGGAGGCGGGCTATATCGTCCAAGGCGGGGCTCTCGTATGGTGGACCATGAGAGCCCGACGGGTAGCCTCTCTGGTAATGAGGCTGCTGGAACTGGTGCTGCTGCTGAGAGGGGTAAGTGGGTGGATGTTGCTGCTGGTGAGGCTGCTCACGCCTCCAAGACTGTCCCTGCTGATAGGGACGAGGACCATAGGACGACTGATGCTGATGTGGTGGGTACACTGGGGGCTACTGCTGCGGCTGGTGCTCTCTCTAATGGCCGTACTGGCCTCCCTGTCCTGACGGCTGCTACTGGGGTTGGGTACCTCCGGTCCCCCACCGGAATCCGGGATGGTCTCGTCGGATACCGGGCTGAGGACAGTCATACCAAATCCCATTGACATCCATCAATGGCTCTGCATCGTACTGGGCTGGCGGGAGTACTACAAGAGGCTTATCCGGCTGGTACACCACCATCTTCAAGTCTGGAGATGGTGGTGACTGGTAGGTGGGCTGCGGCTGCTGTTACGGCTCCGCCTGTACAAGGTGAACATGTCTAGGCTGCTGGTGAGCTAGAGAGCTGGGACGAGCTGTTGCTGCC
The DNA here is from genome assembly GCA_037367405.1 of Ottelia alismoides. Classification (NCBI taxonomy): domain Eukaryota; kingdom Viridiplantae; phylum Streptophyta; class Magnoliopsida; order Alismatales; family Hydrocharitaceae; genus Ottelia; species Ottelia alismoides. The sequence continues at coordinate 87,564 of JAZKJV010009287.1, read as the reverse complement.
GCCGTGATCGCCTCGCGACTGAAGACAGGGCTAGGAAGCCGTCTGTGCCTCCTGGAGACACATGAGCTGGGTCTTCATGTCGCTCAGAGGTTGTGCCATCTGCTCCATATGAGTGATGCCCTGGCACTACTTCTTCTCTATCAGCTCCAACCGATCCAACTTCTCGCTAATGATACCCATGTCCGCAGCTGATGACTCTGCCTGTGCTGCTGCTACTGCGGACGAACTGGAAGGACCGGCATCGACCCGTGCTATCCTCTGGTACTGGACAGGTGCTGGCTGTTGGGGTCTACCCTGAGTATACAATCGGGTCTGGGACATCACCATGTAGTTCTCGGCCATCTCTTCGTAGATGGCCCAGACTTGGTCTTGATCTTTGGCGAAGTAAGACCCGCCACAAGAAGCGTTCACCAAGCCCTGGAGCTCTGGTGTCAGCCGCTGAAAAAGCTCTACACGAGGTTGGGCTTGGAAATATCGTGGTGCGGGCATCGATCAGTCAGCTCTCGGAACCTCTCCCATGCCTCATGGAACTGCTCGTTGGGGAGCATGGAGAAGTTACTGATAAGGGCTCTCGCGGCATTGGTCCGCCTGAGTGGGTAGTACTTATGCAAGTACTCGGTGCGGAGCTGCTCCCAAGTGTAGACGAACTTCCCCAAATGTTTCAGCCAGGTGGCTGCTCTGTCTGCCAAGGAAAAGGGGAAGGCAATCATCCTGATGGTGTCCTGGTCCACCTGACGATCATGGACATTGCTGCAAATCATGAGGAACTCCTGGAGGTGGAGATGGGGATCCTCGGTGGCGAGCCCGTGGAAGCGGGGGAGTAACTGCAAGGTGTTCGGGGGGAACTTGAAGTCCCCCACGATGGCTGGTAGCACGACCCAGTGATGCATCAGTGTCAATCCGGAGTTGTGCAACTCCCGCATCGGTCTCGGTGGCTCTCCTGCTCCTGCCGCGGTGGCTGCCGCTGCGGCGGCGGCTGCTGCGGCTGCTGCTGCTGCATCCTCTGGGATCCTCGGCCCATCTCTCCGCTGCTCTCTCTCTCTGCTCTCATCTCCTCATATCTAGCATGAACGCTCCCTGATCCCTCAACTGCTGTTGTACAGTCTCGAGGGAGGCGATCAGGGTGGAGTTGATCGCACCCTGGTCCAAAACAAAGTGCCCAGGCTGTGGACCTCTACTGCGATCATCGGAACTGCCGGCCATGGTGTCTGCAAAATCAAATGACCCGAACTCAGGTGCCGATAAATCTGCTAATCTCTCCTCTAGCACTGGTCTCTCGGAACCGAAAGAAAGGGGGTCGAGGGGGAACAGGGTGGAATCGTACTCGGGCTCGGAGAGCTGGTCTCGGCTCTCGCGGGCCAACCTAGATGAACGGGTAGACGTGCCCCAAAGCAGTGCAGCCAGAGGCTGCCTAAGAGATCTTCTGCCCATCATCTTGATGTGGCGAGTAAGGTGGATGAGATCTAGAGAAACTATGATGACAAACAAACCCCTCTGTTCACCAACGCAACGCGAGCTGAAGACCGTAAAGGCTCGGTCAAATTATCTTGTCAATTTTATTTTGGTGAACAAACAAAATATCAGAGCGATTACGTGACCTGCTGGGATACCCGATACTATCCCCAACTGACTGTCCCGCACGAAAGAGTCGGTAATCAGCCGAGGAAGGTATCGGAGGGCTCTACCTAGTGTACGGGTCACTCTTTCGCACAATCAAACCAACCAATGAGGGGGTTGCTCTCCCCAAGATAGATTTTTAGGTCAAGTGTCTTTTAGGGTCAATAGCTTAAACAGTCCCAATTTTATTGTTTTTCTTTTTAATCTTTTTCAATAAAAACAAAGAAGCCTAACAAATTTTTCGGTTCTCTTGGTTATTAAGTCAAAAACAGAGGGAGAAGACGAAAAAGCCGATGCACGATGAAATCAATGATGCATGCAAAGATAGAAATGCGTACCTGTCTCCAACACTCTACATGCAATATGATCTGCGCAGAAATGTAAAGACAGAAAAGAAACTACTTATATGATGCAGCGGTAAAAAGCCGAGTCCTAAACAGGCAATTTCTACTTGACAGAACCATCTAACTGGTCAAAGGTCCTTCGATCCAAGGAGACCGGTCTCGGTCTACCCCTCCTCCTCCCGACACATCGGGTTCAGGAGCAGCGCTTGGCAGGGCAGGCTACGGCACGCAGGCTCGAAGGGAGTGAGTCAGTTATTTTTATTAACGTTTTATTAGTAGATCCAATTAGCGAACTATAGGTGTAGGCAAATAGTTAAGTGTTTGGATCCTACTAATTATGGCACAGTCAAACAGAAAGTCCTAAATCTAGGGGCTCGAGAAAAACCGCGTAAAACCGTAAAAGGCAGCGAAAAACAAAAACGCAAGAAAAAGTCGCGAAAAACCTAAGGGTCCCCGGAGCACATCGGTGCTCGACGAAACAGACCAGCTACAAAGTCCGAGTCCAAGTCCACACTGTCTGTCCCTGTATTATTACAATTCAAATAAAATGTGCTGAAAGAAACCGAAGCTACTCTACACTAAGCTGCTCCTCACGCTCTCCTCCAGCTCCCTACAGAAGGGAGCCGCCTCCGAATCCCGCTGTTGCGCCGGCTACTCGAGAGTCGTCGCCTTGGTCCTCGGGCCCTCACAAGAAACAAACAAAGTGTTATCAACCAAATAAAAATAATCAAATAAATGCAGGAAAAATAAAATGAAATAAAACAAGGGTATATGTGCAAAAATAGAAATAAAATGAACAAGCAAAAATAAAAATAAAAGAAAAGAAAAGAAAAAGAAAGTAAAACAAAAATAAATGAAAAATAAAAGCCGCAAAAAGCCGCGGACTCTAAAAGAGCCGTGAAAAGCCGCGAAAAAGAAAACAAAAAGAAAAAAGAGAAACTACTAAGCCGTGCTCCCCAGCAACGGCGCCATTCTGATGACCGAAAAACCACCAAGACTTGGGTGAAAGAAAATAGATCAAGGGTCATTGCGACCCGGATCTCAGAAATCAATCGGTCAATCAAGAAAATGAGGTTCAGACCACCAAAATCAAATGAAAATCAAATAAACACTATAGCGGTCCTGGCTATTAGATTAGCCTGGTATAGCAACCAGGGTCGGACTCAGGGAGCACGTGATGGCCTCGCGATCTACGAAGTAGTCTAAAAAAGGGAATAAATAAAAAACAAGTGTTTTTGGTGGATTTTAAATTTTTATAAATTTTTTTGGATTTTTAATTAATTAAGAAAATAAGAAAACAAGTGAATAAGCCAAATACAAACAATTATTAAAGGACTCAAAAATCATCCAAAAATTCAAATAAAAATGTCTTTATGTATTTTATGTTTTTTACTATTTTTGGGTAAATTTTCATATTTTTCTGATTTTTATTGAATTTTCTAAAAATAAAACAATGCAAAAAGACAACAACAATGTCCAGCCAAGCTTGGGGGACTTAGATAAAATATCTAAAAGTCCCTAAAAAGCCTGGAGGTAATTTTCCTATATAGTAAAAACTACAAAGAAAATTTGGCCACTGGAATTATTTTTTTTGGTTTTTTTATTTAATTATTAGAATTTTTATAAGTTTTTAGGTGTTTTCAATTTTTATGTGTTTTATAAAATGCAAAATGACCAAAATTGGTCAAAAATTCGAACAAGGCAAAATACACAATAACTAATATTTTTATAATTTTTAGAGGTATTTTAATATTTTTTTGTGATTTTTCAAGTCAGACAGTAAAGAAAAAGCTTGTTTTTGAATTTTTAAAAATATCAAATAAAACCAAAAATATCTCCAAAAATTCTAAAAAATTTTACATCATGGCAGGAGCCATATGTCCAATTTTCATTGAATTTGGAGTTAGTTTGATATTTTATTAAAAACCAAAACCTAGGTACAGTGCATAATGACCTGTACGCAAATAGGAGAAGTTCCAGGGGGTCCGGTGCAAAAATTCCAAGAAGTCACGCGCGAGGCGCGTGTCTTGGGCACATAGGGACCTAATTGTAAAGAAACAAAGTTCCTGGACTATTTAATAACAAGTATTAAAAGTCCAGGGGCTTCGATGTAAATAACCCACTAAATAAACGCACATGCGCATAAAAATCATTCACAGGGGCATATCTGCAATTTTCTAAAAATTTTCATTCATTCATTAACATCCTTAAACTACAGAGCTAAACATGCAAATAACCCAAAGAAACACGTGTCGACGCACGTGATACACTACACACAGGGGCATACATGTAAATAGCAGAAAAGACAAGGTCCAAAGTGCAATTTACCTAACGCAAATAAAATACTAAAAATATTTACAGGACTAAAAGCAAACTACTTTAAATCTAAGGGCCTAAGGGAATATTTACCCTTTATTAAGTAGACCGTGAGATGGGCGCCACGTGTGCTGATCGACGGCTGAGGAAGGGTGGCGCCCAACGCTGGGGTCTTCGGTCTGATCGAACGGCCAGGTCTTCGCCACGTGGGAGATCGCACGGATGTGAGGCGCTGTGGCTAAACCTCGACGATCGAACGGTCTGGATCAAGCCTCCCAAGGATCGGACGGTCGGAGCTACTCCTCAAACAGATGGCTAGGATATGAACTGGAGCCTGGGGTCGATCCAACGGCTGCGAAAGATGGAGGATGAATTGATAGCCGGCGAACTTTGCCAGCTCGCTACTGGTATTGGAGTCCTCCTCGAAGGCCACAGATGATCGACGAAGAAGCGTGGAGGCCTTCCGCGTCCAATGGTGTCCTCTGATGGCTCGACGGAGCTTCGAGGAGCTCAGGCGAGGCCGGCGGAGATACAGCTGCTGGGCCAGATGGTCCAAGCCCTCAGATGGGCTCGGATGTCCCTGCAAAACACACCAGCAGACTCGCGGGTCGAGGGAAAGTTGCCTCGACCCTGTGAGAGGGGGTGACGGTGATCGGTGAGGCGGGGCGATCGAGTTCCGGCGAGGTGTCGGCGGTGGAACTCGAAACCCCAGCTCTTGTGTGAGCTGGGTTGAATGGATGGGCGTAGAACGTGCGCGGGGAGAAGGCGAACGTGATGGGATTGTCGGATGATCGGGGCGAAGGCGGAGGTGGCCGGAATCGAAGGGGAACGGCGACTGGGCGAATTGGGGCAAAAACAAAATCAAAGAAAAGGGAAAGAAACTAAAGCTACCTGGGTGGATGGTTCGACTGGGCGTGAGCTGCTGGAGCTCTGGGTCGTCGCCTCGCGGGTCGTCGAGGCCCGAGGCTCGACCTTCACCTTCAGGCAGAGCACGACGGTGCAAACTCGCCGGATCTGAGGTCCGGGCACCTTCTCCTCTCTGCAACACGACCAGCGTCGAGCTGTCACCTCGAGGATGGCAATGGAGGTCACTGGATGGTGAGGTGGGGAGCCAAAGATGCAGAAATGGGAGGCGGAGCTCGAGATTTATACTCCCAGGGGTCCGGCTAGAATCGATCGGGTAGGGCAGCTCAGAGCGCGGACCCCGAGGCGGGCATCCCGGCGAGGATTCGGATCTGGTGTGGACAATCAGGACCCTGGGTTTGGGTGTGAGATGATCGGGTTTGGACGCTAAAATATGAAGAAATTGGGTCGGGCGTCTAAGACCCATGGAAAGTGGTCCACAGGGCTAGTTGATCGGGCGGTCAACATCCCCGTGGACCAATGAGAATCAGCCACCTGGAAAAGATTTGAATAATCATTTAAAAATAGCAACTAGCCGAATTATTAAAAACTTAAAACATGAAAAATATTTGTTTTAATTTTTCTATTTTTTTATGATTTTAGTTATTTTTTTGAAATAAAAATAGGGTATTTACATAATAGGGCTATATATTGGTATATATACAAATATAGGGTTTTGATTTTTTTGATTTTTAATTAGTTATTTTTATACATTTTTATTCCTATTTTATATTTTATTTGTTTATAGTATAAAATTAGGAATAAAAGGGTATTTTTATTTTATTTTTATTATTTATATACAATAGTGAAATAAATAGATATGTACATATATATACATGGTATATTTACAAGGTTCTTTTTGGTTTTTGATTTTGTTCTTTTTATTTTGTTTTTTTGTTTTAATGGTTTTATTTTATTTATTTACAACATAAAGGATAAAATTTGTACAAATTTTATGGAAATTAATTTATCTATTTATAGGGTGTAATAAATAGAGATAGGGGAATATATACATGATGAATATATACAAGTGGCTATTTTTGTTTTCTTTTTAATTTTTCAATTTTTGTTTTGATTTTGTATTTATAAATATTTACAAATATATACAAACACATTTTATTCTATTTTTAGAGGAAAATATCTTTATTATAATTACAGGTATATTTACACACATGAGCCCCTATCTCCCTCTACTTTGGCTTTTATGCGGTCAGGCCCATGTTGAGCCCTACCTTGGGATTAGGTTGCTCAATATTTATTCTAAATATTTCCCTCTTTTTCTTTTTAATATTTATTCTTTTATTTTTGCACAAAAACATGCTAATTATTAGTTTTTACACAATGCATTCTTTTGGTAATTATTTGTATTTACACATATCTACATGCATTTGCAAAGGTTTTTGTAGCTAAAATATAAGAATAAAGAGTGATGAATGAGTATTCATCACCTTGCTAGCGAGTTCAGCATTGACCATCGAGTAGCCACTCCATATCATCCTTAGACCAATGGTCTTGCTAAAGTGTCGAACAGGGAGATCAATACTATATCGCAGATGGTAATCTGCCCTGACTGAAAGGACTGTTCACAACTTTTGCACTCGGTCTTGTGGGCATATCAGACTTCCTTCAAGTCTCCTTTGGGTACATCTCCCTTTCTCCTCGTTTATGTCAAGCCCTGCCATTTACCTATTGAGATTAGGCATAAGTCACTTTGGGCTATCACATACATATTATTGGATCTAGTGAGTGTAGGAGACTAGAGGAGGGCAGAGTTGGCAGCCTTGGAGGAGCTTAGAGATGTATCCTTTTCGAGCAGCCTACAATACAAGGAGAGAGTGAAGGAGTGGCATGATTCGCATATCAGCCACAAACAGTTTGAGCCAGATTAGAGAGTATAGTTGTTTGATGCTAGGCTTAGATTATTTCCAGGGAAGTTGCAGAGCAATTGAAAGGGACCATACCTGGTCCGAAAGGTACATGACAATGGAAGCATTGACATATCTGAGATGTCATCTGATTCTACCTTTCGTGTTAACGGACAGCGGCTCAAACCATATCTAGATCATGAGCCATTGGTTGTTGACGCTGCCCCTATTCATTTTGTGTAAGTGTGTTAATAAATTAAATGGTTAAAATCCTTTATCTAAAAAAACCATAAAATTTTAAAAAAAATCTTATACATAACATTCTTTCTTGCACATACATAGCTATTTATAAAAATTATTTTTGTACAAATGTTTGTAGAAATGATTTGTGTATAAAACATTTGTAAATATTTTGGTATCAAAATTATGTATATAGTACAAAATTTTTGTAAAATGTTTGAAAAACAAAAGTTTGCAAAAATCGTGTGTAAATGTGTGTACATAGTTTGCAAAACTTCTGCATTCATTCATTCAAACATTTTTCAAAAATTTTGCACATTTCCAAAAACTTGCATAAAAAGATTTTGTATATACCTGTACAGTTTTTCTGAATCAAAGTTGACATTTAAAGTAGCCTGGAATTAAATTGGAAGATGGAGCTTGGTTAAGACTTAATCCACCGAATTCTAAGAGGAACCTTATAGGGCTTAGATTAAGACTTTTCAGGTCCATTGAGGACTTAATTCTTTGAGTCCACTAGGCTATGATCACATGTCATCTTGATGAGCCTAAGTAAAACACTTAACAACGCACACATGACTCTCACAGACAATGGCTTTACTTGCGCCAGCACCTTACACATAGCTCTCTATGGAGGAGGTGGTAAGGAGGCAATCTTCATTGGCTTGAGGTAGCATACGAGGATAGTACTTCTAGGCGGAACCTCTCTTCTTTTAATGAAGGAATTGCGTCTCAACTTGGTCTGGCGGCACTGAGGTCTAAAGACAGGAGTTGTGGGTTGCAATATTGCTTCAAAAAAGTGATAGTCTACTGGCTCAAGAGGAAAAACTCCTTATGTATATATGTTGCACCATGTAGATATGTTGTACATATGCACATCAAAAAAAATGCAAAAGAAAGAAAAACTCCAAAAAAGTGGTGGGTCTGATAGAAAATAAAATACCCACCGGAGTGTACATAGCCAAATAAAGTAAAGCTTATATTGCCCATTGGTAGAGGTCTCCATGGGCAATACAACAAAATCTATAGTGAAGCACATGCCCTGAATCAGAATAACGACGTTCTCAAGAATACCCTTCAACCTTTTTTATTAATCCATCAGCAAATTGAACGATCATCCTGGTTTTCTTGAGAGGCCTAAGATGTACCAGTGTGAAGGGTATTATATTAATCAACGCGCTTCCATCAAGTAGAGTGTTATCACATGTCTGGTCAGAGATGGTGCAATTCACAAGAGGTGTGATAGTGTTCCTTTTCCTAGAAGAAGGGAGGTGGGTGATGGCATGGGAAGTGGCCATGGTCAAGATCACTCAGATCTACTCCTCTGCTTTCTATTCTTGGGTTGAGGAGCAGATAAATGGGTCATGGCTTGGCGAAGTGGGACATCAATGATCTAATGAATAACAACCACCACTTCGGGTTCAGTCAACATTTTTTAAAATTTTTGACCTCCTCCATACATGGGAGGAGATTGGAATCGGCATATACACAAGGACGACGAAGAGAAGTCTATAATACCGTGTCATCCTCGGGGTCAAAGATGGGACAAGATGTGAATGGATGTGTCGGTATAGGATCTGCCAGGGGTGCCCTCTCCTCACACATTGAATCAACCGAGTATCTCCCGAATTCTTTTTGTATTTTTAAATTTTTCTCATGTTTTTATATTTTTGGAGATTTCAAGATCTCATGGGTGTCCTCAAATGAATCCAAATACTCAAAGAGTGGAGCGACATTCTATCTCTTATTCAAAATAGTAAGATCATCAATCCTTGAATTCATATGCTCCATTAATCTAGTCAAGGTCTCAAGTGTGGACTCCATGAAAGGTGACTCCAACAGATCAGTCTCATGTGGGTGATGTGGAGGAAAATGTGAGGGTGGTGGTGGACCAAAATCCGAGGTCTGATACTGTTGTTGAGGTGGATATACAGAATAAGAAAAATCAAGAGGAAAATCCTCCTAATAAAATGGAGGTGGACCGGGTGGATGGTACAAGGGATATGCAAAATCCAGACAAAAATCACTCCATGTGTCCATCTTCAAAACAAGAGGAAATGATAGGGAGGACATGAAGGTCAAGTCAAAAGATGTGAAAAAGGCACAAATGCGCATAGATGATCGACTATGCACACAAGCAATCACAAACAAACTCACACAAAACAAACACACCTCTCAATTCACCTACTCAAATCCGTAAAGACCATGAAAGTTTGGTCTTTTTATCTTGCCTATTTTAGAGTTAGGTGAGAATCACAAAAATTGTATGAAGAATTAGGAAGGTTTATGGTATTTGGGCACTAGCCTTAGTGTGTATGTGAGCAATTTAAAATGAATACAATGAGAGGATTACTCACCCCAAGACAAAGATTTTTCTTTTTAGTTGATTTTAGGGTCAAGTAATATTAGTAGTCACAATTTTATTTGTTATCACTTTTTTTAATAAGAATGCAGACCTAAAAAGGGAATGTTTCTTTTTAGCTCCTAAGTGGTCAAAATTAGAGGGAGAGAGGAGGAAAAGTAATGCAAGCGACAAATCTATGATGAATGCTAAAGCATAAATGCTCACTTTGCCTCTAGCTCTCTACATGCAAGTATGCCAAGCAGAATTAAAACCTATCTATATGCAAGTGCAAGCCGATGAAATCACCTAGATGAGAAATTGCTATTATTGTGAAGAATAATATGCTAATCACCTAGAATAGAACCAAAGGGTCCGGTCTTGGAGCCTCCTCAGTGCCCACCACAGTGGGTCCTGCAAGCGTTATATGGAGGACTCTCGTGGCATGCGGTTCTGAGACTAAGTGAATAGCAATTCAAATTTTGATTAAGTCTAAATGAGAACTATAGGTGCAGCCAAATATAGCTAAGTGTGTGGCCTTAATCTATCATCAAGCAAATCCTAAAACTAGGGATCAATCGCACAAAATAAAGAAAATCGAAAACTTGGAAAAACAAATGAAAGAAAAGTGATGAAAACGATGAAAAATCACGAGGCCCCCAAGGGAAAAAATCCCTCGGGAGTAGACCTCATGAAGTGTGGTAGAGTGTCCTGAGAAACCTGAATATTACAAATTAAATCAGTCTCTCTCTCACTTCAATTACAAAATAAATAAGAAGAAAATGCTATTGTCTCCAAATCTCCTCCAACTTCTTTGGTGCTTCCTTCGGACAATTAGGTCAAAAGGTCGTCTAGCTTCACATGGGTGCATAGGCACTCCGAGTAGAGTGCATCTATCAATCCACGTTCCTCGCAATAAATCAAAACAAGGAGAGTGGTTAGACAATTCAAAAATGATATCAAATAAATAAGGAAATAAATAAATCAAATATATAGACAAAGAAATCACAATCATACAAAATCAATTTATATGCAGTTGCTCCCTGACAATGGCTCCATTTGATAATCAGGATTTTGCTGAAGTCTTGTCAATACACAAGGCAGATCAACAATCGTCGAAGCGACTTTAGACTAAACCCCAATCAATAAACAATTAACCCACAAATGATCAAACAATGAAAATACAGTGTGGATTTCAAATTTCTTAAAACTCTACAAATGTGTGTAAAGGTGTAAGTATGTGTAGAGGTCGAACACAGGGAGCAAACAGGTAGATCGGGTAATGAAATACATAAAACTTACTGTGTGATTCTTCGTCAACTTTTAAGCGGGTTTTTAATTTTGTATTTTTTTAATTTTGTTTTATATTTTTATATTTGGTTTTATATTTTTATATTTTATTTTTATATTTTTATATTTTATATTTTCTTTTTCTTTTAAATATACAATGTAGGATATAATAGACTATGTATATATAAGGTAAGCTAATATAATTATAAATACTAATAAAAATTGTCAAAATATAGAAAATAAAATCTTTTTGAGTTTTAAATATTTTTCTACTATTTTTCCAATCTTTTAAGAAAATTTTACTAATTTTTATATAATTTGAAAGTAAAAAATATCCCAAATCAAGGATAAATAGCTGAACTCGAAATGAAGATAAAAATATCAAATTAAGCCCAAAATTCTTCAAATCAATTTTAGTAGATAAATAATAACTTAAATAAAACTACAGAATAAAAATGTATTTTTGTATTTTTAAGAATTTTTAATCTTTTTAAACTGGATTTTAGAGTTTTTTATTTTTATGTATTTTCTTTTTCTATTTTTAGGGTTTTTAATTTTTGGAGTAAGAAAATAAATAAACATGCAGAATATATTTTTGTATTTTTTTCGAAAACTTTTTATATCTTTTAGGTATTTTATACTATAGACATGGACTTCTATGATATAAATGATTTATAATAAATATATAACATCCTAAATTGCAAAAATAAAATTAGGGCGTAGAAGTGTGTGCAATCAGGAACCTACATCTATTTTTTGGTGATTTTTGGATCCTTGTATCTATATTTAATAAATAGAGGAAATAGACAAAAATACGAGTGCTAGTAAGGGCATATATGTAAATAAAATTAAATGCGAGGGCCTCTCTACAATTTTCACAAAAAATTATAACTACTATTTAAACTTCTTGGGCCAAAATGAAATATAAATACACGCAAGAGCTCAAGTGTAAAAAGACCAAAAGTGAACCACACGTGGGAAAACGCGTGAAGTGATGTGGACTGGACTGCTATTTAAATACAACAAATGCTAGGGCCTAATTGCCATATTACAAATAATATATAACGGTCGAGGAATGTTTGATCATTAAATAGTAATTACAAAAATGAGTTGGGCAAGAGTGCAAAATACCCAACTCCTTCGCGTGAACGGACGACTGGATGGAAGTCACTTGACACGTGTCGCATTCCTACGCTATGATGATGGTTTGACACAAACGATCCAGATTAGATCTCCGAGAGATCCTACGGTGAAGGCTCAACAGATCTGACCAACCTCGTGCGATCTGGAAGTCAGGGACGATCGGACGACAATGACGAAGCCTAAAAGAACAGGGAAGAACTCCCCATCTCTGAGATTCGATCGGGCGACGTGCGTACTTCTGACCTCCCCTCGAGTTACGAAGGGTCCAAAAAGATTCACAGACACATTCTCTAGCGGCTGAAGTCTTCAAAACATGCTGGTGATGGTCGAAGCTCCACCGCGAGGACGAGGAAGAAGGGAAACTCTAGGTACCTCCAGTGTATGCAAAATCGACCCCCCAAGGTGTTTAGAGCTTCCAAAACCTCCAGCAGCAAGAGCTGCAAGGTTGGACCCCGTCGGCTAGGTGGTCGGAGATGGGTGGAGATGACCTAATGCCCACCTGAGCTCACTCCCAAAGAGTTGGAGAGGGTCCTATTGATAGCACTGGCCCGAACACTAGGGTATAAGGTACTGAAAACAGGTCGTTGTGACCCAAGCGATCAGACGATGTGTATCAAGAAAAATGAACCACTCAAGAAGGATAAAATCAATCAAAACTAAAATAGCGGTCCTGCTATGTGATTAACCTGGTATAGCACCCAGGGTCGAACTCAAGGAGCACGGATTGGCCGAGAGGCCTACGAAGTAGTAAAAATAAAGAAAATAAAGAAAGAAAATATTTTTAGTGGTTTTTAATTATTTTTATTTTTTTTGGATTTTTATTATATTAAGAAAATAAGAAAACAAAAGAAAAGCACACTTTAACAAATTATTCAACGCATCAAAAATCAACCAAAAATTAAAACAAAAATGTTTTTATGTATTTTATATTTTTTAGTGTTTTTGGTGAATTTTTGATAATTTTCTGACGTTTATTTTATTTTCTAAAAATCAAACAGTAGCAAAAACAAAGGGTACTGTCCAGCCGAGCCAAAAAGCCCTAGATAAAATATCTAAGGGCCTCAAAATAGCCTGGAGGTAATTTTCCTGTAAAGTAGATAAAACAAGAAAAATTTAGGTACCAATTTTATTGTTTTTGGATTTTTAATTTATTTACTAGAATTTCTATGGGTGTTTGAGTGTTTTTAAGTTTTTAGTGTTTTCCAGTAATGAAAAATAGCCAAAATTGTCTAGAAAATCAAACTAAGCAAACTAAACAGTAGATAATTTTTATAGAATTTTTAAGTGAGTTTTTATATTTTTTTGTGATTTTTCTAACTAGACAGTGTCGAAAAGAGAGGTTTTTTGATTTTTTAAAAATATCAAACAAAATCAGAAATGTCCTCAAAAATCCACAAAAATCCTACACCATGGCAGGAGCCATGTGTTAAATTTTCGTTGGATTTGGAGGTGGTTTGATATTTTTTTTAAAAATAAAGGTAGGGCACTGTGCACAGGGACCAAAGTGCAAATACCCAAAGTTCTGGGGGTCCCGGTGCAATTAACCCAGCAAAACACACGCCACGCGCGTGCCTGGGGCACTCAGGGACCTAAATGTAAGAAAAATAAGTCCCGAGGACTTATTGGTAACAGGTACCAAAAGTCCAGGGGTCTTATATGCAAATAACCCAAAAAATATCGCACATGCTCAAATAAACCACGCACAGGGGTATAAATGCAATTATCTAAAAACTTTCATTCATTTAATAACATCCAAAACTACAGGGTGGTCTACTGCAAATAACCCAAACAACACGTGACGAAGCACGTGGCTCACAACACACAGGGGTATAGATGCAAATAAACTAAAGCACGAGGTCCACTAAGCAATTAACCCTAAAACTAAACAACTTCATTTAATATTTACAGGACTGAAATGAAATAAAATAAAGACAGGGGCCTAAGGGTAAATTATCCTTTATTAAGCGGGGGTGCTGGATGCGCGCCACGTGTATGATCGGATGGCGTGGAAGCGACGTGGCTCGTGATCCAACGGCTGAGGTCGATCCCTCGATGATCTGGCGGTGGGTGCAGCTCCACTAATGGACGGTCGTGATGCAATCTGGAGCAAAAGAGGAAGATCGACGGCAACTGGAGGTCCTGGATGAACAGGCGGCCGACGAACTTCGCCGGCCTCGTGGCAACGCTCCCGGCCTCCTCTGCTGCGCCTGAGAATCGGAAGAGCTCCGGCGTGAAGGTGCGCAGCTACTGATGCCCTCCGATGGCCCATCCGAGCTCGGGAGAGCCCCGGCGAGGGTGGCGGAGGTGAGACTCCTGGTCTGAACGGGGAAAGGCCTCAGATGGCCTCTGTTGGACCTTCAAAGCAACTCAGGAGACTCGCGGGTCGAGGGCAAAGTGCCTCGACCCTGTTAGGCGAAGTGGGGGTGGCTGGTGCGTCGGGACAGCGGGCTCCGGCGAAGGTGGTGGACGGAGGAGCCCGGTTCCCAGCTCCTGTGCGAGCTGGGTTGAGTGAGTGGGTGGAGAAGGTGCGTCGGACGAAGGCGGTGATGGTGGTCGATTCTGATGATCGCGATAGGTGACGGGGTGGTCGGAATCAAAGAACGACGGCGGTGGCGCGATTTGGGGATAAACTAAAATCAAAGGAAATAGCGAAGCTAAGTGGCTATCTGGGTGGTCGGAGAGACTGGGGAGGAGCAGGGGATGCTCCTGGTCGTCGCCTCGAGGGTCGTCTCTGCCCGAGGCTCGAAGCTCTCGCAGGTGGCGGAGCTGCGGCGGCTACGTCGCCGGATCGATGGATTCACTCCCTCTCCTCGCTGCAACAGGTCGGGGATGCGAGCTGTCACCTCACACACTCACTGGAGCTCACTGGAGAACGAGGCGAATGGCCAAAGATGGAGAGAGAAGGTGGCGGAGCTCGCTTATATGCGTTGGAGGGGTCCGGCTAAGACGGGCTCGGGTAGGTCGATGAAGCGCGCGGATCCCGAGGTGGATGCCCGGCGAAGGTGTCGGGTGTGGGAGGTTCAAAACGGAGCCGGGGTTTAGGGAAATGGGTGTCGGGTCGAGCGGGTAGAAATAGGAGAAGTCGGGTCCGGAGCTCAGACCCGTGGGAAGTGGTCCTGGGGGGGCTAGTTGACCGGGCGGTCAACATCCCCAGGACCCAATGGGATTCGGCCACGTGGCTGGATCTTGAAGTGACAAATATGGGTAGCTAGGAGCCGAATCTGCAAAAACTCAAAACATGAAATATTTTTCTTTTATTTTTTCTATTTTTTAGTGATTTTTAATTAATTTTTGGAAATAAAAATAGGCTATATACATAATATGTACTATATATAGGTATATATACAATATATAGGGTTTGGATTTTTTATTTTTAAAAGTTATTTTTGTGCAATTTTATTCCTATTTTATATTTTATTTATTTTCATTATAAAATAAGGAATAAAAAGGTATTTTTATTTGATTTTTATTATTTATTTACATAGGTAAAATAAATACATATATACATTGATATACATGGTATATGTACAAAGTATTTTTGTATTTTTAATTTTTCTATTTTTATTTTTATTTTGTTTTAATTGTTTTCATTTTAGTTTATTTACAAAAATTATAAAAGTTAATTTTATATATTTACAAGGCTAAATAAATATGTAGATGTGGTTTATGTACAAGATAAAAGGGGTGTTTTAATTCTTTTTGATTTTTATATTTTTATCTTTTGTTTTAATATTTATAAATATGTACAAGTATTGACAAGTATATTTTTGGTGAGGAAAATACCTTTATTTTATTTACATAAATATATACACAAGAGCCCCTATCTCCCTCTACTTTGGCTTTTATGCGGTCAGGCCCATGCTGAGCCCTCCCTTGGGTTAGGTTGCTCAGTATTTATTCTAAATATTTCCCTCTTTTTCTTTTTAATCTTTATTCTTTTATTTTTGCACAGAAACATGCTAATTATAGGTTTTTACACAATGCATGCTTTTGGTAATTATTGGTAATTACATATATCTACATGCATTTGCAAAGGTTTTTGTAGCTAAAATATAAGAATAAAGAGTGATGAATAGGTATTCATCACCCCCCTATACTTAACTTTGCTAGTCGCTTAGCAAACACTTATTTGAAAAAGAAGTGAAAAAGAAAGAAGAAAAAGAAAAAGAGGATGTACATGGATCAAGGTTGATTATTAAACTTGCCTTCATTAAGTTGAGGTATGGAGCTCGATCAGATCTTTGGATTATTAATGTGTCGGAACCTTATCTAGACTTAAGCTTAAAACTCAACAGCCTCTAAGTTCCACTAATCTATAACCAAGACTCCTCAATGCTCCAGATCAGAACAAGTCATCAATCACAAACCCTGAAGACCATGAATCTTTTCTTGTCCTGTGAATGTGAAGTCTAAGCTCTCCACCTCAGAAATGGCAACTTGACAACCCTCCCCAACAAGGTAACTCTATGACCTCAATCTGGCCACTCTTTCCTCTAGGAGCGGGGTATTCCCTTCTAAGTTCAAGTTCAACCGGCTCAAGAAGAGGGGGAAGAAGAGAATGGGTCAAGGCCAGTGTAGCAAGTACCCTTGGGAGCTTGACCAGTGTAGCCAAGTCTCCCTGCTGCAAGCTACAATAAATGGATCATGAAACCAAGCTTTGCTTACTGCACTCTATATACATACTCCGGTGGGATTATCATTTTCTATCAGACCCACCACTTTTTTGGAGTTCTTTTCTTTTTGCACATTTTTTTTCAAGTGCATCTGTACAACATATACATGTGCAGCATATATACAAGGAGTTTTTCCTCTTGAGCCAGTAGACTATCCCTCTTTTGAAGCATTATTGCAACCCACAACTCATGTCGTTAGACCTCATAGCAACCAGACCAAGTTGAGACACACTTCCTTCACTATAAGAAGAAGAGAGGTTCCGCCTAGAAGTACTACCCTCATATGCTACCCCAAGTCAAGGAAGACTGCCTCCTCACCACCTCATCCGTAGAGAGCTCGGTGCATAGTGCTGGTGTCCAAGTAAAGCCATAATCTATATGAGTCATGTGTTGTTGTTAAGTGCTCTACTTAGGCTCGTTGGGATGACATGTGATCATAGCCTAGTGGACTCAAAGAATTAAGTCGCCATGGACCTGAAAAGCCTTAAACCTAAGCCCTATAAGGTTCCTCTTAGAAATTAGGTGGATTAAGATCTTAATCAAGCTCCATTTCTCAATTTGATTCCAGGCTAGTTTAAATGTCAACTATCATCCAAAAAAACTATATACATATGTACAAAAAGATGCTTATTTACACAAATTTTACAATCATGCAAAATTTTTGAAAAATGTTTTGAAATCATGAAGTGGATGATGCATGAAGTGCAAGTTTTGCAAAAAGATATTTACACACATTTACACAAGATTTTTGCAAACTTTTGATTTTCAAATCATTTTGGAAAAATTTTGTACTATATACATAATTTTGATACAAAAAAAATATTTACACAAGCTTTACACAAAAGATTTTTGAAATCATTTTTACAAAAATAATTTGTACACTAGCTATTTATGTGCAAATAAAAGAAGATTATGTACATGAAAATTTTTAATTTTTTGGTTTTTAGCCATTTTATTTATAACACACTCACACAAAGTTTTTAATTTTTGTGGTTTTTAGCCATTTTATTTATAACACACTCACACAAAGTACGAGTTATGGCTAAAGTATATATGAAATATATACACCCCCCTATACTTAGCTCGAACGATGTCCTCAGAGTCAAGAGCGATGAAGAAGACATAACTCGTGCTAGGTATAGGAAAGTGAAAAGGAAGGCTATATACAAAGAGGAAGAATGAAATGGAAAAGTCAAGAGGGTCTCGGGTCTTCCCCCTATACTTGGGATTAAATAATCCTAAGTATAGCAGGCTGTACACTAAGGGAAAACTGAGTGGAGAAAGTACAGGGTCTACCCCCCCCCATACTTAGGGTGAAATATCCCTAAGTATAGGCAACAAAACAGGGGTAGACAGAAACAAAAGAAATACCCAAAAGGTCTCACATCCCCCCTATACTTAGGGTAAAGTGCACCCTAAGTATAGCATAATCACAAGATGAAGAAAGGGATGCGGGACTAAAGAATGTGGCGATATGGACATCTGGATCTATACAAGTCGGAAGATCAGTGATACTCAGGCGTGAGATGCATTAGATGTGAGTAAAAGACCACATCTCACGCAAAATGAATAGGGGCAAGATCAGCGACCCGCGGCTCATGATCTAGAAATGGCTTGAGTCGCTGGCCGTTCACTCGAAAGGTACTCTCAGAAGACAACTCGGATATGTCAATGCTACCGTTGTCGTGTACCTTTCTGACCAAGTAAGGTCCCTTCCATTTGCTTTGTAGCTTCCCTGGAAACAATCGTAGCCTCGCATCAAACAGCCATACTCTCTGTCCACTCTCAAAATGCTTGTGGCTGATATGAGAATCTTGCCACTCCTTCACTTTTTCCTTATAATGTAGGCTGCTTGAGAAAGTTGCATCTCTAAGCTCCTCCAGGGCAGCTAGCTCTGCCCTCCTCTGGTCTCCCATACCATCTGGATCCATAAGAATATCAGTAACTGCCCAAAGTGACTTGTGCCTCAGCTGAACAGGTAAATGGCACGGCTTGCCATATACGAGGCGAAAGGGAGATGTACCCAATGGTGTCTTGAAAGACGTCCTATATGCCCATAAGACCGAATCCAAAAGCTGTGACCAATCCTTTCGGTCAGGGCGGACGACTTTCTGCAATATAGTCTTGATCTCCCTATTCGACACCTCGGCTAGACCATTCGTCTGTGGATGGTAAGGTGTAGCAACACGATGGTCTATACCGAACTCGCTAGCAAGTGCCTTCACCTGGTCGTTGATAAAATGAGATCCCCCATCAGAAATTAGAACTCGTGGAACCCCGAACCGCGTGATGATGTGCTTCCTCAAAAATCTGCAAACTGTCCTCGCATCAGTGGCTCGGGCGGGGATTGATGAATCTCGTATTCATCACTCTAAATCTCATTTATTAAGCTCAAATCCCTAAAAATCAACAGCAATCTTGCATCTATTTTGCATAATTAGCAGTAGTGCATGATTTCATAAGAATTGCATTTTAACACAAAATTCTGCATAAAATAAGAAGCCAAAAATCCAAACCAAAATGACCTGTAAAAAGCCTAACTTCCCTAATTTTTAACCTATTCATGCTAACTCCGAATGACTCAAAACCACTTCCACTGTGTACATATCACTAACAAGAATAAAGAAAAAATACAAAAAAATAACTAACCCAAATAAGTGGACCAAAAACCCAAACCCTAATTTTAGGATTTTCGGACTAAAAGCCACATGTCTTCTCTATCCAGTATTCGATTTAATCCTACTCACTTTTGAACTAATGTGCATTCAATTACCTTCAAAACAAGACCAAGTTCAAGTGAATCGGATCTCATATGTGAAAGTTGGGTTTTGGGCCTCTTTTGTATTTTGTATATTTCGCGGTTTTCTGACCTTTATTTTATGTATATATTTTCTTAATTAATAAAAATCCAAAAAAATAGAATTAAGTGTCTTTTATTTATCTTTGATTTTTTCCATATTTTTCCGGATTTTTATCTTGTTTAAAAATGACAAAAAAATTATAAAACCCAAAA
This sequence comes from Ottelia alismoides, assembly GCA_037367405.1. Lineage (NCBI taxonomy): Eukaryota > Viridiplantae > Streptophyta > Magnoliopsida > Alismatales > Hydrocharitaceae > Ottelia > Ottelia alismoides. The sequence goes on along the minus strand of JAZKJV010009287.1, from coordinate 67,819 downwards.
ATCAAGGTATTCTATGTACATAGGATACCCCAAAAATTCACTTTGTGCAAATGATTGATTTTGATTTTGATGTCTTAAGGAAAGTTGTAGACCTCATCGAGACGAGCAACTTTCGTGAAGAAACTTTTTCGATCCGAGGTCGTTTACTATTTTTTATCGAATTTACAAAATCTTTTAGTCTCGAATTTTCTGGTGCTGACACATGGCAGCACCTGGTGCCGCCACGTGTCAGTCATTTTTGGCATTATTATTAACGTTTTCTTTTAAAAAAATTAATAAAAAAATTAATAATAAGGCCGCACGTGCGTCGCACGTGCCTCCGCCTCTGCCTCCCTTTTGCGCCACGTGTTGCAATCGTGGCCATCCGATCTCGCCCGATCGGACGGCCACTGCTCATCTTCCTCCAGCCCCCCCTTTCCTCTTTTGGATCTCCGCCGCCGCCTCACATCGCCGGAGATCCCGCGAATCTCGCACCACCGCGAATCCCTCTACGATTCCCTCGTCATCCGATCTCGTCGCCGCCGTATCTCATCCTCCGCTAATCTCGCGAAAGCCCCAAATCGCCCCCGATCTCCTTCCTTCTCCGGCCATATCTCTACCCTATAAAAGAACCTCCGCCATCCTCGAAGCAGGCTATCCGTCGATCTTCATCTAAGAACATCGCCTCCGGTCGTGACAACCGCGAGACGCTCTTCGCCGGCGTGATCCGAGGACCCCAACGCCTCGTCGCAGCTCCGCCCTGAGCAAGCTGCTCGCTCCGGCCACCCAACGCCGTCGAGCTCCTTCAGGTATACCCTCTCTCCCTCCCTCTCTCTCTCTCTATCTCTCTCGCCTTCCCCTTCGCCGGACACGCCTCGCCACAAGCCGCAACCCCGCTCCGCTTCTCCGACACCCACCACTTCAGCCGCCATCACCAACTCCTCCGTTGCCGCTGCTGCGCCCTCGACGCCCCACGGCCGTGTGTCGGCCACGATCACCTACCGCCGGCCACCTCCCTGCTTCTCCAACCGGTCATCGACGTCAACAGCACCTCCGTCCACCAGTAGCTCCGCTCCGCCTCGACGACTCCGCCCAGCCACCGGCACCTCTGCCTGGAGTGGCCCTCCGCCGCTACAGCCCCGCCACGCCTCGACTCACCGGCACCCCGCTTCGGCTGAGCTTTGGCCAGAGCCAGCGATCGACCACCGCCCCTCTACCAGCCCAGCGTCCCCTTCATCGCTCCTCTATACCGCCGGCCGGGACCAGCCCGAGGTCCTCCCACGTGCTCTACACGTGCGGAGGAAACGTCCGCAGCACGCCACCCAGGGGTCACGTGATCGGCACGTGACCCGCTGGGTTATTTACGAAGGACCCCCTGTAGGTTACAGTATTTACGCACAAGCCCCCCCCATCTAAGGGGCACGTGCCACGCACGTGACATCTGGAAATTTTGCAGAAATACCCTCCGAGGTATAGGTAATTTCAAACAAGTCCCCCTCTACATGTTTATTTATTTATTTATATTTGCATCTGTACCCCTGTGTTCCCTCGTATATTTGGACCTCATCTCTACATTATTTTCTTAATCCAAAAATTGCATGATGTTTGTTAATTGATTCTCTACACTTTGACATGTTGTGGGTATTTTTGTGATGGACGGTTAATTAATAAATAATTATTGTGTGAAAATTGGCGTATTTTACCCATTTTCTGCTCTGAAATTGATAATTGACTAACCGTTGCTCTAAAAATTCTCGAAAAATCACATTTTGTAGAGTTAATTATTCTTAACATTGTGCCCAAAAAGATTTGCATTTGCATGCATATTTTGTCCTGTAAAAATCATTTTGCATATTTTAGTATTTAATTTTTAATAGGTATTAAACCCCACATTTTCGAGGTTTAGGATTTTTCTGAAATCCGTCACCTAGTGATAGATCTCAGATAATTTTGATCCTTGAAAATAAGTAGGTTTGATATTTATTAAAATTAAATATTGAAATTCATTTTGTTTGCATTTAAAAATCCATAAAAAAATCATATTGCATCCAAAAATTCTAAAAAAATTACAGTGCACCCATTTCATCATATTTTACATCTCGGCCAAGTTTCGCTTTTTCGGACATCATTTGAACATAATTCACATTTTAGTCCCTAAATAAGGCCAAATTTGCATTTTGCATCCTTTATTGCATTAAAAATTCCAAAAAAAGACCGCCTCGAAAACCGAACACGAACTTTGATAGACTTAATTCTAGGTTGTTCCTTTGCCTCCTTGTGATCGACCTTGGGACTTGCCCAAGTAAAATAAACATAAAACCACGAAATCAAAAATTGAATAACTTATTTGTGGTATTTTCTTGATCGTTTCCGATTGCCGCCTACAACGCACAACACGAAAAAAAACACATTCTTAAAACCGGCATTCTCGGATCCGTCAGATGGCGCCGTTGTCGGGGAGGCAAACGGCTTAGATTTTTTGTCTTGAAAATTTTTGTTCGGTTTTCCGCATTCGGGTAGTCCGACCCCCGAATTTTTCATTGTAAATTTCATTTTTTATTTTCCTGCAATTTATTTTTCAGCCTTTATTTTTTATATATTCTTGAATCACTCTCTTACATTTTCTCTCTTATTTTTTTTGCGAGGTACCTTGTACGTGGAGCGATTTTCAATAACCGATGCAACTTCACCAAAAACCGCAATTAATTTAAGATCGAGTCGAGTCGTGAGAGAGTAGAGTCTAGGTTTTTAATTTCTACACTTTTAATTTCTGCTCATTTATAGCGGTGTCCGATTGGACTCTCGCGTGTGTAAAAAGACCTCTAAACTTTATTTTGTGGTGTGTCGTGGCCTGTTTCACTCTCCGGCGAGGGTGGGGCCCGACTTGAGTGGCGAATAGGATAGACCTGCACATACGGCTCTCAGAGCATTTATATTTTTACTTGTGCTCGTAGGATCTTAAGCCACACTGCACTTTAATTGAGACGCACATAGATCGTTCAACTTAGCCAAATTTAAATCAATTCTTCCCGCTAATAGAACTTTCTGCTTAGGTGTGGTTTTTCCATCGATTTGCACATCATATAGAATAATTTTTAAAATTCTATCTAGCATCCCACATGGAGATTGCGAGGATTCACTGTAAGTCTTCTAACTGAGCATTCATCATAGTTTTCCGCGTGCATCGGCTTTTCTCGAATTCCTCTCTCTTGTTTTATAACATAACTTTAAAGGAAATTGGGACTGGACGGTAGACGTGTATTTGTGCTCATCTAATTTTTCAGTGATCACCTCATTAAAATCGGGATTGCTAAATATATCTGATCTCAAATAACCCATAAAATCAAGAATTTTTGCGGGAGAGTAACCCCGACATTTGATTTTTCTCAGTGAGCGAGAGACGACACTTAAGGCTAGAGCCCCAATCCGAAATTTCATCTCGCTAACAAGATGGTCTTTTCACCATTTAAAATTGTCAAGAAAATTGGTCGATCTCTTACGACCTTCACTGTGTGAGTTGGTGAAAAAGAATTTTGTATTGTGTTTGATTTGATCAACAGCCATTCATCTCTTGATAATCTCTTGAAATTCAAGACTGGAAAATTGTGGTAACCCCTTTCTGACTACCACAAACTTTCCAGTCTCAAATGATCTGAACCACTCTTACTCAGAACCACCTTGGGTTCAGGAACACCTTCCCCTGGACTTTTCATCTTATAATTCTCTTCAAACTATTGACTCCTATTTTTCACAATCTGAAGGTGAAAAGAAGACTTCACAAAAAATGCCTCCAAAGAAGAACAATTCTGAAGATGACCAAAATGAAGATCCGATGCAAATGATTCTCGCAAGACTGGCGGCATCTGAGCAGCAGCAAAATTTGATGAGGGAACAATTGGAAAGAATGCATGCAGAGGAAGAACCACCAATGGACGCTGCATATAATCCCGGGCAATATAGGGTCATAAATTACTTGCAACCACCTCAACCTGAGGTTAACCATGAACTGAAGCCACACTTCATAAATCAATTACCACAATTTCATGGTAATTCAAATGAAGAGCCCTATGAATTCCTGCGTGATTTGGAGCTAATCTGTTCTAATCAGAGGCACCCACAAGTCAGCCAAGACTATATCCATCTCACTGCATTACCTTTCGCCTTGAAGGGTAAGGCAGATTACTGGGTGAAAAATTTGGGAGTGACGGTGACCACCTATGATAGGTTCAAGAACCTCTTCTTAAAAAAATTCTACCCCTTGAGTCGAACCAATCAAATGAGGACTCGCATCACTAGCTTCTCTCAGATGCCAAATGAACCACTTTGTGATGCATGGGATAGATTCAAAGATCTGCTGCAAAAATGTCCCTGTCATGACCTAGATAATAACATCCTGATCCAATCCCTCTATTCTGGCCTTAACCACGGGACTCAGGGTCTTGTCAGCGCTGCTTGTGGAGGAAACTACACATCCCGAGGAGCTGATACCGTCTGGAAAATACTGGAGCAAATGGCGGAGACTAGCCGTTCACAAATTGCTAGTAGATCTTACACTGATTCACTGAACAACTATCAAGCCAAAGGAGGAAAACAAACGGTTGCAGAAATAGCAGAGGACTTGCTGCCCAACATGAACATCATCACAGACAAATTAACAGTTGTGGATAAAAGGGTGAACGACATCGACAACCGACTCTCTCAATTTCCAAAACAAATGGAGGAACTCACTGAGAAGGTGTCCAAGATCGGGATGCCTACTGCTCCTACGATCCCAATTTATCATGTGCATCATGTCCAAGAGCAGCCAGGCTCTAGACAACCGCAACCATGGATTCAAGACCAAGCCTACGTCCAACCTTCCCAGCAGTCACCTCCTCCAGCTGAGACAGTCATAGAAGCCCCGCCTCTGACTTTCGAGATAAATGGCATCTGGTACACACAGGATAATACCCGACAGGGTAATCTGGGGGACCGTCAGCAATATCAGCGTCCACCCAACTCCTACAATGCCGCTCCACAACACAATCAGCCCTCAAGGCAGCAGCAGCCACACGACCGTCAGAACCAACCTCAACAACATCGTCAACAATACCAAGCTCCAAATCAAGCATCTCGATCATCCAAACCTCCAGAAGACTCAATTGATATCCAAAGACAAATGCTGGAGAAAATTCGCAGCTTCCGGAGTGAACTGTACGATCTACGGGTAGATGTTAATCGTCTATCCCGTTGGAAGGAAGAACAGACAGCCCCTGTCACAGCCATTCCCGCTCAAGTTCAAGCTAACCCCAATAGCTTGAACAAACCTCAATCATCTCAACACAACAATCAGGTATATTACTCAGACTTTTCCACATCTGAACACGAGACCCTTTCGTTTAACAATATCAATGCCATGTCCCTCAGGAGCGGAAGGACCGTGGTCGTACCTGACCGGGCAAGGGAAGCTGACCAACATGACTCAGAAGATCAACCGGAGGATACTTCTGAGGATGAAGACGAAGGACGCCCGAGGATTTCTGCCCAAAGGAAGGGAAAAGCATCTATGGAGACTACAGAGGACCTTGAACCTCTAGTCGCTGCGAAAATACCTTTGTCACTATTTCAGCAACATGATGATTGTAATAAGAACTCCAAATTCAATAAAGATGCTCTTATTTATAATTCTGGATCTCTTTCTCCTGTCTCAAATGCTTCCATTCCTTTTCCCCATGCGCTTAAGAAAGGAAGACAAAAGAAAACTATCCAGAGCGACCCTGTGATGGAAAAGTTTTGTCAACAAAACATCACCGTAAAAGTGCCCTTTGATCAATATGTGGCCAGTAACCCTGCATTCCAGAAATATCTGAAAATGAAATGTACTCCTACCCGGACCCGCACAAAGAAAACAAACCAATTTGTGGAGACTCATGTTCTGACAGTAGCCACTACTAAATGCGTGAGAAACCAGCATTTACCAAGGAAGAAAAGAGATCTGGGTGCTCATTATGTGGAAAGCCGCATTGGCGATATCGCATTCGCACGCACACTTCTTGACAATGGTTCTTCCATCAATCTTCTTCCCTTAGCCTTATATTACCGATTGGAGTTAGGACCTCTTCAGAAATCACTATCTATACTCCAATTCGCTGACAAATCTACTAAAAGACCTAAGGGAGAAGTAAAAAATGTTATCATTATGGTTGAGGGTACGGAATACAAAGTGGACTTCACTGTCCTTGACATGGAAACCCCGAACCATTGGAAAGAGTCGCAAATCATTTTGGGAAGACCGTTCTTACGAACCGCCAAGGCTGTATTCGATTACGGCACTGGAATGATGAAATTCCGCTCCCTAGATGGAGAAGTGGATTTGGAAATGAGACAAACAAAATGGCAAAGACCCAATTCCGAATCCACCACTGAAGAGGCTGAAACATCTGAGTGTAATCTGATCAGCACTACCGGACCTTGGGACCAACTGCCAGATCTTCACATGGATACCATCGCATCAGAAGAAGCAACAATGCGCCATACAATGGGTGAACTTTTACCTGACAAATCTGAACACCTGTACAATCTTGATGACACAGAACTCCTTTCGGACTGGTCCATCCCTTCCTCTTCGAAAAAAATCAATGACGAGTCGGACGCGGCTTTGGCCGAATTACCGCACTACATTTGCGATCCGACTCACTTTCCTTCAAGATCAGTGGCTAGCATATCACAGAATGATCACCCACCAACAATCACTGAGCCATACTTAAAAGACCTTCAGCTAGATTTAATTGATGATTCAGATCTACCAGAGCTGAAACCTCTCCCTCCCACCCTGAAGTATGCATTTCTCAATGGACCCAAAGATAAATTCCCCTTGATCATTAGCTCATCATTAACCTTGGATCAAGAATCTAAGCTTCTAGAAGTCCTTGAGCGAAATCGAAAAACCATCGGTTGGACTATGTCGGATCTCGTCGGAATCAACCCTGCTCTCTGCTCACACCAAATTTATGTTGAGGATAATGCAAGGCCTTCCCGTGAATTTCAGAGAAGATTAAACCCCAATCTTCGGGAAGTGGTTAAGAAAGAGATAGAGAAATGGTGCAAAGCAGGTTTCATATACCCCATTTCTGACTCCAAGTGGGTGGCCCCCCTTCATGTCGTCCCGAAGAAGTCGGGAATCCAGATGGTCACCAACGAGGAGGGGGTTGAGATCGCGACCCGAGTACCCACATCGTGGCGTGTCTGTGTCGATTACAGGCGCCTGAATGCTGCTACCAAGAAAGATTACTTTCCACTGCCATTTATTGATCAAATCTTGGAGAGACTTGCAGGGAAAGCATTCTTCTGTTTTCTTGATGGGTACTCTGGCTACAATCAGGTAGCTATTGCTCCCGAGGATCAGGAAAAAACCACATTTACATGTCCCTTCGGTACTTACGCTTTCAAGTGCATGCCATTTGGGCTTTGTAATGCCCCAGGCACATTTCAGCGGTGCATGATTGCCGTTTTTTCCGAAATGGTGGGAGATTTCCTGGAAGTGTTCATGGATGACTTCTCGGTCCATGGTGATTCATTTGATACATGTTTAGCACACTTGGACCGAGTCCTCCAAAGATGCAGGGAGGTTAATTTGGTACTCTCCTGGGAAAAAAGTCACTTTATGATGACTGAGGGTATCGTGTTGGGGCATGTCATCTCCAGAAAGGGAATGGAGGTCGACCCTGCCAAGGTGGATGTGATCAGGAAACTTGAGCCACCAATCAACGTCAAGTCAGTGCGATCTTTTCTAGGGCATGTTGGATTTTATCGAAGGTTTATCCCTGATTTTTCAAAGATCGCCCGCCCACTGACTGAGCTCTTAGGAAAAGACACCGAGTTCATTGTAAATCACAAGTGTCTTGAGGCCTTCGAGCTCCTGAAAAAGAAAATATGTGAATCGCCGATATTACAAGCTCCTGACTGGTCTCTTCCCTTTGAGATCATGATTGATGCATCAGATTTTGCGGTCGGAGATGTGCTTGGACAAAGACGGGATGGAATCCCTTATGCGATTCACTACGTGAGCAAAGTATTGGATCCTGCACAGAAAAATTATACAGTGACTGAAAAGGAAATGCTCGCGGTTGTTTGGGCCCTTGAAAAATTCAGATCGTATCTATTGGGCTCCAAGGTGACAATTTTCACGGATCATACTGCAATTAGATACCTCATGGATAAGAAAGATGCCAAGGCACGACTTTTGAGGTGGATCTTGTTAATCCAGGAATTTAATTTGGAGATCAAAGATAAACCTGGAATAAAAAATGTTGTTGCTGATCACCTTTCCTGAATTGAGAAAAATGATTATCCTGATACTGGACCTATTAAGGAGACTTTTCCAGACGAATCTGTTTGCACTATTGATTCAACCCCATCGTATTCCAACATCGTGAACTATCTTGTCTCCAAGAAGGTTCCCTCTGGTTGGACAAAGAAAATGATTGAAAAACTAAAGTCGGATTCAAGAAAATACCATTGGGACGATCCTTTCCTTTTCTATGAAGGAGCGGATTGTGTCTGGAGAAGATGTATTCCTCAGGAAGAATACCAGAGTGTCCTCAAACATTGTCACACTCTCGAGGCTGGAGGCCACCATTCGGGAAAGAAAACCGCACACAAGGTACTCCAATGTGGATTTTACTGGCAGACCTTATTTCTTGATGCTAATGATTTTGTACGGTCTTGCCCGATTTGTCAAAGGATGGGAGGGACCGTTGGATATAGAGACGAAATGCCCATGCAACCAATGATTTTCTGTGATGTTTTTGATGCATGGGGGATTGATTTTATGGGTCCCTTTCCCAATAGCAATGGATTTGAGTACATCTTGTTAGCGGTTGATTATTTGTCTAGATGGGTAGAAGCTATTCCAACCCGAACCGCAGACAGCAAAACCGTCTGTAAGTTTATCAAGGATAATATCATTGCAAGGTTCGGGATACCAAAAGTTTTGATCTCTGATGGAGGTAGCCACTTTGTGAACAGGGAAATGAGATCTTTGGCTAAGGAGTACAAATTCGAACATAGAATAGCCAACCCTTATCATCCACAATCTAATGGCATGGCAGAAGTTTTTAATCGAGAAGTGAAGAGTATACTTCAAAAGTTGGTTCGTCCTGATAGGAAGGATTGGTCAAAACTATTGGGTCAAGTCCTTTGGGCCTATAGGACAGCCTATAAAACACCACTCGGCACTTCACCTTTTAGGATGATCTATGGAAAACCTTGCCATCTTACTGCAGAACTGATTCACAAATCTGAATGGGCAATCAAAAAGTTGAACTGGAGTTGTCACCTTGGGAAATTATGTCGAGACCTAAATCTGAATGAGCTAATTGAAATCCGAAACCGAGCATATGACAACAGTGTGATTTATAAGGACAAAGTCAAGAAATGGCATGATAGACACATTCGAGATAAAACCTTTGTCCCTGGGCAGAAAGTATGGTTGTTTAATGCTCGATTAAAGACCTTTCATGGGAAACTGAAATCGAAATGGACGGGTCCCTATGTTGTCATCGATGTGCATACCAATGGAAGTGTGGACATTGCAGAACTCAAAGATGATGCACAACCTTTCTCAGTGAATGGACAATTACTGAAGCCATATATAGAATCATCCAAAGAACATACAATGCAAGTTGAGGTCATCTATTTCACACAGAGCAAGGACATTGACGATATATCAGATCAGACCCACCCTCCCTCCCCACCACATCGATCCCCTTGTACAACTTCTTCCTCTACTTAGGTCAAGGCCTAAGTATAGGGGGGGACCGATACCATCTGTATATACCATTTCCCTCATCTTATTTCGATCTCTAGCTCACTCCATATCCATCCTTCTTCTATACTTAGGCTGACCAAAGCCTAAGTATAGGGGGAACCGCCAACCACCTATATATACCCTCCTCATTCACATACCCTGACCGCTTCATTTTTTTCTTTTCTTTTCCGCTCCTCTTCTATACTTAGCCTATTCACAGCCTAAGTATATGGGGGCGATTTTGTAAATCTTGTTCTTTTTCACTCTCTTACGCTTAGCCCGAGCTATGTCTTCTTTACGCTTCTTGTGCTCTGAGGACACAGCAATCGCTAAGTATAGGGGGTCTGTATATATACTTTGTATATATTTTAGCCATACCTCGTACTTGCGCGTAAGTCTATATGTATTTACGGGGTGGGTAATTTTTCTAAAAAAAAGAGAGAAAAAAAATGTTTTGCCACTAACACTGACTGTACCCAAAAATTTTTGAAAAAATGGCTTCTTATTCATTTTTTGAATTAAAAAAAAAACACACACACACACACAAAAATCCTTTGCATAAAAAATCAAAATAAAAAATGTGTCTGCATTTCACACACTCGCATTTCATCAAGCATCGCATTTGCATATGTGAAAAGTCTTTGGGTTCTGAACCGAGTTATGAGCCGAAACCGAGAATGGTCTGGACTTAACCTTAATCCACCTAATTTTCAGAGGAACTTCACCGAGAAATAGGATTTTAGAGTCTTCAGGTCTTTGACGTAATTCTTTGAGTTCCATATGACAATGTACAGCGTTTGACTCTTAGTGTCTAACCTGGTCTCTTCATTCTGGATACAACTCTGGAATAGGGAATTAATTTGTACTCTCGCACTATGCACTTAGCACAACTCAGACGGGATGTTGGAAGACTGTGTAAGTTTCTTTTCTGGTAGCGTGGAAATCTAAAGACCGGAGTACGGGTTGAAATAAAGCTTCGGAAAAGGGATGGACGGCTGGGCACAATTTTTTCTAAGACCCCAAAAAATGTACGGAAACAAAAGATTCTATATCCGTAGGGGCACAACAAGATCCAAGCAGAACCACCAAAAATTCCAAATACAAAGAAGCAACTACCAAATAAAATCTGACCAAAAAGGTCCAAGCTTCCAGAAACCTACAGATCTTGGTGGAGACTCGGCTACACTAGCCATCTTCACAAGGAAAGGTGACTACACTGGCCACCCTCCAGTTCTTTTCTCATTCTTCTATCTTCTCCCCCCAATTCGATTGTGAACACAGCGCGACAGACCTTAGAAGGAAATACCTGACTCCCCGAGGACGAGTTATTGGAGAGGGGGCTTGCGCGGTAGTCCGGCATTCTGGGTGGGAAGAGCTAAAATATTTCACACACAAGAGTCGGTTATTCAATGTTCATAGGGTATACTTTGGGAAGAGGATTGATCTAAGATGACTTCTGAGCCGAAACTGTAGCAGTGATGTGTAGAACTTGAGGGCTGTTGATTTTAAAATTCTAAGTCTCGTAGAAGTTCCGACACACAAATAATCCAAAGGTTGAGTTTAGATTCATTTTCACCCTCAGCTCAGGATCTTAGTATGGAACCCAATCTCATTTCACCTCATGGCATTTCTTTTTGATGCCCAGGGACGAGCATGGTTTAAGTATAGGGGGATGATGAATCTCATATTCATCACTCTAAATCTTATTTATTAAGCTCAAATCCCTAAAAATCAACAGCATTCTTGCATCTATTTTGCATAATTAGCAGTAGTGCATGATTTCATAAGAATTGCATTTTAGCACAAAATTCTGCATAAAATAAGAAGCCAAAAATCCAAACCAAAATGACCTGTAAAAAGCCTAACTTCCCTAATTTTTAACCTATTCATGCTAACTCCGAATGACTCAAAACCACTTCCACTGTGTACATATCACTAACAAGAATAAAGAAAAAATACAAAAAAAATAACTAACCCAAATAAGTGGACCAAAAACCCAAACCCTAATTTCAGGATTTTTGGATTAAAAGCCACATATCTTCTCCATCCAGTATCCGATTTAATCCTACTCACTTTTGAACTAATGTGCATTCAACTACCTTCAAAACAAGACTAAGTTCAAGTGAATCGGAGCTCATATGTGAAAGTTGGGTTTTGGGCCTCTTTTGTATTTTGTATATTTCGCGGTTTTCTGACCTTTATTTTATGTATATATTTTCTTAATTAATAAAAATCCAAAAAAATTAGAATTAAGTGTCTTTTATTTATCTTTTATTTTTTCCATATTTTTCCGGATTTTTATCTTGTTTAAAAATGACAAAAAAATTATAAAACCCAAAAATCAAGGTATTCTATGTACATAGGATACCCCAAAAATTCACTTTATGCAAATGATCGATTTTGATTTTGATGTCTTAATGAAAGTTGTAGATCTCATCGAGACGAGCAACTTTTGTGAAGAAACTTTTTCGATCCGAGGTTGTTTACTATTTTTTATCGAATTTACAAAATCGTTTAGTCTCGAATTTTCTGGTGTTGACACGTGGCAGCACCTGGTGCCGCCACGTGTCAGTCATTTTTGGCATTATTATTAACGTTTTTTTAAAAAAAAAATAATAAAAAAATTAATAATAAGGCCGCACGTGCGTCGCACGTGCCTCCCCAGGCACGTGCTCCGCACGTGCCTCCGCCTCTGCCTCCCTTTTGCGCCACGTGTTGCAATCGTGGCCGTCCGATCTCGCCCGATCGGACGGCCACTGCTCATCTTCCTCCAGCCCCCCCTTTCCTCTTTTGGATCTCCGCCGCCGCCTCACATCGCCGAAGATCCCGCGAATCTCACACCACCGCGAATCCCTCTACGATTCCCCCGTCCTCCGATCTCGTCGCCGCCGTATCTCATCCTCCGCCTATCTCGCGAAAGCCCCAAATCGCCCCCGATCTCCTTCCTTCTCCGGCCATATCTCTACCCAATAAAAGAACCTCCGCCATCCTCGAAGCAGGCTATCCGCCGATCTTCATCTAAGAACATCGCCTCCGGTCGTGACAACCGTGAGACGCTCTTCGCCGGCGTGATCCGAGGACCCCAACGCCTCGTCGCAGCTCCGCCCCGAGAAAGCTGCTCGCTCCGGCCACCCAACGCCATCGAGCTCCTTCAGGTATACCCTCTCTCCCTCTCTCTCTCTCTCTATCTCTCTCGCCTTCCCCTTCGCCGGATACGCCTCGCCACAAGTCGCAACCCCGCTCCGCTTCTCCGACACCCACCACTTCAACCGCCATCACCAACTCCTCCGTTGCCGCTGCTGCGCCCTTGACGCCCCACGGCCGTGTGTCGGCCACGATCACCTACCGCCGGCCACCTCCCTGCTTCTCCAACCTGTCATCGACGTCAACAGCACCTCCGTCGACCAGCAGCTCCGCTCCGCCTCGACGACTCCGCCCAGCCACCGGCACCTCTGCCTGGAGTGGCCCTCCGCCGTTACAGCCCCGCCACGCCTCGACTCACCGGCACCCCGCTTCGGCCGAGCTTTGGCCGGAGCCAGCCATCGACCACCGCCCCTCCGCCAGCTCAGCGTCCCCTTCATCGCTCCTCTACACCGCCGGCCGGGACCAGCCCGAGGTCCTCCCACGTGCTCTGCACGTGCGGAGGAAACGTCTGCAGCACGCCACCCAAGGGTCACGTGATCGACACGTGACCCGTTGGGTTATTTACGAAGGACCCCCTGGAGGTTACAGTATTTATGCACAAGCCCCCCCCCATCTAAGGGGCACGTGCCACGCACGTGACATCTGGAAATTTTGCAGAAATATCCTCCGAGGTATAGGTAATTTCAAACAAGTCCCCCTCTGCATGTTTATTTATTTATTTATATTTGCATCTGTACCCCTGTGTTCCCTCGTATATTTGGACCTCATCTCTACATTGATTTCTTAATCCAAAAATTGCATGATGTTTGTTAATTGATTCTCTACACTTTGACATGTTGTTGGTATTTTTGTGACAGACGGTTAATTAATAAATAATTATTGTGTGAAAATTGGCGTATTTTACCCATTTTCTGCTCTGAAATTGATAATTGACTAACCGTTGCTCTAAAAATTCTCGAAAAATCACATTTTGTAGAGTTAATTATTCTTAACATTGTGCCTAAAAAGATTTGCATTTGCATGCATATTTTGTCCTGTAAAAATCATTTTGCATCTTTTAGTATTTAATTTTTAATAGGTATTAAACCCCACATTTTCGAGGTTTAGGATTTTTCTGAAATCCGTCACCTAGTGATAGATCTCAGATAATTTTGATCCTTGAAAATAAGTAGGTTTGATATTTATTAAAATTAAATATTGAAATTCATTTTGTTTGCATTTAAAAATCCATAAAAAAATCATATTGCATCCAAAAATTCCAAAAAAATTACAGTGCACCCATTTCATCATATTTTACATCTCAGCCAAATTTCGTATTTTTCGGACATCATTTGAACGTAATTCACATTTTAGTCCCTAAATAAGGCCAAATTTGCATTTTGCATCCTTTATTGCATTAAAAATTCCAAAAAAAGACCGCCTCGAAAACCGAACACGAACTTTGATAGACTTAATTCTAGGTTGTTCCTTTGCCTCCTTGTGATCGACCTTGGGAATTGCCCAAGTAAAATAAACATAAAACCACGAAATCAAAAATTGAATAACTTATTTGTGGTATTTTCTTGATCGTTTCTGATTGCCGCCTACAACGCACAACACGAGAAAAAACACATTCTTAAAACTGGCATTCTCGGATCCGTCAGGAATAGCCTCCACCCAACGACTAACATAATCTACGGCCAACAGAATGTACTCAAATCCCTGACTCTTAGGGAATGGACCCATGAAATCGATGCCCCATGCGTCAAAAACCTCACAGAAGTGAATGGGCTGCATCGGCATCATATCACGCTGTCCACAAGTGCCCATCCTCTGACAGTCAGTACACCTCTTCACGAACTCATCTGAGTCCTTGAAGAGAGTAGGCCACCACAAGCCGGATTGGAGCACTTTCTGTGCCGTTCACCTCCCAGAATGATGTCCTCCTGCCTCAAGCTTGTGGCAGTAAGTGAGGACGCTATGGTGTTCCTCCTGAGGAATACACCGACGCCAGACGCTGTCCCCTCCTTCGTGGTAAAGGATGGGATCCTCCCAATGGTAAGACTTGGCCTTCGCAAGGAAGGTCTCAAGCCTCTGCCTGGGCCAATCTTGTGGGACTTTCCCAGCAACAAGAAAGTTCACAATATCGGCGTACCATGGGAGTGAGGCGATAGCAAGGATCGCCTCATCTGGGAAGGTATCTCGAATAGGATCAATCTGCTCAGACTCCTCAGGCTGCTCTAATCGAAAGAGATGACCCGCCACCACATTCTTGACTCCAGGCTTATCCTTGATCTCAATGTCGAACTCCTGGAGTAGAAGGATCCATCTAGTCAGTCTGGCCTTGGCATCCTTCTTTGCCATGAGGTACCGGATGGCGGTGTGATCTGTAAACAAAGTCACTCTAGATCCAATGATATACGATCTGAACTTATCTAGGGCAAACACTACGGCTAGCATCTCCTTCTCTGTGACCGTGTAATTCTGCTGGGCGGAATCCAAAGTGCGGCTAGCATAGTGTATGGCAAATGGAACTCCATCCCTCCTCTGTCCCAGCACTGCCCCTACGGCAAAGTCGGAGGCATCCGTCATGATCTCGAATTGGAGAGACCAATCAGGCGGCTGGAGGACAGGAGCCTCAATGACACACTGCTGGAGAGTCGCAAAGGACGAAAGACACTTGTCATCGACAAGGAACTCGGTGTCTTTCGTCAAGAGGTCAGTCAACGGTCGGGCAATCCTGCTGAAATCCTGAATAAATCTCCTATAAAATCCAACGTGCCCCAGAAATGACCGTAGCTGCCTCAGATTGGACGGCGATGCGAGTTTCGTAATGACATCAACCTTGGCCGGATCAACCTCCGTGCCCCTGTTGGACATGATATGGCCAAGCACCGTCCCTTGAGTCACCATGAAGTGACTCTTCTCCTAAGATAAAACCAAATGATACTCAATACATCGCTGGAGTACCCGGTCTAGGCAGTCAAGACAAGAATCGAATCCGTCGCCGTAGATCGAGAAATCATCCATGAAGACCTCTAAACACTCCCCTACCATGTCCGAAAAGATCGACAGCATGCACCTCTGAAAAGTCGTAGGGGCATTTCATAGCCCAAATGGCATGCGTCGAAAAGCATATGTACCGAAGGGACAGGTAAAGGTGGTCTTCTCCTGATCCTCAAGAGCGATGGCCACTTGGTTGTAGCCCGAGTACCCATCCAAGAAGCAATAATGGATCTTCCCTGCCAGTCTCTCAATGATCTGGTCAATAAAAGGCAGGGGGAAATGGTCCTTCTTGGTGGCCTGGTTGAGTCTCATGTAATCAACACAAACCCTCCAAGAGGTGGGTACTCGTGTAGCGATCTCCTCTCCCGACTCACTGATCACAGTCGTGATGCCCGTCTTCTTGGGCACCACATGCAAGGAGCTGACCCACTTGGAGTCGGAAATGGGATAAATAAAATCTGCACTCCACCATTTTGATATTTCATTCATCACGACCTCTCTCAGGTTGGGGTTCAGTCGCCGCTGGAACTCACGCGACAGCTTCGCCCCCTCCTCGAGATAGATATGGTGGGAGCACACTGATGGACTAATCCCATGGAGATCCGCTACGCTCCATCCGATCGCCTTGTGGTTCTTTTTAAGAACCCCCATCAAACGGGATTCCTGCTCTCCAGTCAACTCGGCGGAGATGATGACTGGGTACATCTCTGGCTCGCCTGCAAGGAATCGATACTTCAGCGAAGTAGGGAGCGGCTTCAGCTCTGGAATGCTGGGTGCTGGCAAATCTGGCTGCGGAAGGAAGTGAGTGAAAGCTGCTAAGTCTGCCAAATCTGCCTCGGAGAAAGAAAGCGCACTCTCGCAAACTGGATCGGGGGAAGGTTGCTCAACTGCACTGTCTCTGGTCTGCTCTGCATCTACTTTCTCCTCATCTGTAGGCTCAGGTGGACTCAGATCTGGCATCTGATCATCACAATCTACCCAATCAGACTCTGAATCCGAGGGATCTGTATCAACTGCGGTGGCGGCAGTACCACCGTAAAGCAAGGTGGCCTCAGCACCACCATCACTGAAACTCGTGTCGCGATCAAGGACCGGCTCTGCTGCCTCTGTGGTATCCTGAACCAAGGCTGTGCTCTCCAGACTCTCCTCTACTATCATCTCGGCATCAGCTATATCTGAAAATGAGAGGATGGTCTGTGCTGCTGGATCTGCCCAAGCTTCCTCATCGTCTGTGATCACAAAATCACAGTCCTGGTGGATGTCTGGCTCTGCGTCTGTCAGCTGCTCTGAATCGGTACTGGCCTCTGAGCATGATCTCTCTCTAGCTCTATAGTCCTCGACCATCTCTATTTGTATACTCTCGCCCTCGACGCGAAAGTACACCTTCCCGCTGTCATGATCAGTCACCGCCTTGGCTATGGCCAAGAACGGACGACCAAGTATGATGGGGGTATCGGTCACTGACTCAGGGATCTCCATGTCCAACACTACGAAGTCCACGGGGAATTTCAGGCCCTGAATCGTGACGATAACGTCTCGTAACAACCCCTTCGTCCTCTTGACAGATCGATCAACGAACTGAAGGACTGTCCTGCTCTGTCGAAGAGTGCCCAACTCGAAGCGATCGAGAAGGGCTGACGGAAGAAGGTTGATCGACGATCTGCTATCTAATAAAGTATGGTCGAACCTCTGCTCACTAATCTGGCATCTGACATACGGTGCCTCTGAATCTGGCCTCTTGGCTAGCAGACGGTTCTGGATTGCAAAACACGTGGCTTTCTTCAGCACATGAATCTCTGAAGTGTGGTTCCTCCTCCTCCTCCTGACTGTGGTCCTATCTCTCAAAGATCGCTGAAGAAGGGGGATGTGCTGCAAAGCCTCCTGGAGGGTCAGCTGGATGTGGAATCTATCGATCATGCTCTGGCTGAACTCCTCAAGCTCTCTCTTTTTTGGATCTTTTTCTTTTTTCTTCCCCTTCCCCATCTGAAGGGCTCTAGGGAAGGGGATCACAGGGTCCTTCGCAGAAGAAGGACTAGGAAAAGGCCTAGACGGCTCGACGGCCGGATCCACACATACATCAAGCACCACAGTGGGACCAGAAGAAACTAAACCTTTTCCTTTATTCATAACAGTGTTCTGAGGTACATGAACTGAAGGAAAGACAACATCTCTATCACGACAAACACTGGTGGCCTCAGTACCACCATGGGCTGACTCTGCTACTGCTGCTGCTGGACGTCTTGCGGCATCAGTACCGCGGGCTGGCTCGGCTAAACGGGTGGCATCAGTACCACCTCCTCGAACTGGTGAAGCGGCGGCCTCAGTACCGCCGGTGGAATCAGCATCCTTGGTGGCATCAGTACCACCGTCATCAGGTGCGGCCTCAGTACCGCTCTCCTCCTCCTCATGTGGCGCCCCGGAAGAATCCTCGTGGTGTAGCTCAGACGAGGCGCCGCCGCCTGCTGGTGTCCTACCGCTCCCAAGTGTAACAAAATCAGCATCAAATAGATCCAAAGATGTATCATCAAATGGGTCACTAGGAGTGGCATGCTCAGTAGAAACTACCTGCTCAGACTTCCTCTTGAGGTTGTTCGGGTTCGGCTCGATCTGTGCAGGAATGGCGGCCTTCCCTCTCACCAGGTCCCGCATCTCCTGGCGGAACTCGTCCATCTCCTGTCTAAATGTGGCCTGTTGATCCGTGAGGAGGCGGGCGACGTCATCCAAGGCGGGGCTCTCATGGGAGCCCGACGGGTAGCTTCTCTGGTGCTGAGGTTGCTGGAACTGCTGGTGGTGCTGCTGAGAGGGGTAGGAAGAGGGATGCTGCTGGTATGCTGGGTGAGCCTGCTGCTCACGTCTCCACGACTGTCCCTGCTGCTGATAGGGACGAGGACCGAATGACGACTGCTGCTGTGACTGGTAAGCTGGGGGCTGCTGCTGCGACTGGTGATCTCTCTGCTGGGAGTACTGCCCTCCCTGACCGGCTGGCTGCTGCTGGGGCTGGGTACCTCCATTCCCCAACCTGAATCCGGGATGGTCTCGTCGGATCCCAGGCTGGGGGCGGTCATACCAAATCCCGTTGACATCCATCAACGGCTTTGCATCGTAGGAGGCTGGCGGGAGTACTGCCAGAGGCTGGTCCGGCTGGTAGACCACCATCTGCATGTCTGGAGATGGTGGGGACTGGTAGGTGGGCTACGGCTGCTGGTACGGCTCCGCCTGTACAAGATGAACCTGTCTAGGCTGTTGTAGGGAGCTAGAGCGCTGGGACGAGCTGTTGCTGCCGCCGGAGTCGCCTCGCGACTGAAGACGGGGCTGTGAAGCCGTCTGTGCCTCCTAGAGACACATGAGCTGGGTCTTCATGTCGCTCAGAGTCTGTGCCATCTGATCCATCTGAGTGAGGCTCTGGCACTGCTTCTTCTCAATCAGCTCCATGCGGTCCAACTTCTCGCTGATGATCCCCATGTCTGCAGCGGACGACTCTGCTTGTGCTGCTGCGACTGCGGACGAACTAGATGAACCTGCATCGACCTGTGCTATCCGCTGGTACTGCACGGGTCCTGGCTGCTGCTGGGGTCTCCCCTGAGTGTACAATCGGGTCTGGGACATCACCATATAATTCTCAGCCATCTCCTCGAAGATGGCCCAGACCTGGTCGTGGTCCTTGGCGAAATAGGACCCGCCACAAGAAGCATTCACCAGACCCTGAAGCTCTGGTGTCAACCCGCTGAAGAAGCTCTGCACAAGGTTCGGCTTCGTGATGTCGTGGTGCGGGCATCTGTCCGTGAGCTCTCTAGACCTCTCCCATGCCTCGTGAAATTGCTCATTGGGGAGCATGGAGAAGTTGCTGATCAGGGCCCTTGCTGCATTCGTCCGCCCGAGTGGATAGTACTTGTTCAAGTACTCGGTGCGGAGCTGCTCCCAGGTGTAGACGAACTTCCCTAGATGCTTCAGCCAGGTGGCTGCTCTGTCTACTAGTGAGAAGGGGAAGGCAATCATCCGAATCGTATCCTGGTCCACATGGCGGTCGTGGACAGTACTGCAAATCATCAGGAACTCCTGGAGGTGGAGATGGGGCTCCTCGGTGGCAAGCCCGTGAAAACGGGGGAGCATCTGCAGGGTGTTCGAAGGGAACTTGAAGTCCCCCACGATAGCAGGTACCACCACCCAATGGTGCATCAGTGTAGATCCGGGGTTGTGCAACTCCTGCATCGGTCTCGGTGGTCCTCCTACCGCGGCGGCTGCCGCTGCGGCTGCTGCGGCTCGTGCCTCTGCATCAGGTATCTCCTCAGGCTCGCTCTGCTGGTCTCGCTCTGCTCTGAGCCTCTCCAACTCTCGCCTCATCTCAATCATAAATACTCCCTGATCGCGTAACTGCTGCTGAACTGTCTCTAATGATGCGATCAGGGTGGAGTTGATCGCTCCCTGATCTAGTACAAAATGCTCGGGCTGACGGGAGTGATCATCTGAACTGCCGGCTCCGGCCATGACGTCTGCAAAATCAAATGAGCCCAACTCAGGTGCTGTCAAATCAATCAGTCTCTCCTCGGGCTCGTGTCTCTCAAGCAGGAAAGAAAGGGGATCGAGGGGGAACAGGGCGGAATCGTACTCGGGTTCGGAGAGCTGGTCTCGGCTCTCGCGGGCCAACCTAGATGATGAGGTAGACGTGCCCGAAAGCGGTGCAGCCAGAGGCTGCCTAAGAGAGCGTCTACCCATCATCTTGATCTGGTCGAGTAGGGCGGATGAGATCTGGAGCAACTATGATCACAAGACAAACCCCCGGTTCACCAACGCGACGCGAGCTGAAGACCGTGAAAGTTCGGTCAAATTATCTTGTCAATTTTATTAGGTGAACACACAAAATATCAGAGCGCTTACGTGACCTATTAGGATACCCGATGCTATCCCAACCGACTGGCCCGCATGGAAGAGTCGGTAATCAGTCGGGACTAGCACCGGAGGGCTCTACCTAGGGTGCGGGTCACTCTCTCGCGCATCCAAACCATACAATGAGGGGGTTGCTCTCCCCAAGACAAAATTTTTAGGGTAAGCGGTTTTTAAGATCAATAGTGTTAACCAGTCCCAATTTTATGGTTTCTCTTTTTAATCTTTTTCAAATAAAAACAAACGTCCTAACAAATTTTTCGGTTCTCCTAGTTATTAAGTCAAAAACAGGGGGGAGAAGACGAAAAAGCCGATGCGCGATGAAATCAATGATGCATGCTGAGTAAGAAATGCGTACCTTGTCTCCAGCACTCTACATGCAAGTGATCTGCACAGAATTGAAAGACTGAAAATAAACTACCTATATGATGCAACGGGAAAGCCGAGTCCTAAACGAGCAATTTCTAGCGAAGAACCGTCTAACCGGTCACCGACCTCCAAGCCAAAGAGTCCGATCTTGGCTTGTCCCTCCTCTGTCCGACAAATCGGGGGTAGGAGAAAGCACTTTACAGGACAGGCTGCGGCACGTAGGCTACAAAGGCAACTGAGTCGGTTATTTTTATTAATGATTTTTAGTAGGTCCAATTAACGTTCTATGGGAACAGGCAATCAGTTAGGTGTGGGGATCCTACTAATTACGGCACAATCACCAGAAATTCCTAAGTCTAGGGGCTCGAGCAAAAATCGTGTAAACACCGGAAAAGGCAGAAAGAAAATAAAAAGAAAACAAAGCCGCGAAAAACCGCGAAAGTCCTAAGGGTCCCCCGAGCACACCGGTGCTCGGCGAAACAGAACCGCTAAGCAGATATAGTCCAAAGAGGTCCAAGTCCAGTGTCCCTGTATTATTACAACAATAATCAAATAAAAAATGAAAATTCCTCGCCCACTCAACTCTCTCTCACTCTCTCCTGCGGCTCCGCAACGAAAGGAGCCGCCTCCGAATCCCGCGGTTGCGTCGGCTTCTCGAAATCGACCGCCTTGGTCCTCGGGCCCTCGCAAGAGAAAACAGAGTGGTCAGACCAATAAAAATAAGCAAATAATAAGCAGAAAAAGAAAATGAAAAAGAATGAGGGTATATATGCAAAAATGCAAAATAAAATAAACACATAAAAGAAAACAAAAAAAAATAAAAGAAAAAGAAAATAAAACAAAATAAAACAAAAATGAAATATAGACAAAAGCCGCGAAAAGCTACGAGCTCTGAAAGAGCCGCGAAAACCGCGAAAACAAAAAAGAAGATAAAAAGAACTACTAAGCCGTGCTCCCCGGCAACGGTGCCATTCTGATAGCACTGGCCCGAACACTAGGGTATAAGGTACTGAAAACAGGTCGTTGCGACCCAAGCGATCAGACGATGTGTATCAAGAAAAATGAACCACTCAAGAAGGATAAAATCAATCAAAACTAAAATAGCGGTCCTGCTATGTGATTAACCTGGTATAGCACCCAGGGTCGAACTCAAGGAGCACGGATTGGCCGAGAGGCCTACGAAGTAGTAAAAATAAAGAAAATAAAGAAAGAAAATATTTTTAGTGGTTTTTAATTATTTTTATATTTTTTTTTGGATTTTTAATATATTAAGAAAATAAGAAAACAAAAGAAAAGCACACTTTAACAAATTATTCAAAGCATCAAAAATCAACAAAAAATTAAAACAAAAATGTTTTTACATATTTTATATTTTTTTGTGTTTTTGGTGAATTTTTGATAATTTTCTGATGTTTATTTTATTTTCTAAAAATCAAACAGTAGCAAAAACAAAGGGTACTGTCCAACCGAGCCAAAAAGCCCTAGATAAAATACCTAAGGGCCTCAAAATGGCCTGGAGGTAATTTTCCTGTAAAGTAGATAAAACAAGGAAAATTTAGGTACCAATTTTATTGTTTTTGGATTTTTAATTTATTTACTAGAATTTTTATGAGTTTTTGAGTGTTTTTAAGTTTTTAGTGTTTTTCAGTAATGAAAAATAGCCAAAATTGGCTCGAAAATCAAACTAAGCAAATTAAACAGTAGATAATTTTTATAGAATTTTTAAGTGAGTTTTTATTTTTTTTGTGATTTTTCAAACTAGACAGTGTCGAAAAGAGAGGTTTTGATTTTTTAAAAATATCAAACAAAATCAGAAATGTCCTCAAAAATCCACAAAAATCCTACACCATGGCAGGAGCCATGTATCAAATTTTCGTTGGATTTGGAGGTGGTTTGATATTTTATTCAAAAATAAAGGTAGGGTATTGTGCACAGGGACCAAAGTGCAAATACCCAAAGTTCTGGGGGTCCCGGTGCAATTAACCCAGCAAAACACGTGCCACGCACGTGCCTGGGGCACTCAGGGACCTAAATGTAAGAAAAATAAGTCCCGAGAACTTATTGGTAACAGGTACCAAAAGTCTAGGGGTCTTATATGCAAATAACCCAAAAAATATCGCACATGCTCAAATAAACCACGCACAGGGGTATAAATGCAATTATCTAAAAACTTTCATTCATTTAATAACATCCAGAACTACAGGGTGGTCTACTGCAAATAGCCCAAACAACACGTGACGAAGCACGTGGCTCACAACACACAGGGGTATAGATGCAAATAAACTAAAGCACGAGGTCCACTAAGCAATTAACCCTAAAACTAAACAACTTCATTTAATATTTACAGGACTGAAATGAAATAAAATAAAGACAGGGGCCTAAGGGTAAATTATCCTTTATTAAGCGGGGGTGCTGGATGCGCGCCACGTGTATGATCGGATGGCGTGGAAGCGACGTGGCTCGTGATCCAACGGTTGAGGTCGATCCCTCGATGATCTGGCGGTGGATGCAGCTCCACTAATGGACGGTCGTGATGCAATCTGGAGCGAAAGAGGAAGATCGACGGCAACTGGAGGTCCTGGATGAACAGGCGGCCGGCGAACTTCGCCGGCCTCGTGGCAACGCTCCCGGTCTCCTCTGTTGCGCCTGAGAATCGGAAGAGCTCCGGCGTGAAGGTGCGCAGCTACTGATGCCCTCCGATGGCCCAGCCGAGCTCGGGAGAGCCCCGGCGAGGGTGGCGGAGGTGAGACTCCTAGTCTGAACGGGGAAAGGCCTCAGATGGCCTCTGTTGGACCTGCAAAGCAACTCAGGAGACTCGCGAGTCGAGGGCAAAGTGCCTCGACCCTGTTAGGCGAAGTGGGGGTGGTTGGTGCGTCGGGACGGCGGGCTCCGGTGAAGGTGGTGGACGGAGGAGCCCGGTTCCCAGCTCCTGTGCGAGCTGGGTTGAGTGAGTGGGTGGAGAAGGTGCGTCGGACGAAGGCGGTGATGGTGGTCGATTCCGATGATCGCGATAGGTGACGGGGTGGTCGGAATCAAAGAACGACGGCGGCGGCGCGATTTGGGGATAAACTAAAATCAAAGGAAATAGCGAAGCTAAGTGGCTACTTGGGTGGTCGGAGAGACTGGGGAGGAGCAGGGGATGCTCCTGGTCGTCGCCTCGAGGGTCGTCTCTGCCCGAGGCTCGAAGCTCTCGCAGGTGGTGGAGCTGCGGCGGCTACGTCGCCGGATCGATGGATTCACTCCCTCTCCTCGCTGCAACTGGTCGGGGATGCGAGCTGTCACCTCACACACTCACTGGAGCTCACTGGAGAACGAGGCGAATGGCCAAAGATGGAGAGAGAAGGTGTCGGAGCTCGCTTATATGCATTGGAGGGGTCCGGCTAAGACGGGCTCGGGTAGGTCGATGAAGCGTGCGGATCCCGAGGTGGATGCCCGGCGAAGGTGTCGGGTGTGGGAGGTTCAAAACGGAGCCGGGGTTTAGGGAAATGGGTGTCGGGTCGAGCGGGTAGAAATAGGAGAAGTCGGGTCCGGAGCACAGACCCGTGGGAAGTGGTCCTGGGGGGGCTAGTTGACCGGGCGGTCAACATCCCCAGGACCCAATGGGATTCGGCCACGTGGCTGGATCTTGAAGTGACAAATATGGGTAGCTAGGAGCCGAATCTGCAAAAACTCAAAACATGAAATATTTTTCTTTTATTTTTTTCTATTTTTTAGTGATTTTTAATTAATTTTTGGAAATAAAAATAGGCTATATACATAATATGTACTATATAGGTATATATACAATATATAGGGTTTGGATTTTTTATTTTTAAAAGTTATTTTTGTGCAATTTTATTCCTATTTTATATTTTATTTATTTTCATTATAAAATAAGGAATAAAAAGGTATTTTTATTTGATTTTTAATATTTATTTACATAGGTAAAATAAATACATATATACATTGATATACATGATATATGTACAATGTATTTTTGTATTTTTAATTTTTCTATTTTTATTTTGTTTTTGTTTTAATTGTTTTCATTTTAGTTTATTTACAAAAATTATAAAAGTAATTTTATATATTTACAAGGCTAAATAAATATGTAGATGTGGTTTATGTACAAGATAAAAGGGGTGTTTTAATTCTTTTTGATTTTTATATTTTTATCTTTTGTTTTAATATTTATAAATATGTACAAGTATTGACAAGTATATTTTTGGTGAGGAAAATACCTTTGTTTTATTTACATAAATATATACACAAGAGCCCCTATCTCCCTCTACTTTGGCTTTTATGCGGTCAGGCCCATGTTGACCCTCCCTTGGGTTAGGTTGCTCAATATTTATTCTAAATATTTCCCTCTTTTTCTTTTTAATCTTTATTCTTTTATTTTTGCACAGAAACATGCTAATTATAGGTTTTTACACAATGCATGCTATTGGTAATTATTGGTATTTACATATATCTACATGCATTTGCAAAGGTTTTTGTAGCTAAAATATAAGAATAAAGAGTGATGAATGGGTATTCATCACCTATCATGACCCTCTATCCAGAGCTCGAAGAAAGATCCAACGACAAGGCAAAAGGAGGTTCAAAAATTGAAGAACACGATGGGGGGTATTTGTACGGGCGGATGAGGTGAAAGAACGAGGTGTATCAAGCGAATCATCGATCCAATACCCAAGATTTCATGCATGCATTCATGAGGGAATCCAGGAGAAAAAGGTTCCAAAGAATTCAGGCCGATTGATGAAAGAAGCGACGTAGAAAAAATCAAAAACATGGAGACGAACATAAATTTGACAAACAAGCAGGTGTAGGCTAGCTAATTGACCAGGGTCAACTAGCAGAGTCTCATGGTTGGTCTACGTGGACCAACCAGAAAAAACCTACCCAAAAAAGATTTATAAAATTTAAAATACTTATTAAATGATTTTATTAATTTTAAGTTATAAAGTAAAAAATTTAATCATTCCTATAGAATTTTATTGTGATTTTTATTTAATTTTTAGATATTATTAATTATAAGTTAGTTTTTATGGTTTATTTATAGTTATGTTTACCTATGTTATGGGTATTTTATTTTTATTTTCTAAATTTGATTTTATTATTTGATTTTGTTATTTTATATATTTACAACTTATTTTTATATACCTAAATAAATATATGTGTATAGTATATAGGTATATAGTTATGTATATTGTATATTCATTAATGTATTTTGTATTTTATTTTATTTTAATATTTTATTAATGGTTTTATTCTAGTTTTAATATGCATAAGTGTTATAAATATATTGACAAAATTATAAAAATATAAGATTAAAAAATAGTAAAGAATAAATAAAATGATTATTTTGGGTATATTGTACAATAGGGATCCAAAACCTAACTTTCACATCTTAACTTCAAAAAATATAAAACAACCTTCATTAAATAGATTATTAAAAGTTATATACAATTAAAGTGATTTCGATATATTTTGAGTTTTTATTTGCGAGGTATGGATTTGGGAAGTTGGTATTTTGGAATTTTATTCAGAGTATAACTTTTACACTTTATATTATTTTTGTATGAAATCAGTTTTGTATTTTTCTATATATTATTATCTACAACTTTCATGTAAAAAGTTTATTTATTTAAGGTACAAATGGTAGAAAATAAAATAGGTCCTGAAACTGCATTATTGATGAATTCATAAATGGGATTTTTATTGTGTTTTTAGCCCTTATCTCCCCCTACTTTTTTCCTTGTCGATCTAGTCATGAAGATGCTTAGGTCTCGGGGTTTAGGGTCATAAAATACCTTTAGCATTTTATTCTTTTTCTTTTCTTTTTTTATTCAATTTTGGCATTAAAATAGTATTTTATATAATTTTTATACAACGGAGAATGAATGTTAATTTGTACAAATTAGGATTATTTACATGCATTAGCTAGGTTTTTTATGGACAAAATGATAGAATAAATGTGATGAAATGGAGATATATCACATATTCACCACAATCAAATTGGATAACTTAACATAAAAATAGAACTTAAACTAACATGATTAATGCTCTCCTATAGAGTTCTGGACATCCAACCTACATATGGGTAGAGGCCTTGAATACGTCTTGCTTGATTCTGAATAGGATCCCTCCAAGACATGAAAAAATGTCCTTTAGAATTTTGGAGAAATAGGAGACCATGCTTAAGGTATCTCAAGGTATGGGACTGTCTCGCTAAGGTGTTAGCCCCTGAACACATGAGAAAAAAGTTAGGTCCAAAATAACTATTGATGCGGTGCATATAGGTTCTTGGTCATTCGATCTGAGATACCGAGCATAGATGTCAACACCAATGTTGAACTGTGATGATACCTTGTTTGAGGATGTATTCCCTATAAAGACTATGATTTTTCAAAATCTAACCGATGATGTTGCATCCGCATCACAATCTATTCTAGATCAAATGAAAAAGATCAAGAATATGGGGTTTGAGACTCAACCCTAATCCAATGACCTTTCAGAAGAAATTGTGTCAATGATAAGTGAAAGGACATGGACAACCAATGATCTGGGTAGTGACTTTATTGTCTACCAAATCGAGGGTGATTCACCAAGTGATGAGGAAACCATGGCTTCATCTGAAAGAAAAGAATGGAAGGAAGCTGTCAAATCTGAGATGGATTCCATTATAGCTAATGGAACTTGGGAAGTGGTTGATTTACCCCATGGGTAATCTACCACTGGGTGCAAATGGGTGTTTAAGAGAAAGCTTAGACCTGACAAATCTATTTAAAAATATAAAGCCAGATTAGTTGCTAAGGGCTTTAGGCAAAAGAAGGTATCGATTATTTTGATACATATTCCCATATGACTAGGATGACCACAATCCGGATGCTTATAACATTGACATATGTGTATGATCTCTCTATCCACCAAATGGATGTGAAGACGACCTTCTTGCATGGCAATCTTGAGGAGGAGATCTGTATGGATCAATCTGATGGGCTTGTGATTCTTGGGAATGAGCAAAGGTTTGCAACCTTGTTAAATCCCTTTACGAATTGAAATAAGCTTTAAAATAATGGTATGAAAAATTTAATAAAACTATTTTGTCATGTGGCTTTACGGTTCATGAATATGACAAATGTGTCTATTCTAAGGAGAAAGGTGATGAGTATATTATCTTATGCCTATATGTTGATGACATACTATTATTTGGATCACATGTGAGGATTATAAATGATTGTAAAGAATTCTTAAGTAGCAAGCTTGCGATGAAGGACACGGTTGTTGTTGATGTGATCTTGGGTCTCAAACTAACAAGGTTTGTTGATGGGATTGTAGCTTCTCAATATCACAATGTTATGAAGGTACCTGAGAAATTTATATATCAACATTGCAAAGCTGTAAGTACTCCTTTTGATTCATCAAAAATACTTTTTAAGAACAAGAGTGGAGTACCTGTAGCTAAGCTAAGGTATTCACAAGTGATTGGAGGCTTAATATATCTTACAAATTACACGAGACATGATATTTCATTTTTTATTGCAAAGCTGAGTAGATACACTAGTTGTCCTTACTGTACTCACTAGGAGACTCTGAATCGAGTACTAAAGTAGTTGAAGGGAACTATTTCCCTTAGTTTGAATTATGGTAGACATCCATCTGTAATAGAAGGATATAGTGATGCAAGCTGGATAGAGAAAATAGAGAAGACTGGGAGCAATGGTGTTATTAGGTATGTCTTCACCTTAAAGGCAGTGCAGTCTCTTGGAGGTCTGTGAAGCATACAATTCTAGGTCAGTCTACCTTTGAGCCTGAGCTATGTGCTTTGGACACCACTGGAATTCAAGATGAATGGCTAAAAAAACTTCTTTCTGAAATTCCCATGGTAGGTCAACCAGTTCATGTATTCTAGGTACATTGTGACAACATGACCACAATTGTTGAGATCAAGAGTTCAAAGATCAATCAGAAAATAAGGAGACATATAAAAATCAAACTTCAGACATTACGGGATTTTGTGTTTAGAGGAGTGTTGAATGTGGATTTTGTTGGATCCAAAAAACAAAAGGGCATATCCGTTGACTAAGAAACTTGATAGTCTTTAATCCTAAAGTGTAGGCTAGGGATGGGACTGAGACCTATTAGGAATGCCTCTACAATAGCAACCCGACCTATTTGAAGGGAGATCCTTCAAAGAAGGTTCAATGTGGTAATAACAAGCTATTTGGAGAACTGGTTAACACTCTTATTTTAATTCTTATGCATAATTGTCTTATGCTTAGAAGTTTGAGTAACATTTAACATGCAAGTTTAGGAAGAGCATAGGCTCGGAATAGGTTTAAGTCTTTGGGAAGGAAGTTAGCAGTGCATCCTTAGAGAATGCCACCTATGTGAGTGTTACTGTGCACATGAGTTAAATGAAGAGGCTTTTTCTTGATACACTCATGAAATAGGATAAGGGTGCATGTCCTTTAAGAGAACCAACCCTGAAGATTGCACCATGAACAATACTTTATTGTTTCTACAGTATACTTTAACACTAACATTTGAATATCAATAAACACTTCACTTCGTTCATGTTAAGGTGACAGTAGTAAACTCAGGTAGAGTTTTAAATCGAAAAGTACCTTTACTGAAAGCAAATTGTGGCAGCCAAAATATGTCTTATTAATCACTTTGAATCTTATTTTTAAATTGATGAATTCGTGAGAGATTGTTGGATTTAGACTTAATGCAATTAGATTCTAACTATCTATGCAATTGCATTGGAGTATCTAATTGATTTTGATTGGGAAACCAAATGATGTTGGAGGGAAGTTCAGAATTCTAAAATTTGAAACAAGGGGAGTATTGGGTGGATTTTTAGTACCACATCTAGTAGTTCTTAAAATTTGATGGACTTATATATGAGTTCACACCCAAAGCTCTTACATACATTCTCTTTCTCCGCTACGTCTCCGACTTCGGCTCAAGAGAGTCAATTCTGATTTCGGATCTTGATAATTTTGCTACGGATTTCTTTTTATGAGATGGATAAATTAATCCTACAATTTAATTGTGATTCAACCACTACGAGGATTCAACTCGGCCTAATAACTACGTCTTAGCCATCATTTCAAAATCCAAAGAGGCACCCATTGACGGGTGTTTTCAGAAGACGAAAAGGCGCGTGCTAGTTCTACTTATACAAACCCTCCGACGCTTGTTTTCTTCTAATGCAAGAAAACATTCTGTGATGTACTTATATATGAGTTCAGAATCCAAGCTCTTGTACCAATATATAGAGGAGGAATTGAGGACCACGCACGCGCACATGTGCTCCACTCCATCTTCGTCTCAGGATCCGGCTTTGGCTTGGGCTTGGGAGAGTCAAATTAGATCTTGAATCTCGATAATTTTACTTGGGATTTCTTTTTGCTAGTTGAATAAATTAATCCTACAGATTAATTGTGATTTGACCACTAAATAAAATTCGACTCGACCTAACAACTTTGACTTAGCTACCATTTTAGAATCTGAGGAGGCGCCCGTTGATGGGCATCTTCAGAAGACAAAAATCCACACGCTATGTCTACTTAGACACATCCCCAGACACTCATTTTCTTCTAATGCAAGAAAACTTTCTCTCTCTATTCTTACACAACGACTGCAACCCCATTCTTGTTCTCTCGGCTACGGTTCTCATATGTGCTTTCGAGGACAATCTCATCTATGTGAGCAGATAATGATCATGTGTCGTTGTATCTTTGGAACGGATACCCTTCACACTGGTATTGAGGGGGTGATATCCTCTCCCTCGACACCAATCGAGGACAATCGACATGTTCTATATGGAAGGAGCCTCTATTTTTGACGAAATTCGAATGGAGTATTGGAGGGAAATATAGATTAATATACATGGTGATATTTTGCAAAAAAACAATTACGTGAAGATGGGGCAGGGTGGTCATGCTGGGGGCAGCCCCATTGAAACACACACACACACAAACAAACATATATGTTATTTTTATTGTATTTTTCTGATATATTATTTTCACTTAAATAAATAGCATATAGTATATAGGTATGTAAAAAAATTACGTGAAAATGAGGCGTGGTTGGTTATGTTGGGGGCAACCCCATTGAAATACACACATATATTATTTTTATTGTATTTTTTCTGATATATTATTTACATTTAAATAAATGTAGGTGCATAGTATATAGGTATGTATATTGTATATTCATCAATGTATTTTGGTATTTTATTTTATTTTAATATTTTATTAATGGTTTTATTCTAGTTTTAATATGTACAAGTGTTATAAATATATTTAAAATTATAAAAATATAAAATTATAAAAATAGTATAGAATAATAAAATGATTATTTTATTCAGGTATATTGTACAATAGGGGTCCAAAACCTAACTTTCACAGCTAAACTCCAAAAAATATGACCACCTTCATTGAATAACTTATTAAAAGTTATATACAATTAAAGTGATTTTGATATATTTTGAGTTTTTATTTGAGAGATATGAGTATGGGAAGTTGGTACTTTGGAATCTTATTCAGAGTATAACTTTTATACTTTATATTATTTTTGTATGAAATCAATTTTGTATTTTTCTATATATTATTTTCTACAACTTTCATGTACGAAGTTTATTTATTTCAGGTAAAATAGTAGAAAATAAAATAGGTCTCAAAAATGCATTATTGATGAATTAATAAATGGGATTTTTATTGTATTTTTGGCCCTTATCTCTCTCCTTACTTTATTCCTTGTCAACCTAGTCATCAAAATGCTTAGGTCTCGGGGTTTAGGGTCATAAAATACCTTCAACGTTAGATTCTTTTTCTTTTCTTTATTCTATAATTTTGGCATTAAAAATAGTACTTTATATAATATTTATACAACGGAGAATGAATGCTAATTTTTACAAAATATGGTTTTTTACATGCATTAGCTAGTATTTTTAAGGACAAAATGGTAGAATAAAAGTGATTCAAAAACACGACCGATTGTGTTGTCTAAAAAGATAAACAACCGTCGTTGTGGTGATTGGTTGATTTTTTGCAGAAAAAAAAGATTAATTTTTAGTTCATCTTTTTATTTTATTTTATTTATACTCTTAAACAAGATGTGTATGTGAAAGCACGGGAGTGTCGAACTCAAGGAGGCAAAGTGTTGGAAAACTAAGGTTAAAGTACAAAAAATCTAAGGTACAGGGTTTCCTAATTTTTATTTTATTTTAAGGAATTTTTTTAGATTTGTGTTTAGTTTTTATGAATTTTATATTGTTTTTATGATTTTTCAGTATTTTGTATTTTTTTATTATATTAGAAAATATAGTGTACTTTTTATTTTATTTTCATTTTATTATTTTTATGCTTTAATTTGTTTTAATAATTTTTTGGGTTTTAAATTTTTTTTGATGTTGAAAATTGAAATTTTATTGAAAATAGATTTTTATTTTGGATTTTTAAAATTAAAAGCTGGAAAAAAAACACTTTTACTTTATTTTTATTGCAAGGTGGATGAAATTATTTTTAAAATGATATGTAATATGTATTTTTCTTGAATTAGTTTTGAATTTTCAAAATTTTTTGGTATTTTGAATTTTTTTACTAGAATTAATATTTGATTTTTTTTATTTTGGGTTTATTATTTAAATTGTGGTAAAATATGCTATAGATTACTTTATAGCATTTTTAGAGGCATTTTATTTTTTAAAAGTTTGTTATATTTTTATGGTATTTTTTGATGTATTTATTAAAGAAATAAAAAATATTTTTTTTATTTTTCAAAATTATATTTGATATTGTATATAGTATAGTATAAGGTATTTTTTATGCATTTTTTATATATTTTATATTATGTGTTATCTGTTATATGTATTTGTTATGTATAGTGGTTACGTACAATGATGGAGAAATTTATGTGATTAATCTGGAAATGACGGTGCTGCATGGAAATATACAGAACTAGAAGGCTTCTGCGCAATTTATCACAATCTGCACGTGCACACATAAGTGAGCTTAGACTGCAGAGGGTATGTTTGTGATATCAAGAAAAACTAAGGCATTTCGTTTAAAACTCCTACGATTCACATGATGATCCACGTGATTGTACCTGTATGGAATGTAATCTCAATCCAGCACCCCCTCCTCTGTGTCGTGTGTGATGAAATTAGATAGTGGGGCAGTGGGGATACGCTGCGAGTGACAAGTGGCGAGGCTTTGATCATTGGATCAAAGGTGATCGGACGGTTACTATGCCTTGCGTTCCTCCCCAAGTCTCCGGAGACTCCAGGCGATTTAATGCGAAAAACTTGATCTCGACCTGATGATTAGCTCGATGAAGTTCCGAGTACTTCATCCTTCGTCTGTGGTACTCGTCGATTTCGAGCCTTAGTATCGGTTTGTTGCAGTCGGCAGAGGTTCTCGAGTATGACAATGATGCTTCATACGAATTTGTTCCTCAAACAATAATTCGATGCTTATCCAGATTGTTTGATGCGGTGTGTTTCGAGGAGGCAACAATCTCAATCAGCAGGTGTACGTAGATCTTGTCGCGATGCAGATCACTGTAATTTTTTTCGACTTAGGATTCCGTTAATCTTTGATTATAGCTGCTTTCGTATACATGTGGTAATCTAATTGTGAATCAGATATGTAATGACGATACCTAACTCGTGCTCGAGGCTCGGTCCTGAACACGAAGCATAATAATGTGAGCGGGGAAGTTCCAACGATGGAGGAAGGATCTTCTAGCCTCTGATCACCGTACGTGATTAGAGGAGGATTAGGTTGCGAGAAGAGAATGAGAAATGAGGAGTTTAGAAAATTGAAATGGTTCGACAACGGTGATCGGAGATAGAAATCACATACTTGGAAACATATAGATGAGAAAAATTATAGAAAATGGAGGGTTTGAGAAGAGAAAGTAACAGATAAGGACAATGTAATACTAACCTTGAAATGGAATACGGGTGATTGATGCGGATAGACGATGAAGGAGGTAGATAAACTATCGCCTGGGAATGGAGCTCCAGGAAGAGTTCCTAGCCTTTGCCTCGACACACGGTGAAGGCGGAGACTGGGTTCACGATGGAGAAGCTCCTCGACATCAATGGTTGATCTCATCGTCTCTTCTCTCCTTGCTCAACAAGGAAGCGGATGACTGCCACTCAACTATTCTCTCATTGTAGCTCAAGCGGAGGTGGGAGAAATGGCAGATCCTGAGCTCGGATGGGTTGGGGTCCTATATATAGAGAAGGAGGAGTAGGATCACTGCCGGTGGTGACAGGGAGTGGTTGGAGGAATGGTCGGGCCGTTAGGCCGTTGGCAAGAGGAAGAGAGGATGAAGGGAGCGATATCGTGGAGGAAGCATCGGGAAAGAAGAAAGAAATTAGGGATGTGAGAGAGAGGGAAGAGAGGAGAGAGATAATAAAATAAAATAATCATAATAAATAAATTAAAATAAATAATTGAGTAAATAATAAAAAAAATTAATTAAATACTTAATAACTAATTAGATTAATTAAGATATAATTAAATAAATCATTATGTGCTTAATTAAGATATTAAATTAATACATGATTTATTAAATAATTAAGTATATGATTAAATAATTACTTAAATTCATAAATAATAAATAATAAATATGTATTAATAAATAAATAAATTATTTTTTATTATAATTTAAAAATAGAGTATTAATATATTCAATAATAATATAAATCACGGTACGTTATACAATATACCAATACGATCCTGAAACCGACATTTTTCATACTAACTCTGATTTAGGGAAATCTACGTCATTTTGTATATACTTACATAATATGAATTTTAAGACTGAGTTTTCCCAATTCAGAGTCTGTATGGCTGAGTTATGAGGTCTGGAAAATTTAGGTAGCTGCTTCAAGGCTTCGGGTTTAATGGCATTTTGGCTTAAATTATATTTTTGTATTTTTATATACATTTTTAAAAGATTTTTAGAGAAGAAATTAAGTTAATAGGATTTACAGTTAATTATTAAAAATCTGGGAAATTTCTACATATGATACATATTTACAAAAGTTCCCAAATGCCAAAACTCATAGGTTTTATTCTAATAATTTTTTGATATTTTTAATAAATAGTATTAAGTATGAAACGAAATATAAAAGTGAGTTTGGTCTGTATGGAGTTTTCTATAAATAGTTATGAATCTAGGAAGTCAGCTTTTGCGTCTTTTACGATTCATTGTAATATTTTAATTTTGTGTTGAATTATTTTTCTGATATTTTTATATAAAATAATATATATATATTTGTGATAAACTTTTGTAAAAGACATGTTTTGGTTTTGAGAAGATCTAAGTGATAAATAAAATAGGTGAAATATTTACAATATGAGAAATGTGTTTAATTATATTTTTGGTACTGATTTTATGACATTTTTATAGGTTAAGATCCTTATCTCCCCCTACTTATTTATTTTGTCAATTAAGTCAATATTGACCTGGTCTCAGGGTTAGGATCAGTTTGTATATATTTTATATTTACAGCCATCTTTTCTTTTAATTTTCGTTTTATCTTTATTATTTTATTTTTGGATAAAATAAGTGTAAATATATAATATTAATATTTGTGATTAGAATGATAATTAGTTGGAATCAGTGATTATTTACATGCATTTTACCAAGGATTTTAGCCAAAATGAAAGAATAAAAGCAATGAATCACAGATTCATTATTCCCCTATACTTTATCTTTGTTATTCCCTTAGCAAACACTTATTCTATAAATAAGTACAAGCAAAAAAGAAAAAGAAAAAGGAAAATAAAAGAACATAGAACATGCTTGTTTCTTTAAATCGAATCTCACTTCACCTAAAATTTAAAAATCCCGATTAGGGTTCTGGATTATTAGTGTGTCGGGACTCTATTAGAATTAGGATTTAAGCCTCGATGGCCCTCAAGTTTCACAAATCCTTATCCAGATCCACCTCAACAGCCAACTCAGATCAACCTATTCATCACGCAAACTTTTCAGCTTTTCCTAGTTTTTTTGTATTTTTTAAAATATTCAGAAATGCTCAGAAAATTACAGAAAAATATTTTTGAGGTTTAAATCTTTTTTATTGTTTTTGGTAATTTTTCCTAGTTTTTCTGATGTTTTTGTATTTTTTCTAAAAATCAAATAGTGGCAAAAATGACAAACAGTACACATCCTGAAGTAATTTGCACCTTAAAAATAGTTTAAATGCCCAATACTTTTAAAAATTATTTTTATGACAAACTATAGACAAATATCGAGACACAGAAATGAAAATCACTATTTTTGTATTTTCCTAGAATTGTTTATGATTTTTCTAAGATTTTAGATATTTTATATTTTTTGGGTTTTGAAAATTATTAATGCATGAAAATTGGATAAAAAATAATTGACAATAAAATACACCTAATCTATTTTTTTGGAATTTTTAGAGCAATATTCAAATTATTATGATTTTTCAAATTTCAGATAAAGAAAATGATAATGTTTTTTATTTTTCTAAAATATCAAATAAAGTTAAAATGCAATGAAATTTAAACACAATGAAGAACATCAAACAGGAGACTATACAAATTTTTGTAAAATTTTTTGAGCGATGAAAATACTTATTTTAATAAAAAGAACATGCAAAATAAAGATTCTGGATAACTTGGACTAAAATGTAAATACTTGATGTTTTAATATCAAAAATTAACAAGAAATAAAAATGCTAGTAGAAAGTGAAAATTACCGACTAAGGGTGTGTGTGGCCAGTGCTGGAACTGAGGCGGGGAATGTTTTTATAATTCTTGAAATTAGGGGTACTTTTTTTATAAATTTACCATTTTTTATTAAAATTATTCCACCCCACCTAGGGTTTCTGTTCACGTTCTCTTCCAACGGGGGCCAACGGGGCCAGCCACAGCCTCTTCTTTATCCCTCCCACGCAGGTGGTGGAGCGCACAGGCAGTGCGCACGATCTCGAGGAGGTGTTGGAGATGTGATCGGTCACCATCGGTGTAGGGCTGGAGCAGCACGTGCGAGGCGGTATGGCAGCTTCGATCTGGAGCGACGGTGGCTGCTCCAAGGCGGCTAGAATGGAGTTGCTGCAGACAGTGCCTGCTGGGGTGCCACGGGCAGATGGTGAAGTCAGTGCTGCAGTCAGTGGGCCAGCAAGATCTATGCGTACGGTGCGGTTAGAGGCACATCCAGGAGGTGGCGGATGGGCGAGGGCGCGGCTAGCCTCGCGGTCAGTGCGGTGGCGCAGCCTTATGAGTAGGCCCGGAGGCTGGTCAACGCAGAAGAGGGGCTCCAAGGCGGCAATGAAGGAGCAGGGCTCCGATTTTTTTATTTTTTTTAATTTTTTGTAAAATAGTAACATAAGAATTTTTAATATTATATATATTTTTATTTTTTAAAATTTTCCTACAAAATAAATGTTAAAAGTTTGTTTTTTATTCCTGCAGAAAAAATGTTAGAGAGAAAAACATAGGAAATATTATATTATATATATATATTTATTTATTTTATTGTAGAACGAGAATGGACTCGAGCACGACGGCTTGATCAAAATTTATTGGACAGAATATGTGAATGGAAAAATGGATCCAGCGATTGTGATGGAAGATCCGTGTCTCCGGCCACTGTGTATGGTCGGAGTTGAAATGTCGTGTGAGGTAGAACCTGAACGCGGATAGAATGAGAAGATGAATATGGGGATTGGTGTCGAATCGAAAATGGATAGATTCGTGATGAACAATTAGCTACGATTAAACACTACAAATTACACCTAGAATTAATCTAAATGAAAGACGGTAAATAAAATGGATCTAACCTGAGGGAGGTGGGTGCCGTAATGGCCTCAACGATAGCCGGTCCGCTGTCACCGGATGGCTCGAGAACTGGGCTCCTCTATCGACCGATGGGTTTTTGTGATTGAGGCTCCTTCTCCACCAAAGATTGATTAAAAGCAAATGAGGGAGAAAGATCCCAATAAAAAGAGGAGGAAAATTAAAAAAGGAAAATATGTACAAAGAATGAATGTGTTTATTGGTTAATTAAATAAATTAAATAAATAAATTATTTAACTAAATAATTTAAAATGAAATTCAGAAATAAAAAATAATTAAAAAATTAATTTAAAAAATTAATTTAAAAAATCAATTAGCCACCTTAATGGTGGTTATTTAAGGCATAAAATCAAATGTTATAGAAAAGGTAGGTTTTCAAATCAGATAAATGAATAAATTAAATAGATAAATCTAATTTTCGTAATTATATTAATTTAATTAATTAATGTTAGATATTAAATTTTTAGTGATTTTAATGTAAAGAAATTAGTTATGTAGAAGTAATATATACATATAGTATAATATACACATATACAAATAAGGAAATTATTTTTGAATCATTTTTTAATTTTACTATTTTTATTTTTATTTTTATTTTTAATAATGAAGAGAATATCTACAATTATTTATACTATGTATAAAAATAAATATGAATAAATATATACAATAAGTAAGTGGTGAAACTGCATAAAACACCCTAGAAAATCGACTTTTCAACCGTAACTCCAAAATTATGAAGCCACAATCATTTTAAATATAATTAAATTTAGAGTACAATGGAAGTGAGTTTGATTCAATTTGAGTTCATATGGAGCCGGAGATGATCTTTCAATGGTCACTTTATGGCTTTTTCTGAGTGTGGATACTTTTAATTTGTACATGGTTTTACTTTACAATTATTTTTACAAAACATTTTTATTTACAACTTTCATTTAGAAAAATATTTAATTTGAGGTCAATTGATATACAAATAAAATAGTGTAAGTTTTATACAAATATACAGGGAAAAATTTACAAATTATTTTTGGATTTTTGTATTAATGACCCTATCTCCCCCTACTCTATTTCGTGTTGATCAGGTCAAGTCTTGACCTTATCTCGGGGTTCAGGTCAGTCTGCATTTATTTTATAAATACATCCTTTATTTTCTTTTCTTTTTCTTTTCTTCTTTATTCTTTTATTTTGAATATAAAGAGTGTTAAAAATGCATATCTAACAAATGCATGCAAAATGCTAATTTCATGAAATTAGTGGATAGTTATAGGTATTTGACTAAGGAAATAAAGCTAAAATAAAAGAATAAAGGCGATGAATTATGGATTCATCAACACACTACCGAAATGGATTGCCCTTCGCAACCCCATGCAGGTCGAGCTAAGTGTAGAGTGCATGAGTTCAAAATTGGTTCAAATGGAGTATAGTAAAATGGATGACACTAGATGTCCTCTTAGGCATATTCAAGTTGAATTCCGAACATGGTCTCAAGGAACACAAAGAATTAAGTCTAAAAGACCTGAAGAGTCTCAATTCCAGTTCCTAATAAAATTCCTTTAGAATTAAGTGGATTAAGGCCTAAATCAAGCTCCTCTCGGACTTGGATCCATTAGGTTCAAGAATCAAACTTGTTCTGAAAAATGTGAATGAATGCAACAAATTTTTATGAAGTGGATTTTTCAGATTAAAACTTTTTAAGCAGTTTTTAAATAGTTTTGCAAATTTTTATAGAATTTTGAAACTTTTCAATTTTAGGGCATTTTTGAAAGAGTTAGTGGATTAATTCAATCTAAACAAAATTTACACAAATTTTATACATTTTACAAAGGATTTTATACCAACTTTATATACAAGTTATATGGCTTTTATACCAAAATTTGTACAAGGATTTTCACAAGTTTTAAAGGATTTTATCAAAGAATTTTACAACACTTTCTATATGTACATTTTTAAGGTATTTTTTTTAATAAGACATATTTACGGTTTTCTTGTGGCTTTTAAAACCCCAAAATATACACCCATACTTTTAGAGAGCCATATTATTAAAAATACAATAAAGTACAAGTTATGGCTTCTAAAGTATATATAGCATATGTATACAACACCCCCTGTACAAAGCGTGAACTATGTCCTCATAGTGACCAAAGAAGCGGCGAAGGAAGACATAACTCGGGCTAAGTACTCAAAATCGAAGATGATCGAGGTCAAGAGAATGTACACACTCAACGGCTCAACTTATCCCCCCTATACTTAGGGTTAAATATCCCTATGTATAGAGAAAAAGATCAAAAAGTGAGGGACAAGCGAGAGAACAGACGATACAAAAAAATGAAAACGATCAAAAGATGATAATGATCGATACTGCCACCCCTATACTTAGGGTAAAGTGCACCCTAAATATAAGCAACAACAGGGATAATAGAACAGAACGAATGAGCAACATTGGTGTCTACACCCCCTATCCTTAAAATAAAGCACATCCTAAGTATAGCAAAATTCTAGATGAAACCTAAGGGTGTAAGATAAACAGAAGAAAGAAAGAATAAAATCGAAAACACGTATGTACAAAGTAAACGAAGTGTACATGCTCAAGAAAGCCTAAGAATGACCTTCTTGCGTGACCTAGGAATGATGGAATGTACAAGAGTCAAGTTGACATCAGGGTCATCCTCAGAGATATCCATATCTGAATCTGAGGATCTCTGATCTGTGTCGACTAGTGAGGAGCGGCCCAGATGGCTGGAAAAATGGACAGAATTGACCTCTGAAAGCTGAGACATCGTCTCAGAAGTAGAAGCAAGAAATAGATCAAACTCTACTACGATCTGATCAATTTCCTCATCAACTAAGCGCTAATCTGAATATACGTGAAAAGAGGGATCAACAACTTTGCTACTAGAAGGCTCGAATGATGGATCTTCAACTGGATGGATTTCAGCCTTCGAAGTAAATGCCACCAGTTGTTTAGTCTCAATGATGTAGATACTACGGATCTCGTCAACACATTTCCAGAAATGTGTACTCGGATCACCAAAAGATGGGCTCTCCAAGTTTTCCTCTTGGAAGAGAAAATATCGGGTCTCTATAGAATCGGAAAGGATATGATCATGTCGTATCTTAGCTATAATCCCACATGTCTCCGTCTTTGATGGCCCGGAAGCACATTCTCCTGCTGGCAGAGTCTCTGTCATCTTTGGGTTCAGCATTGTGCTGCTGGAAGGAAAGGTAACACTCTCCGTCCCATAATCAATAATGGCCTTAGCTATATGCAGAAAAGGCCGACCAAGAATGATGGCAACATCTTGTGATGGTATCGAGGAAGAGTACAAAAAAAATCTGCAGTGAATTTTGTGCCTTGTACCATCATGACAATGCCCTTAAGTATACCCCTCAGCCTCTTGACCGATCGGCTGGAGAATCATTCTGGCTTGCTTGAGAGGCCTCTAACTGAAGTGTCTCGAGAAGACTAAAGGGTAAAATGTTCACTAATGACCCGCTGTCCAATAAGATGTGCTCAAACTCGTGATAGGAAATCTGATAACTAACAAATGGTTCTCCCATATCTTTCTTTTTCTTCTTGGGAGATGCGTAATGGATGGTGTAACAAGTGGCAATGATCAACACTTGTTTCTCAGAGCAGTGATTACACCTCTTCTTCTGTTTTGGTGTAGTATGCTACTTCAGACATTTTTGAAGAAGAGGAATATGGACCAATGTTTCCGAAAGAGCGATATTGATCTGAGTTCACTCCAGCATCTCTTTCATAAATTTTGAATCTTGGTTCTTTTTAAAATTTTCTGATTTTCTCCCTTCCCTAGATTCAGAGCATCAGGGAAGGGTATATGTACATCCTCCATGTTATTATGTGCATTCGGAGTATAAGAAGAAGAAGAAAATCTTTTCCTAAAACAGAGACTAGATACATGAATAGTAGAATCTGGAGATCCATCAGAAGAGTCATGAGTCTTGTCATTATTCCTTTTTATGGATTTTCTATTTTTTCCATTTTTTGGTTTTTCGCCTTCACTAAGAAGACAATCAGAATCTGTATGTGCACTTGAGTCGTTGTCGATTGTATGCTCCTTCAACAACTCATGTGAAGCGGGAATATCTGAAACTGATCTCTACTCTATGACAATGTTGGCAATAAAATCTCTGAAGGTATCCATTTGTTCCCTTTGATATGTGGTCTACTTATGAACCAAATGGATGTAATGATCGAATGTGGGACCATCTATATCAAGA
Organism: Ottelia alismoides; assembly: GCA_037367405.1. NCBI lineage: Eukaryota > Viridiplantae > Streptophyta > Magnoliopsida > Alismatales > Hydrocharitaceae > Ottelia > Ottelia alismoides. Next base: position 25,594 of record JAZKJV010009287.1, on the reverse strand, counting down.
CTCTCGAAGTAATGTCCCACATCCATTTTGGGTTGCTGAAGATACTCAAAGTAAGCAAATGAATCCGAGGAAAAATGCTCCCGAGGTGGCTGCTCATGGCACTTGTCCTGATATGGAAACTGAATCGGTTGATAAGTTAGTTGAAACAACATCATCTCTCGCTCGGTATCTTGGAATACCTAAGAAGTAGGTATCCAAGGTTCTGAACTGGAAAGCACGGAACCGACTCATATTCCGGCTGAAAGCTCAATGGAATGTGTATCGATCTCTGAAGATGAGAACTCTCTGCTAGTGGTTCAACATCCATTCTTGATATTGCATCAGTGTCCACATCAACAGCCTGATGTGTGATCCCTAAATCAGCGAGAGGTGAGTCACATCTAAGTGATCTGTGATATCCTTCGTGTGTCATCTTGACATCAGAAAATTCTCCTAAGAGATTCCAAAGTGAATCTTCGTCAAGATTGTGGTGTGAACCGCCACTTGAGGCATCGATAAATGCATGTTGATCTGCAGTAATCCCCTGATAGAATATCTGCACTAACTCAACTCTGGAGATCCCGTGATTCAGGAATCTCATTAGAAGAATCTGAAATATGAGGCACATATCCTAGAATGGCTCGTGGGGATCGTGCAAAAATTCTCTGATGATTGACCGCATGAAATTGGCTCGACAAATGGGTTAAAATCTTCTAATGACAGCTGCTTAAAGCATACCCCAGTTAGCTCTCTCCTCTCCCAAACGTTGGATCCATCTTGCAGCTTCGTCCTTGAGTGTTAAGGGAAAGGTCTTCTTTATGGCTTCTTCGGGTGTAATATCTGAGTAGAATCGAGTGCTGCAAATCTCATCGAACTCATAAAGATGCTCGTACGGTTCCTTGTATGGCCTTCCATGAAATTTTGGCAGCAGTGAGACGAAGTCTGAATCAATCAAGAAGATCGGTAGCTCTGATGTAGAGATTGACTTAGCTCCTTAATAAGATGCATGCTGCTCCATCTGCACTCCCGTCTCAGCAACTCGTGGACCTGTATCTCTTATATGATCGATACTCGGCTCACGGGTCTCATACCTCTGCTCAGCTGTCATAGGTATACTCGAAGGATAGAAGGAGACGGAGAAAATATGGAAACAAAAGGAGATGATTCTCTGAGGTCAGAGTCACACTCAAAGAAGGTCAGAGGACTCAACTCAGGCTCAAGACACGAGATGTCTCGAACCTACCTAGATGATCTGGTAGATGCGCCTAGAAGCAATGCGTAAGAGTCGGCCTAGGAGACTATATATCCATCATCATGACTGAATAAAAAGAAAACCAATTCTAGACAAGACTCGGATAACTAGTGATTGTGAAAGATCTCTTGAAAGATAGGACTCACATCATAAAATCAAACGCAAAGCAAACCTCGAATTCAACAACTTAACCCGGTGATGATCGTAAAAGTTCGGTCGTTTATCTTATCACTTTTAGGGTTATTTGGTAGGCAAGTCTTCTCACATATTAGCATGAGCTGATAGGTGCCTGAAACTTCCCCAAAATACTGTCATGAGTTCTTACAAGAAATCACCTATTCTCAGCCAGTATGGGAGTAAGTACGGACCGTTTCTGGCTATCTGTGTTACTTGAGGACCATGCTACTACGGTGTCCTCTAAACCTCCCACTATGCTAAGGAAACTCGGACCGTTTCTGGCTACCCGAGAGTCCCCACTAAAGATTAAGTAATTAAAAGTATGAACTAAGTAGTACTTCGAAAGAAGCCCAGAATCTGGCTCTACCTTAAGGGGTGTCTCTCAATCACAGATCTGGAGAGAGTACCTGCAATTCATTTACAGGGGATTGCTCTCCCAAATCAAGTGGAGTCCTTACGTTTTGTTTTAGGTTCGGTTAAAATTAACAGTCCATGTTTTCCTTTCAGTTATCACTTTTTTTTAGTATTTTCAAACAATCGTCTAACGATGTTTTTATCTTTTTGGTTTTTGTCCTAGATCACAAGCATCTAGGTGATTTGATCTAGGCAAGCATCTATCTATGATTGCATAGAGAAGGGAAAAACGAGAAATTCTAACAAGAACCTATCCTCGAGAAAGTCATGGAAGCCAATCGAGAAAAATCGTGAAGCGAGAAAACCATGGTGGTTGCTCTTCTCCTCCAAGTACACGACACTCGGTGAAACAGATCCCAAGAAGAAGGGAGGGAGGTACAAGTCGGGATACCCTAAAGGGGATCCTTTCTATGATTTTTTTTTATATTTTTATTACAAAAAAAATTACAGCTAATCGGCTTTGTGGTTCTGTCTTGTGCTTTTCAACATGTACTATACAAATCAGAATTAAAAAGCCTTGAGGTTAGAAAAAGAAATAAGAAGATGGCGAAAATACACCCTAAACCTAAAGTCTATGGTACCCTAGCATTTCCTCCCCGACAACGACGCCTTCTGAAAAACACGACCGACCGAGATGTCTAAAAAGATAAATAACCGTCGTTGTGGTGACCGGTCGAATTTTTGTAGAAAAAGATTAATTTGTACTTAATCTTTTTATTTTATTTCATTTATACTCCTAAACAAGATGTGTACAATGAGTGCGAAGGAGTGTCGAACTCAGGGAGGAAAACTGTTGGAAAACTACGGTTAAACTATAGAAAATCTAGGTACATGGTTTCCTAATTTTTTTATTTTTATTTTAAGGGTTTTTTCTAGTTTTTTATTTAATTTTTATGAATTTTATTTTGTTTTTTGTTTTTTACGTATTTTATATTTTTTATTATTTTATTAAATGTAGTGTAGTTTTTATTTAAATTTTATTTTATTATTTTTTGTTTTAATTTGTTTTTGTATTTTTATGCATTTTTAAGAGGTTTTTAATATTTTTATGGATTTTGAACTATTTTTAATGTTGAAAATTGAATTTAAAAAATAGATTTTTATTTTGGATTTTTAGAAATGAAAACTAGTTTAAAATATTTTATTTTATTTTTATTAAGGTAAACGAAATTATCTTTAAAATTATATGTAATACGTATTTTTGTGATTTTTCTCGAATTACTTTTGACTTTTCAAAGTTTTTAGGTATTTTGAATTTTTATTTGTAGCAATATTTTATTTTTTCGGTTTAATATGTAAAATATAGTAAAATATGATGTATGTAATTTTTATAGGATTTTTACAGGCGTTTTTATATATTTGTTTTAGATTTTTTTTGAAGGTTGTTATCTTTTTATGGTATTTTTTAAGGATTTATTAAAGAAATAGAAAATATTTTTTAATTTTTCAAAATTATATTTGATATTGTATATAATATAATATAAGATATTTTTTATGTATTTTTATTACATTTTATATTATGTGTTGCATGTTATATGTATTTTTTACGTATAGTGGTTTTGTACAATGATGGGGGCATTTATGTGATTAATATGGAAATCAGGGAGCTGCATGTAAATATGCAGAACTAGAAAGCTTCTGCGTAATTATCATAGCCTACATGTGCACACGCACGTGAGCTCAGATAGCAGAGGGTGTGTTTGTGATATTGAGAAACATCGGGGCGTTTTGTGTAAATCTCCCACAATTCGTGGATATTGTACCTGTACGGAACGTGATCTCAATCCAGCACCCCCTCCCGTACATCGCGCGTGATGAAATTAGACGGTGGGGCGGTGGGGTTACGCTGCGAGTGACAAGTGGCGAGGCTCCGATCGTTGGATCTAAGGTGATCTAACAATTATTATGCCTTGCGTTCCTCCCAAAGTCTCTCGAGAGTCCAAGCGCTTTAATGCGAAAAACTCGATCTCGACCTGATGATCAGTTTGATGAAGTTTCGGATACTTCATCCTTCGTCTGTTTGCAGATTTCGAGCCTCGGTATTTGTTTGTTGTAGTCGACGGAGGTTCTCGAGTATGTCGATGATGCTTCAATCAAATTTGTGCCTCCAACAATAATCTTATGCTTATCTAGACCGTTTGATGAAGTGTGTTTCGAGGCGGCGATAATCTCGATCTGCAGGTGTAAGCAGATCTCGTCGTGATGCGGACCACTGTGATTTTTGTGTACTTCGGATTTCACTAATATCTTATTATAGCTACTTTCGTATATAAGCGGTAATCTGCTTATGAATCAGATCTGCAATGACAATATCTGATTCGAGTTCGAGGCTCGATCCTCAACAGGAAGCATAAGAATATGAACGGGGAAGTTCTAACGGTGGAGGAAGGAACTTCAAGCCTCCGATCACCGTTCGTGATCGAAGGACGATTAGGTTGCGAGAGAAGAACAGGAAATGAGGGTTTAGAAAATGGAAATGGTTCGGCAATGGAGATCGGAGATCGAAATCACAGAGTTTTGGAATCAGATTGATGAGAAAATTTATTGAAAATGGAGGGTTTGAGAAGAGAAAGTAACAGGGAAGGACACTGGAATACTAACCTTGAAATGGAATACAGATGATTGTTGCGGATAGACGATGAAGGAGGTCGATAAACTATCGCATGGGAATGGAGCTCCAGGAAGAGTTCTAGGCCTTTGCCTTGACACACGGCAAAGGCGGAGGCTGGGTTCACGGTGGAGAAGCTCCTCGACGCTGGTAGTTGATCTCGTCGTCTCTCCTCTCCTCGCTCAATGGGGAAGCGGATGACTGTCACTCAACTACTCTCTCACCGGAGCTCAAGCGGAGGTGCGAGAAATGGCGGATCCTGGGCTCGGATGGGTTGGGATCCTATCTATAAGGAAGGAGGAGTAGGATCACCGCCGGCGGTGATGGGAAGCAGTTGGAGGAACGGCCTAACAACCAATGGCCGGGCTGTTAGGCTGTTGGCCAGAGTAAGAGAGGAAGAAGGGAGTGGCGTCGTGGAGGAAGCATCGGGGAAAAAGAAATAAATTGGGAAAGTAAGAGAGGGAGAGAGGGAAGAGATGAGAGAGAGAAAATAAAATTAAGAATTAATAATTAGTAAAATATTTAAAATAAATAAACAATTAATTAATTACTTAATAACTAATTAGATTAATTAAGATATAATTAAATAAATAATTATGTACTTAATTAAGATATAAACTTAATAAGTGATTTATTAAGTAATTAATTACATAATTATATAATTACTTAAATTCATAAATAATAATTAATAAATAAGTAAGTAAATAAATAAATAAATATTATAATTTAAGAATAGAGTATTAATATATTAAATAATAATATAAATTACGATATATTATACAATATACCAATATGGTCATGAAACCCACATTTTTTATGCTAACTCCGATTTCTGTGAAATCAATGTCATTTTGTAGATAATTAAATAATATGAATTTTAAGACTGAGTTTGCCCAATTCGGATTCCGTGTGGCCGAGTTATGAAATCCGAAAAATTTAGGCAACGGCTTCGAGGCTTCCAGTTTATTGGCATTTTGATTTAAATTATATTTTTGTATTTTTAAATACTTTTTTAGAAGATTTTTAGATAAGAAATTAAGTTAATCGAATTTACGATTAATTAATTAGAAATCCGGAAAGTTTCCACATACAGTACATATAGACAACGAGTCCTAAACACCGAAACTTACTCGTATTATTCTAATATTTTTTGATATATTTAATAAATATTATTAAGTATAAAATGAAATTTAAAAGCAAGTTGGTTCGTTTGGAGTTTTCTATAAATAGTTATAAACATAGGAAGTCGACTTTTGCGGATTTTACGATTCATTATAATATTTTATTTTTGTCTTGAATTATTTTTCTGATATTTTTATAAAATAATATATATTTTTGTGATCAACTTTTATAAAAGACATATTTTGGTTTGAGATGATCTAAGTGATAAATAGAATAGGTGAAATATTTACAATATGAAAAATATGTTTAATTATATTTTTGGTCTTGATTTTTTGACATTTTTATTGGTTAAGATCTACATCTCCCTCTGTTTATTTATTTTATCGATCAAGTAAATATTGACCTGGTCTCGGGGTTAGGATAAGTGTGTATGTATTTTATATTTACTGCCTTTTTTCTTTTATTTTTCTTTTTATCTTTATTATTTTATTTTTGGATAAAATAATTGTTAAGTATATAATATTAATATTTGTGATTAGAATGATAATTAGTTAGAATTAGTGATTATTTACATGCATTTTACCAAGGATTTTATCCAAAATGAAAGAATAAAAGCAATGAATTACGGATTCATAAATAATGAAATGGAGGTTCATCACATATTCACCACAATCAAATTGGATAAGTGAACGGAAAAATAGAACCTAAACTAAAATGATTAATGCTCTCCTACAAAGTTCTGGACTTCCAACCTATATATGGGTAGAGGCCTTGAATATGTCTTGCCTTATTCTGAATAGGATCCCTCCAAGACATATGGAAAAATGTCATTTTGAATTTTAGAGAAAAAGAAAATAATGCTTAAGGTATCTCAAGGTATGGGGTTGTCTCGCTAAGATGTTAGCCCCTGAACACAAAAGAGAAAAATTAGGTCCTAAATAACTATATATGCTGTCTTTCTAAGTTACTTGGAAAATAGCTATGCATATAGGTTCTTGGTAATTTGATCTAAGATACCGACCATAGATGTCAACACCAGTGTTGAACTTTGATGCTACCTTCTTTGAGGATGTATTCCATATAAAGACTAGAATTTCTCAAAATCTGACCACTGATGTTGCATCCACATCATGATCTACTCCAGGTCTAATGAAAAAGATCAAGAATCTGGGGTTTTAGACTAAACCCTAATCAAATGACCTTTCAAAAGAAAATGAGTCAATGATAAGTAAAAGGCCATGGATAGCCAATGATCTAGGTAGTGACTTTATTGTCTACCAAATCGAGGGTGATCCACCAAGTTATAAGGAAGACATGGCTTCATCTGAAAGAAAAGAATGGAAGGAAGCTGTCAAATCCGAGATGGATTCCATTATAGCTAATGGAACTTGGGAACTGGTTGATTTACCCCATGGGTAGTCTACCACTAGGTGCAAATGTGTGTTTAAGAGAAAGCTTAGACCTGACGGATCTATTTAAGAGTATAAAGCTAGATTACTTGCTAAGGACTTTAGGCAAAAGAAGATCGATTATTTTGATACATATTCCCCTATGAATAGGATGACCACAATCCGAATGCTTATAAGATTGACATGTGTGTATGATCTATCTATCCACCGAATGGATGTGAAGACCATCTTCTTGCATGACGAGATTGAGGAGGAAATCTATATGGATCAATCAGATGGGCTTGTGACTCTTGGGAATGAGCGAAAGGTTTGCAAGCTTTTTAAATCCCTTTATTTATTAAAATAAGATTTCAAACCATGGTATGAAAAATTTGACAAAATTATTTTTCATGTGGCTTTACGGTTCATGTGTCCGACAAATGTGTCTATTCTAAGGTGACAGGTGATTAATATATTATCTTTTGCCTATATGTTGATGACATACTATTGTTTGGATCACATGTGAGGATTATAAATGAGGCTAAAGAATTCTTAAATAGAAAGTTTGCGATGAAGGACATGTTTGTTGTTGATGTGATCTTGGGTCTCAAACTAATAAGGTCAGTTCATGAGATTTTAGTTTCTCAATTATCACTATATTAAGAAGGTACTTGAGAAATTTAAATATCATGAGTGCAAAGCTGTAAGCACTCATTTTGATTCATCGAAAATGCTTTTTAATAATAAGAGCAGAGTACCTATAGCTAAGCTAAGGTATTCACAAGTGATTGGAAGCTTAATATATATTACAAATTACACGAGACCAGATATTTCATTTTCGATTGCAAAGCTGAGTAGATATACTAGTTGTCCTGACCATACTCACTAGGAGGATCTGGATCAAGTATTGAACTACTTGAAAAGAACTATTTCCCTTAGTTTGCATTATGGTAGACATCCATCTGTACTAGAAGGATATAGTGATGAAAGCTGGATAGAGAAAATAGAGGAGTCTGGGAGTAATAGTGTTATTGGGTATGTCTTTACCCTTGGAGGCAGTGCAGTCTCTTGGAGGTCTGTGAAGCATACCATTCTAGGTCAGTCTACCTTTGAGTCCGAGCTATGTGCTTTGGACACCACTAGAATTCAAGTTGAATGGCTAAAAAAACTTCTATCTGAAATTCCCTTGGTTGGTCAACTAGTTCATGTGATTTCAGTACATTGTGACAACATGACTACAATTGTCAAGATCAAGAGTTCAAAGTTCAATCAGGAAATAAGGAGACATATACAAATCAGACTTCGGACATTACGTGATTTGGTGTTTAGAGGAGTATTGAATGTGAATTTTGTTGGATCCAAAACAACACGGCATATCCGTTGACTAAGAAACTTGATAGATCTTTAATCCTAAAGCGCAGACTATGGATGGGACTGGGACCTATTAGGCATGCCTCTACAATAGCAACCCGACCTATATGAAGGGAGATCCTACAAAGTAGGTTCAATGTGGTAATAACAAGATATATGGAGAATCGGTTAGCATTCTTATTTTAATGCTTATGCATGATTGTCTTATCCCTAGAAGCTTGAGTGCCATTTAAGATGCAAGTTTAGGAAGAGCCTAGGCTCTGAATAGGTTTAAGCCTTTGGGCAGGAAGTTAGCAGTGCACCTTGGAGAACGCCACCTATGTGAGTGTTACTGTGGGCATGAGTTAAATGAAGAGGGTTTTTTCTGAATACACTCATGAAACAGGATAAGGGTGCATGATCTTTAAGAGCACCAATCCTGAAGACTGCACTACAAACAGTACTTTATTGTTCTATCGTATACTTTAACACTAACATCTGAAGATCAAGTTGTACTTCATTTCGTTCATGTTAAGGTGACATTAGTAAACTCTTGTAAAGATTCAAACCGAAAAGTACCTTTATTAAAAGCAAAATGTGGCAACCAAAATATGTCTTATTAATATCTTTGAATCTTGTTTTCAAATTGATGAATTCCTGAGAGATTGTTGTTTTTAGACTTAAGTAATTAGATTTTAACTTGGTAAACCTATGCAATTACAATGGAGTATCAAATTGATTTTGATTGGGAAACCAAATAGTGTTGGAGGGAAGTTGAGAATTCTCAAATTTGAAACAAGGGGAGTATTGGTTTGATTTTTAGTACCACATCTAGTAGTTCTAAAAATTTGATGGATTTATGTATGAGTTCACACCCAAAGCTCTTGCGCGTTCTCTTTGCTCCGCTTCGTCTCTAGCTCAAGAGCAAATTCTGATCTCGGATCTTGATAATTTTGCTACAAATTTCTTTTTATGAGCCAAATAAATCAATCCTACGAATTAAATGTGATTCAACCACTACAGGAATTCAACTCAACTAACAACTCTGACTTAGCCATCATTTCAGAATCCAAAGAGGCGCCCGTTGAAGGGTGTTTTTAGAAGATGAAAAGATACATGCTACTTCTACTAATACACTTCCCCGGACGCATGTTTTCTTCTAATGCAATGCATTTTTTCTTCTAATGCAAGAAAACTTTCTCTGGTGGACTTATAAATGAGTTCACACACCAAGCTCTTGTAATAATAATAGAGAGAAGGAATGGAGGATAACACGCTCAAACATGTGATCCACTCCGTCTTTGTCTCAGGCTCTGGCTCCGGCTCGAGCTTGGGAGAGTCAATTTAGATCTTGAATCTCGATAATTTTACTAGGGATTTTTTTTGCTAGTTGAATAAATTAATCCCACAGATTAATTGTGATTTGACCACTACGGAAATTCATCTCGACCCAACAGCTCTGACTTAGCCGCCATTTTAGAATCTGAGGCTCCCGTTGATGGGCATTTTCAGAACACAAAAATCCACACGCTATGTCTACTTATACACATCCCTAGACGCTCATTTTCTTCTAATGCAAGAAAACTTTCTCTCTCTGTTCTTCCACCGTGACTGTGGCCCTATTCTTCTTCTCTCGGCTATGTTTCTCAGATGTGCTTTCGAGGACAATCTCATCGGTGTGAGAGGACAACGATCATGTGTCGTTGTATCTTGGGAGTGGATTGTTAGTACCTCTCACACTGGTATTGAGGGGGAGGTATCCTCTCCAATGACATTCCATTACATGGACGCTTCGGTGATCTTTAATCTAATCTATTTACGTTTTGTTTTCCGCAATATGTTTATTACTTTACCTTTCCTAGATCTCATCCTAATGTTTTGTTCTACATAATAAATCGATTCCTTTATGCATTTTGTAATCGGATCATCAATCAGAAATGTGTTATTGTTCTCTTGTTCATCTCCAATGCATTTATATTGATTCGTATGGATCCAGAAAATCATTTTTTAATGTATGACTTAATGATCATGTTAACAACAAGTTTCATTGCTAATTTCTAGTATGAAAAATCATTTAGCCACATATCATATTTAACGATGAATTTAAAATATGCTTTCAGACTACTAGTTTCTACCTTTGTCGACTTATAATACTCTCCTCAACTTTGAGCATTGAGAAAACAAGTAGAGTGCAGTTAGACAAATAGAGTTATATGATGATGACTTCAAGATATACTTAACATATTCGTTTGATTTGGTATCGATTAACTATTAACTTCATGAGTAAAAACCAGGAGATATAAGAGTTATTAAACCCCAAAAGAACAAGAATTAACTAACCTCATAGGCATGTTGTTGAGGGTTATGTGCTATGGAGAGGTGGGCAAGGAAGAGGATTTGTATGTTATTGTGCGCGTGAAGGTTTTAATGTGGAGTACGCCGAAGGGAAAAGTGTGTGGACGAGGATGGCATGTAGGGAGGAGGGTGAGTGGATGTATAAGGTTGGTGGTGGGTGGAGGGAGAAGCATATGCGCATAACGGTTGTCTACAGGTAGATGTATATGAGGAGGTAGGGAGAGTGGGCTACAAGGAGGGAAAGGCGCGAGTGAAGCGCCAATTTAGAGCTCCATTGTAAGGAAGGGTGCATGTAGTGCAAATTTTGTAGTATAGGGTGCATAGGAAAATTTAAAGCTTTTAGCAGCAATGTTTAAATAATCTTAGTAAACAATGTTAATTCATTATGGTAAATGAACACCATTGCCAATATTAAAAAACTTCGTGATGATTGTTCAATTCCATGAATATGGCAGTCACTACATGATTTGTTTGTTTCCGTATGTTGTTAGATTAAGCTCTTGTTGGTGTAGTACATGAAAAGGAGTTGTTAAAACAAAAACAAAAGGTTACGCAATGAAGTGTAGGATGTTTATTTTACTTGGATAATCCCCAATGGGAAACTCAACGAGGAGAGATTAAATAAGCCATTAGGTGAGTGCTAGTATAGAGAGTAAGTACCTCAGTTGTATGTGTGCAAAAAATATGAAGATATCCTAGGTAAGTTTTTTGTGATTTTTGAGGTGTTTAGTAATTTTATAACTATATTAATACCTTTTTTATTCTATTTTTTATCTTCCATTTCTTAGATTTTATCTCTTACATTTTTTATATTTTAGACTTTGAAAATTTTTGAAAAAAGATTTTTAGATTTTTATAAGGGTTTTTTAGTGTTTCAGACTTTTAAGAATTTTAATCATATACTAAGGATTTAAAACATAGGGAAAATGGATGAAAATATTCCTAAGCCTTTTATTTTACAAAGATGTTTTTGAAAATATTTTTTAAGTTTTTTTAACTTTTAGGTAACTTTGAAAATATTTTATATATTTTAAACTTTTAAGTTTAAAAATATGATAAAGCCAAACAATGATAAAAATAACCAAAAAAGGAAATATGAGTGAAAGATAGGAAATGGACCTACAGAATTATAAGCATAACCTATAAAGATAGATGAGTCCATAAAAACAAAATGGGAGTTTGTTTTTGTATTTTTGAGTAAAATGAATGTTTGTGTCAATTTTCTATGTCTTGCAACATTTCTGTGTTTCTTGGAAAAGTATAAGGAATTTGAAATTTTTTGGAGGGCTTGTACTCCATAAGAGATAAATTCACTGATTTGTTTCAAACTTTTTTGAAATAAAATGATTTTTAATAAATTTTATACAACAATGAAGGCTATTTTTGATACTTTGATTTTTTAGAAAATACGAAACAACAATAATTTTACAAACCAAAATTTGAATATATATATATATAGAGAGAGAGAGAGAGAGGATGGGGAGCTTGCACTAAGGTGCATGTAACTTTTCATGCACCGGTGCTTATATCTTCCACATTTTTTTACTTTTTCGAAAAATACCACCATGTATATTCATCCATGTATCCCTCTAATATGTCATTCGAATTTCGTCAGAAACAGATACTCCTATGACCTCCATCTAGAACATGGCACCGGTGCATGTAAAGTTACATGCACCTTGGTGCAAGCTCCCCATCCTCATATATTCAAATGAGGCGGGGTCTCACCATATATATGGTGAGCCACTGATGAATCCACATTTCATCATCTTTATTCTATCATTTTGGCACCAAAAACCCTAGCAAATGCCTGTAAATATCATTAATATCATCATCTTAGCATTCATGCATGTGCATCATATTAGTGTATAAAATACTGTAATTAAAGCCAAAATTATAGAATAAATAAAGAAAAGAAAAAGAATAAAACATTGTAAATATTTTATGACCTGAAACCCCCGAGACCTAGGCATCATGATGAATAGGTCGACAAGGAATAAAGTAGGGGGAGATAAGGGCCAAAACACAGATAAAATACCTATATTTTCTATTCATTCTTTATTCATTTTGGGACCTATTTTTGGTTCCACTTTTTATACATCAAATAAAGAAACTTTGTACATGAAAGTTGTAGATAATTTTATAAAGAAAAATACAAAATTGATTTCACTGAAAAATAATGTTCAGATAAAAAGTTATGGTCTGAATAAGAATCCAGAATCCCAACTTCCCAGACCCGTATCTCACAAAAGACAACTCCAAATGCAGCATACTCACCTTTAATTGTATATAGAAGAAAATAAGCTATTTATTGGCGGTGGTTTCGCATTTGGCGGAGCTACGGTTTGAAAGTTGAGTTTTGGAACCCTATTGTATACTTGTACATATTAAAATATTCTTTTTATTCTTTATTCATTATTTTTGTAATTTCATATTTTTATTATTTTGTAAATATTACTTATAATATATATGTGTATTAAAATCAGAATAAAACTCAAAAGAAAACACAAAATAAATTTATATACTAAGAACATAAATGAAATACACACACATACCTATACTTTATATACTTTTATTTTATTAAGTGTACAAATTATATCCTAAAAATAAAACAAAAATATATTTAGGTATATAAAAGTATGTTGTATTTTTATAAATTCATAACCAAAAATAAATAAATTAAAAGCACAAAATAAAAATAAATTAATAAACTATATAGATAATATACCTATAAAGGGCTATAAAAGTAATTTGTAAAAATAAGCCTCATAAAAATAATTAAAAATCGCCATAAAATAATTTATAAAAAAATAAACATTTTTCATTAAATAACCTCAAATTAATTAAATCATTTACTATTTTTAATTTAATTTACAAAGTTTTATTTAATTTTTGTCTTTTTGCGGATGACGTGGCCCAATCAGGCCACGCCATCCGTTGACCTGGGGTCAACTCCCTGACCCCAGGTCTTGGCCTTCTGGACATGTGCGAGCACCCGTTTTCTTGGGTTTTTCGCGGGCTCCCCTTTCATCCTTTGAGCTCAAGCCCTTCTGCAAAGTTGGACCCCTACGATCCAGCTACCCCGCCGATCTTCCTCCTCGGGCAGAGGCGCGTCATGTAGCCCGTTCTCCCTCGATCTTCGGGCCACGTCCAGCACATTCAAAAACCACGCCACCTTCTTCCTTTGATTCTTGGACCCGTCTTTGGGCATTGGTGGAGACTTCCGAGGATTGGCCTGGGATCCCCGGTGATAGGGGGAGATCCCAGCACCTCGTTGAGGTGCCAAGCGTGCCCAGGCGCGATCCCAGCCATCTTCGGCGGCTGCGCCGCCGTGAGGTCAATCTCGAGCTCTCTGCTCTGAGGTACGTTTTTCTTCTTATTTTCTTGCTTGGCTTTAGTCCTGGTAGCAGTAGGATCCCTTAGGTACCCTCCACTTCGCCTGAGATTCATCAATTCGTTTTCGCCTCCACCTCGCCGGAGCAAGCTCCGGCGAGTTCGTTTCTCCATTATCCGCTGCCTATAGACCACCTCATCGCCACTAGAGGGTCGCGGCATTTTGCCCGCGACCCCCTTCACCCCTTTTTGCAGGTATTCGAAACGGGCCCAGGACATGGAGCGGATTTTGCGAGTGGCCGGAGCTTCTTGGACCGCCTCTCCATCTTTGACGTAGCGGTGGGCCTCCGAGCTCTTCCGCTCTTTTTGCCGCCTCCGGTCGACAGAACAGCTTTCCAGAAGCAAGAATGACGGTCGGGGACCGCCCACGCACAAGGAATCTCGAGCGTTGGCCGATCACAACTCGCCACGCTCGAGTTCTTCGTTGTTCTTGTGGAGCCCCTCCGCGTCGTCCGATCAAGAGTCGGTCGTCCAGACGTACAGGCACCGTCCGATTCAAGCCCCCGCAGCCGTTGATCACCATCCTTCTCATCTAATCCGGGCCGTCCACGGTCGAAGGGGCATCGCCGCATCTGAAGCCGACACGTGGATTAGTGGATCGTGATCCACCGTTCGATCGCGCCATTGGCGGGGAATTTTGCAAGTAATCCCCGCCGACTTTTTGTATTTAATTATTAGGACACGAACTTTCATTTTGCGTTTAAATATTTTGTAAATTTTGCTAAAAAACCCCCTGCAGTTTCCTTATTTACATTTTAACCCTTGCCAACCCAGCGCACGTGCGTGGCACGCACGCGTGGACATTTTGCGGGCAAGGCCCTTGTAGTTTTGGGTTTTAGCTTTTAGTCCATTAAGTATTTTGTCACATTGTATAAATTTAGAGTAATTTGCATTCAGCCCCTTGATGAATACCCATTCATCACTCTTTATTCTTATATTTTAGCTACAAAAAACCTTTGCAAATACATGTAGATATGTGTAAATAGGAACAATTACCAAAAGCATGCATTGTGTAAAAACCTATAATTAGCATGTTTTTGTGCAAAAATAAAAGAATAAAGATTAAAAAGAAAAATAGGGAAATATTTAGAATAAATATTGAGCAACCTAACCCAAGGGAGGGCTCAGCATGGGCCTGACCGCATAAAAGCCAAAGTAGAGGGAGATAGGGGCTCATGTGTAAATATTTATGTAAATAAAATAAAGATATTTTCCTCACCAGAAATATGCTTGTAAATACTTGTATATATTTATAAAATATAAAAACCAAAAGAAAAAGTTAAAAATCAAAAAGAATTAAAATACCCCTTTCATCATGTACATAAACCACATCTATGTATTTATTTAACCTTGTAAATAAATAAAATAAAAACAATTAAAATCAAAACCAAATAAAAATAGCAAAATTAAAAATACAAAAATACATTGTACATATACCATGTATATAAATGTATATATGTATTTATTTTACTCATGTATATAAATAATAAAAATAAAATACAAACACCCTTTTATTCCTTATTTTATAATATAAATAAATAAAATATAAAATAGGGATAAAATTATACAAAAATAATAACCTAAAAATCAAAAATAAAAAACCCTAATTATGTACATATACCTATATAATACATATTATGTATATAGCTTATTTTTATTTTGAAAAAATTATTAAAAATCACTAAAAATAGAAAAAAATAAAATAAAAATATTATGTTTTGAGTTTTTGCTGAACCGGGCCCTAGCTACCCTTAATATTCATTTCAAAACTCAGCCACGTGGCCCATTCCTATTTGGTCCTGGGGATGTTGACCGCCCGGTCAACTACCCCCCCCCCCCCAGGACCACCTCCCGCGGATCTGGGTCGAGGACCCGACTTCTCAAATTTATACCCGCTCGACCCGATCACCATTTCACCAAACCCCAGCTCCGTTTTGATCCAACCACATCCGACACCCTCGCCGGGCATCCACCTTGGGATCCGCGCGCCTCCACGACCTACCCGAGCCATCTTTCTCGGACCCCTCCAGCATACATAAGCGTTGCTCCGCCACCTCCTCTCTCCATCTTTGATCCCTTGTCTCCACCCCCAGTGAGCTCCAGAGCGTCCGCAAGAGTGACAGCTTGCGCCCCGACCTGTCAAAGCGAGGAGAGGAGGCTTGCCCATCGATCCGGCGAGCATAGCCGCCGCAGCTCCGCCACCAGTGTGAGCTCCGAGCCTCGGAGCGAGACGATCCTTGAGGCCACGACCAGGAGCTTCCCCAGCTCCTTCCCAGTCTCTCCGACCACCCAGGTAACCCCTTAGGCTTCCCGTTTCCTTTAATTTCCATTTACGCCTAATTCGCTCCGCCGCCGTATTTCTCCGATTCATCCCGGTTCCGACCACTATCCGATCATCGGAATCGACCATCACGTTCACCTCTCCCCGACGCACCTTCTTCACCCATTCGCCCAACCCAGCTCGCATAGGAGCTGGGAACCAAGCTCCTCCGTCCACCACCTTCACCGGAGCTCGCCGCTTCGACCCATCGTTCACCCCCACTTCGCCTAATCGGGTCGAGGCAGTTTGCCCTCGACCCGTGAGTCTTCTGGTGCACTTTTCAGGTCGAAACGAGGGCCATCTGAGGCCCTTCGCCATCCAGCTAGGAGGCCCAGCTCCGCCGACCTCGCCCGAGCTCCTCGGAGCTCGGCTCGATCATCGGAGCCCACCGGCAGATGCGTGAGACCTCCACGATTCTTCTCCGACCTTCAGAGAGCTCCCAGGAGGTCAGCTGCGCACGCATGAGGCCGGCGAGTCTCGCCGGGGACCTGTTCTTCCAGCACCCTCCGTTGTCGTCGATCGACCCTTCTCGCTCCAGACTTCATCCGGGCCATCCATCCCTGGGGCCACCAGCACCGTTCGATCTGAGGAGAGTCGATCCGGAGCGCCCACCCGTAGCCGCCGTCCGATCTCCACGTGGCGCGCATCCAGCCCATCCGCATAATAAAGGGTAATTTACCCTTAGGCCCTGCCTTGTCTTTTATTTCGTTTTAGTCCTGTAAATATTTAAGTCAGTTGTTTAGTTTTAGGGTAATTTACATAGTGGACCCGGGGCTTTAGTTTATTTGCATTTATACCCCTGCCAGTTGTGGATACGTGCATCGACACGTGATATTTTGGTTTATTTGCAGTAGATACCCCTGTAGTTCTGGATGTTAATGAATGAATGAAATCTTTAATTATTTGCATTTATACCCCTGTGAGTGATTTATTTCCACATGTGCGATATATTTTGGGTAATTTGCAGGTAAGCCCCCTGGACTTTTGGTACCTATTACCAATAAGTCCTCGGGACTTATTTTTCTTACATTTGGATCCCTGAGTGCCCCAGGCATGCGCGTGGCGCATGTTTTGCTGGGTATTTTGCACCAGACCCCCCAGAACTTCGGGTATTTGCACTTTGGTCCCTGTGCACAGTGCCCTATCTTTATTTTTGAATAACATATCAAAACACCTCCAAATCCAACGAAAATTTGACACATGGCTCCTGCCATGGTGTAGGATTTTTATGGATTTTTTAGGATATTTTTGATTTAGTTTGATATTTTTAAAAAATCAAAAACCTTCATTTTTGTCACTGTCTAGTTTGAAAAATCACAAAAAAATATAAAAACTCACTTAAAAATTCTATAAAAATTGCCTACTATTTGTTTTACTTAGTTTGATTTTTTAGCCAATTTTGGCTATTTTCCGTTGCTAAAACCACTAAAAACTTAAAAAACACCTAAAAACCCATAAAAGTTCTAGTAAATAAATTAAAAATCCAAAAATAATAAAATTGGTACCTAAATTTTCCTTGTCTCATCTTCTTTACAGGAAAATTACCTCCAGGCCATTTTGAGGCCCTTATATATTTTATCTAGGGCTTTTTGGCTCGGCTGGACAGTACCACTGATTTTAGCTACTGTTTGATTTTCAGAAAATTAAATAAACCTTAGAAAATTCTCAAAAATTCACCAAAAACACAAAAAAATATAAAATACATGAAAATATTTTTGTTTTAATTTTTGGTTGATTTTTGATGCTTTGAATAAATTGTTGTAGTTTATTTTTCCTTGTTTTTCTTATTTTCTCAATACATTAAAAATATAAAAAAATATAAAATAAATTAAAAACCACTAAAAATATTTTCTTCCTTTATTTTATTTCTTTTTACTACTTCGTAGGCCTCTCGGCCAACCCGTGCTCCTTGAGTTCGACCCTGGGTGCTATGCCAGGTTAATCCAATAGCAGGACCGCTATTCGTGTTTTTATCGATCTTATCTCTATTTAGTGGTTCATTTTTCTTGATTGACCAGAGTCTGATTGATTGAGGTCACAACGACCGATTGATACCTTTACCTCAGTCATTTTGGACGGGTCATCAGAATGGCGCCGTTGCCGGGGAGCACGACTTAGTAGTTTTATTTTCTTTTCGTTTTTGTTTTCGCGGCTCTTTCAGAGCTCGCGGCTTTTCGTGACTTTTGTCCATATTTTTATTTTTGTTTTATTTTGTCTTATTTTCTTTTTCTTTTATTTTTGTTTTTGTTTATTTTGAGTGTTTATTTTATTTTGCACTTTTGCACATATACCCTTATTTTCATTTTCATTTCTTTTTCTTTTATTATTATTTGATCATCTGGTTCTGACCATTCTTCTCTTTCTTGCGAGGGCCCGAGGACCGAGGCGGCTGATTTCGAGAAGCCGACGCAACCGCGGGATTCGGAGGCGGCTCCTTTCTTTGCGGAGCCACAGGAGAGAGTGAGAGAGAGTTGAGTGGGAGAGGATTTTCATTTTTATTTTCATTATTATTGTAATAATACAGGGACATTCAGACTGGACTTGGAAATTTGTGGACTTGGACTTAGCGGGTCTGTTTCGCCGAGCACTGGTGTGCTCGGGGGACCCTTAGGATTTTCGCGGCTTTTTACGCGGTTTTGGTTTTCTTTTATTTTCTTACTACCTTTTCTGGTGTTTACGCGGTTTCTGCTCAAGCCCCTAGACTTAGGAATTTCTATTGCTTGTGCCGTAATTAGTAGGGTCCCAACACTTAACTGCTTGCCTGTTCCTATAGAACGCTAATTGGACCTACTAAAAATCATTAATAAAAATAACCGAATCATCTCCTTCGTAGCCTACGTGCCGCAGCCCGTCCTATAAAGCGCTTTCTCCTACCCCCGATTTGTCGGATAGAGGAGGTACGGGCCAATACCGGACTCTTTGGCTTGGAGGTCGGTGATCGGTTAGACGGTTCTTGCGCTAGAAATTGCTCATCTAGGACTCGGCTTTCCCGTTCATCATATAGGTAGTTTATTTTCAGTCTTTCAATTCTGCGCGGATCACTTGCATGTAGAGTGCTGGAGACAAGGTACGCATTTCTTACTCAGCATGCATCATTGATTTCATCGCGCATCAGCTTTTTCGTCTTCCCCCCTGTTTTGGGACTTAATAACCAGGAGAACCGAAAAAATTCGTTAGGCCTTTTATTTTGATTTGAAAAATATTAAAAAGAAAAACCATAAAATTGGGACTGGTTAACACTATTGATCTTAAAAGATGCTCACCCTAAAAATTTTGTCTTGGGGAGAGCAACCCCTCATTGTATGGTTTGGATGCGCGAGAGAGTGACCCGCACCCTAGGTAGAGCCCTCCGGTGCTAGTCCCGACTGATTACCGACTCTTCCGTGCGGGCCAGTCGGTTGGGGTAGCACCGGGTATCCTAACAGGTCACGTAAGCGCTCTGATATCTTGTGTGTTCACCTAATAAAATTGACAAGATAATTTGACTGAACTTTCACGGTCTTCAGCTCGCATCGCGTTGGTGAATCGGGGGTTTGTTTTGTGATCATAGTTTCTCCAGATCTCATCCGCCTTACTCGCCAGATCAAGATGATGGGTAGACGCTCTCTTAGGCAGCCTCTGGCTGCACCGCTTTCGGGCACGTCTACCCAATCATCTAGGTTGGCCTGCGAGAGCCGAGACCAGCTCTCCGAGCCCGAGTACGACTCCGCCCTGTTCCCCCTCGACCCCCTTTCTTCCAGACCTGAGAGACACGAGCCCGAGGAGAGATTGATAGATTTGACAGCACCTGAGTTGGGCTCGTTTGATTTTGCAGACGTCATGGCCGGCAGTTCTGAGGATTGTTCCCGTCAGCCCGAGCACTTCGTATTAGACCAGTGAGCGATCAACTCCACCTTGATCGCCTCATTGGAGACAGTTCAACAGCAGTTACACGATCAAGGAGCTTTTATGATTGAGATGAGGAGAGAGATGGAGCAGATGAGAGCAGAGCGAGAACAGAGGAGAGAGGGACCGAGGATCCCAGATGATGCGGATGCAGCAGCCGCAGCAGCCGCCGCAGCAGCAGCAGCCGCCGCAGCCGCGGCCGAAGGACCACCGAGACCGATGCGGGAGTTACACAACCCCGGATCGACGCTGACGCACCACTGGGTAGTACTTCCAGCGATCGTGGGGGACTTCAAGTTCCCCCCGAACACTTTGCAGCTACTCCCCCGTTTCCACCGGACTCGCTACAGAGGAGCCCCATCTCCACCTCCAGGAGTTCTTGATGATATGCAGCACTGTCCACGACCGGCAGGGGGACCAGGACATGATCAGGATGATCGCCTTCCCTTTTTCACTAGCAGATAGAGAAGCCACCTGGCTGAAGCACTTGGGGAGGTTTGTCTATACTTGGGAGCAGCTCCGCACCGAGTACTTGAACAAGTACTATCCACTCGGGCGGACGAATGCAGCGAGGGCTCTGATCAGCAACTTCTCCATGCTCCCCAACGAGCAGTTTCACGAGGCATGGGAGAGGTTCCGAGAGCTCACCGACAGATGCCCGCACCACGACATCTCGAAGCCGAACCTAGTTCAGAGCTTCTTCAGCGGGTTGACACCAGAGCTCCAGGGCCTGGTGAACGCTTCTTGCGGAGGGTCCTACTTTGCCAAGGACCACGACCAGGTCTGGGCCATCTACGAGGAGATGGCCGAGAATTACATGGTGATGTCCCAGACCCGGTTGTACACACAGAGACCCCAACAGCAGCCAGGACCCGTGCAGTACCGACGGATAGCGCGGGTCGATGTAGGTCCATCCAGTTCGTCCGCAGTCGCAGCAGCACAGGCAGAGTCGTCTGCTGCGGACATGGGTATCATCAGCGAGAAGCTGGACCGCATGGAGCTGATTGAGAAGAAGCAGTGCCAGAGCATCACGCAGATGGAGCAGATGGCACAGACTCTGAGCGACATGAAGACCCAGCTCATGTGTCTCCAGGAGGCACAGACGGCTTCACAGCCCCGTCTTCAGTCGCGAGGCGACTCCAGCGGCAGCAGCAGCTCGTCCTAGCGCTCCAGCACCTTTCAGCAGCCTAGACAGGTTCATCTTGTACAGGCGGAGCCGTACCAGCAGCCGCAGCCCACCTACCAGTCCCCACCATCTCCAGACATGCAGATGGTGGTATATCAGCCGGACCAGCCTCTGGAAGTACTCCCGCCATCCCCCTATGATGCAGAGCCGTTGATGGATGTCAACGGGATTTGGTATGACCGCCCCCAGCCTGGGATCCGACGAGACCATCCCGGATTCAGGTGGAGGAGTAGAGGTGCCCAGCCCCAGCAGCAGCCATCCGGACAGGGAGGGCAGTACGCCTAGCAGAGAGATCACCAGCCGCAGCAGCAGCCCCCAGCATACCAGTCACATCATTCTTCGTCCTTCGGTCCTCGTCCCTATCAGCAACAGGGACAGTCTTGGAGATGTGAGCAGCAGGCTCACCCAGCATACCAATCACATCAGTCTTCGTCCTTCGGTCCTCGTCCCTATCAGCAGTAGGGACAATCTTGGAGACGTGAGCAGCAGGCTCACCCAGCATACCAGTCACATCAGTCTTCGTCCTTCGGTCCTCGTCCCTATCAGCAGCAGGGACAGTCTTGGAGACGTGAGCAACATGCTCACCTAGCATACCAGCAGCATCCCTCCTCTTACCCCTCTCAGCAGCATCACCAGCAGTTCCAGCAGCCTAACCCCCAGAGAGGCTACCCGTCGGGCTCCCATGAGAGCCCCGCCTTGGATGATATCGCCCGCCTCCTCACGGATCAGCAGGCCACATTTAGACAGGAGATGGACGAGTTCCGCCAGGAGATGCAGGACCTGGTGAGAGGGAAGGCCGCCATCCCTGCACAGATCGAGCCAAATCCGAATAACCTCAAGAGAAAATCTGAGCAGGTAGCTTCCATCGAGTACACCACTCCTAGTGATCCATTTGTTGATACATCTTCGGATCTGTTTGATGCTGATTTTGTTGCACTTAGGAGCGGTAGGACACCAGCAGGCGGCGGCGCCTCGTCTGAGCTACATCACGAGGATACTTCCGGGGCGCCACATGAGGAGGAGAAGAGCGGTACTGATGCCGCTCCAGATGATGACGGTGGCACTGAGGCCACCAGGATGTTGAGTCCATTGGCGGTACGGAGGCCGCCGCTTCACCAGTTCGAGGAGGTGGTACTGACGCCACTAGTTTAGCCGAGCCAGGCCGCGGTACTGATGCCGCGAGACGTCCAGCAGCAGCAGCAGCAGAGCCAGCCAGAGGTGGTACTGAGGCCACCGGTGTTTGTGTTGATAGAGATGTTGTCTTTCCTCGCATTCATGTATCTCAGAACTCTGTTTTGAATAAAGGAAAAGGTTTAGTTTATTCTGGTCCCACTGTGGTGAGTGATGTATGTGTGGATCCGGCCGTCGAGCCGTCTAGGCCTTTTCCTAGTCCTTCATCTGCGAAGGACCCTGTGATCCCCTTTCCTAGAGCCCTTCAGATGGGGGAAGGGGGAAGAAAAAAAGGAAAAAGATCCAAAAAAGAGAGAGCTTGAGGAGTTCAGCCAGAGCATGATAGACCGATTTCACATACAGCTGACTCTCCAGGAGGCTTTGCAGCACATCCCCCTTCTTCAGAGATCTTTGAGAGACAGGACTACAGTCAGGAGGAGGAGGAGGAACCACACTTCAGAGATCCATGTGCTGATGAAAGCCACGTGTTTTGCGATCCAGAACCGTCTGCCAGCCAAGAGGCCAGATTCAGGGGCCCCGTATGTCAGATGCCAGATCAATGAGAAGAGGTTCGACCGTACTCTATTAGATAGCGGATCGTCGATCAACCTTCTTCCGGCAGCCCTTCTCGACCGCTTCGAGTTGGGCACTCTTCGACAGAGCAGGACAGTCCTTTAGTTCGCTGATCGATCTGTCAAGAGGCCGAAGGGGTTGTTACGAGACGTTATCGTCACGATTCAGGGCCTGAAATTCCCGTGGACTTCGTAGTATTGGACATGGAGATCCCTGATTCAGTGGCCGATACCCCCATCATCCTTGGTCGTCCGTTCTTGGCCACAGCCAAAGCGGTGACTGATAATGATAGCGGGAAGGTGTACTTTCGCGTCGAGGGTGAGAGTATACAAATAGAGACGGTCGAGGACTACAGAGCCAGAGAGAGAGCACGCTCAGAGGCTAGCACAGATTCAGAGCAGCTGACAGACGCAGAGCCAGACATCCACCAGGACTGTGATTTTGTGATCACAGATGACGAGGCAGCATGGGTAGATCCTGCAGCACAGGCCATCCTCTCATTTTCAGATACAGCTGATGCCGAGATGATAGCAGAGGAGAGTTTGGAGAGCACAACCCTGGTCCAGGATACTATCGAGGCAACAGAGCCGGTCCTTGATCGCGACACGAGTTTCAGTGATGGTGGTGCTGAGGCCACCTTGCTTTACGGTGGTACTGATGCCACCGCAGTTGATACAGATCCCTCGGATTCAGAGTCAGATTGGGCAGATTGTGATGATCAGATGCCAGATCTGAGTCCACCTGAGCCTACAGATGAGGAGGAGGTAGATGTAGAGCAGATCAGAGACAGCACAGTTGAGCAGCCTTCTCCAGATCCAGTTTGCGAGAGTGCGCTTTCTTTCTCCCAGGCAGATTTGGCAGACTTAGCAGCATTTACCCAGTTCCTTCCGCAGCCAGATTTGCCAGCACCCAGCCTTCCAGAGCTGAAGCTGCTCCCTACTTCGCTGAAGTATCGATTCCTTGCGGGCGAGCCAGAGATGTACCCAGTCATCATCTCCGCCGATCTGACTGGAGAACAGGAATCCCGTTTGATGGGGGTTCTTGAAAAGAATCGCAAGGCGATCGGATGGAGCGTAGCAGATCTCCATGGGATTAGTCCATCAGTGTGCTCTCACCATATCTATCTCGAGGAGGGGGCGAAGCCGTCGCGTGAGTTCCAGCGGCGACTGAACCCCAACCTGAGAGAGGTCGTGATAAAGGAAATATCGAAATGGTGGAGTGCAGATTTTATTTATCCCATTTCCGACTCCAAGTGGGTTAGCCCCTTGTATGTGGTGCCCAAGAAGACGGGCATCACGACTGTGATCACTGAGTCGGGAGAGGAGATTGCTACACGAGTACCCACCTCTTGGAGGGTCTGTGTTGACTACAAGAGACTCAACCAGGCCACCAAGAAGGACCATTTCCCCCTTCCTTTTATTGACCAGATCATTGAGAGACTGGCATGGAAGAGCCATTATTGCTTCCTGGATGGGTACTCGGGCTACAACCAGGTGGCCATCGCTCCTGAGGATCAGGAGAAGACCACCTTTACCTGTCCCTTCGGCACATATGCTTTTCGACGCATGCCATTTGGGCTATGCAACGCCCCTGCGACTTTTCAGAGGTGCATGCTGTCGATCTTTTCGGACATGGTAGGGGAGTGTTTGGAGGTCTTCATGGATGATTTCTCGATCTACGGCGACGGATTCGACTCCTGTCTTGACTGCCTAGACCGAGTACTCTAGCGATGTATAGAGTATCATTTGGTTTTATCTTGGGAGAAGAGTCACTTCATGGTGACTCAAGGGACGGTGCTTGGCCACATCATCTCCAACAGGGGCATGGAGGTTGATCCGGCCAAGGTTGATGTCATTAGGAAACTCGCACCGCCGTCCAATTTGAGGCAGCTACGGTAATTCCTGGGGCACGTTGGATTTTATAGGAGATTTATTCAGGACTTCAGCAGGATTGCCCGACCGTTGACTGACCTCTTGACAAAAGACACCGAGTTCCTTGTCGATGACAAGTGTCTTTCGTCCTTCGCGACTCTCCAACAGTGTGTCATTGAGGCTCCTGTCCTCCAGCCGCCTGATTGGTCTCTCCCATTCGAGATCATGACGGATGCCCCCGACTTTGCCGTAGGGGCAGTGCTGGGACAGAGGAGGGATGGAGTTCCATTTGCCATTCACTACGCTAGCCGCACATTGGATTCCGCCCAGCGGAATTACACGGTTACAGAGAAGGAGATGCTAGCGGTAGTGTTTGCCCTAGATAAGTTCAGATCGTATATCATTGGATCTAGAGTGACTTTGTACACAGATCACAACGCCATCAGGTACCTCATGGCAAAGAAGGATGCCAAGGCCAGACTTACTAGATGGATCCTTCTACTCCAGGAGTTCGACATTGAGATCAAGGATAAGCCTGGGAGTCAAGAATA